>LR738712.1:63625650-63721660 GCA_902687465.1 Secale cereale
CTCTGTCTTCCGAGCTCCGCCGCAAATACAACGTAGCTTGGAATCGCCTAAGTTACAAAAACCACTCCGAGTGAAGAGCAACCCTCTCACTCGAGGGCTTGGATGCGGTCCTCCGAGCTGCGTCACAAGTATAATGTGGCTCTGTCTTGCGAGCTCCGCCACAAATACAACGTAGCTTGGAATCACCTAAGTTATAGAAAACCACCCCGAGTGAAGAGCAATCCTCTCACTCGGGGGCTTAGCTGCGACCCCGTGACTCGCCTAAGTTACAAACACTTACTCCGAGTGAAGAGCGATCCTCTCACTCGAGGGCTTAGCTGTGGTCCTCCGAGCTGCGTCATAAGTATAATGTGGCTCTGTCTTCCGAGCTCCGCCACAAATACAACGTAGCTTGGAATCGCCTAACTGACAAACACTCACTCCGAGTGAAGAGCGATCCTCTCACTCGGGGGCTTAGCTGCGGTCCTCTGAGCTGCGTCATAAGTATAATGTGGCTCTGCCTTCCGAGATCCGCCACAAATACAACGTAGCTTGGAATCACCTAGGTTACAAAGACCACTCTGAGTGAAGAGCAATCTCTCACTTGGGGGCTTGGCTGCGACCCCGTGACTCGCCTAAGTTACAAATATTCACTCCGAGTGAAGAGCTATCCTCTTACTCGGGAGGCTCCGCTGCGGTCCTCCGAGCTCCGCCACGAGCACAGCGTCACCATCAAGGCGTCGACTCAAAATCCAAGCGATCAAAAAGGGTCACAAGCAAAGGAATCAAATCCAGATAAAGTCCCGCAAGATTCGGGCAAGAGTACCTGGGCCACGGGCCCACCGGAGTTCAATGATTACAAGATCACTCGGCATTCCGAGGCAAATTGAATTGAAGTATCAAAGTTCACTCATTCCTCAGGAGGAGGCGGGCTCGCAGGTGCAATGAACTGGTCCAGGTCGATCCCATCGGTGATGCGGGTGGCGGCTTCCAAGAAAGTCTCCATGAACGACTGGAATTGGAGCTCCTTCGTATTGGCGACCTTGAGCGCCGCAAGCCTTCTCTCCTTCACCTCCTTGTAGTGCACGCCGACCAAGGATAGCGCCACGTCGGCTCCACTCCGGGCGGACGACTTCTTCCACTCCTGCACTCGGCTGGGGATCTCATTGAGTCGAGTCATCAGGGACTCGAGGTCGTTCTCCTGCACGACTCCCTTCCAGAGCGCGGTGTCGATCCGGGCCATCACCGCTTTCAGCCGTCCCAGATAGTCTGTGGCAGCAGTAAGACGGGACTCCAACCTCAAGATATGCATGGCAGCTTCGTCCTTGACGATGGAATTGGTTGGGTCCAGGCCGGGCTCGACCCGCCCAGTCTCTTCTTCGAAGTTACGGCAGAATTATGCACCACAAGAAACAAGTCAAGTAAGCAAGCAAAACACGGGTCGACCGATCCAACTTAGCCTGAGCTAAGGGGACATACCTTCGAGCACGAGGTACCACTTCTTGGTAAGGTCGCCCAGATAAGCCTCAAGATCAATCCTCTTTTGGAAGAGGGCCTCGTACTTGTCGTTTAGAACACTCTTGGCATTCTTCAGCCGAGTCACCTCTTGGTTAGCTGCGTCGAGTGAACCCTTCAGCCTGGTGATCTCCGCCTCAAGCGCGCCTACGGAAGCCAGCTTCTGCGCCGCCAGTTCTGCCTTCTCTTGAGCCGCCTGCTGCGCCGCTGCCAAGTCGAGGTCTTTCTGCTCCAAGGCCGCTTTCAGTTGGCCTGCAAAAGACATCACTGGACAGATGAACATGAGGAGACACAAGGCATACTTATCAAATGTCAGTCGACGAATGGTTAGCGACAGTTACCGGCCGCGTCGTCCTGTGTCTTCTTCAGGTGCTCCCGAGCCAGCTGCAAGTCGAGATTGAGCTGGATCTGCTTCTTCTCAAGGTCTGCAAATTTGGCTCCAAACTCGCAAGATCTCTGCATCAACACAACAAAACAAGATTCTAAGACTATAGTCGAGTCAAACACTCAACCACAGTCTCCGGGACTACACCCAGTGGGTGCACTGAGCGTGCCCCTACTGGTTCTCACTCGGCCAAGATCAGTCTGGCTCGAGCTCAAAAAAAAGTTGAAAGCAAATGCTAAAAGACTACACATCAAGACTCTCACCCAGTGGGCGTGGCATCATCTTACGAACAAAGCAGCAGATTTTTTCAAAACCGAAGACTATTCCAGCGCAGCAATCCAATCAGTGGAGAAAACAAACCTGGACGTTGGTCCGAAGGGTAGAACTAGCATCGTAAGCAGCCATGCTGGCCTCGTACGCCGCCTTCGTCTTCTCCATCATCAACCCCGCCTGGTGAACGGCTTCTTGAGCTACGCCCACGGACGACGGAGCAGGCGCTGGGTCGACGGCCGGAGCGGGCGCTGGGTCGACAGCTGGGACAGGCGCTGGGTCGACGGCCCCTCCAGCTGACGAGGCAGGGCGTGCGGTCGACACGGGGACGGCGAAGGAGGCCGTGGCTCGGACCGCCTCTTCCTGTTGCTGGGCCTCCGGGCCAGAAGGCACCTTCTGGCCCTTCTTCCCCGTGCATCGTCGAGCCCCTCCCAAGCGCTCCTCATCGACATCATCATCGTCTGGGAGCTCTATGACGTGGTGCGGCACTTCAAAACAAACAATTGTGAGGTTCGGTCGACCATCAGCCCTAACTGACGAAAAGTAAGACACGATCTACAACTCGCACCTGCGCGGGACGTTGCAGCATCTGCAGTCTCCTCATCATCCCGGCCCTTGTCGATGTCCATCGAGGTCGTGGAGGCAGCAGCACTGAAGAATTCCCTTGAAGATGAGTCGACGAAGACATGGTCGACCTCCGAAAGGCAGAAAAGAACAAAACTGAATAGTACTTACGTGGAGGCGATGGGAACATCCACCTTAATCTTGAGCAGAGCCTTTCGGGGCTTGGCGGTGATAACCTTGGGATGCTTGGGCGCCTTCTAGATGGATCGGGAGTGGCCGTGCGAGCTTGCTTGGGCGGTTGGGAGCTGGAAGGACTTGTCTGAGGGCGCATAACCCCTGGGTTGTGCTTCCCCTTGGACCGCTTCTCATCACGGGGAGGTGACTCGACCTCCTCCACGCTGCTGTAGTCCTCGCTCTCCTCTTCGGTCTCCTCCTCCGACTTCCACTCGGAGACGTCGCCCACGCCCTCCTCGCCCTCATGGACCAGATCCCTGTTGGGCAGCGAGTACATTTCAGTATAGATCTGCAAGAAAGGAAGATTAGCCAAACATCAGTCGGACTCGTCAAGACAACTACAAGCCAACAACAAGAACACCACTCGGGAGCCAAGGACAGACCTTGTCAGGTAGATGGTCGGTGTCGAATGGGAGGACCCTCCCAGACCCCCTAGGGTTGTCTTTGTTCCCCGTGACGCACTTCAGGCACTGCGCCACGTACTTCACGTCGGCCGCCTCCGGGTGGACTCGTGATGAGTCGTCGGTGCCGGAGTACATCCACATCGGGTGGTCCCGAGCCTGGAGTGGCTGGATCCTCCGCATGAGGTACACCTTGAGCAAGTCCAACCCTGTTACCCCTCGCGGACCAACTAGATGACCCATTCCACCAACATGTTCACTTCAGCCCTCTCGGCTCGACCCACGATCATTGAAGGAGGTTGGCTGGCTCGACCAAGAGAGAAAGGAGGGAGTCTGGTCGACTGACCAGGAGTCGGACTGTCCTTGTAATAGAACCAAGTCGACTGCCAGCCCTGAATTGACTCCGGACGAATCATGGGGGGAAAGTGCTCCTATTCCTAAGCTAGATGCCGAGCCTGCCGCACGCCTGGAGGACGTGCGTCTTCTCGTCACTCAGGTTTGCCTTCTTGACGGTTTGCAAGTGGCAAGTAAAGATGTGTTTTAACAAACCCCAGTGCGGCCGGCAGCCGAGGAAGTTCTCGCACATGGAAACGAACGCGGCAAGGAAAGCGGTGGAATTGGGCGTGAAGTAATGCAGTTGGGCGCCGAAGAATATCAAGAAAGCACGAAAAAAGGGGTGCGGAGGCATGGAGAAACCTCGGTCGACGTGGGTCGCGAGGAGGACGCACTCGCCCTCCCAAGGCCGGGGCTCGAGCTCGCCCTCCGGCACCCGCCAGGAGCCGTGAGCAACTAGTCCCTCCTCCTCCAACTCCTCCAAATCCTCCGCCGTGATGGTGGACCGGATCCAATCCCCCTAGATCCAACCAGGAGGGAGCCCGGACCTCGACGATGATCCTCTACGGCCGGATCGCCTCCCCTTCCCCGTCGCCACCTTCTTCGAATGCTCCATCGCCGCAGTCTTGTCCTTGCCCATGGCACGCAAGCCGGCGGTTGCTGTGGAGAAAGCGAGAAGGAGCAGAGGCACGACGGAGAGGCAGGAGTGAAAGAGCAAGGAATGGGCGCACAGTGCCCCCGCTTCGGGCTCGGCGCACACTTATAGTGCCCCGGTCGAGTCGCTGACCGGTGGCCCCGAGCGACCTTATCAAATCCCGCAACAGGCGCGGACGTGATATGTGGCGAAAAAGGTGGCGCGAGGATCTAGGCGTCCCGAGCATATCCGTCCGATTGCTACGGCACGTCCCGCCCCGCGCACTTCCCCAAATTTCGAAACCCCGTGGAATCCGGCGACCAAAGAGCAACCAACCCCGCCGAAAACTGCGCACGCCAACGGCACCCGACGCCTAGCGCAAAGTTCAGTCGACGGAAGACGACAAACGCACTCGACGGTTCCGAAATCGATCAAGGCGACCAAGACAAGATTGAGGAGGACAGCCTAGTCCGCGAGCTCAGAGAAGACTACCCCAGGGGCGTCGAGCCAGAACCGGAGCTTTCCTCACCACTCTCTCCTGCTCAAGCCTCAATCCATTTGGGGGCTACTGACGAGGTTACAGAACTAGGGTAGGGTCACAGGCCTGACCAAGGTACCCCACCCAAGGTCACTACCCCAGAAGATCAAAAGACAAAACCTACAATGACAAAGACAGTCGACTGAGACAGCCCAAGAGGACATCCCACTCGACTGGACATCACCTACAAGACGACTCAACCCCACTCGACCAATCCAAGGCACTCGACCCCCGAATGTCAAGGGTCCCTTAGGACAATAACGGTCTGGTATTTAATCGCCATAGTGAATGCCTTTATTGCTCTTTACTATAGACGTTATCAGTAACGCCTGCCTTAATGTACATTGAACCCTTGGTAACGTGGAGCATGGCGGGGGTCCTGGCACACTATATAAGCCACCCCCTCCTCCTGTACAAGGGTTCGCATCCTTGTAACTCACACCTACACACATATCAGTCGACCGCCTCCGGGCACCGAGACGTAGGGCTGTTACTTCCTCCGAGAAGGGCCTGAACTCGTAAAACACCTCGTGTACAACTCCACCATAGCTAGGGCCTTGCCTCCTCATTCGTACCCCCTACTCGTACTGCCAGGCTTAGAACCACAATAGGGGGGGGTTCCTATTCCTACTAGGAGTAGGAATCCTACTCCCTTGGTGCGCCCTATGGCCTAGCCGCACCTCCCCCTTGCTCCTTTATATACGGGGGTAGGGGCACCCAAAGACACACAAGAAACATTGTTCTAGCCGTGTGCGGTGCCCCCCTCCACAGAAACACACCTCGGTCATACCGTTGCAGTGCTTAGGTGAAGCCCTGCGCCGGTAGCTTCATCATCTCCGTCACCACGCCGTCGTGCTGACGAAAATCTCCCGTGAAGCTCAACTGGATCAAGAGCTCGTGGGATGTCATCAAGCTAAACATGTGCTGAACGCGGAGGTGTCGTACGTTCGGTGCTTGATCGGTTGGATCGCGAAGAAGTTCGACTACATCAACCGCGTCACTAGACGCTTCCACTTTTGGTCTACGAGGGTACGTAGACACACTCTCCCCTCTCGTTGCTATGCATCTTGTAGATAGATCTTGCGTGATTGTAGGATTTTTTTTGAAATACTACGTTCCCCAACAGTGGCATCATGAGCTAGGTCTATGCGTAGATGATATGCATGAGTAGAACACAATGAGTTGTGGGCGATAATAGTCATACTGCTTACCAGCATGTCATACTTTGATTCGGCGGTATTGTGAGATGAAGCGGCCCGGACTGACATTACGCGTACGCTTATGCGAGACTGGTTTCACCATTATGAGCACTCGTTGCTTAAAGGTGACCGGCAGGTGTCTGTCTCTCTCACTTTAGTTGAATCGAGTGTGGCTACGCCCGGTCCTTGTGAAGGTTAAAACAGCACATACTTGACGAAAAATCATTGTGGTTTTTGTATGCGTAGGTAAGAACAGTTCTTGCTAAGCCCGTAGCAGCCACGTAAAACTTGCAACTACAAAGTAGAGGACGTCTAACTTGTTTTTGCAGGGCATGTTGTGATGTGATATGGTCAAGACATGATGAGTTATACGTTATTGTATGAGAAGATCATGTTTTGTAAAGTTATCGGCAACTGGCAGGAGCCATATGGTTGTCGCTTTATTGTATGAAATACAGTCACCATGCAATTGCTTTACTTTATCACTAAGCGGTAGCGATAGTCGTGGAAGCAATAGTTGGCGAGACGACAATGATGCTACGATGGAGATCAAGGTGTCGCGGCGGTGATGATGGTGATCATGACGGTGCCTTGGAGATGGAGATCAAAAGCACAAGATGATGATGGCCATATCATGTCACATATTTTGATTGCATGTGATGTTTATCTTATTATGCTTCTTATTTTTCTTAGAACGGCGGTAGCATTATAAGATGATCCCTTACAAAATTTCAAGCTACAAGTGTTCTCCCTGAGTATGCACCGTTCCGAAAGTTCGTCGTGCCGAGACACCACGTGATGATCGGGTGTGATAAGCTCTACGTTCACATACAACGGGTGCAAGCCAGTTTTGCACACACAGAATACTCGAGTTAAACTTGACGAGCCTAGCATGTACAGACATGGCCTCGGAACACTGGAGACCGAAAGGCCGAACGTGAATCATATAGTAGATATGATCAACATAAGATGTTCACAATTGAAAACTACTCCATCTCACGTGATGATCGGACATGGTTTAGTTGATTTGGATCACGTGATCATTTAGATGACTAGAGGGATGTCTATCTAAGTGGGAGTTCTTTAGTAATATGATTAATTGAACTTTAATTTATCATGAACTTAGTCCTGATAGTTTTTGCATATCTATGTTGTTGTAGATCAATGGCCCGTGCAACTGTTCCCTTGAATTTTAATGCGTTCCTAGAGAAAGCTAAGTTGAAAGATGATGGTAGCAATTACACGGACTGGGTCCGTAACTTGAGGATTATCCTCATTGCTGCACAGAAGAATTATGCCCTTGAAGCACCGCTAGGTGACAAGCCCCCTCCCGCTAATGTAGACGCTTTGAACGTCTGGCAGACGCGGTCTAGAGACTACACTATAGTTTAGTGTGTCATGCTTTTCGGCTTAGAACCAGGACTTCAACGACGTTTTGAACGTCATGGAGCATATGAGATGTTCCAAGAGTTGAAGTTAATATTCCAAGCAAATGCCCGAATTGAGAAATATGATATTTCCAATAAGTTCTACAACTGCAAGATGGAGGAGAATAGTTCTATCAGTGAAGCATGAAAATTTGGAACAGCAATGTCACACCCTGCATTTTGTAGCATGTCATTTGCATCAATGAAGCATGAAAATTTGGACCAGCAAAATTTTTTGGCATCATTTGGCTTTTATTTGGAATTGAGTTTTCCTTCCTGTGTTTTTCCTGTGCTCATTAAAGTCAACTATTACCTCTGGTGGAATTCATCTCCATACCTAAAACTTCTGCCCAATGATCATACCAAGTGTATATAGCAGTATAGTATTTTCTTATAAAATTAATTTGGCCAAAATGTATTTTCAAAATTTAGTATTCCAAAAACCCCTGAATTGAGGTTTGCACTGCAAGTGCTTGATTTAGGGTGAGAAAATTATTTCAAAAAGTATATTTGAGACCTAGTAGTCATAGGACTCCCAGAAACCACAAAAGTATAATTTTAAAAGTTATTTCCCTATTTTATTTAAAAGCTTTTTCTTAAGGCCAGAAATGGTCTTTAATAGGGAGAAATTATTTAAGTATTTCAAAAATATTTGCCAAAATTCAGGGAGACTCATAGGACATATATTGTCCATATATAAGAGTTTCAACACTTGGTCATGTTCAAAATAATGGGCTAATCCCCCTAATACCCTTTCTGGATATTTCAAGCTTTTGAAATATTTACAAAGGAAATATTCTCCAAAAATTCCAGGGAAATTCTATCATGTCATATATGACATATTTGATGATCTTGCCAAGCCCCATGCCTTGGGAAGCAAGATATCATCCTCAAAACCCTTCAAAACCATTCTGTCCATATTTGAAGTTTGAGCAACTTTACATTGCCAAACTTATCCAAATGTTCTCAAACTTGGTGCACATGCTAGAATGGCCTAATAAGGCATCTAGACTAAATGGCACAAGATTTGGAGTAGGGTAACTTGATCAGAATACCCCAAAACCCTTTCTGTTCAAATGCAAATTTGAACAACTTTACATTACCAACTTTTTACCTGGAGCTTCAAACTTTGTGGGCATGATCGTAATCCCAAATGATGAAACTACAACAAGTGGTGCATCAAGGGGAGATGATTAGCTTAACTTAAACAAGATGAAGCCATTTCTGTTGATTTCTAGGGTTCACCAAAGTTACATTGGCTAGTTTCTTCAAATGAGCCCAAATTTGGTGAAACACCCTATTTTCATGTGACATTCAATCCTGTTAAGTGTCATGGCTAGTGGAAATCATTTGCTTGCCCAAAACTTGATCAAACACCTTCTGCCAAATTACCAAAACCATCTTCCTGACCTCTTTTACTATTTACTTTTGCCTCAACTCTCTACCACGGCTTCATCTAGTAACATTCTACCTCCAGTAACTCCCCCATGTCCACAGCTCCATGATTGAGGGGTGGAAACCCCAATTCACCTTGCTGGACAGCCAAATTCTACCTATTTACCAGCTTCACTCCTCTCTCACTGATCTCCCAGAGCATCCAAAGCCACAGCTGAGTTATCTACTTCGTGCTGGACCCCCCAGACACGGCGGACACGCCCAGAGGGCCAATGGCATGCCATGGCATGTAATTAGCATGCTCTAGAGTGCGCTACAGTGCACACCCGCACTGTAGCTTCGCCCAATCGCTCGCTCCTGACCACCTCGTGCTCCTCCCTCGCGCCTACCAATGTGCCTCGACGTCCGCGACCTCCCCCGGAGCTGTCCCCCTCCTCCCTCTCCCTCCAATGGCCGCCCTCGCACGCGCGCCGGCCGCCCGCAAGCTCCACTCGTCGGCCTCACACGCGCGCGCTCTCTGGATGCTTCCCCGCTCCCCCTCTTCCTTCCCTCCGCCCTGGAATTCGTCCAGCAATGCCACAGACGCATCCCCATCGCCTCCCGTGCACCGTGGCGTCGAGCAGAAGCTCGCCGGCGCACAGGTCCACGGGACCTCGCCGCTCCCCTATAAATAGGGCCCCTGAGCCCCTCCTCTCTTCACCAACAGCCTCCCCACACTCCCAGCAGCACTCCAGCACCACCCATTCACCCTCAGAGGGCCTCAGTGCTCGGGATCAACCGGAGCTCCGCCGCGTCGGGCGACCGGAGATCTCGCGGTACAGTCCCTCTCCGCCCCAACTTTCGCTCGATCTGGAGCCAGCAGACCTCACTGACTCGTTCCCCTCCTTCTTCCACTCATATTGCAGCCCGGAGCGAGCCAGCCAGGATCTTCCCGACGTTCCTCCGCCGCGTGTCCTCGCCGCCGGCGAACCAGGCCTCTCCGGCGAGCCGCACCACCACCACTGGAACGGCGACTCCTCGCTGAGCCCGTTCCTGCCCTCCGTTTGCCCCGCCGTGCCCGGGATCGCCGCCGGTGAGCTCGCCGTCGCTTTGGCCGTGAGGTTGAAGATGACAGGCGGGCCCCGCCTGTCATCCTCACCGCTCTCTCTCTCCCCTCGCAGCCACTGACCACCGGGCCCCGCCCGTCAGGTTTGAAAACCCTGACGCGCGCGCGCTGGCGCCCGAGCGGTGGGCTATTCGCCCTGGGCCGTGCACTGTGGCCGTTCTGGCCAAGTGACACAGGACCTTTTCTCTTTTTCTTTTTCTGTGATTATTTCAAATAATTTCACAGAAATAAATATATTTCCAAATGAATTAATTCCAACTCCTAAAATCTTGTAAAATTCCAACCCATTTAATGGTGTCACTTTCACACATATCCATGAACCTTATCTGTTCTGTTTAAATTCAAAATCATATTTGAACATTAAAACTTCTGTTCAAAAATCCTTAGATCCCATTCTGCAACTCCAAAACTCCAACTAAGAATTTTTGCCATCTTAGTTTTCTCTCTAGTATTTAACAAAAATAAGTTGACATTTTTCTGAGCACTTTGATTTTTCTGTTTTTATTGTGGTCTTATTTTCTCGTTGTTATTTCGCGACGATTAGATACCGTATTTGACGAGGTTGCTGAGGAAGAAGGTGGAGAAGGATTTGAAGACTTTGAAGACCAAGCCAATCCAGGCAAGCAGCCCTTTGACCATGATACACTTGTGTTCTTCGGAACCCGTTTGTTTCCGAATGCATGATGATAAGAGTTATGGTGGTGACCTAGTTTAAAACCATCACATGATGCATGCTTACTCATGATCTTGCTATGTGCTAGATGTCATGCAAATGGTTAGTAGTGATGCTTAGTGATGCATGTGTGTCATGAAACCTTCGTGGTTGAAATCTTTTCATAAACCCCATTGGGTGCCCCTAATGCCCGAGGGTGGTGTTGAGTTAGGTCATCACTTGAGAAAGAAGTGATGTGCCGGTAAAGATCTTGTGCATGGGTGAAATGATGGATTAGATTTATGTGTGACTACCGTCCCAACCAAACATGTGCAACCACTCTACCCCTTATGGGACGGGGCTTTATTGATTACTTAGACCGATACTAGCATGGTGCCCGCATTACTAGTGACGGGAAGACTTGAGGTCTTTCCCGGGACGGGGTCGTGCTTGGATAGACGACCATGACTGTTTTTACAGGGCACCGGACACACCGTTGGTCCCTTCGGGTACGCGTGACATTGAAATTAGGGCAAGTCCCATGATCTATTGTTTGTACTCGAGGGCCGTGTACCAACAAGTGGACTCTATGTTAGTGTCGTCTAAGGAAAGATAATGACCGGGTGCTTCCCCCGGGTACTTGAGGTACTGCGGGATCGTGGGTGACACGAAAGCTTCCCGGATCTTGTGGGTAAAGTGCGCAACCTCTGCAGAGTGTAAAACTATTCGAATAGCCGTGTCCACAGTCATCGACAGTTGGGTGGTGCTACTTAAACTATGTCCAGAATTTTACTACATCGGTGAAAGTATGTGTGTGTGTTGAGTCCAGGTGGTGGCTTGACTCGTTGGGTTGAATCCTATTCATGTTTATATCGGTAACCTGTCTTCGAGGTTACATGAGTTTATTGATCCATATACTTGATGGTGGAATATTTATTCTAGCTCGTTGCTAGATTGCTCATTATTATTCAATTGCATTGTTACTTTGAACCAAATCATGGGTTTCTTGCGAGTACATTCAAAGTACTCACTGGCTTGCCACTGGTTATTTAATTGGCCAGGCATGGAGGAACAGGAATATGAAGAAGAGTTCTATGGAGACGAACATGCAAACTAGGACGCTATCCCAGTCAAAATGCCTATAGGGTTAAGGCAGATGGCATGGGTTCTATTTATCATCGAAGACTTCCGCTATTTGAGTTATTTGCAATTCAGCCCGTGAGGCTTTATCTATGTAAGACTTGGCCATAATGGCCATAATTTGTGTAAGACGGTATGTATGGATGTAAGACTCTTGTTATTCAGCTTCTGTGTGTTCAGTGAGCATTGATCTCTGGGATCACTGTAGACATGCAATCGGTGATCTCGACTTCTAAGTCGGGGTCCCCACAGATCTGGTATCAGAGCCATCCTGACTGTAGGAAGCCTTAGTTAGCATGGGCGTTAGTTAGATGAGACCCCTTTTTCAAAAACCTTCTGTCCTCTCTTCTTTTCTAAACCTTACCAACCTGAGATTTCATCAGCTTATTAACCTCTCCTATTCCACCTTTGTAGATGGCCGCTGTACCTGAAGAGCACCTGACCACTGGGTTTCCCTTGCTTCTCGAGGATAGCCTCCAGGAGTGCCAGTTCCACCGAGCGCCCATTCTCACCTACCTTGAGCATTGGGTCAGCGACACTAAGGTGGAGTACCATGTGGAAGTGATCGTGAAGGCAAACGATCCTCCCACAAGTTGGTTCTTTGAGGGACCCCAGATGGCAACATTACCACTCGCTGTCGAGGCTGCTGCACTCAAGGCACTAACCCGTCTCCGCGAGCTTCTTCCGGAGATGGCAGCCAAGATGACAACCCGCTTCTTTCCTTACCGGAAGGAAGGTGAAGATGAAAGTAGCGCACTAGCCCCTCCACTGAAGGAAGGACTCTCGCTTCGGTTCCAGACTTACTTCAATCTATGTGCCGATAGCTTGGCACAAGACTTGGCCTCGGAATCGATGAAGCTCCGAGAAGAACTTCACAAGACCAAGGCACTTCTTCGTCGAGCACAAGAGAAGACAGATAGGATCAAAAAGGAAGGAGCACCTTCCGGACAGTCCACTATCGCATACCGAGGCGGAAGGCCCTCCGAAGATGTATCTTCCAAGAATGAGGAACCACCTCGGCGACGCTGGATGACGGCAAGGGAATATCGCAAGCTTTTCCCTGCACCACCGACAAAGCACCGTCGTATCCAACTCCTCCACTCCCCCACCCCCTCAAGTGACAAGGGGGCCCAGACAGATGAAGACAAGGAGGAAGACCCCGAAGAGCCAGAATACGCGACCGAGCATTCCGCCGCTTAGGCATTATTCGTTACTCGGATATGCCAGTTCGTGACCTCTACGGTAGGATAGGTCGTGTAACCCCTATGCGCAGTTGAGTCCTTGTATGGTTCATATGAAACCATCTAGTGTTTGCTTTTGTTGTGTTTGGATGTATGTCGTATTCTTCCTTCGGGAATATATAAACGACTGCATCACCCGTTTGGATTTTAATTAATGTGTTTGGCCCTTTCGGCCCTTGCATGATTTTATTAGTGTCACACACACCCCCTTACTAGGCACCCATCTACATTGCTTTCCCTCTTCCAAGTCATGAGACCTTTTACCGCTCCAACAGGATGCCTGTTGTAACTCGTACTGGTACCTCTACCCAGCAGCCTGAAGCCGGAGCATCCGCTCAGTCAGAGGCCGGCCACGACCAAACCAACGACCAAGCTCCACCACCACCACCTCCTCCAAACATGGACATGGCTCAGCTTCTGCAAGCTTTCCGAGAGGAACGCCAAGCCAACACCACAGCCCTTCAGTTGATTGCTCAAGCTGTCACCAACAACCGCCAGCCGGCGGGGAATGGCAATGGACGTTCCACGTTGGCAGAGTTCAAGAAGCATGCACCGCCAACTTTCATCGAGACTGCTGAACCCCTGGATGCAGACGACTGGGTCCGCACCATTGAGGACTTGCTGGAACTAGTCGGATGCACCGAAGACCGCGAGAAGGTGGCTTATGCAGCCACTGCCTCGGGGGGACTGCTAGAGCTTGGTGGGATGGATTCAAGGTCATGCATGCTGGACAAGACATCACTTGGGACAACTTCAAGGCAGAATTCCGCAAAGCCCACATTCCTTCCGGAATTATGGCTATCAAAAAGCGTGAGTTTCGAGCCCTGAAGCAAGGAAGTGGCACTGTCAAGAAGTACATGCAGAAGTTCAGTGCTCTGTCAAGGTATGCCCCTGAAGATGTCAGCACTGATGCTGCAAAAAGGGAGCGCTCCATGGAAGGCCTCAATCAGACTCTGCAATACTCGCTTGTCGTCTGCGACTGCCCAACCTTCCCTGACCTGGTGAACAAAGCACTCATGCTTGAAGACAAGCGGCGTGCTTTGGAAGACACTCGCAAGCGCAAGATGGTCAGCAAGGGAAGTTCCAGCAACCAGAAGCCTCGTCCGTGGCAGTCAGCCCCGGCCAAGCCAACCTATCAGCAACCAAGAGCTCCTGCACCTCGCACCAATTATCAGCCTCAGCAGTATGCCAACCCAAGGCTAGCTTTCAACCCCAATAACAGTGGTGGCAACAAGATCAACAAACCAAACCAAGTCACTTGCTTTGGATGTGGTCAGTCAGGACACATCTCAAGGGTGTGCCCCAATAAGAAGCCTGATGCCCCGCGCCCCAATGCGCAGAACCCAGGACAAGGCCGCGGGATGCCACCAAGGAACCCAGCTCCTCGCAACCCGCCTAACCATGGGAAGGGGCGTGTGAATCACGTCACTGCTGAAGAAGCCCAGGAAGACCCGGACGTCGTGATGGGTACGTTCCTTGTCAACTCAGCACCTGCAACTGTCTTGTTTGATTCTGGAGCAACGCATTCATTTGTCACTCAAAGATTTGCATTAAAAAGTGGCATGACCCCTACACCCCTGAATAACCCCATGGTGGTACAAACCCCCGGAGCAGAGATGAGAGCCAAGATAGGCTGTAAGGGAGTCAGTATTACCATTAACGGTGTAGATTTCCTAGCAGACCTCATCGTCCTGAGATCACAAGGCTTGGATGTGATCCTAGGCATGAATTGGCTCAGCAAGCACAAAAGCTTGTTAGACTGTGCCAATCGGACTGTCACTGTGACCAATGACCAAGGAGTCGAAGTCAAGTTTGCTCCCAACTCCTCTTCCGCTCAAGCCATTCAAGTCAACTGTCTGTCTGAAGTTGGGCTAGAGCAAGTACCGATGGTATGTGAGTATCCCGATGTCTTTCCAAACGAACTACCGAGAATGCCTCCTGACCGTGAAATTGAGTTCATCATCGAGCTCGTGCCCGGGGCAGGACCCATCTATAAGAAGCCTTATAGAATGGGGACGGAAGAATTAGCTGAGTTGAAGAAGCAACTGGAAGAGCAGCTGAGGAAGGGATTTATCCGCCCAAGTGCCTCCCCTTGGGGATCACCTGTTCTGTTTGTGGCAAAGAGGGACGGTACTATCCACTTATGCATTGACTATCGCTCCCTCAATGAAGTTACAATCAAGAACAAATATCCACTTCCCAAGATTGAAGATCTGTTTGATCAGCTCAGCGGAGCCAAGGTGTTCTCCAAGATCGACCTCAGATCTGGGTACTACCAGCTGAAGATCAGACCCCAAGATATTCCGAAGACGGCATTCATAACCCGATATGGCCTGTACGAGTGCACGGTCATGCCCTTTGGGTTAACCAATGCCCCAGCTTACTTCATGTATCTCATGAATAAAGTCTTCATGGAATACTTGGACAAGTTTGTTGTTGTCTTCATCGATGACATTCTTGTCTTCTCAAAGACGGAGGAAGAACACTAGCAACATTTGAGGTTGGTCCTAGACAAGCTTCGGAGCACCAACTATATGCCAAATTCAGCAAGTGTGAGTTCTGGCTGCATAAAGTTGGATTCTTAGGTCATGTCTTGACCGAAGAAGGATTATCAGTTGATCCCGCGAAGATCGAAGCTGTGACCCAATGGCAATCTCCAACGACCGTCAAGGAAGTCAGAAGCTTCCTCGGACTTGCGGGCTATTACCGCAAATTGGTGGAAGGATTCTCTAGCATTGCCCGGCCGATGACTCGGCTCCTCAAGAAGGACAAGAAGTTCGAGTGGACGCCAAAATGCGAAGAGAGCTTCCAAGAGCTCAAGAAGAGGTTGACCACCGCCCCAGTCCTGGCAACACCTGATATTCACAAGGAGTTCGTGATATATTGTGATGTCTCTCGAACCGGATTGGGAAGCGTTCTGATGCAAGAAGGCCGAGTCATAGCTTACCTCTCCAGGCAGCTATGACCTCATGAAGAGAACTACGCTACTCACGATCTTGAGTTAGCAGCAGTGGTTCATGCCTTGAAGACATGGCGGCATTACCTCCTAGGGAAACGGTGTGAGATATACACAGACCACAAAAGTCTGAAGTACATTTTCACCCAAAAGGAATTGAACATGAGGCAGCGAAGATGATTGGAACTCATCAAAGATTATGACCTCAGTGTTCAATATCACCCCGGGAAGGCTAACGTGGTGGCCGATGCCTTAAGCAGGAAGGCTTGCTCCTTGAATGCCATAATTCAAAAGAGGCAGACAGCCCTATTTAAGGAGTTCGAACAATTCAACTTGGAATTGGTCACCCCTGGATTTCTGGATCATCTGGAAGTCAAGCCAACCTTGATGGACGAAGTCAAGAAGGCACAAGGTGGGCATGCAAGCATTAAAGGCATCAAGAAGAAGATGAAGCTAGGCAAGGCCCCAGGATTCTCTGAAGATGAGCACGGGATTGTTTGGTACAAAGGCCGCATCTGCATACCAAACAAGATGGAGTTGAAGAACCTGATCCTGCAAGAAGCCCACAACACTCTGTATTCCATCCACCCTGGAGGAACCAAGATGTATCAAGACTTGAAGGAAAGATTCTGGTGGCATGGGATGAAAAGAGAGATTGCAACCTATGTTGCAAAGTGTGATGTGTGCCAAAGGGTCAAGGCTGAATATCAGCGACCCGCTGGATTGCTTCAACCACTCAAGGTTCCTGAGTGGAAGTGGGATAAGGTCGGGATGGACTTCATCACTGGATTACCAAGGTCGAATAGAGGACATGACTCCATCTGGGTCATAGTCGATCATTTGACCAAGGTGGCCCATTTCATTCCTGTCAAGACTACTTATGATGGAAACCGGCTGGCAGCTCTCTACATCGACAGAATCGTAAGCCTTCACGGCGTTCCCAAGGAGATTGTGTCAGATCGAGGAACCCAGTTCACCTCAAGGTTCTGGAAAAGTTCCAAGAAGCCTTGGGAACCAAGTTATCTTTCAGCACGGCTTTTCACCCACAGACCGGAGGTCAGACGGAACGAGTAAATCAAATTCTCGAAGACATGCTCCGAGCCTGTGTCTTGGCATATGGAGCCAAGTGGGAAGATTGTCTCCCTTTCGCCGAGTTCTCCTATAACAACAGTTATCAGTCGAGCCTTCAGATGGCACCATTTGAGGTGTTGTACGGACGCAGATGCCGCACACCCCTCAACTGGTCGGAGACTGGAGAAGGGCTAGTCTTTGGACCGGATATTCTCCGCGCAGCATAAGAGCAAGTCCAACTAGTCAGAGAACGATTGAAGGCAGCCAAGTCAAGGCAGAAGAGCTATGCTAACACTCACCGTCGGGACATGAGTTTCCATGTCGGGGACCATGTGTACCTGCGGGTAACTCCTCTAAAGGGAACCAAGCGTTTCCACGTTAAGGGGAAGCTCGCACCAAGCTTCATTGGACCCTTTGAGATCACTGCACGACGAGGAGAAGTGGCTTACCAGTTGGAACTACCCCCTGAGCTATCCGATGTGCACAACGTATTCCACGTGTCACAACTCTGGAAATGTCTCCAAGTTCCGAACAAGCCTGATCTCTACAAGGATGTTGATCACCAAGCCATTGATCTGCTGCCTGATTTGACCTACCGTGAGAAGCCCATTCACATTCTGGATGAAGTAGAACGACGGACGCGAAGCCGCACCATCAAGTATTTCAAGGTCCAGTGGAGCAACCACACGGAAGCAGAAGCAACCTGGGAGCGTGAAGACTATCTTAGATCCGAGTATCCCGATCTCTTTTAAGACCTAGTTTAGGAATCTCGGGGACGAGATTCTTGTAAGGGGGGTAGGTCTGTCACACCCTGCATTTTGTAGCATGTCATTTGCATCAATGAAGCATGAAAATTTGGACCAACAATTTTTTTTGGCATCATTTGGCTTTTATTTGGAATTGAGTTTTCTTTCCTGTGTTTTTCCTGTGCTCATTAAAGTCAACTATTACCTCTGGTGGAATTCATCTCCATACCTAAAACTTCTACCCAATGATCATACCAAGTGTATATAGCAGTATAGTATTTTCTTATAAAATTAATTTGGCCAAAATGTATTTTCAAAATTTAGTATTCCAAAAACCCCTGAATTGAGGTTTGCACTGCAAGTGCTTGATTTAGGGTGAGAAAATTATTTCAAAAAGTATATTTGAGACCTAGTAGTCATAGGACTCCCAGAAACCACAAAAGTATAATTTTAAAAGTTATTTTCCTATTTTATTGAAAAGCTTTTTCTTAAGGCCAGAAATGGTCTTTAATAGGGAGAAATTATTTAAGTATTTCAAAAATATTTGCCAAAATTCAGGGAGACTCATAGGACATATATTGTCCATATATAAGAGTTTCAACACTTGGTCATGTTCAAAATAATGGGCTAATCCCCCTAATACCCTTTCTGGATATTTCAAGCTTTTGAAATATTTACAAAGGAAATATTCTCCAAAAATTCCATGGAAATTCTATCATGTCATATATGACATATTTGATGATCTTGCCAAGCCCCATGCCTTGGGAAGCAATATATCATCCTCAAAACCCTTCAAAACCATTTTGTCCATATTTGAAGTTTGAGCAACTTTACATTGCCAAACTTATCCAAATGCTCTCAAACTTGGTGCACATGCTAGAATAGCCTAATAAGGCATCTAGACCAAATGGCACAAGATTTTGAGTAGGGTAACTTGATCAGAATACCCCAAAACCCTTTCTATTCAAATGCAAATTTGAACAATTTTACATTACCAACATTTTACCTGGAGCTTCAAACTTTGTGGGCATGATCATAATACCAAATGATGAAACTACACCAAGTGGTGCATCAAGGGAGATGATTAGCTTAACTTAAACAAGATGAAGCCATTTCTGTTGATTTCTAGGGTTCACCAAAGTTACATTGACTAGTTTCTTCAAATGAGCCCAAATTTGGTGAAACACCCTATTTTCATGTGACATTCAATCCTGTTAAGTGTCATGGCTAGTGGAAATCATTTGCTTGCCCAAAACTTGATCAAACACCTTCTGCCAAATTACCAAAACCATCTTCTTGACCTCTTTTACTATTTACTTTTGCCTCAATTTTCTACCACAGCTTCATCTAGTAACATTCTACCTCCAGTAACTCCCCCATGTCCACGGCTCCATGATTGAGGGGTGGAAACCCCAATTCACCTTGCTGGACAGCCAAATTCTACCTATTTACCAGCTTCACTCCTCTCTCACTGATCTCCCAGAGCATCCAAAGCCACAGCTGAGTTATCTACTTCGTGCTGGACCCCCCAGACACAGCGGACACGCCCAGAGGGCCAATGGCATGCCATGGCATGCAATTAGCACGCTCCAGAGCGCGCTATAGTGCGCACCCGCACTGTAGCTTCGCCCAATCGCTCGCCCCCGACCACCTCGTGCTCCTCCCTCGCGCCTACCGATGCGCCTCGACGTCCGCGACCTCCCCCGGCGCTGTCCCCCTCCACCCTCTCCCTCCAGTGGCCGCCCTCGCACGCGCGCCGGCCGCCCGCAAGCTCCACTCGTCGGCCTCACACGCGCGTGCTCTTTGGATGCTTCCCCGCTCCCACTCTTCCTTCCCTCCGCCCTGGAATTCGTCCAGCAACGCCACAGACGCATCCCCATCGCCTCCCGTGCACCGTGGCGTCGAGCAGAAGCTCGCCGGCGCACAGGTCCACGGGACCTCGCCACTCCCCTATAAATAGGGCCCCCGAGCCCCTCCTCTCTTCACCAACAGCCTTCCCACACTCCCAGTAGCACTCCAGCACCACCCATTCGCCCTCAGAGGGCCTTAGTGCTCGGGATCGACCGGAGATCTCGCGGTACAGCCCCTCTCCGCCCCAACTTTCGCTCGATCTGGAGCCAGCAGACCTCACTGACTCGTTCCCCTCCTTCTTCCACTCCTATTGCAGCCCGGAGCGAGCCAGCCAGGATCTTCCCGACGTTCCTCCGCCGCGTGTCCTCATCGCCGGCCAACCAGGCCTCTCCGGCGAGCCGCACCACCACCACTGGAACGGCGACTCCTCGCTGAGCCTGTTCCTGCCCTCCGTTTGCCCCGCCGTGCCCGGAATCGCCGCCGGTGAGCTCGCCGTTGCTTTGGCCGTGAGGTTGAAGATGACAGGCGGGCCCTGCCTGTCATCCTCACCGCTCTCTCTCTCCCCTCGCGGCCACTGACCGCCGGGCCCCGCCCGTCAGGATTGAAAACCCTGACGCGCGCGCGCTGGCTCCCGAGCGGTGGGCTATTCGCCCTGGGCCGTGCACTGTGGCCGTTCTGGCCCAGTGACACAGGACCTTTTCTCTTTTTCTTTTTCTGTGATTATTTCAAATAATTTCACAGAAATAAATATATGTCCAAATGAATTAATTCCAACTCCTAAAATCTTGTAAAATTCCAATCCATTTAATGGTGTCACTTTCACACATATCCATGAACCTTTTCTGTTCTGTTTAAATTCAAAATCATATTTGAACATTAAAACTTCTGTTCAAAAATCCTTAGATCCCATTCTGCAACTCCAAAACTCCAACTAAGAATTTTTACCATCATAGTTTTCTCTCTAGTAGTTAACAAAAATAAGTTGACATTTTTCTGAGCACTTTGATTTTTCTGTTTTTATTGTGGTCTTATTTTCCCGTTGTTATTTTGCGACGATTAGATACCGTATTTGACGAGGTTAATGAGGAAGAAGGTGGAGAAGGATTTGAAGACTTTGAAGACCAAGCCAATCCAGGCAAGCAGCCCTTTGACCATGATACACTTGTGTTCTTCGGAACTTGTTTGTTTCCGAATGCATGATGATAAGAGTTATGGTGGTGACCTAGTTTAAAACCATCACATGATGCATGCTTACTCATGATCTTGCTATGTGCTAGATGTCATGCAAATGGTTAGTAGTGATGCTTAGTGATGCATGTGTATCATGAAACCTTCGTGGTTGAAATCTTTTCATAAACCCCATAGGGTGCCCCTAATGCCCGAGGGTGGTGTTGAGTTAGTTCATCAATTGAGAAAGAAGTGATGTGCCGGTAAAGATCTTGTGCATGGGTGAAATGATGGATTAGATTTATGTGTGACTACCGTCCCAACAAAACATGTGCAACCACTCTACCCCTTATGGGACGGGGCTTTATTGATTACTTAGACCGATACTAGCATGGTGCCCGCATTACTAGTGACGGGAAGACTGGAGGTCTTTCCTGGGATGGGGTCGTGCTTGGATAGACGACCATGACTATTTTTACAGGGCACCGGACACACCGTTGGTCCCTTCGGGTACGCGTGACATTGAAATTAGGGCAAGTCCCATGATCTATTGTTTGTACTCGAGGGCCGTGTGATACGTCCAAAACAGATCTATAATTTCTGCTTGCTCCATGCCTCTTTTGTGTGATATTGCTATGATATTTATGCACTTCCATACACTTTTGATCATATTTGGACTAACCTATTAACTCAGTGCACCACAGTGCCAGTTCCTGTTTTCTGCTGTTTTTCAATTTCAGGTTTCCCCCATATTAAAAGTGCCCTAAAAATTCCGGGAAAAATACAGGAAAAATCAGCGTATCGGGAGCTTCAAGAAAAACCAAAGCAGGGCCAGAGGGGAGCCTGGGGTGGCCCAGGCGGCCACCCGGCGCGTCCCCACCCCTGGCCGCGCCAGGGGGGCGCCTGGGGCCCCCTCTCCGCCTCTGGTTGCCCCCCTTTGCATATATATTTCTCCCGTCGCGGAAACCCTGATTCTGGAACCCTTTTCTCCAGAAGCAATTCTGATCTCCGCCGCCATCGCCACCAAGTTTCGGGGGACCAGAATTCCTGTGCCGGCATCCTGCCGGGACGGGGAAGTGCCCCCGGATTCATCTCCATCGACGTTGCTTCCTCCCTCCATAATGCGGGAGTAGTTCCTCCTCGGGGCTGAGGTTTCTACCAGTAGCTATGTGGTCAATTCTCTCTCCCATGATGTGATCTTCGTTGTGATCATAGGCTATGTTAATCTAGGGTGATCCCATGATATTTCCCCTTCCTCTATGTATTGGATTGATGTACTCACTTGTCTTTATCTAGTATAATCCCCGAGACCAAGGTGACAGCGGTCTATTGGACATGGATTAGAAGAATATTTTCATGAGTGATTTCCTCTTTTGTGTGTTGATTGAAGATTGAGAGTCTCTTGGTGCTTGTCTTTGACTATCCTTGAGATATGTTGTGGTGATTGTGGTACTCTCTTTGGATGGCCGCGGTGACATTGGGAAATACATAGATTGAGAACTACGAACTTCGAGGTGTGCTTTTGTAGCCCTACATAATTCTCGTCCTCTCTTGACCACAAAGGAATGACCTGCGAGTGCATCTCCGTTGCATGTTTTATGGGAAATATCATGTGATTAGACTATGTAATGTTATTGGGAGTTGCCACTAGTGAAAGTATGAAGCATAGGCCTTGTTTCCACCATTGCAATACCATTTGTGCTCACGTTTACCACTTGTTTGCTTGCTGCACTTTTTATTACAGATTTATATTACTTTGCTTTGCCACTCCTATCATCCATATTTTACCATCTCTTCGCCGAACTAGTGCACCTATACATCTGACAAGTGTATTAGGTGTGTTGGGGACACAAGAGACTTCTTGTATCTCGATTGCAGGGTTGCTTGAAAGGGGTACGTTCAACCTCCACTTCCCTGAGTTCGATAAACCTTGGGTTACTCACTTAAGGGAAATTTGCTGCTGTCCTACAAACCTCTGCTCTTGGAGGCCCAACACTGTCTACAGGAATAGAAGCGTGTAGTAGACATCGAGCTATTTCTGGCGCCGTTGCCGGGGAAGTGAGGTAAGTGAAGGTACCTTCTCTACATCTTGCAATTAAATCTTTTTGTTTCTTGCTTTTATTTTCACTAGTTTTGCTTAATGGAAAACAACAAAAATATGAGAGAGCTTTATAAGCTCTACCTTGAACTTGGACATGATGTGTTCGAAGAGAAAATTAAAAAACCTTTGGAACTTTATTATTTGCATAACAATCATGATGGTGGTGATGTTATTAGTATGTTTTTTTTTAATATCAATATTGCTAATGACATGGAAAGCTCTAAGCTTGGGGATGACACGTTTGATGAACATGATATTTTTAGTCCCCCAACTTTTGAGGAGAAAATTTACTTTAATGATACTATGCCTCCTATATATGATGATTACAATGATGAATATGATATTTTCAGTCCACCTACTATTGAGGATAAAATTTATTATGATTATGATATGCCTCCTAAATACGATGATTACCATGATGGTTATGATAGTCTTACTCTCACTATTCCTAATAAGAAAGATTTTGCTTATATGAAGAGTAATGACACTTTTATGCTTTTGGATCATGGAAATAATGCCTTATGTGATAGTTATATTGTTGAGTTCATCCATGATGCCACTGAAATTTATAATGAGAGAGGGAGACATGGTTCTAAATATCTTAATAATAAGAAGTTTCCTCTCTTTATGGTGAATATTTTGAAGTTATGCTTGTTTTGCCTTCCTATGCTAGTTGCTTTGTGCTTCAATGAATTATTCTATTGCAATATTCCTATGCATAGGAAGCATGTTAGGCTTAAATGTGTTTGGTATTTGCTTCTTGATGCTCTCTTTTGTTCTTCAACTCTTATTCCTACGAGAGCATCATTAAAGTCTCATGCCTATCTTTATGGCTATAAAGAAAGAGCTCTAGGGAGACAACCCTTGTTATCTTTGCTTTCAGTTTGTTCTTTCAGTTTTTAGTGGTCTTGATGTTTGTTACTACTGTAGCAACATCATTGTATCTTTATTTTTCAGCTTTGTGCCAATTTTAGCCTCTGATTGCAAGAAAGTTCAAAAGTTGTGACATGCTGTCCAGAAAACAGATTATGTCCTTGGAAAGAAAAATTCGAATAAAATCACCAGGTAATCTTTTTGATCTGATTTTTTTTGACAGTGTGCTCTATACAATTAGCTTTCGAGCGTCTGTTCTGAGTTTTTTGATTTGAGTTGTAGAAGTGCCCCGAAAAAATTATTTACTACCTGCTGGTCTGTTTTTCACAGATTCTGTCCTGTTTTGCCTTTTCTTCGTTTTGCAAACCTTGAGCTTGCTTTTTCTTTGCAAAAACCTTTTGGCAATCTTGATAAACAGTAGCTCTTCAAGATTATCCTTATTTCCAGTAGGGAAAAATTATTTTATTGTGGGTACTAACCTCGCTAATCAGATTATGATGAGTTATGTATGAAGGGAGTTTTCCAGTGTGCGAGGGAAGATGATAAAAGAAGACTCAGGAGGGTCAAACGCTCAAGCTTGGGGATGCCCCCGTGCACCCCCAAGAAATATTCAAGAAGACTCAAGCGTCTAAGCTTGGGGATGCCCCCATGCATCCCCTTCTCCATCAACAATTATCAGTTCGTCTTTCGTTCCACTATATTTTAATCACTTCATGCGTTATGTGCTATGCTTGGAGCGTCTTGCTCTTAGTTTCCTTTTTAGTTTTCTTTAGCTTTGCTTGCTGTTCATAACAAGTTAGAACCCAGCTTTCTTTGTGTGGGAGAGAAACACGCTCCACTTCAACCTAGAACACAACATAGGATTTTCATGCTTATCTTTGCTGTGTGTGTTCTTTGTCTTTCCATAGCTGCTGTCATGTTTAGCTCTTAGTTTTCATGCTTTTCTTTTTAAAGAGCTTTTGTTTAGTTGGTTGCTGAACTCTCTTGAGTTTTCATGTTTATCTTGTTAAGAGAGTTTGCCTGTTGCACTGAGTTGTGTGTCTTAATTTAAAGTAGGTAACTGAGGTTGCTATTTAATTTTAGTAGTAACTTGCAATAGTTTTGAGGTATTGCCATGAGTAATGTCTGAACTTTTGGTGTCAAGAGCTTTAGCCTATTAGTGATAGATGTCGTATTTTGGGCAATCCATGTTTATTTTCGAAAACCTACAAAATAGTTGAGAACTTTAGCTACTAGATGGATCACTAATCTTTGGAGGGATCGAATATTAGAGTACACTCACGTACCATGAGTCGAGGATGCGCAAGGATAACCAAACCCCCATACACTCCTCCTCGAGGTACTTGTCTCTTTGTGAACCTCCTAATTAGATTGAGAGTTACCAATAATAAGTGCATGAGTTCTTCGGACTAATGTGAGTATTCGAAAGTTGACACTTCCACCTAGCCATATTTTTCTAGCCTCTTCGGTACCGTGCATTGCCCTTTCTCACCTCGAGAGTTGGCGCATACTTCGCCGGTGCATCCAAATCCTTGGCACGATACGCTCTGTCATCATAAGCCTCATTATATCCTTCCTCAAAACAGCCACCATACCTTCCTATTAAGGTATTTCCATAGCCTTTCCGAGATACATTGCCATGCAACATCCATCTTCTCATGACTTGATCTTCATGTCATACATGCTTTTTGCTTGATCGATGAGCCGCATGCTAGTTGGGCCTTGCCCTAATCATTGCTACATGACGCGCTAGTATCATTGCATATCCTGCTATACTGGCAGAGGCATACATTTGCATACATCATGATAGTTTCATTTTCTTTATGTTGAGTACTTTTGTAAAGTGTGAAAGATCTTCTATACTTCCTGTAATACATAGAGTGTTGCCCCTAAAGTGAGGAAAAGATCCCAAAGAGGACAAAATCAAAAGATCCCAAAGAGGACAAATGAGAGTTAAATAGAAAGAGCCATGGAGGCCACAAAAAAATAAAAAAAATAGAAAAAAGAGAAAAAGAAATAAAAAGAGAGAAGGGGGCACACTACTATTTCCTTTTGAGAGATCCACACTCGTACTCCATCTTATACCTTGTACTCCATAGAGATTATCATTCATGCATATAGCTATGTGGGGACCTTCACACTATAGAACTTGGCTTGTATATTCCAATGATGAGCCTCCTCAAAAGAGCTCTAGGTCTTCTTGAGCAAGCAAGTTGGATGCACCCCCACTAGTTCCATTGGAGAGCTTACCTTAGCTCATATGTGCATCCGTTGCATGGCAATCCCTACTCCTCACATCATATCTATCGTTTGGCTTTCTCTCGCCTATGATTGTCCTCATTGATGTGAGCCTTTCACACCTTTTTTGTCTTCCTCCTTCATCATTTTTCTCTCTTTGCCATCCTAAGTGTCGACTTTCTTGCTTACGCTCATCCATTGCATGAGTGCTCAAAATATCGAAAGGGAGTGGATCATTTTGACTTGTACCTGGATGACGGTCTGGGGATGAGTCAAGATAAGATTCCAAAGAAGACCAAGTGTGAAACTTTAGTAGATTAAGTTCTCAACAATACAAAAACTATGTTTTACTCTCTCATATATCATTATCCCCTTTCTTGCACGCAAACACCATTTGGAGACATTCGAGTCACGGACAGCGAGAGCTCTTGCACCTTTATGTTCTTATGTTGCTTGTTACAATGCTAATATAGACTCTTGCTTGTTATGACTTGAATTGAATTACATGCCTTGATTGCTTTACTTAAAGGTTCTTATATGGTTGATAGCATGTCACCACAGAAATTATGCTTGTTATCATTTACCTACTCGAGGACGAGCGGGAATTAAGCTTGGGGATGTTGATACGTCCAAAACGTATCTATAATTTCTGCTTGCTCCATGCCTCTTTTGTGTGATATTGCTATGATATTTATGCACTTCCATACACTTTTGATCATATTTGGACTAACCTATTAACTCAGTGCACCACAGTGCCAGTTCCTGTTTTCTGCTGTTTTTCTATTTCAGGTTTCCCCCATATTAAAAGTGCCCTAAAAATTCCGGGAAAAATACAGAAAAAATCAGCGTATCAGGAGCTTCAAGAAAAACCAAAGCAGGGCCAGAGGGGAGCCTGGGGTGGCCCAGGCGGCCACCCGGCGCGGCCCCACCCCTGGCCGCGCCAGGGGGGCGCCTGGGGCCCCCTCTCCGCCTCTGGTTGCCCCCCTTCGCATATATATTTCTCCCGTCGCGGAAACCTGATTCCGGAACCCTTTTCTCCAGAAGCAATTCCGATCTCCGCCGCCATCGCCACCAAGTTTCGGGGGACCAGAATTCCTGTGCCGGCATCCTGCCGGGACGGGGAAGTGCCCCTGGATTCATCTCCATCGACGTTTCTTCCTCCCTCCATGATGCGGGAGTAGTTCCTCCTCGGGGCTGAGGTTTCTACCAGTAGCTATGTGGTCAATTCTCTCTCCCATGATGTGATCTTCATTGTGATCATAGGCTGTGTTAATCTAGGGTGATCCCATGATATTTCCCCTTCCTCTATGTATTGGATTGATGTACTCACTTGTCTTTATCTAGTATAATCCCCGAGACCAAGGTGACAGCGGTCTATTGGACATGGATTAGAAGAATATTTTCATGAGTGATTTCCTCTTTTGTGTGTTGATTGAAGATTGAGAGTCTCTTGGTGCTTGTCTTTGACTATCCTTGAGATATGTTGTGGTGATTGTGGTACTCTCTTTGGATGGCCGCGGTGACATTGGGAAATCCATAGATTGAGAACTACGAACTTCGAGGTGTGCTTTTGTAGCCCTACATAATTCTCGTCCTCTCTTGACCACAAAGGAATGACCTCCGAGTGCGTCACCGTTGCATGTTTTATGGGAAATATCATGTGATTAGTCTATGTAATGTTATTGGGAGTTGCCACTAGTGAAAGTATGAAGCCTAGGCCTTGTTTCCACCATTGCAATACCATTTGTGCTCACGTTTACCACTTGTTTGCTTGCTGCACTTTTTATTACAGATTTATATTACTTTCCTTTGCCACTCCTATCATCCATATTTTACCATCTCTTCGCCGAACTAGTGCACCTATACATCTGACAAGTGTATTAGGTGTGTTGGGGACACAAGAGACTTCTTTTATCTCGATTGCAGGGTTGCTTGAAAGGGGTACGTTCAACCTCCACTTCCCTGAGTTCGATAAACCTTGGGTTACTCACTTAAGGGAAATTTGCTGCTGTCCTACAAACCTCTGCTCTTGGAGGCCCAACACTGTCTACAGGAATAGAGGCGTGTAGTAGACATCACCGTGTACCAACGAGTGGACTCTATGTTAGTGTCGTCTAAGGAAATATAATGACCGGGTGCTTCCCCCGAGTACTTGAGGTACTACGGGATCATGGGTGACACGAAAGCTTCCCGGATCTTGTGGGTAAAGTGCGCAACCTCTGCAGAGTGTAAAACTATTCGAATAGCCGTGTCCACGATCATGGACAGTTGGGTGGTGCTACTTAAACTATGTCCAGAATTTTACTACATCGGTGAAAGTATGTGTGTGTGTTGAGTCAAGGTGGTGGCTTGACTCGTTGGGTTGAATCCTATTCATGTTGATATCGGTACCCTGTCTTCGAGGTTACATGAGTTTATTGATGCATATACTTGATGGTAGAATATTTATTCCAGCTCGTTGCTAGATTGCTCATTGTTGTTCAATTGCATTGTTACTTTGAACCAAATCATGGGTTGCTTGCGAGTACATTCAAAGTACTCACTGGCTTGCCACTGGTTATTTAATTGGCCAGGCATGGAGGAACAGGAATATGAAGAAGAGTTCTATGGAGACGAACATGCAAACTAGGACGCTATCCCAGTCAGAATGCGTGTAGGGTTAAGGCAGATGGCATGGGTTCTACTTATCATCGAAGACTTCCGCTATTTGAGTTATTTGCTATTCAGCCCGTGAGGCTTTATCTAGTAAGACTTGGCCATAATGGCCACAATTTGTGTAAGACGGTATGTATGGATGTAAGACTCTTGTTATTCAGCTTCTGTGTGTTCAGTGAGCATTGATCTCTGGGATCACTGTACACGTGCATTCGGTGATCTCGACTTCTAAGTCGGGGTCCCCACAGAATGTCTGGGTACTACAATCATATGACTCAACTTGGATGCAAAGTTGACAAACATAATGTTATTGATAGAGTTCTTCAAACACTGCCACCAAGCTATAAAGGCTTCGTGATGAACTATAACATGCAAGGGATGCAGAAGACAATTCCCGAGTTCTTCGCTATGCTCAAAGTTGCGGAGGTAGAAATCAAAAAGGAGCATCAAGTGTTGATGGTTAACAAGACCACTAGTTTCAAGAAAAAGGGCAAGTGAAAGAAGGGGAACTTCGAGAAGAATAGCAAGACATTTGCTACTCCCACGAAGAAACCCAAGTCTGGAGCCAAGTTTGAAACTGAGTGCTTCTACTGCAAAGGGACTGGACACTGGAAACGGAACTGCCCCAAGTATTTGGCGGATAAGAAGGATGGCAAGGTGAACAAAGGTATATGTGATATACATGTTATTGATGTGTACCTTACTAATGCTCGTAGTAGCACCTGGGTATTTGATACCGGTTCGGTTGCTAATATTTGTAACTCGAAACAGGGGCTACAGATTAAACTAAGATTAGCTAAGGACGAGGTGACGATGCGCGTGGGAAATGGTTCCAAAGTCGATGTGATCGCCGTCGGCAAGCTACCTCTACATCTACCTTCAGGATTAGTTTTAGATCTGAATAATTGTTATTTGGTGCCAGCGTTAAGCATGAACATTATATCTGGATCTTGTTTATTGCGAGACAATTATTCATTTAAATCTGAGAATAATGATTGTTCTATTTATATGAATAATATCTTTTATGGTCATGCATCCTTGAAGAGTGGTCTATACTTGTTAGACCTCGATCGTAGTGATACACATATTCATAATATTGAAGCCAAAAGATGCAAGGTTAATAATGATAGTGCAACTTATTTGTGGCACTGCAGTTTAGGTCATATTGGTGTAAAGCGCATGAAGAAACTCCATAGTGATGGACTTTTGGAATCACTTGATTATGAATCACTTGGTGCTTGCGAACCATGCCTCATGGGCAAGATGACTAAAACTCCGTTCTCCGGAACAATGGAGCGAGCAACAAATTTGTTGGAAATTATACATGCTGATGTATGTGGATCGATGAGTGTTGAGGCTCGCGGGGGGTATCATTATTTTCTGACCTTCACTGATTATTTGAGCAGATATGGGTATATCTACTTAATGAAACACAAGTCTGAAACATTTGAAAAGTTCAAAGAATTTCAGAGTGAAGTAGAGAATCATCGTAACAAGAAAATAAAGTTTCTACGATCTGATTGTGGAGGCGAATATTTGAGTTACGAGTTTGGTCTTCATTTGAAACAATGTGGAATAGTCTCACAACTCACGCCACCCGGAACACCACAGCGTAATGGTGTGTCCGAACGTCGTAACCGTACTTTATTAGATATGGTGCGGTCTATGATGTCTCTTACCGATTTACCACTATCGTTTTGGGGATATGCTTTAGAGACAGCTGCATTCACGTTAAATAGGGCACCATCTAAATCCGTTGAGACGACGCCTTATGAACTATGGTTTGGCAAGAAATCAGAGTTGTCGTTTCTTAAAGTTTGGGGCTGCGATGCTTATGTGAAAAAGCTTCAACCTGATAAGTTCAAACTCAAGTCGGAGAAATGTGTCTTCATAGGATACCCAAAGGAGACTGTTGGGTACACCTTCTATCACAGATCCGAAGGCAAGATATTCGTTTCTAAGAATGGATCCTTTCTATAGAAGGAGTTTATCTCGAAAGAAGTGAGTGGGAGGAAAGTGGAACTTGATGAGGTAATTGTACCTTCTCCCGAATTGGAAAGTAGTACATCACATAAACTAGTTCCAGTGATTCCTACACCAATTAGTGAGGAAGCTAATGATGATGATCATGAAACTTTGGATCAAGTTACTGCTGAACTTCATAGATCAATCAAAGTACGTTCCGCACCAGACTGGTATGGCAACCCGGTTCTGGAAGTCATGTTACTAGAACATGATGAACCTACAAACTATGAGGAAGCGATGATGAGCCCAGATTCCGCAAAATGGCTTGAGGCCATGAAATCTGAGATGAGATCCATGTATGAGAACAAAGTGTGGAATTTGGTTGACTTGCCCGATGATCGACAAGCCATCAAAGATAAATGGATCTTCAAGAGGAAGACCGACGCTGACGGTAATGTTACTGTTTACAAAGCTCGACTTGTTGTGAAAGGTTTTCGACAAGTTCAAGGAGTTGACTACGATGAGACTTTCTCACCTGTAGTGATGCTTAAGTCTGTCCGAATCATGTTAGCAATTGCCGCATTCTATGATTATGAAATCTGGCAAATTGATGTCAAAACTGCATTCCTGAATGGATACCTCAAAGAGGAATTGTATATGATGCAACCAGAAGGTTTTGTCGATCCTAAAGGTGCTAACAAAGTGTGCAAGCTCCAGCGATCCATCTATGGACTGGTGCAAGCATCTCGGAGTTGGAATATACGCTTTGATGAGGTGATCAAAGCATATGGTTTTTATACAGACTTTTTGAGAAGCCTGTATTTACAAGAAAGTGAGTGGGAGCTCTGTAGCATTTCTGATATGTCTATTGTTGATTGGAAATGATGTAGAATTTCTGGATGGCATAAAAGGATACTTGAATAAGAATTTTTCAATGAAAGACCTCGGTGAAGCTGCTTATATTGGGCATCAAGATCTATAGAGATAGATCAAGACGCTTAATTGGACTTTCACAAAGCACATACCTTGGTAAAGTTTCGAAGAAGTTCAAAATGGATCAGTCAAAGAAAGGTTCTTGCGTGTGTTACAAGGCGTGAAGTTGAGTAAGACTCAATGCCCGACCACTACAGAAGATAGAGAGAAAATGAAAGTCATTCCCTATGCCTCAGCCATAGGATCTATCGTGCATGCAATGCTGTGTACCAGACCTGATGTGTGCCTTGCTATAAGTTTAGCAGGGAGGTACCAAAGTAATCCAGGAGTGGATCACTGGACAGCGGTCAAGAACATCCTGAAGTACCTGAAAAGGACAAAGGATATGTTTCTCGTTTATGGAGGTGACAAAGAGCTTGTCGTAAACGGTTACGTCGATTCAAGATTTGACACTGATCCGGATGACTCTAAGTCACAAACCGGATATGTATTTTTATTGAACGGTGGAGCTGTCAGTTGGTGCAGTTCCAAGCAGAGCGTCGTGGCGGGATCTACGTGTGAAGCGGAATACATAGCTGCTTCGGAAGCAGCAAATGAAGGAGTTTGGATGAAGGAGTTCATATTCGATCTAGGTGTAATACCTAGTGCATCGGGTCCAATGAAAATCTTTTGTGACAACACTGGAGAAATAGCCTTGGCGAAGGAATCCAGGTTTCACAAGAGAACAAAGCACATCAAAAGACGCTTCAATTCCATCCGCGGTCAAGTCAAGGAGGGAGACGAAATTTGCAAGATACATACGAATCTGAATGTCGTAGACCCGTTGACTAAGCCTCTTCCACGGGCAAAACATGATCAACACCAAGACTCCATGGGTGTTAGAATCATTACTTTTTAATCTAGATTATAGACTCTAGTTCAAGTGGGAGACTGGAGGAAATATTCCCTAGAGGCAATAATAAAGATGTTATTTGTATTTCCTTATATCATGATAAATGTATTTTATTCATGCTAGAATTGTATTAACCGGAAACTTAGTACATGTGTGAATACATGGACAAAACAGTATGTCCCTAGTATGCCTCTACTAGACTAGCTCATTGATCAAAGATGGTTATGTTTCCTAGCTATAGACATGAGTTGTCATTTGATCAACGAGATCACATCATTAGGAGAATGATGTGATGGACAAGACCCATCCGTTAGCTTAGCACTATGATCGTTTAGTTTTACCGCAATTGCTTTCTTCATGACTTATACATGTTCCGATGACTATGAGATTATGCAACTCCCGAATACCGGAGGAACACCTTGTGTGCTATCAAACGTCACAACATAACTGGGTGATTATAAAGATGCTCTACAGGTGTCTCTGAAGGTGTTCGTGGTGTTGGCATAGATCAAGAATAGGATTTGTCACTTTGAGTGTCAGAGAGGTATCTCTGGGCCCTCTCGGTAGTACACATCATAATAAGCCTTGCAAGCAAATGACTAATGAGTTAGTCATGAGATGATGTATTACGGAACGACTAAAGAGACTTGCCGATAACGAGATCGAACTAGGTATTGAGATACCGACGATCGAATCTCGGGCAAGTAACATACCGATGGCAAAGGGAACAATGTATGTTGTTACGCGGTTTGACCGATAACGATCTTCATAGAATATGTAGGAGCCAATATGAGCATCCAGGTTCCGCTATTGGTTATTGGCCGGAGATGAGTCTCGGTCATGTCTACATAGTTCTCGAACCAGTAGGGTCCGCACGCTTAACGTTTGATGACGATCGGTATTATGAGTTTATGAGTTTTGATGTACCGAATGTAGTTCGGACTCCCGGATGAGATCACAGACATGACGAGGAGTATCGGAATGTCTGAGACATCAATATTAATGTATTGGACGGCTATATTCGGACACCGGAAGTGTTTCGGGTGTTATCGGGTATAACCGGAGTGCCGGAGGGGGTTACCGGAACCCCCCCCCCCCCCCCCGAGGGAGTGTGGGCCATAGTGGGCCTATCCGCCTATGAGGGAAAGAGAGGGGCAGCCCATAGGGCTGGCCGCACCCCCCTAGGGTTCCTAGTTGGACTAGGAAAAAGGGGGGAGGAGCCACCTATCCTTTCCTTCTCCTCTCCTCCCCTTCCTTTCCTACTCCTAGTAGGAATAGGAAAGGGGGGTCCTATTCCTACTAGGAGTAGGAATCCTACTCCCTTGGCGCGCCCTATGGCCTAGCTGCACCTACCCATTGCTCATTTATATACGGGGGCAGGGGGCACCCAAAGACGCACAAGAAACATTGGTCTAGTCGTGTGCGGTGCCCCCCTCCACAGAAACACACCTCGGTCATACCGTTGTAGTGCTTAGGCAAAGCCCTGCGCCGGTAGCTTCATCATCTCCGTCACCATGCCGTCGTGCTGACAAAACTCTCCCGTGAAGCTCAACTAGATCAAGAGCTCGTGGGACGTCATCAAGCTGAACGTGTGCTGAACGCGGAGGTGCCGTACGTTCGGTGCTTGATCGGTTGGATCGCGGAGAAGTTCAACTACATCAACCGCGTCACTAGATGCTTCCGCTTTTGGTCTACGAGGGTACATAGACAAACTCTCCCCTCTCGTTGCTATGCATCTAGTAGATAGATCTTGCGTGCTCATAGGATTTTTTTTGAAATACTACGTTCCCCAACAGAAAAAAGGTCAGCTATGGACCCATTCGGTATATTCAGAGAATATTCTCTTTTACGGGTTGATTATACGGGGTCTGTTCGGCCACAACAAAAATTGGCCCTGAAAACATGTTTTTCTCGACCCGTAAAACACTTATACGGGTTACAGTTTTAAGGGGTCTGCTAGAGATGCTCTTAGGCCCATATACCTACCGGGGGTGTCCGGAACTCCTTTCGGTGACCCGATGACAACCCGGTGCACTCTGAAACCTTTCCGGTGTCCGAATATCATCATCCTATATATAAAATCTTTACCTCTCGACCATTTAGAGACTCCATGTTATATCTGTGATCTCAGCTAGGACTCCAAACAACACTCAGTCACCAAATCTTACAACTCATATAACATTATATCGTCAATAAATATTAAGTGTGCGCACCCTACGGTTCGAGAACTATGTAGACATGACCGAGACACCTCTCCGATCAATAACCAATAATGGAACCTGGATGCCCATATTTTTTATAGAACCATGGTTACAGAATTACACCATGGTGAGGGCGTACTCGTTCCTCATGACATCTCTAATATTAGCACGAACATCAGCGAGATACATAAAATCTCCTGAACGTCGAGCTTTCTAAGATAGCTCATGAGCCAGTGTGTTTTTATCTCTTCTTATCACACTGATCTTTGTGTTTCTGTAGCTCAAGAGGAGGTTCTTTGCATCAACAAGCCATGCATAGCAAGTCGATCTGCACTCCTCTCCAGCTTTTATGTCCCGAGCAAATCCGAAGCAGTCCGTTTCTAGGATCAATTTTCCATGGAGATGCTTTGCAAATTCAGTTAAACCCGTCACCGCAGCTGCAGCTTCTACCTCTTCTGACAAACTGCATTGTGGTAACCGCCTTCCCACTGACAAACACACGTGACCCTATGATCTCTGGCAACCACGCCGCCCCACGCTTCTCCTGATTCCTCTAGAAAAGACGCATCAGTATTCAGCTTTGCTTTCTCAACTGAAGGAGCACTCCACTGATTAGATTCAGGTATATTCGGGATGCTTGGTTTGGCCGGGAACAGAGACTTTTTGCTCCTGTCGTTCTCATTCAGTGGGTCATAAGCAGCCTCCCGGAGATCATCATGGAGTCTGAGCAAGTATTGGACAGAACCTGAGACTGTGTCTTTTCCATCACCATGAACCACGTTATTCCTTAAGCTCCACGTCTGCCACATGATTAACATTAGCTTGGTTCTGACCTCCACAGTCTAGGACAACAGCCAATCTACACCAGTGTATTTAAATTCCTTTCCTTTAGGAATTTCCCAGAAGCCCCTCATAGACTGACGAAGAGCTGCACTCCTAGTACATGCTATAACAGCATGGTGCTCATCTTCCACACATCTTCCGCATATTTCACATACACTGTCATCCGCTATTGTCCTTCTGAATGCATTGTGTTTGGTAGCAAGCGAATTGGTGGCTACTATCCATCCGAAGATCTTCACCTTCTCCGGTATCTTAGCCTTCCAGATTGCGTCCCATATGTTGCGATCACCCGGGTCTCTAGACGAGCTTGTAGCTCTTTCTGTGTGATTTCTTTTTAGTGAATCAGCAAGCTTGTAGGCACTCCTGACCATGAAAATTCCCATTTTCTCATGGTGCCAAGCAATACAATCCTCTACATCAGCCCGAGGTGTTTTTAATTTGCATATTTCGTCTGCATCAAAGGAGTGGAAAATCTTCCTCACTAGTTCGACATTCCACTCTTTAGTTTGTGCGTCAATCAGTTGGTTTACCCACCTCAGCCTGGATCTCCTTCTAAAATACGCCACTTTCAATCCCTCTTTCCTTGGGATCCACTGATCTCTTGTAATCTGAATGATTTTGTCATCTCTAATTCGCCAAATGAGACCCTTTTTCAGAAGGTCCAGGCCAAACTCAATTCCCCTCCACATAGGGGATGCATCCGACGAGAAGACTGTATTGAGGAGATTACCATTATGGTAGTATTTCGATTTCAGTACCCTAGCACAGAGACTGTCTGGCTTATGAAGCAGTCTCCAACCTTGCCTAGCTAGCAGAGCCTGATTAAACAGGTGCATATCCCGAAATCCAATACCACCATCACATTTTGGTTTTGTCATATTTTCCCACGACATCAAGTGGACCTTGCGTATGTCGTATTTGTCACCCCAATAGAAATCTCTAATGACCTTCTCATATTTATCACAGAAGCTTTGATTGAGTTTAAACACTCCCATGAGATACGAAGGTAATGATTGCGCCACCGCTTTGATGTTTACCTCTTCTGCCGCTTGGGACATGAACCTCTCGTTCCAGTTGTTGTACCTCTTCCCAAATCTCTCCATTATTGGTTGGATGTTGCCATTCTTCATTCTGCCCTCCGACGTTGGCAGACCGAGATAGTTGCTTTCAAAAGAGGCCACTTCCACTCCTAAAATTTCTTTAATCTCCTCCCTTTCCTCGTTGTTACTTGCTTCACTGAATAAATGCGAACACTTATTTTGGCTTAGGAACTAGCCTGTGGCCATTTGGAATTCCTTAAGCACCTCTTTCACTTTCCTCGCTTGGTATGTTGTAGCCTTCAAGAAAAGAAGGCTGTCATCGGCAAACAGCAGGTTAGAGATTCCCGGGCACCCTCGAGCTATCTTGATTGGTGTTATACCACCGTTGCTCACCTCTCTGTTAAGCAAAGTTGCTAGACTGTCAGCCACAAAGAGGAATAGATATGGGCTAGCTAAGAGGGTCACCTTGTATGAGTCCTCTCGAAGGGGAGAAGGATTCCAGAAGTTCTCCATTACATCTGATCGAGAATTTGACCGTCCGGACGCAAGTCATCACCCAATTTGTGAACTTCTCTTCGAAACTGAGTTTCCTTAGCACATTTTCCAAGAAATCCCAATCTACTTGGTCGTATGCTTTCGCAAGGTCAAGTTCGTAGGCGCAGCAGGTATCTCTCTGGTTCTTACTATGCTGAATCTTATGAAAACATTCAAAGGCAATTATTGCATTATCCGAGATTAATCTGCCTAGGATGAACGCACTTTGCGTTTCAGAAATGAGGTCGCCCAGGAAAGGCCGCAGTCGATTTACAAGAATCTTGGAAATGACCTTGTAAATGACATTACACAAGCTAATTGGCCGATAGTATTTGATGCCTTGGGGATCATTGCTCCTCGGAATTAGAACGATAGTGGTCTCGTTAACTCCATCTGGCATCACACCGTCATTGAAAAAATTCTTCACCCCCTTAGTTATATCCTCTTTCAACATTGCGCAATTCCTTTGGAAGAATCTGGCCGGGAAACCGTCTGGGCTAGGGGCTTTAAGGGGTCCAATCTGAAATAGAGCATCGCTCACTTCAGAATCAGAGATGTGTTTGTTCAGAGCTTCATTCGTATGGTCCTCCACTTTCCTTGGTATAAGGTCAATTAGGCTCTGTGGGTTCACGCCAACATCCTTCTCGTACAGTTTTTTGAAGAACTTGTTAATTTCGTTATGCAACTCCTCTTTACTCTCCGTCCAGGATCCGTCCTCTTTCTTTATTTTTTCAGTCTTATTTTTCCTTCTTCTCCAGTTTGCCTTCCTATGACAGAATTCAGTATTATTATCTCCCTCTCTTAGCCATGAGATCCTTAACCTTTGCCTCCACATAACCTCCTCTCTAAGCAGCCATTCACCAAGCTCAGCCTCGGTTTTTATTATGCTCACCTCATTCTCCCTTGAGCGCGGTTGCAGTCTCAGGTTCTGTAGCTTGGCTCGAAGGGGCCTGATACTGTCTAGAACCGAGTTGAATTCCTTTTGGGCCCAATGTCCCAACACATCTCTCATTGTTTTTAATTTGCTGGTAATATTTCCAAGGGTAGAGGCGCAGCCCCCATTTTTCTAAGTGTTCTGCACTATTTCTGTCAAGGTGTCAGTTTGCTCCCACATGGCTTCATATCTGAAGATTTTATTAACCTTTCTCCACTCCTTTCGCTTGCCAAATCGCATCAGTAATGGGGCATGATCCGATCTCGAGGAGTAAATATGCTCGATCCTGGCCTCCCCAAACACTTTGCACCATTCTGGTGTTGCAACACCTCTATCTAGGCGAGCTCTAACATTTTTGTTCCCCATCTGTTTGTTATCATACGTCCATGTAGTACCTTTAAATCCCAGGTCCTGAAGATTGTAGTCCGGAAGAACTTGGCAAAATTCTGCCATATTATGTTCAGATCTCTTAGCTCTCGAGAAGTGCTCACTTTGCCACATGGTTTCGTTAAAATCACCAATTATGAGCCAAGGTTCGGAGGAGTTGTTTCTGATCCTCCTTAAGAGATCCCACATAAGGTGTCTGCTACTTCTCGAGCTTGCGTTGTATTCCCTCGAAGAGGAAAGGGAGATGCAGCACAGTAGCGTAAGTATTTCCCTCAGTTTTTGAGAACCAAGGTATCAATCCAGTAGGAGACCACGCGCGAGTCCCTCGCACCTGCACAAACAAATAAGAACTTTGCAGCCATCGTGATAAGGGGTTGTCAATCCCTTTACGGTCACTTACGAGAGTGAGATCTGATAGAGATGATAGTTTATATTTTTGGTATTTTTGTTTATAAGAACAGAAAGTAAAAGCGGAAAAAGTAAAGTAGATGTAGATTGATATGTTGAGAATAGACCCCGGGGCCATAGTGTTCTCTAGTGGCTTCTCTCATGATAGCGATATTCTACGGTGGGTAAACAAATTACTGTCAAGCAATTGATAGAAAAGCGAATAATTATGAGACTATCTAGGCATGATCATTGTGCATAGGCATCACGTCCGAGACAAGTAGACTGACTCCTGCCTGCATCTACTGTTGTTACTCCACACATCGACTGCTATCCAGCATGCATCTAGTGTATTGAGTTCATAAGAACAGAGTAACGCCTTAAGCAAGCTGACATGATGTAGAGGGATAAAATCAAGCAGTATGATATAAACCCCATCTTTTTATCCTCGATGGCAACATTACAATATGTGCCTTGCTGTCCCTACTGTCACTGCGAAAGGACATCGCAAGATTGAACCCAAAGCCAAGCACTTCTCCCATTGCAAGAACTATAGATCTAGTAGGCCAAACCAAACCAATAATTCGAGGAGACTTGCAAGGATATTATGAGCACACATAAAGAGTTCAGAAACGAACCAAATATTTCTCATAGATAATCTTGATCATAAACCCACAATTCATCGGATCTCGACAAACACAGCGCAAAAAGAGATTACATCGAATAGCTCTCCTCGAAGACCGAGGAGAACTTTGTATTGAGAGCCAAAGAGAGAGAAGAAGCCATCTAGATACTAGCTATGGACCCAAAGGTCTGTGGTAAACTACTCACAACTCATGGTGAGGGTGATGATGATGATGTAGAAGCACTCCGTGATGGATCCCCCCTCCGGCGGAGCGCCGGAACAGGCTCCAAGATGGGATCTCACGGGAACAGAAAGTTACAGCGGTGGAATTAGGGTTTTCTCTCTGCTGCTGATGGTTTCGGGGTACGTAGGCTTATATAGGAGGAAGGAGGACACCGGTGGACTCACGAGGGGCCCACGAGGCAGGGGGCGCGCCCTGGGAAGGGGGGGCGCGCCCCCCACCCTCGTGGGCACCCCGTGGCCCCTACTCCGTGGTTCTCAAGTCTCATGTGTGTGATTTTCTCCAAAAATATCTCTCCCGAAGGTTTCATTCCGTTTGGACTCCGTTTGATATTCCTTTTCTGCAAAACCCTGAAATAGCGGCCTTTGGGTTAGTAGGTTAGTCCCAAAAATGATATAAAAGTGTATGACAAAGCCCACTCAACATCTAAGACATCATAAATAATAGCATGGAACAATAAAAAATTATAGATACGTTGGAGACGTATTAGTGTCTCTCATGTGATTTAGGTTCTCCATACACGAAAGTACCCCTCCACTGCACACCATTTGGGTTCAAGCGAATAAGCACATCGATATACCTCGGCCCAACAATGATTTCCTTTATTTCAACACCCTCATCGTAAAATAGTGCAATCCCAACACTCTTGTCGATGCCGGGCTGCACAATACAATGTCGGAGGCCCAGCCTCCATCTCAATTTATTCACGTATTCATCGCTTTTCCTAGTTTCTGATAGGAATACTAGTTTAGGTTTGTGTGTGTGCACTAGGCCCACCAGCTCACAAATTATACGAGGCTGCCCAATTCCTCAACAGTTCCAACTGAAAGTGCGTTATATCAACTAGAGGGGGGTGAATAGGCGATTTTTATGAATTCTTCACTAAGGAATTTTCTGTTGAGGAAATTCCTTAGCGAAGAAGTACTTGCAGCGGTATAAGTACTCAGAAGTAAACATGACAGAATACAAGCATGGTCATCATGAAGAAATGAAGACAAACACGGAGTACAGAAAGCGTAATCACAAGATAACACAGAATGAAGACAATCAGACTGAAGAAAATGAACTGAGGAAATTGAGAAAGTCTTCAGTCAAAGTCTTCAAACAGATATGAACAAGCACACAACACAGATACGAGGAATTGAAAGGGTTGAGGAAATAGAACCAGTAAGCTTGGTGAATACAATGATTTGGTAGACCAGTTCCAACTGTTGTCTCAGTTGTACATCTGGTTGGAGCGGCTAGGTATTTAAACCTGAGGACACACAGTCCCGGACACCCAGTCAAGGACACGCAGTCCAAGACACTAAGTCCTCACCATATTCTCCTTGAGCTAAGGTCACACAGACCTCGCCCAATCACTCGTGGTAAGTCTTCAGGTGACTTCCAAACCTTCACAGACTTGGTCACTCGGCGATCCACAATTCCTCTTGGATGCTCTAGACCTTGACTCCTAACCGTCTGGAAGAAGCACAGTCTTCAAAGGTAACAAGCGTCGGATCCACGCAGGATCAACCTCTTTAGTGATGCTCAATCACTCTTGGGTTTGAAGGTTTTTGGGTTTTTCCTCACTTGATGATTTTCGCTCAAAGTCCTCGGAGGATGGGTTGCTCTTATGACAAGTGTTAGTTTCTTGCGGAGCAGCCAACCAGCTAGTGGTTGTAGGGGCTGCTATTTATAGCCTAGGGAGCATCCCGACATGATAAGACATAAATGCCCTTTAATGATATGACCGTTAGGTAGGTAGATATTTTTGGACAGCTGGCGTATAGCACAGCAACGGTCGGAAATTTGAGTATCAAATTCCTCAGGGCTATCATGTTCCTCACTGTGTAGGCAATTCGCACTGGCGAATTCCTAACTCCTCAGTCAGAACAAATTCCTCAAAGACCAGAAGAACTTCGTCTCTGTCACAAAAGAATATGACTGGACTATATGAGATTTCCAATGGCTTCACTCGAAGGGATTGGTAGGTGTAGGATTTTGAGTTGAGCATCACATAGAAATTTTACCTTAGTATTTCCTCGACCCCCTTTAACAGTACGGTGTTTCCTATGACTCAAGAAAAAGAAAATGAAACTATAAAAACAAAAGTCTTCATGCTTCATGTTCCTCAAATGAATACCAAGTCTTCAGGGTCACACCAATTTCTTCACTTTCAAAGTCTTCAGAAAGTCTTCAGAGATCCAAAGTCTTCAGTCGAAGAACTTCATTTTAGGGGTCGACTTTCCCTGTAATAATCAAACTCCTCATAGACTTATAGACCTGTGTACACTCATAAACACATTAGTCCCTTAACCTATAAGTCTTCAATACACCAAAATCACTAAGGGGCACTAGATGCACTTACAATCTCCCCCTTTTTGGTGATTGATGACAATATAGGTTAAGTTTTCAACGGGGATAAACATATGAAGTTTAATTTCAGATATTGAGGAATTTGATTGCAAGATATAGAAGAACTCCCCCTGAAGATGTGCATAGTGAGGAATTTGCTTTTGAAGCAATGCACACTTGAAGAGTAGAATCATGGAGATCTCCCCCTATATCTTGTAATTCATACACGCATTTGACATATAATATTGAAGAATTTGAAATGCATAATGAAATATGGTGACTGATGTAATTCAGCATGCGTGCATAATATTAATGAGGAATAAGCATGCAGAAACACCACAGCAAAAGTATCAGGTCACCATAGAGTTTAAGTTTACAACTCGATCCACAAAGTCATCAGAAGAACGAGAGTTGTAACTTAGCAAAAAAAACGCCCATATATATAGACCCGCTTGAAGACTAACTCAAATTTCTCCCCATTTGTCATCCAGTGACCAAAAGGATCAAAACTGAGGACTAACGCCCCTGGAGAATATCATGATGATGAAGGAGCGCCAACGCTGTTGGGGTCGATGGTTGAAGTAGGGCCTGCCGCAGTGTCGTCCAGGTCTTCATACTCGTCGGTCTCGCACGATGAAGAATAAGAGCTGGCCACCAAGGGAGGAACCTTGACCTTCTTGTATTTCTTCGGAGGAGGAGCAGACCAGTCAAAGTCATCCTTGAGACCCATTTTCTTCAGATCTTCTTCGCCATAGAGATGAGATAGAATAGCCCAGGTGCGGTTGAGGGTTTCATGTAGGTAGTAATGGTTTTTCTTCACTGCATTATGTGTAGAGGTCATGTTGTGAAGAATTGAGCCAAACTGTCGCTGGACCCACTTGTGGTTGCGATCAACCTTCTGATGAAGACTAAGGAGAAGCTCACGATCAGTCATCACCCTGGGAACTGTGCCTTGAGGATTTTGCTTTGGAGCGTTGGCGGCAGAGTCATGAGTGGCAGAATCATCATTGGTGGAATAAGAGGCAGCTTTGTGAAACTGACCATCCAATGGGCGAGTGCCTTCATCAAACACAGCAGTGTCCTTGCCCTTGTCATCGGCTGAGGAAAATGTCCGTTTGAGGACTTCAATTGGGGGCAAGTAGCTGCAATGATTGAGAGTGTCAGCTTTGTAATTCACTAAAGACCTTGTCCTGATGAATCTCATAATCCATGGAGCATAAGGTTTCAGGTTGAAAGGGGACAGCGCAACATTTGCCATTGTCCTCATGAAGAAATCACGGTAGTTGATGGGAACGCCATGGATGATGTTGAATAGCAGATTCTTCATGATGCCGACGACTTCTTCATCATTCGAGTTGTGGCCCTTGATTGGACTCAAAGTCTTCGTCAGAATACGATAGACAGTCCAAGGCAGAAACAGCAATTCCTTCACGAGGAATTTGGTCCATGGGGCTTGTCATGGCTTCAAAGGCTTCATGAGCACTTGCATGTAGTGATCAGTGAGTTCAGTTTCCTCATACATGCAATGTGCTGCTTCATGTGGAGGACTGAGGGGCAGAGCCTGAAGCAATTCAGAGGCTGGAGCTTTGTAATGAGTATTTTCAGACATCCAGTCCAGCACCCATGAGTTGATGTCTTCAGAGTTGCCAGTGATGTGCAGGGTTGCATAAAATTGAAGAATCAATTATTCATTTCAATCACATATGTCTGTGCAAAAACCCAGAAGTCCAGCATCATGAAGAACACTAAGGACCGGCACAAAACACGACAGAGACTCCATGTCCACGTGAGGAATATGCTGATGTGCGAAGACTTTGTCTTTATTGTACAACACAGAGGAATAGAAATTCGCCTGACTGGCAGTCCAGAAACGCCTTTTCCTTATGCGAGCAGAGTCATATGGATTGAAGTCAGTGAAGAACACATGCTCGCCGAAGAAATCAGCCTTCTTGAAGGATTGCTTCCTTGAGAAAGGATCCTTTGGCTTCGGCTAAGGAGTATCTGTCAATTGCATCACTACCTCTGGATTTGCAATCACAAGTTCTTCAGTCTGAGGAATTCCAGGTCCCTCTTCAGCAGCAGTCTTCGTTGATTCAGCAGCAGCAGTAGTTTCTTCAGCACTAGTGGCTGGAATGTCTTCATGAACAGACTGTGTGGGATGAGTTTCCTCAGAGCCCAATGGAACAGTTGGTGCTGGTGAATGAGGAATTTGTTGGAGTGGCGTGAACAAAGGGGAGTTGGGATGCTGACTATCCCAGAAGTCATAAGTCATCAGAGGAGTGGTATTCCCAATGTCCACATCAGAGTATTGTTCTTTCATTTCTTCAACGCCGGCCTCTTCAGCAATAAACTGAGGCATAGGCGAGGAGATGATTGGTGTTGAAGGGATTGGATCCACTTCAATTTCTTCATCCACCTGCTCTGAGGAAGCAGCAGAGGGAATGTCTTCATCAGATTCACTTGGAATCACATATTCTTCATCAAAAGGAACAAGGTCCTTTGATGGCATAGATGAAATTGGAATGGCATCAATTGGATTTTCATCAGAGCTTGTCAATGGCTTCATTTTCTTCAGAACTGAAGAATCTGAAGATGTTGATGCTTTGCTTTTCTTCACAGCTGCACGCTCTGCAGCTTTTGTCTTCTTCACATCTAATGCAGATGGAAGGATTGGAGTTGGTGTGGGCGCAGGAGCAGCAGAGGAATTTGGTTCATTTTCCTCAGGCACAACTGATGCAGTTGTCCTGACTTCTTCATGATCTTCATGCACGGCTTTTGAAGCTTCAGCTGGCCTGACATTTTCTTCAGGTGCAACACTAGAGGTTGCCCTGGCAATTTCTTCAGTGGCTGGAGTGGAGTCATCAGCCCTGGGATTTTCTTCAGCAGCCAGATTTTCTTCAGCGATGCTGGCATGTCCTTCAGCAGACTGAGCAGATGCTTAAGCCTGAGGAATTTCAATGTGCATCTTGCGAGCAGCACTTGAAGAAAAACCTTTGGTCAGATTGACAAATCTGACTTTGGTGCCCAACCAGTCAGCACGATATGCTTCAAATTCATTGCTGAGGGCTTTGATTTCACCCTGAGCCTTGACTAGTTCTTCAGTAGTCTTGTTGACATCATTTTTCTTCAGAAAGAGCTCCTTCTTGTACTGCACTTTCTTGGTCTGCCTGGCCTGTTCAAACTTCCATTTTTCTTCGCCTATGAAGGCGGTCAGCATATGACTTTGGCCAGGAGTCAGATTGAAATCAGGCAGAGGAGTGTTGGGGTCCTTGTGCTAGAGATCAATGAAATCAAGGATTACTTTGGGATCCAACAGCAGTGGTACTTCACTTCCTTTGGCTCTAGCGGCCCTTTCTTGCCTGTCTTTGATGATTTGAACTAATACTTCATCATCAGCTTCGTCATCAGACGGCACTTGGAAGGCAACTTGCTTCTTGTGAGGACTTGGGCAAGAGCCTCGTCCAGCAGTTGTATTTTTCTTCAGCAGCGAGGGACCAGCTGAGGAACTTGGTATCGCTGAGGAACTTGGAGCAGCTGAGGAGCTTGCAGAGGCTCCTGAGGCAATGGATATGCCTGGATTCCTCTGACATGTGGCAAGATGCACTGGAGGAGAAGATTTTGTGGCAGCATCTGAAGACTTTTGCGGAGGAGCTGAGGACTTTGTAGGAGCAGGCACAGTCTGAGGAATTTGCCGTGAGGGCTTTGAAGAAACTGGCTGTGAGGGCATTGCTGAGGAAGAAGCACTTGGCTTGTGAGCGGGCTTCTTAGCCATGGCCTTCTTAGGCTTGGAAGCAGCAGCCTCAGCAGAGGCAGTAGCAGCAGCAGAGTCTTCATTGAATTTCCTCACTGCACCTTTTGCTTGTCTGGCCAACTTGGCCTGGCGCTTGGCCCATTCTTCAGGAAAGTCCTCACCACGTTTGATGCTTGTGGGATCAGCAACTGATACGTCCAAAACGTATCTATAATTTATGCTTGCTCCATGCCTCTTTTGTGTGATATTGCTATGATATTTATGCACTTCCATACACTTTTGATCATATTTGGACTAACCTATTAACTCAGTGCACCACAGTGCCAGTTCCTGTTTTCTGCTGTTTTTCTATTTCAGGTTTCCCCCATATTAAAAGTGCCCTAAAAATTCCGGGAAAAATACAGGAAAAATCAGCGTATCGGGAGCTTCCGGAAAAACCAAGGCAGGGCCAGAGGGGAGCCTGGGGTGGCCTAGGCGGCCACCCGGCGCGGCCCCACCCCTGGCCGCGCCAGGGGGGCGCCTGGGGCCCCACCTTCGCCTCTGGTGACCTCCTTTGGCATATATATTGCACGCGTCCCGAAACCCTCGAGGACGGAACCCTTTTTCGCAATCTCATCTCTGTTCCGCCGCCGCCGCGCTTCCAAGATCGGGAGCACCAGGAGAACTCTTCCCGGCACCCTGCCGGAGGGGAGAACCACCACCAGGAGCTTCTCCACCACCATGGACGCTTCCCGGATTAGTTGTGAGTAGTCCCCTTTGGACCATGGGTCCATGACCAGTAGCTATGTGATGTTCTCCTTCCCTCTTTGTTCTTCATCGATTAGACCTCGTGAGCTGCCCTACATGACCGAGGCACATAGGTAATCTTTATGCTGTTGCTCTGCTGAGTTTGCTGGGATCCGATGGATTATGAGATTATGTTCAGATTGTGTGTGAGTAATATATTTGATTCACCTCTTTTATATTTATGTTCTTGAGTAATACTTGCATGTTCTCCGTTGCTATTTATTGCTTTGGCCGAGTAGTAGGTAGTAACTCCAAGAGGGGACGTTATGCTTGATTGTGGGTTCATGCCCCTCGATGACTAGCTTGAGTGACAGAAACATGAGTCTAGGGGATGTGTTGTTGCCACAAGGGGGAAAACAACGGTGCTTGTACTTGCGGGTGCAAGGATTGTTTACTTTACGCAAAGTTCTTTTAATGCAGTTGTCTGTTGCTTTGAGTTTACACTTTGGGTGGGACTCGCAACTTAATACCAGCGAGATGTTCTGGATAGATATCTCAAGGTGGATGATTAGTAGTAGATGCAGATGGATTTCGGTCTACTTGCCTTGGCGTACCGCCCATGCTTTTGAGCCTCTACCTTTCTTTGCAGCATAGTTAGCATTGGTTTGCGCACATAATCATGTCAATTGCCCAGCTGTAATTTGTTTACCTCGCTTAGCTGTTTTATCGTCTTTTGGGAGAGAGACATCACTAGTGAACATCATGGGACCCCGGTCCATATTACCATCACTGATCACACCCGCTATTTACTTCCTGTTCTTATTTCCTAGTTGCAGTCATACATATCACTATTATCTCTTGCGTTTGATCCTTTGTAAACGACAAGGTCGGAGGGATTGACAACCTCTCTGTACTCGTTGGGAGCAAAGTTATTTGTATCTGTGTGCAGGTCCTGTCAAGCAAAAGTTTCTGGCGCTATTGACACCTTCTTGTCGACCCTCGGAGTCTCACGGGATTCAATCCTTGGTATCTTTGCCAAGGGAAATTTGCCGCTACGCTACATCTCAAACCTTCCACTTGGGGTAACCAACGAGGGGCGAGAAGCCATCAGCAACTTGGCCAGGTGCCAGTGGAGGTCTTGGGCAGGGAGGATATCGTGGATTTAGCACGGCAGATGTCCTAGCAAAAGGACTTAGTCATGAGGCCATCGCTATGGGTTAGCTTAAAGGGGTTAAAGCGGACGAAGGACAGAGGGATTTTATACTAGTTCGGCCCCTTCGATGAAGGTAAAAGCCTACATCTAGTTTGGGGTTGTATTGCTAGGGCTTTGATGACCAGGGAGCGAATCCGCTTTGCTTGTGTCTCAAGCTGTTGTTCTCTCCCTTGAACCGTCGCCGGGTCGTCCCTTTATATAAGAGGTGACGCCCGGTCCGGTTTACAGAGTCCCGAGGCCGGCTCATAAACGTGCCCGCCTCGGTCTCTACTCTTTCTATCTTACATCCCAAGTTACATAGTATGACGGTTTACAAATCATAGGCCCTAACACTTGGGCTCTAAACCTCTTGGGCTAAAATCTTCTACCTCATGCTCCGTTGGGCCTTCAGTAAAATAATCTTGATAACGTAAACCGGACCCTCCCAGACGGTTTATACCTGGTAGTAATATCCCTGACATTAGGCCCCAGATTGATTTGAACCTGTTCATGTCAATCTTCAAAGTCTTGTAAGGATTTTCCTTTCTGCAGCTTCAGTATGTTTTGTAAATCGGCATGACGTCATCTCCTTAGGTCGCTTTACACCGTCGTGACGCCATCCGCGCATTTAATACTTGTACCTGTTTTTTTACCTTTACTCATTAAAGCTCTGAAGATCGAGGTGACAGCACCATCCATATCCGATTTTTGGGCTCCTCAATTCCCGCGCCTGTCGTTTTATCCCTTCGACTTATAAATAGGGCCAAAGGGCATCTCTTTCTCCCCCTTTCTTCTTCTTCCTCCGTCCTCTGACATTCGAGCTCCGCCGCCGTCTACCAAGTACTGTGCTTCCGTCGAGACCGGCCGCTGCATCAACCTGAACGCGTCCAGAGATCCGTCGTCGTCCTTCCGCTTCCGTTGCCATAGGTATGTTCACTTATCTCCTTCCCGTAGATCCCAGTTCTAGGGTTTCATGTGAGCCCATAGATGAACCCCTGTTCTTCGCGGTTCTTCACCATAGGTAGCTCCTAGCTGTAGATTCCAAACCTTTAGGCCGACCATCATACGCATGACTCTGCTCCGTCCTTGTAACCTTATTTCCCCCAACAATGCTAGCTTAGACTGAATCTGCAAAAACCTTCGTTGTTTCCGTTGAATATAACTTGAATTATCTTGAGTTTTCCATATGTTGTAGATCCATTTTTTACTGCTGCTTGTGTTAAAGTTGTTTTCCCATACTTTAGCTCTGCATCTCGTCTGCCAATGTCGATGGTTTAACTTTAGATCCGTGCCTTACCTGCCGATGTTTGGCGGTTTAACTTCTTCTTTTCAAACTTCATAATCCGGTAGACGTCATGTCTATAGCTGTTCCGGATGAGTAGATACCATTAGGCCCCTGCTTAAACCGCCAATTAGATCAGTACCTTCATAGAGTGTGCCGGTTTAAATCTGTATAGATCGTAAACCGGATTTTTATTGCATTTTCAGCCTTCCCTTTTGAAAAAGATGACTTCCGTGGCCAAACAGTTTGTTGCCTGCAACTGGGTCCCCTCCCGGATCACTGAGGAGGACTTAGAAAAGATGGCCTCCATTGGCACTTTAGGCCCAAAGGATGTCCTTCACTGGAGGGCTCCTGGAAAAGAGTGTCCTCCTAAGCCTAAGGAGGGAGAGATTATTGTCTTTTTTGATCACCTGGCCCGGGGTTTTAGCCCTCCAGGGTCAAAGTTTTTCCGCGACGTGTTGGCAGACTTTCAGCTCCATCCCCAAGACATAGGTCCCAACTCCGTATCAAATATCTGCAACTTCCAAGTCTTCTCGGAAGCCTATGTGCAAGAGGAGCCATCTGTGGAGCTATTCCGGGACTTCTTCCACTTGAACCGTCGGACTGAGTTTCACGATGGCCCAAATAATGAACTTGGCGGAATGAGCATTCAAAAGAGAAAAGATGTTAGCTTTCCTCACGCTACTCTCCATAGCCATCCCAAGGACTGGAATCAGACTTGGTTCTACTGCGTCGATACTTCACCAGAAGGGAGAATCCAATGCCGGGTTATCGCTCCCATCGTGTGTCAGTGGACCATCCTTTCCCGCAGTGCTTGAGTGCCCAAGACCGAGCTCGATATGCCCCCCAGCTTTCAAAGCTCAGGGCTTTTGTAGCCAATGGATTAACTGGGGTTGATTTCGTCCGCTGCTGGCTCTCTTGGAGCATTCTCCCGTTAAGCCAGCGCTTCGGTTTAATGTGCGAGTATACTGGTAACCCCAAGGACCCTCTGCGTCACAGGGAGATGGTGCTTCCAGATAATGAAGTTACCGAATCTGCCAAAAAGATGCTTAATATACCTCTGGAAGAGTGTAGTCGGACCGGATTAGCGCCCTTCTATGTAAATAACAAACCATCGTCGGTAAGAGATTCTTCTGTCTCTTTACTTTGTTTTAATCCATCCATATTGCTTGGCTTAATATGCTTTTATTCCTTTGTACAGGCTGACGACCCTTTCTGGAAAAGGAAGGCCCAGGACAAACCAGCGAGGCCATCTCGCAAGAAGAGCCTGGCTGTGAAGAAACATAAGAAGAAGCCTGCCGCTGCGTCCGGTTCAAACGCGGAAGAGGATGATGCGGCCTCTGAGGTACCGCTTGGTTCTTATGACTTTTAATTTTCCTTTGTCTGTATTTCTATTAACAATGACTTTTCCCAGGATCTGGTTGAAGGTAGTAAAGCGGATGATGTTGAGGTAATCTCTCTTTCCTCTAATTCAGAACCATTGCCACCCGAAGTTCGTCGGGTAGCCCGGAAATATCCGTTTTCTCATCCTTATGCTCAACTGGATCCCAATTTTCTTTTGAAGAAACAGCAACATGAGGCTCGCCGCACTACTCGCCACAGTGGCCATGTGGTTGAATCCACCGGTCTGACTCACACTCCGGTTCGAAGGCGCCGTTCAAAGGTTTTATTTACTCCAACTATTCTTCATCCTAAAGCGGGTCTTATTCGTCAACCCCTTAAACCGTCTGATCCGAATTATCAGGAAACTCCTTTGTCATCCTCTGGCGAGTCGACAGCCACACATGTCCCTGCGCTCAAGACTGTTCACGAGTAAGTTGTCTTTCTTTCTGCCCGGTTTATCTTTCTATTGTTGACTTGTGATTTTCGTTCTTCCTTTAATCTTATCTCAGTATGCCCAAGCCTAGTAAAAAGGCAAAATTGAATAAACAAGCAGCCGAAAACACCACTTCTGGACCGGCAGGCGATCCTGAACTTGCCAACCCCTTGGAATAAAATGTTGAAGTTCCACACGATGATCCTTCTCCTATGGATCGAGAAGACCTTGCTGCTCCGGGGGACGACCCCATGGATTATACCGCTGAACCGGCCAGCCCTGTCCGGACTAGCCCTCCTCGGGCTAGCCCGGCCCCTGCTAGTCCTGTTCATGCCAACCCCGCTGTTGCTGATCCTCCCAGGCCAACTGCTGCTTCAACCGATGATGTTGAGATTACTGGGACCTGTTTTTCCACCCTGGGAGAGCCTGTCGCTTTGGCCAAGCACACTGCCAAGGAGGAGCTTCTTCCTAAGGACAAGGGCAAGTGGAGCACCGATCTGTCCAATTATGCCTAGCTTAGTGCTCAGGAGCTTCACTCTGGGTACTTAAACCGGCTATACACGAGTCGTGACCACGAGGCCGGCTTGGTGAATTTAATGAAAGAGGGATATGAGGTAATTTCTTTTCCTTTGCCTTTCACTTCCGCTTGTGCCATGTAGCTGTACCTTTAGTCCATTGTAGCCCCCAAGTGCCGGTTTAGCCTTTAAGGGTGAACCGGGACTTCAATATATATCCACTAGAATAACTTCGATTTTGCACGTGTAGCCCCCAAGGACCGGTTTACTCCATCGCGGGTGAACCGGGACTTCTCCTATGCTTAGAATGATGTCACATTAGCCCCCAAGTGCCAAGTGTATAATTGGTTATGTGCCTGGGACTTTGATTGAATTGCTTGCTCTATGGATATCTGATATGTTTTATCCTTGGCAGACTGACTTGAACCGGAGGGCCTCTGAAATAACTGAACTCTGGAATAGCCTAACCTTCCAAGAGACTGCTTCGACTAAAGCCAAGGAGGAGCTTACCCTTGCTTTAGCTAATATGGAGAAGCTAAAGAAGGATTTTGAAGCGGAGCGGTCCACTTGGGAGACGGAAAAGGCTGCTTTGGAGAAAAGAGCCATTGATGCTGAGGCTGCTCTCGATCCGGTGACAGAAGAGTTGTCCGGGTTGAGGCAGCAAATAAATGACAAGACCTCTGCTATCTTTGGTAAGCTCTCTGACATAAGCTTTATTCTTGCAACCATGTATCGCTCCAGTTTAACTCGTAATTCGTACGCAGGGAGGCGCGTTACTCATCTTGGGGATGATGTGCGAAAGAAGCTGAAGGCTGCTTACACTTTGGTGGAGCAGCTATACTCCAGCGCGCAGAGGGCCATTAGTGCTATCTCTCATAATAAACCGGCTCCAACCACCATCCAAGGTACTTTGGAGAAACTATCGATTTTGCCTGCCCGTATTGTCGAAGTAAAGAAGTCATCTGCAAGAGCCGGCTCTTTGATGGCTTTAACCCGAGCCAAGGCGTGGGTTCCTGACTTTGATCCGGCGAAGGCAATGAATGGCTACCCAAGCATGAAGGAGGACGGATCAGCCTTCTCCAGTGATGATCTGTGTGCTTTAACCAAGGATATGCGGCCTCTTGCCAGTAAACTTGCTCATGAAGCGGATTTATCAAGATATCATCCGGGTTATAATTTGGAGAACGTACGGGTAGAGCGTCCATCCTATGACATTGAAAATCTTATTCCACCGGTCCGTAAGCATACCTTCGCTCCTGAAATTGAACCGTCAGAACTTATAAATGACGAAGTGTATTTCCGAGCTCTTGCCAAGATTGACTGGAGCACCACTGATTTCCAACAGCTACCAGAAGCTACCGAAGACCCGGAGCAGGCTGACCCTCAATCGTCATGACGGGCTGATGCAGAGTCTTGAACCGGCTCCGGTTTAACTTTATGCTTTGAAACTTTATGAGAAAAACTGATAGTCTTTTGGGCCTGTCAGTGCCTTGTAATAGGGTAGTTGAGATAATGTCCTTGTCCCATACTATCTTTTGTGATACTGCTTTTATTTGGCAGCTTCTGAAATATGTCCTGCCCGTAAAGCTTTGACGGTTTATACTATATGTTCCTGCACAAAACAAAGTTTAAAATGTCCTGGCGGTTTTACCGCCGGACGGGTCATATTGCCCAAACACATGATCTGAGTTAATAACCCGAACTGTGTATAAAAAGATAAGTATACACCATACCTGTGATTAAGTGTATCTTTAAACCTTAATTAAGCAGGAACGATCCAAGGTGTAAGTGCTGATGACTTCCTTGGTTATTTGTCGGCTCACCATGAAGGCCGATCCGGGTTACAATGAACTCCGGTTTAGCTGTAAACTAGCGCTGGTGTTTATAACCCAGACTATAACTCTGTAGATACAGATGTAGCGGCAACTTTGTAGTCATCCACTCTTGAATTAATGGACTTGGTTGAAAAACCAATGACCTTGAGGATAAAGATTTAAGAAAAAAAAATGAAAAATAAAGTTTTTGGGCAAATAAGACCATGTAGTCGAGGCTTTTTACGAGCTGCCAGGCTCCAAATTCGAGGCTTTTTATGAGCTGCCAGGCTACTGTCATTAACCATTTTAGCAAAGCCTATTAAGATGATCTGCAATCCTTAACCAAATCATCAATGTCAAATGCTACCAATGTTCAAAATCTCATAAAGATTTGACTTGTGTAATCACTTAATGATCGTCAATTTAACGTTACCAAGTTCAGGGTCCCGAAGGATTGACTCGTGTGTATGTTCGTCGGGTCATACCAGGTTTACCTGGAGGGCATAATTTACTTGATGCAGGCAGGTTAATCCGGGGTTTTAGGTGTATACACCAAGCTTCCAAGCCGTGTTCACTACAAGAGTTTTCAACTCGCTGATGAACTTGCATCAGGAGCCCCCAGGTAGCGTTTGAGCATTGCTCGTCGGGGCCTATGTTTGAGTTGTGCTAGGCATCAGACTCTCTTTTGCCCCTCATCATCATGTGGAAATTGCCGAAGCAACAAAAGTTGTGCTCTTATGATGGTCTTGATGTGGCCGCCAGTTTAAGAGGCCATAGGAAACTCCCTTGCCCACGGAAGCCCCCATGTGATACTCTTATGAACAGAAAGACGGCTGATACCCCGATTTATCGAGGGCGCCGGTTTAAGAGGCCATAGGAACTCCTTGACATGTAGAAGCCCACATGTGATACTCTTATGAAAAGGATGGCTGATACCCCGGTTTACCGGGGATGCCGGTTTATTATATTGATCATAATGTATACATTGTACATAAAGCGGAGCCGATGGCTCAGGTATAGTAAAGTCGAAGAAGAGCGATGTTCCACGGCCGCTTGGTCTCCTCCTCCGCCGTACGTGAGTCCTTATGTTCTCGAACGTCGATGAGGTAGTATGATCCGTTGTGCAGATTCTTGCTGACCACAAAGGGTCCTTCCCAAGGTGGGGACAGCTTGTGCATGTCTGTTTGGTCTTGGATGAGCCGGAGCACCAGATCTCCTTCTTGAAACGTCCTGGTCTTAACCCGGCGACTGTGGTACCGGCGCATGTCTTGCTGATAAATCGCCGATCGAGCTGCTGCCGTGTCCCGTTCCTCGTCCAGCCGGTCCAAGGCGTCTTGTCTTGCTTGTTCATTATCCGCTTCAATGTAAGCCGCCACCCGCGGCGAGTCATGACGGATATCACTAGGGAGGACCGCTTCAGCACCATATACCATGAAGAAAGGTGTGTATCCTGTAGATCTGTTAGGCGTAGTGTTGATGCTCCATAGCACAGAAGGCAACTCCTCCACCCAACAACCTAGTGTTCTCTGCAAAGGAACCATAAGCCGTGGCTTGATGCCTCTTAAGATCTCTTGATTGGCTCTTTTAGCTTGGTCATTGGACTGAGGGTGAGCTACTGATGATACGTCGAGAGGGATGTGCTCCCATTGACAGAACTCCTCCATAGCCCCCTTGGATAGATTGGTGCCATTATCAGTTATAATGTTGTGTGGAAAGCCAAACCGGAAAATCACCTTTTTGATGAACTGAACCGCTGTTGCTGCATCACACTTACTGACAGGCTCCGCTTCAACCCATTTGGTAAATTTGTCCACTGCCACCAAAAGGTGGGTTTTCTTATCTTGGGATCTTTTGAAGGGTCCAACCATATCAAGTCCCAAGTCGCAAACGGCCAAGTAATTGGAATCATCCTCAACTCCTGCGCCGGTATATGAGCACACCGCAAAAATTTCTGGCAAGCATCACATTTTCTGACCAAGTCCTCTGCATCAGCATGAGCCATCAACCAGTAGAACCCATGACGAAAAGCTTTAGCCACCAAAGATTTTGAACTAGCCTGATGACCACAGTCCCCTTCATGAATCTCTCGAAGAATATCACAGCCTTCTTCTGGTGATACACACCGCTGAAACGCTCTAGAAACGCTGCGATGATGAAGTTCTCCATTGACAATAGTCATGGACTTAGACCGCCGGATTATCTGCCGGGCCTCGACTTCGTCCTCTGGTAACTCACCTCGGTTCATGTATGCCAAGTAAGGGAGTGTCCAATCCGGGATGACATGAAGCACTACGACCAACTGTGCCTCCGGATCAGGGACAACCAAGTCCTCCTCTGAGGGTAACTGCACCGACGGATTATGTAACTCATCCAAGAAGGTATTAGGCGGAACTGGTTTACGCTGGGAACCCAGTCGGCTTAACGCATCGGCCGCTTCATTCTTACGCCAGTCTATGTGATCCACCTGATAACCCTTGAAGTGTCCAGCGACAATGTCCACCTCTCGCCGATATGCTGCCATGAGCGGATCCTTGGAACTTTCTGATCCCGTTTGCACAACAGAATGCATCGCCCTCTTCAGAACTTTCTGATCCCGTTTGCACAACAGAATGCACAACAGAATGCACTGCCCTCCGGCTCAACAGAATGCACCGCCCTCTTCAGAACTTTCTGATCCCGTTTGCACAAGCTCGTGGTGAAGACATGATACAGCCGCTGCTCAGCTCCTTCGGATTATTCTGATATCCGGATTGTTGTTGCTGTTGAGGCTATTGATTTCCCTGATTGTTGTATCCGCCCTGACCATGTTGTTGGTTATGCTGATTGTGCCCATTGTGATTGCCGTTATTACCTTGATATCCTGATCCGGATCCCCCACCTTGATAACCCGGACCTTGGAAACCAGAGCCTGATCTGCCGGGGGGTCAGTGATTCCGGTCCATGAATTCCTCCATGATGAAATAATCCTTCCAGAGATGTGTAGCCGGTTTTTCTGGCGTATCGTGCTTTGGGCAAGGCACGTTCAACTGGCGCTCCAGATTAATAGGCGGCCTCCCATTACGTGGGGGCGGTCTACCCTTGCGGCGTTGCCCATTGTCTTGAGCGTTGGTGTTGGCCACAAAATCTGAGTTGCCATCCGCTTTACACTTACCATTGTATCCTTGCTTCGCTGGATTGGGCTGCGGCGGTTTACCGTTCTTACTCGCCTTTCCTGAGTTGTCTCCGTCTGCATCTGGATACTTAGTGTTATCCGAGTCTCCATACTTCACTAAAGCGCCCATGAGCGTCCCCATGTCATTGCAATCACGTTTAAGCCGTCCCAGCTTCAATCGCAAAGGTTCAAACCGGCAATTGCCCTCCAGGGTTACCATTGCTGTACTTGGGTTGATCCTATTGGAGGAGTGCAAGATTTCTGACACTCGACGCACCCAACTGCTTGTAGACTCCTGCTCTCCTTAAACGCAGGCAGCTAAGTCGACGACAGACATTGGCTACTTGCACGTGTCCTTGAAGTTGTTGATAAACTGGCGCCGCAATTCAGCCCATCATCCGATGGAATTAGGTGGTAAACCCTTTAGCCATGTTCAGGTTGTGCCTTCGAGCATCATTGTGAAATACTTGGCGCATGCTGCCTCATCCACATCGAGCATCTCCATTGCCATCTCATAACTCTCAACCCATGCCTCCGGAGCAAGATCCACCGTGTATTTAGGCACCTTGCACGGCCCTTTAAAATCCTTGGGAAGTTTCACGTTCCGTAAAGCGGGGATGAGACACGGTACGCCCAAGGAACTAGACATGACCCCCGGTTCTACTGTGGTGGTGGGACGAACCGGCGTCGCCTGACGGGCTTTGTACTGTGCTGTTACCTCGGCCTCCCGGCACTGCCTAGCCTGATCCACCACGTCTTGAGCGTGCGCCTCTCCTCCTACCGGATTATCCCGCCTCGGCTGATTACGTCTCTGTGCGCTGCTTGATACGGCCGGTTCATCCAAACGCCTTGTATAACTACGGCTTGGGCGGGGAGTCGAGTGAATCCTCTCCCGTCTATAGGAATAAGCTTGCTGTTGAGTTAGCGCCGTGTCCAACAACTCTCTGGCCCGTCGTGCTTCCACTGCTATGGGGGATGTTCCTTCAGTAGGAAGGGCGGCCAGTCGTGAAGCGGCAGCCACTATGTTGTCCAACGGATTAGAATAATGACCAGGAGGGGTGGGCACATGTTGGGTCGGCACAACTTGGCGGTTTGGCTTTGCGATCGGTGGCGGTGGCGGTGGTTGAACCGACGCGCCCGTTCCTGGTGCTCCTCCCCGGTTCACCTCTGGCTGGTTACTGGTTCCTGCTCCTGGCGTGCTGAAGTGATTTCTTGCCTCATAAACCGGTGGCAGACGAGATCGTTGCCTTCTCATCATTACCTTGTGTGAAGCGGTCTGGTCCAACATGAGTCGATAGGCCTGAGCGTCAAGCTCCGCCTGTTTTGTAGCCATCCTAGCTTTCTCAGCAGCCAGGTCCAACTTGGCTTGTTCAATCCGGCTCTTCACCTGAGCAACCTCCGTGTCATGCTGCTCATGCTGCTCCTTGTTTGCCTGCGCTACCTCCGTTGTTAGTAACGCTGTCAAAGTGTCGACCAAGGTGGATAAAGTGTCAGATGGCGATGGGGGAGGATCTCCAGCCCTAGCTCCCATCGTTTCTGATGTTAACGCCACTGTTGTTGAAGGCTGCTGCATAGACTGTGATCCGGCCATAAAGACAGCGACCCGGTTTGGCAGGTCGAGGGGGTCCAGAATACTGCCAACCTCGGAATAACCCTCCGATCGACCGTCCTGCAGCAGATACAAATATTCTGTCTCTCCGGAAGAAGATTCGTCGTCGGTATAGACAACAGTCTCGTCGCCAGAGTCCGATCCGTCCTCGGTTTGCACTCCAAACGGTTGCGAAGAACATCAACTCGAGAGTCACGCTGTGTTGAGACTCCTTCGTTGACTTTGGACAGCCTGTCCCAGATGAGCTTCGCAGTTCCCAAAGCACTCACTCTTCCATACTGTCCTTTGCTCAGATGGCAACAAATGATATTCTTCGCTTGAGAATCGAGTTGCTTGAATCTCTTCACATCAGCAGCATTCAGAGAAGGTGATACAGACGGAACACCATTTTCCACAACATACCAGAGATCGTTATCAATTGCCTCAAGATGCATTCACATCTTGTTCTTCCAGTAGGGGTAGTCCGTCCCATCGAAGGTAGGACACCCAGCTGAGACCTTGATCATACCTGCGGTCGACATAACTAAAACTCCATGTGGTTAAACCAAAATCACACGGAACAAGGGAGTACCTTGCTCTGATACCAATTGAAAGTGCGTTATATCGACTAAAGGGGGGTGAATAGGCGATTTTTATGAATTCTTCACTGAGGAATTTGCTGTTGAGGAAATTCCTTAGCGAAGAACTACTTGCAGCGGAATAAGTACTCAAAAGTAAACATGACAGAATACAAGCATGGTCATCATGAAGAAATGAAGACAAACACAGAGTACAGAAAGTGTAATCACAGGATAACACGGAATGAAGACAATCAGACTGAAGAAAATGAACTGAGGAAATTGAGAAAGTCTTCAGTCAAAGTCTTCAAACAGATATGAACAAGCACACAACACAGATACGAGGAATTGAAAGAGTTGAGGAAATAGAACCAGTAAGCTTGGCGAACACAATGATTTGGTAGACCAGTTCCAACTGATGTCTCAGTTGTACATCTGGTTGGAGCGGCTAGGTATTTAAACCTGAGGACACACAGTCCCGGACACCCAGTCAAGGACACGCAGTCCAAGACACCAAGTCCTCACCGTATTCTCCTTGATCTAAGGTCACACAGACCTCGCCCAATCACTCGTGGTAAGTCTTCAGGTGACTTCCGAACCTTCACAGACTTGGTCACTCGGCGATCCACAATTCCTCCTGGATGCTCTAGACCTTGACGCCTAACCGTCTGGAAGAAGCACAGTCTTCAAAGGTAACAAGCGTCGGATCTACGCAGGATCAATCGCTTCAGCGATGCTCAATCACTCTTGGGTTTGAAGGTTTTGGGGTTTGGTTTTGGGTTTTTGATACGTCCAAAATGCATCACTATTTTATATCGTAATTTATCCTTATTCATTGATATATTTCACGTTACGATGTTTTGGCCTATTTTACCCAGTTTGCAACTTTCCGGTGCCGAAGCAGCAGACGCAGGATTCAGCAGTAGAAAGTGGACGCTGAGTTGCTGAAGAAGAATACCTCCAAATTACCTGAAAATCGACGGAGAGTATTTTCCAGACGGATCACGAAGGCACGCAAAAGGGCAACCAGAGGGGGGCCACAGGGCGTCCAGGCGCCCTGGGGGCGCCCCCCCCCCCTGGCCGCGCCGGGGGGCGCCTGGAGCCCCTGGCCCACCTCCGGCTGCCCCCTTTTGCCTATATACTCCTCGTTACCCGAAAACCCTAAAAACGAGAGTTTTGACGGAGTTCCGCCGCCGCTCCATGGCGGAAACCTACAGAGAAGAAAAAGCCATCTCCGGCGGGCAGATTTCGCCGGGGAGATCACCTCCCGGAAGGGGAGATCATCGCCATCGTCATCACCATCGTCACGGGCATCATCGAGATCATCATCAACATCATCCCCAACATCAGCACCATCTCCATCTTCATCCAAATCTCATCTCACAATTGCAACTTGTGTTGTAACCCGTACTATCTATCCTCTCTACTCCATCGGTGTTGATTACTACTTTGTGGTGAATGCTATTGAGTTTTGTTGGAGAAATATCATTATGTCCAGGTTGTTTATCATCCATTTATCTCCACTGATCATGATCCCTTTTATGTCTTGTGAGTAGTTACCTTAGTTCTTGAGGACATGGGAAAAGTCTTGTTGTTAGTAGTCATATGATGTTGAAGTAATATGTGTTGTTTGATACTTAAGTTGTGTTGTTATTCTACTAGTGGTGTTGTGTGAGTCGAACACTCAACACTTCGCCATATTAAGGACCTAGGGGAATACATTGTGTACAAAGAATGCTTACGGTGGGTTGCCGGAGTGACAGAAACCTGAACCCCAGTTCACACGCTTTTGCACAAGGGAACAATGGATCATCGATCGTACTGCTATGGTTAGGCTTTTGCCTTAAATACTATCTTGTATTTGCGGATGCTTGCAAGGTGTTTAATCATAAGAGTGCACTCATCTTAGTCTAGAGAGTGTACTAGCATAGATCTACCCACTCAACACTTATCAACACATAACATAGTACCGATACGGAATATGGCGAAAGCACATGACTACCTCTCCCGTGTGTCCTCAAGAACGCTTTAGCCTATATAAGTTCAGTTGCTAGGCCTCTCCTTTGCTCAGAAAGGATTGGGCCACTTGTTACTCTTCAGTGCCTTTTACTTTGCTCGCTTTTACTTTCCTGTTGCTTATATCAAGAAAACCCCTAAAAAGTTATCTCTCAGTGCTTGCAGTAATTCCTTGCTCAGAATCACTTATCAATACCTTCTGCTCCTCGTTGGGTTCGACACTCTTACTTATCGAAAACGCTGCAATAGATCCCTTACGGTTGTGGGTCATCAAGTACCGTTTTCTGGCGCCGTTGCCGGGGAGCGTAGCGCTATTGGTAAAGTGAAACTGGTAAGGAAGTTTTTATATTTCTGTTTTATTTATTTTTGCTGTTGCTGCTCTTTATCCTTATGGAAAACCTTGCTATTGGATCATTGCTTGTGGGAAGACGCCCCACACCTGTGGTGGTTGCTCCTCCCCCTACTGAAATTGTGCCCTATAAAATACCGGCTAGTATTATCAATTATGTTTTGGCTAATCGTTATGCAGGAGATAGACATCCCGGTGAACACTTGCTATATCTGTCACAACTATGTTCATTATTTAAGCTTGCAGGTGTATCAATGGAGTTTGTCATGAGGAAATTGTTCGCCGTATCGCTTATAGATAAAGCTTCAGATTGGTATAAGCTTCTCGATAACTCACACTTGCTTGATTGGCAAGAGCTTGTGTCTCTCTTTTATACTAAGTTTTATCCTCTTCATGAAATTCATCGAGACAGGAACTATATCTATAACTTTAGGTCTCGTGACGGAGAAAGCATTGCTCAAGCTTGGGGGAGATTGAAGTCCCTAATGCTCAAATGTCCTATTCATGAGCTCCCCAAGGAAATTATACTTACAAATTTTTATGCGAGGCTTTCTCGTCAGGATAAGGAGATGCTGGATGCCTCCTCTAGTGGGGTATTTCAGACAAAGAGTGTTGAAGAAAGGTGGGATCTCATTGAAAGGATCCAGAGGAATACCGAAGATTGGGAAATCGATAAAGGTATTGAACCTGCTATAAATTATGAGCATGATTATATTGAGAGCTATGTGAAAACTGATTACTTCAATACTTTTTGCTCTAAGATTGGTCTTGATTCCCATCTAATGATTGATTTCTGTAAGGATTTTGCCTCTCACGTTGATTCTTTTAAAAAGAAGAGAGACCAGCATCATGAACCTTTTAAAGAGCTACCTGTTGATATTCATGTTGCTGACCCTATTTTGCCTGCAGTTATATATGAAAAACCTCCTTTTCCCGCAAGGATAAGGGAGCACTCTCTTGTGACAGGCGTAATAAATAAAAGTGAGAGAAGAATTGATGAGCCTGAGGACCAGATCAAGGTCGATCCTCAAGTTGCATTGATTAAAGACCTTGTTACTAATGATGTTTTGGATTCCAATGTGAATTTTTGTGTTGTTTCCACTAATCTTGTCACAGCCAAGAATAAAGGCCCAATTTCAGGTACTCCAGTGGTATCTGTTAAAATAGGAGATCACAATTATTATGGGCTATGCGATTTGGGATTGAGTGCAAGTGCTATCCCCTATTCACTTTATGAAGAGAACATCGGTGAGATTTCCCCTTATGAACTTGAAGGAGTTGATGTTACCATTCATCTTGCAAACAGGACAACTATCTCTCCTATAGGAATTGTGAGGGACGTTGAAGTCCTATGTGGAAAGGTAAAATACCCTACCGACTTTCTAGTACTTGGTTCAGAGAGGGACAATTTTTGTCCTAATATTTTTGGTAGACCTTTTCTTAGAACTTGTGGAGCTATAATAGATTGCAAGAAAGGTAAAGTTTCTGTTGAATTCAATGGTGAGCCATATGAATTTAATTTTTCTAAGTTCTCTAAGCAGCCTCGTGGTACCGATTTACCTAGTGATGATAAAATTATTGAAAGTATTGCTTCTATTGCTATTCCCCCTAATGATCCTTTGCAGCAGTATATGGAGGACCACGAGAATGATTTGCATATGCAGGAAAGAAATGAACTAGATGAAATATTCTTGAGGCAACCTGCTATCCTGAAGCACAACCTTCCGGTTGAACCTTTGGGAATTTTATCAAAACCGAAAGAAGACCCGGTGTTCGATCTTAAACCTCTTCCCGATACGCTCAAGTATGCTTATTTAGATGAAAAGAAAGTATATCCTGTTATTATCAATTCTAACCTTTCAGGATATGAAGAAGAGCGACTATTGGAAGTACTTCGTAAACACCGAGGCGCAATTGGCTATACCCTTGATGACCTTAAGGGGATTAGTCCATCTATCTGTCAACATACTATCAACCTTGAGCCTGATGCTAAACCAGTTGTTGATCATCAACGACGGTTGAACCCGAAGATGATGGATGTTGTAAGAACTGAGATTCTCAAGCTTCTAGCCGCAGGTATTATCTACCCTATAGCTGATAGTAAGTGGGTAAGCCCGGTACATTGTGTTCCTAAGAAAGGAGGTACAACTGTGGTTCCTAATGATAAGAATGAACTAATACCTCAGAGAACTATTATTGGATATAGAATGTGTATTGATTACAGGAAGCTGAACAAGGCAACCAGGAAGGATCACTACCCGTTGCCGTTTATCGACCAAATGCTTGAAAGGTTATCCAAAAATACCCACTTTTGTTATCTCGATGGTTATTCTGGTTTCTCTCAAATTCATGTTAACACTGCTGATCAAGAGAAGACCACTTTTACTTGTCCCTTTGGTACTTATGCTTACAGGCGTATGCCTTTTGGTTGATGTAATGCCCCTGCTACTTTTGAAAGGTGTATGTCTGCTATCTTTCATGGTTTCTATGAGGATATTATGGAAGTCTTCATGGACGATTTCTCCGTCTATGGAACTTCCTTTGACCATTGTCTCCACAACCTTAATAAAGTTTTGCAGAGATGTGAGGAGACAAATTTGGTACTCAACTGGGAGAAGTGCCACTTCATGGTTAACGAAGGAATTGTTCTTGGTCACAAGATTTCCGAAAGGGGAATTGAAGTGGACAAGGCCAAGATCGAAGCAATTGAGAGGATGCCCTATCCAAGGGACATCAAAGGTATTTGCAGTTTTCTTGGTCATGCTGGTTTCTATAGAAGATTTATTAAAAACTTTTCTAAGACTTCGAGGCCCCTCACTAATCTTCTCCAGAAGGACGTTCCTTTTGTATTTGATGAGGATTGTAAGGAAGCTTTTGAAGTTCTTAAGAAAGCCTTAATAACCGCTCCTATAGTACAACCACCTGACTGGAATCTACCTTTTGAGATTATGTGTGATGCTAGTGATTTTGCTGTTGGAGCTGTTTTAGGACAAAGAGTTGATAAGAAATTGAATGTTATACATTATGCTAGTAAAACCCTTGATAGTGCTCAAAGGAATTATGCTACTACTGAGAAGGAATTCTTAGCTGTAGTATTTGCTTGTGATAAGTTTAGGCAGTATATTGTTGATTCCAAAGTTATTATTCATACTGATCATGCTGCCATTAAGTACCTTATGACAAAGAAGGATGCCAAGCCAAGGCTTATCAGATGGGTACTCCTTCTTCAAGAATTTGATTTGCAGATTGTTGATAGGAAAGGAGAAGACAATCCGGTGGCGGACAATCTTTCAAGGATGGAAGATATACCGCATGATCCCATCCCGGTCAACGACAGTTTTCCAGACGAGCAACTTGCCGTTATAAAAGTACAATCTCTTTCCGATCCTTGGTTTGCGGATTATGCTAATTTTATCGTTGCAAAGTATTTGCCTCCAGGTTTAACATTTCAGCAAAGGAAGAAGTTCTTTCATGATTTGAGGCACTACTTTTGGGATGACCCACATCTTTTCAAAGAAGGTCCCGACGGGATCGTGAGAAGATGCATACCGGAACATGAGCAGAAGGACATTCTCAGACAGTGTCATGATAGTCCCTATGGAGGACATCATGCCGGTGAGAGGACTGCACATAAGGTTCTTCAATCAGGTTTTTATTGGCCTACTCTCTTTAAGGATGCTAGAAATTATGTTTTAGCCTGTGATAAATGTCAGAGAGTTGGTAACATTAGTAGAAGGAATGAGATGCCTATGAATTACTCACTAGTGATTGAACCTTTTGATTGTTGGGGTTTTGATTTTATGGGTCCTTTTCCTTCTTCGCACAAGTACACTCACATTTTAGTAGCTGTTGATTATGTGACCAAGTGGGTTGAAGCAATCCCCACTGAAAGTGCTGATCACAAGACATCTTTGAAAATGCTCAAAGATGTAATTTTTCCTAGGTTTGGTGTACCTAGGTATCTCATGACTGATGGAGGATCACACTTCACGCATGGAGCTTTTAGAAAAGCTTTAGCCAAATACGATGTCAATCATAGAATTGCTTCACCATATCATCCTCAAACTAGTGGGCAAGTTGAGCTCACCAATAGAGAGATTAAGTTGACCTTGCAGAAGACAGTAAACAGAAATAGAAAGGACCGGTCAAATAAGTTAGGAGATGCTTTGTGGGCGTATAGAACTGCTTACAAAAACCCCATGGGCATGTCCCCCTATAAGATGGTATATGGCAAGGCTTGCCATTTGCCATTAGAGTGAGAGCACAAAGCTTTCTGGGCTGTTAGAGAGCTTAATGCTGACCCAAAGTTAGCTGGTGAGAAGCATCTCATGAACTTGACTTCTCTAGATGAGTGGAGAAGTGAAGCTTACGAGAGCGCTAAAATGTTCAAGGAAAAGGTAAAGAAGTGGCATGATAGAAGGATTCTGAAACGTGAATTTAATGTTGGTGATAAAGTTTTGTTGTTTAGATCCCGTTTCAGGTTTTCTCCAGGCAAACTACTTTCCAGGTGGGAAGGGCCATTTCATATTGAAGAGGTCTATCGGTCTGGTGCAATTAAGATTAACAATTTTGAAGGCACCAAACCTCAAGTTGTGAATGGGCAAAGACTTAAGCATTACATAGCAGGAGACCCTGTCAATGTTGATGTAAATATGATATACACAACAACTCACGAAGAACATGTTGCAGCCCTGTTTCAGACGCCAGCAGAAGCAGGATAAAGAAAAGGTATGTATTACGGTAAGGAAACATCGCGAACCGCCACAAAAATTCCATATTATGAGTTTTTGCAAAATTAGTAAAATTCTGAGCCTAAGTGGAGCCGGAGACAAGCTCCAGGGGGTCCAGGCGCCCCCCCTGGCGCGCCCTACCTCCTGGCCGCGCCGCCAGGGCGCCTGGGCACCTGGGAGTCCGTCTCCGACCCCGCTTTAGCCTGTTACCTTCCTTTCTGTGCATAAATTTTTGCTATATATTTGTCCGGATTGTTCCGGTAATGTATCTTGCGATTTCGTGTGTTTTCTTTTCGATCTGTTTCTGCCAGGGAATCTTTCAGCTGAATCTAGGTGCCATGGCTTTTCCAAGTTCCCCCAAGGACAAGTTCGTCGTCAACGTCATCAACCCTTACCTCGCTGAGGTGAAGAAGCACCCTCAGGTTGTTCGGATGGAGGACGGTGTCCTCCATCAAGAAGATCTGAAGGGACCTATCAAGGAGGGGAGCATCCAGGCCAGGCTAGAAGAAGTGGAGCAAGAAGTCTTCAAGTACAAGAAGATGATCGAGCGTGGTGTTGAAGCTAACTTTGACATCATCAACGAGCTGAAGGCCTACTTCCTGAAGGAGATGAAGGAGATGTGGGAAAGCATCACCGCATCTGAAGAAAGAATTAAAGAGCTCCAAGGGCAAATTTATGATCTACATCACCAGAACTGTGAGTATGAACTAAGGTTTATGCGCATGGGTATGGGTGCTGCATGCAGGATTCAGGAGACAAACTTCTCATATGAGACTGGAGAACCCCTTCCATTGAAGCGCTTCGCCGAGGACTACGTGATCAACGCCAACAAGAATGAGGAGTGAAATCTCCTTGGGTAACGGCATCCCCTTGGCTTGTTCCAAGCTTGGGGGAGTGCCCGGTATCTTTATCTTTATCTTTTGTCTTTTAGAGTCAAGTAGAGTCGTATCATGTCTAGGGAGGTTATTATATGAAATAGGTGTGTGCATTGAGGTCTATCACTCCTTCGGTGGAGAGATTGTATCCGTGAGTGTGGAGTCGTCTGTGATGGAATATTAATGAGAAGTCTATTGGTTCCTTTGCTGCACTCGGTATTCTCTTCACGCAATCGACCTTATATGATGATTCTTATGGGGAGTATTGACCTTATATCAGGTATGGCTGTGAAAATTTTATTTAATCTTGGCAAACATAGCTTTGGTCATAACAACAAACATGATTTTCTTAAAGTATCGACATAGCCAAAACCTTTATGTTATTATGCTTGAAGTGTTATGCTGACAAGGAAGACAACTTGATGTGTTATGATTATTTCAATGTTTATGCTTTATATTGCTTTGCATCTTAGTCATCATCAATTGTCTGTTCTCCCAAAACCTTTGCTAGCCTAACTCTGTACTAAGCGGAATTCTGCTTGTGCATCCATACCCTTAAACCAATACCTTCCATATGAGTCCATCATACCTTCCTATTCGTGGTATTCCACTACCACCTCCTAAAGTATAGAATTTATGTGTTATCCTTAAATGTTCAAAATCTTCTATTTTGTGCCCCTGTTTTAGCTCATGAGGAAGTAGTAGTTAATTCATGATCTTTTTAAGTTGGACAAGTTTTACCCCGGGATTGCATGTCTAATCTGCAACCCCTAATACGAGGAGGAACTGGCATGAGTGCGCCCGGCTCATAAAAGATAATACAACAAACAAACCCTCCTTCACGCTTTGTTCATGAGAAATCAGAAAACTTTGGCAGTGATAAACAAAGGAGATTAAGGGGATGTGATCGTCCCCGTGTGGGAGCCGTTCCTCGAAACTTGTCCAGTTTGAGAAGTAATTGAGTTATCTATTAGCATTCGTTGACAAATCATGCACCTCTCAAAACTTGTTTTCATTCTGTTTGATTTAAGGATAGCACATGAGTTTTCCCTACTTCCCTAGAGCAGGGCCTATCTTTTAATTTTAGGTTGAGTCAGTTATTCCTACTTCCTTCTATTCTTAAAGAGAGCAGACACTTGATGTTAACAAGGATTCATTCATATAAATTTGCATTAAGATTTGTCATATCATATCCTTGTTGACATTATCATTTGATGAGTAAGTTGTTTGTCAAGCCCAGCTAAGGCAAACATCTTCCTTTGTGTTAACACTTTCACTTCTTGCCTAATAACATGTTCTTTCAAAAGCTCATCAAAACATAAAGAGAAAGAGCAAAAGTTAAAGCTATTTGTTGTTCTTTGACCAAAGGACATGTTTGCCATGATTTGATGAGTTTCCTCTATTTGTTGTTCTTTGACCAAAGGACATGTTTGCCATGATTTGATGAGTTTCCTTAGTCCTACTTCCGAATATAAGTGTTACCACTCTTTTATAAGGGCCTTATGAGTTGAAGATTGCTGTTGAGGATATTTGAGTTGATGAAGAAACTGTGATGCTTCTTGTCCGTATTCTATTTATCGACACTTCACTCTCTAAACTTGTGGACAGGTTTACCGAGCTCAGTATTCGCTTGGGGACAAGCGAGGTCTAAGCTTGGGGGTGTTGATACGTCCAAAATGCATCACTATTTTATATCGTAATTTATCCTTATTCATTGATATATTTCATGTTACGATGATGTTCTTATGTTGTTTTGGCCTATTTTACACAGTTTGCAACTTTCCGGTGCCGAAGCAGCAGACGCAGGATTCAGCAGTAGAAAGTGGACACTGAGTTGCTGAAGAAGAATACCTCCAAATTACCTGAAAATCGACGGAGAGTATTTTCCAGACGGATCACGAAGGCATGCAAAAGGGCAACCAGAGGGGGGCCACAGGGCGTCCAGGCGTCCTGGGGGCGCGCCCCCCCTGGCCACGCCGGGGGGGCGCCTGGAGCCCCTGGCCCACCTCCGGCTGTCCCCTTTTGCCTATATACTCCTCGTTACCCGAAAACCCTAAAAACGAGAGTTTTGACGGAGTTCCGCCGCCGCTCCATGGCGGAAACCTACAGAGAAGAAAAAGCCATCTCCGGCGGGCAGATTTCGCCGGGGAGATCACCTCCCGGAAGGGGAGATCATCGCCATCGTCATCACCATCGTCACGGGCATCATCGAGATCATCATCAACATCATCCCCAACATCAGCACCATCTCCATCTTCATCCAAATCTCATCTCACAATTGCAACTTGTGTTGTAACCCGTACTATCTATCCTCTCTACTCCATCGGTGTTGATTACTACTTTGTGGTGAATGCTATTGAGTTTTGTTGGAGAAATATCATTATGTCCAGATTGTTTATCATCCATTTATCTCCACTGATCATGATCCCTTTTATGTCTTGTGAGTAGTTACCTTAGTTCTTGAGGACATAAGAAAAGTCTTGTTGTTAGTAGTCATATGCTGTTGAAGTAATATGTGTTGTTTGATACTTAAGTTGTGTTGTTATTCTACTAGTGGTGTTGTGTGAGTCGAACACTCAACACTTCGCCATATTAAGGACCTAGGGGAATACATTGTGTACAAAGAATGCTTACGGTGGGTTGCCGGAGTGACAGAAACCTGAACCCCAGTTCGCACGCTTTTGCACAAGGGAACAATGGATCATCGATCGTACTGCTATGGTTAGGCTTTTGCCTTAAATACTATCTTGTATTTGCGGATGCTTGCAAGGTGTTTAATCATAAGAGTGCACTCATCTTAGTCTAGAGAGTGTACTAGCATAGATCTACCCACTCAACACTTATCAACACATAACATAGTACCGATACGGAATATGGCGAAAGCACATGACTACCTCTCCCGTGTGTCCTCAAGAACGCTTTAGCCTATATAAGTTCAGTTGCTAGGCCTCTCCTTTGCTCAGAAAGGATTGGGCCACTTGTTACTCTACAGTGCCTTTTGCTTTGCTTGCTTTTACTTTCCTGTTGCTTATATCAAGAAAACCCCTAAAAAGTTATCTCTCAGTGCTTGCAGTAATTCCTTGCTCAGAATCGCTTATCAATACCTTCTGCTCCTCGTTGGGTTCGACACTATTACTTATCGAAAACGCTGCAATAGATCCCTTACGGTTGTGGGTCATCAGTTTTTCCTCACTTGATGATTTTCGCTCAAAGTCCTCGGAGGATGGGTTGCTCTTATGACAAGTGTCAGTTTCTTGTGGAGCAGCCAACCAGCTAGTGGTTGTAGGGGGCGGCTATTTATAGCCTAGGGAGCATCCCGACATGATAAGACATAAATGCCCTTTAATGATATGACCGTTAGGTAGGTAGATATTTTGGGACAGCTGGCGTATAGCACAGCAACGGTCGGAAATTTGAGTATCAAATTCCTCAGGGCTATCATGTTCCTCACTGTGTAGGCAATTCACACTGGCGGATTCCTAACTCCTCAGTCAGAACAAATTCCTCAAAGACAAGAAGAACTTTGTCTCTGTCACTGAAGAATATGACTGAACTGTATGAGATTTCCAATGGCTTCACTCGAAGGGATTGGTAGGTGTAGGATTTTGAGTTGAGCATCACATAGAAAGTTTACCTTAGTATTTCCTCGACCCCCTTTAACAGTGCGGTGTTTCCTATGACTCAAGAAAAAGAAAATGAAACTATAAAAACAAAAGTCTGCATGCTTCATGTTCCTCAAATTAATACCAAGTCTTCAGGGTCACACCAATTTCTTCACTTTCAAAGTCTTCAGAAAGTCTTCAGAGATCCAGAGTCTTCAGTCGAAGAACTTCATTTTTAGGGGTCAACTTTCCCTGTAATAATCAAACTCCTCATAGACTTCTAGACATGTGTACACTCATAAACACATTAGTCCCTTAACCTATAAGTCTTCAATACACCAAAATCACTAAGGGGCACTAGATGCACTTACACCAACTGATGAGTGTCATGGCTCCTGGCGGGCGCTTTCAGTAGCACCCATCAGTTGACCGAGAGCCCCGGGCTCGGTTGCTTCCATACCACCATCCTCGCCAGACCTACTGTCATCCACTCCATTGTCTGAACCCTTATTTTTCTTGCACTGATCAACATCACCCCCATTTGTTGGCTCCTCAGTTTTACATATTTCTAGGACCCGACGGTCCCCTCTTTTTCCTAGTACACAGACTGCTCCAGCTTGCTGCTTCTTGATCCTGTTGTTTATTTCTTTTTTCTTCCCATTTGGTCCCTTTTGGAGGGTCTGTACCTATCCGGTATGCCCTGTATTACATGTCGGCCTGCTAGAACTGCTCAGTTTCTCATCTATCTTCAGTTTAGCTTCAGTGTCAACTCCCTTTGCCACAGCAGCAGTGCTTGGTTTCAGCGGCCTGCGAGACCGGACCAAACCCAAGCGGGTACTCCGGCTCCTTCCCTCCATCATGCCCTTTCACCTCCTTGACGACCTATGGTACAGGGCTGGGGAGGCCCATGTTGTTGTTGAGACCCTTCCCCAACCCCTCTGTAGCTGTCACGCCCTTCTTTTCCTTTGCTGGAACCAACACCTGGCTGATGGCTTTGTTCTTTTCCATGGCTGTATCACGTCAAGGATCCAGCTTTATCGCGCTTACGATTGCGATGGCGGCCTACACCAGGGGGTTTGCCAAGACGTCTATTGACACGCCCCCAAACCTCAAAGCAGCGTGAACTGGTGTCGCCGCTCTCGCAGCCTCAGAGTTCTCTGTGTCGAAGTTGAGGAAGCGACGGGCATTGCTAGCCTCTGGAACCACTACGCCACCCCTAGTATTACTCCTCTTGAAGGGCGATGCGCGCATTGCCGCCGAGAACCTCATCTCTTGGAGGTCCTCAGGCAACTTACAATTGCGCTGACTATGCCCTAGGTGCCCACAATAGCTACAGAACCTAGACAGCCTCTCATATTTTACACTCATAGCATACATCTTTCTCTTTTCAAGATCATGGGATTCTATTTCACTACGGAGAGGTTCATCGACATCATGATTCACCCTGACACGCATGTAGTCTCCCCATATCCTTCCCTCCATGTCTGCATCCACTTCGAGGACCTCTCCGAGCCTAGCACCAAGCTCTCGTGCCACCAGCTCAAAGAGCATGATCGGTGGCGCGTCGTAGATGCGGGCCCATATTGGCATGTGGGCCACCTCGACGTCGCCGAGGCTGATGCTCCCGTCCACTTCCGTCATGAGAAAGGCGTCCCCTTGTGAGTCCAGGGGTCATTGTTGAGGATGAAGCGGAGGTCCCCCTCGTGCTTGAACTCGAGGAGGAAGCGGTTGTTCTTGAGGGGTGTGTAGTTGAGGCGCCCCCTCAATCCCCACTTGACCTTGAGCTCCTGGAACAACCCCACGAAGTTGAAGACTTGCACCGAGAAGAACAGCCCGACGGCTATCCACCTCGATCACATGGCCGCCCTCTCTCTGGACAGGTCTAGTTCAACCACATTTGGCGCCTGCACCTCCATGTTAATGGGGAAAACATGAGCCACGACATGATCATTCCCTTCGTACCTTGCACTTTGCTTCGCCCCCATTCCTTGGCCTTCAGGGGTGCTGTAGAGGTCGCCTCGCGCCCCTGATGATCCGTCGCGGACTAGCGGCCTCGACCCCAGACCTTGCCAACCATTGGAGCCGACCTCCTCTCTGTCGTCCATCGGAGCCTTATTCTTGCCGGTGTCCTGGTTCGCCATTGCACACATGTGTGAGATCTCTGTGCTCTGGGATGTTTGGGTGGGGTTGGCCGTCTCACAACATCCATCCTTTAAATCCCGGTGGTGTTCCTCCGATCTTGGGGTCGGCTTCATTCTATTCGGCCAGATCTGATCCGCTTCCATAGGATGTACTACAATCGCATCACGTGGGTGATCGTCCCTTCTTCCTTTATTTGGCAGATCTGATTCCTTCTGGTCTCTATGAATCCCCTCCTTCAGGCTTTGGTTGCCATCCCGCATCCTGCATGTCAGATCTTTCCTCATTTGTTCAATTTTCCCTTGATTCTCTCTGTTCCAATCTGATTACCAGAGATATTCTCCTGATATTTCTTGCTCTCTTTCCTCTCTTCGGTATACTTCTTGATCTTATTCCTCATTGTAATCCAGGCATCTCGTAGTCCAAGAGGATCATCCCGATCATGTCCGCTCCCCAATCCATCTTTCAATGCTCTCCTTCTTTCTGGATCACATCCCCTGTGCTCACGATCGCACACATCCAATCCCGCGACGGATCGCCTCGAGATCGCCCCGACAGGGGCTTCGATAATTTCGCCCATGGAAACCCATGATATAGGCTAGATTGACTTGGATGCCCATATTAGTTCCTACATATTCTATGTAGATCTTTATCAGTCGAACCGTTATGACAACATATGTAATTCCCTTTGTCCGTCGGTATGTTACTTGCCTGAGATTCCATCATCTGCATCTCTATACCTAGTTCAATCTCATTACAGGCAAGTCTCTTTACCCGTTCTGTAATACATCATCTCGTAACTAACTCATTAGTCATTTGCTTGCAAGGCTTTTTATGATGTGTATTACCGAGAGGGCCTAGAGATACCTCTTCGATACTCGGAGTGACAAATCCTAATCTTGATCCATGCTAACTCAACAAACACCTTCGGAGATACTTGTAGAGCATCTTTATGATCACCCAGTTACATTGTGACGTTTGATTGCACACAAGGCATTCCTCTGGTATCCGGGAGTTGCATGATCTCATAGTCAAAGGAATATGTATTTGACATACAAGAAAGCAGTAGCAATAAACTGTTATGATCAAATGCTAAGCTAACAGATGGGTCTTGTCCATCACATCATTCTCCTAATGATGTGATCCCGTTATCAAATGACAACTCATGTCCATGGTTAGGAAACCTTAACCATCTTTGATCAACGAGCTAGTCTAGTAGAGGCTTACTGGGGACACGATATTTATTTATGTATTCACACATGTATTTAAGTTTTCGATCAATACAATTCTAGCATGAATAATAAACCTTTATCATGAATAAGGAAACATAAAATAATAACAAGTTTATTATTGCCTTTAGGGCATATTTCCATCAGTGCATTATATCCTATATGAAGAAATGTTCCATAGTGATGCATGAAGCATGTTGGATTTATGTGGGAAGTGTTCTGTCATAACCCATATAGAAGAATTCAAGTTATGGTTTCAAGTCAAAAGGTCATGGTAAGCTCATGTGTTGTGTTTTTTGATCAAGTCTTGAAACAAGCAACTAGAGTGGAGAATTCATTATGCCTCTCAAGAGATTACGATGGAGTTTTATAAGAGCATGTGGTGACCAAGATGATATTCATAGTGGAACTTGATATGATCATGAAAGAGTCTTTGGTGATATTGTCTTGAAGCAATGAAGGGAAATGAGAGTTCATTATGGCTTTCAAGAAACCAATATAGGGCATGAAGTAAAGATGTTGGTGGACCAAGATGAAGCTCGAAGGTTATCTAGATGGTTAACTCATAAAGTGTAATCTTTGTACCATGTGGGTATGGTAAGTAACTATGAATTGTTCTTTGTTACCTAACCCATACTATATGTTTGTTATGTCTATATGGGTAAGCTATTTCTCATGGGCTTGCATCAAAAGGGAAGATTTCAAGTAGCCTATGCGTGGATGACATCAAGTGGTGATGGTCATCGGGTTCGAGGACTCCAAGTGCAAGATGAGAAGCTGTAGGTTATATGCTTTTAAGCTTGCGGTCCACATCATGACAATGTGCATGTTAAGATGAGCTTAAGTTAAGGCTTCCCTCATTGCAATATGAGGAAGCATTTCGAGTATCTTCACCAAGTGAGTGTGGACAAGAAAAGGATTCCAACTTGAGGCAAGCATTAGAGTCATCATCAAGCTCAAGTGGAATGTGCAAGGCAAAGGTATAACTTAGCTAGGTTTTCCTAGTTTTGCCGGTCTCATGGTGCTTGGTGGGAGACCGAATTATAGGTTTGATAGTCGTACTATCAAGAGGGACTTTCAGTCGAGTAGTTTGATCATGTTGCATAAAGAGAGGTCAAACCTTTGCATAATTTGCATAATTTTTTCTTGTTTATCTTGGGTGGTTCTCTATGTGAGGACCTTAGGCCTTTGCATAACTTTAAAATGATCCCAAGATCATTAAATTCGGAGTTCGTATGCCAAAGTTGTGCATGTTTTAGTGGGCTGTTGCAGGCTGTCCTCGGTACCCCGTGGGCACGGGCCCCCCATGTCCATGGGCTTGTACCGTGCGCACGGGGTGCTCGGGAAGTGTCCGTTGAAGCCCGAACGACTAGTTTTGGAAGTTGGCTATAAAAGAGCCCTTCCTCCCCACAGGTTTGGGGGTTGTTGATACACTTTCTAAACATCATTTTGAGCATCATACACTAGTAGAAAATGGGCCATTTGTCCCGGTTCAAGAGGGCCTTTAGTGCCGGTTCCAGAACCGGGACTAAAGGGTCGATACAAATGCCCCCTCCCTTTAGTCCTGGTTCTTATACGAACCGGGACTAAAGGCCCTCCACGTGGCTGCTGGCTAGAGCTCCACCTTTAGTCCCGATTAGTAACACCAACCGGGACTAAAGGTAATTTTACGATTTTTTTTATTTTTTCTAAATTTTCCCGATTTTCAAATTTCTGAATTATTTTACAATTTAATCTCTAATCACCCACCCCTCATCACTGCTCAATTTAACCTCTAATCTCTAATCACCCATCATCATTCCAAATCATCTAACTTTTCGATCGGTCACCCATCCTCTCACTACTCCAGCCTGAGCACGCTTAACCTTCGGGTTCTATTCCCCCTCGTTTCCAAGTCTGCACTTGTTGTTTTCCTGACAATAGTAAGATGTCAATCCTATTAACCCTGAGGAGTTTAGCTTGAGCATGAAGTCACATATTTCACTGTTTGAGTTTGAAACTATTATTCTAAAAACCAATAATTATTTAGTAACACTAATATTTCTTGAATAAGTAGTTTGACCATAGTTTGACCACAGTTTGACCAAAATTCAAAAAACTGAAATAATTATTTAGTAACACTAATATTCTTGAATAACTATTTAGTAACACTAATACTTCTTGATAAGTAGTTTGACCAAATTTAACTAAAATTAAAAAAAATCTGAAATTTGAGCATAACTTTTTTCCTTTTAGAATTTGAGGGTTCTAAAAAATTGCAAACAGGCCGTAGGCTGTCAAAATCAAATGCGGATTTTCGTGGTGAACATTTTGATATATTATACGTTTTTTTTCCGACATCGTATGCAAAAGTTATAGCTGTTTTACTTTTTCATAACACTTTTTTGCAAAACATGTCCAAATTTAAGTTTTTTAATTTTTCTAACTAGTAGATGCAGTAATATAACTATATCTCGAAGGATTTTATTTTTTGAAGTTTTTATCATTTTCTTTTGTTTTTTCAAAACTGAAATGGCGATACACAGGGGGGGTAGAGTTTGAGAAATGGGCCCTTTAGTCCCGGTTTGAGACACGAACCAGGACTAAAGGGTGCGATGCCCTTTAGTCCCGGTTCGTGTCTCAAACCGGGACTAAAGGTCCCATTTGAACCAGGACTAATGCCTTTAGCCGCTCGAACCGGGACTAATGCAACCGAGACTAATGTTGAGCTATGACCAAAACCCTGTTTTCTACTAGTGATACCACCTCTCCCAAACCCCTATATCCCCTCTATGTGAGGGGGGATTTGTGGATGGATCTTGGAGTCATTTGTTGATTTCCTCCATTGCACCCCCTCACTTCAATCTCCTACTTTCGAGAGTGCATCTTGTGAGATTGAGAGAGTGAGTTGAGAATTTGTTGCTTGACCTTGCATTGCATTTGTTGCATTGGTTTCAGCTCCCCACATCGATTTGTTCGAGTGAGAGCCCGTGAGTTTATTACTCTTGGAGGCTTCCGCCTCCTAGACGGTTTGTTGATATATTGAGAAGTTTGTGAAGAGGCCTAGGTGGCCAAGGTTCCTCCGGAAGCTTCCTTTTGTGGTGTGCTCCGGGGAAGGGTGTGAAGTGGCCTAGGTGGTCAAGTTCCTCCGGAAGCTTTCATGTTTGTGGTGTGCTCTGGAGAAGATTATAAAGGTGTGGTGGTCGCCTTCAAGATCAACCCCGAGTGAATCGAGGCTTGTATGTTGGGGGTGACTCGAAAAGGAGAATACGGTGAGTCACTTGGTGACCCCCCGGAGCTTTGGCTTCGGCACCGCTCTAACGGAAATTAGCACTCTCACGAGTGTGAACTTCGAGATAAATCTGCATCCCCGACTCGCTTGCGGTTATCTCATACCCACACCCTTTACTTCCCGCAATTCGTATGTGCTCTTATTGATATATCTTGTGCTAGTTGAATTGCTTAGTTGTTCCTACATTTCCATATCTTGTGATACAGTTTGTGCTTGCTAGTTTCCTTAAGTGCCTATCTTGCTTAGCATAGGTTGTTGGTGCACTTAGTTGAGCCTATCATATTTAGGATTTGTGCTTGAAAAATATCCTTCAGTTTAATTCTGCATTAGGATAAAGCCAATTTTGTAAAAGTTTTAAAATGCCTATTCACCCCCCGTCTAGTCGTCATCTTGATCTTTTCAAAGTTGAAGTATGATTAGGCTCTACGGGGATTCAATCCAGACATCTAAGTGAGCATTGACAAAATTTGTCGTTATAACACGAACCCCCATAGATGTTTGGATTGCATCTTGGGACTTTCCTTCATGAACCAACTTACATCTATCACACCACAAGTACCAATTGGTTATGCCAATCAATTCACGAACATCTAGGCAAATCTTGACCTGGCATAATGAGTAAGAATTCGAGGGTTGCCTCACCTGCATGACCAATGACACTTCTCCCCAAGAAAAGTCTAGGGTTCCCTTGCCTCCTGCCGACGCTGCCGTCGGTTCACATCATCTCTGGTGGCCTTAGGGCCATGGTGGCTCGGTGAATCTCGGCCCTTGCCAGCGCGAGGGCTATGTTTTCAGTTGTTTCTTCGCGTTTTGTTAGAGTTTGTGTCCTACTTGGGAAGACACAATACATGCTTTGTATCTTCTAGCCCATTTGAACAAGATGGGCAAGTGGACGAAATTTTCATGTGTCTATTAGCAAGCATAACACGACACGGGAGTGTTTCGTGTAACATTCGCCAAATAGTTTTTTTACCTTCGCCGGACATGATAATTTCCATATCTCACCTCAAATAGGATTTGCATTGATTCGCCTCATACCATTACCATATTGCAATTTTCTGCCATGTTATTTGTTCCATTCCGCCAAACAAGATGAACGAACACCAAACAACCCATTTTTGTGTAACTCCAGGCGATGATGTCCACATGTTATGCATAGGAAGGGGAATCACGAGAACTCGTTGAGCATAAATTGGCCATAGTATTTGTTTTACCAAGTCTTCATCCCAAGAATTTGTAACTGGATCAATAAGATCAGATACATACTTTTCACGGAAGGTTCCTTTTTCTAGGAGTAACGATTTTCCTGTCTACACAATTCGGGATCCGTGCATTTTTTTGTCAATATTTTGTCCATTTCCCACTCGCCGGATCTATCCATTTTTTCAATGATATAACTCATCGGCATAATGCTTTGCCATGTAAAAGAAGACCCTTTTTTAATCGTTGCATTCATCGGGTCGCCATCAGAAAAATACAAAACATCACCCCGAGAGCTAGTCTTGTTGGTTTTCTTGGGTTGAGCAACCCCATGTCTTCTGCTCCTAGCTCCCTTCCGTGCCTTCTTGTGTACATGGCTTAGGGTCAATTCTTTTGGGCGGCTTAAAAAATAAGCTGCCTCTCCCCAGCTTAAAAAATAAGTCGTCTCCAAAAAATTGAGAGACTTCTAAATTAGTTATCTCTCAACTAGTTTAGAAGCCCCAACAAATAAAAATGGCGGCTTATGGGAAAAGCTGGGGAGGAGGCGGCTTATTTTTTAAGCTACCAAAAGAACTGGCCCTTAATGAGCTATTGTAACCCCCTGCTATTCTAACCTTTGCATATTCACGAAAAAACCCATCAGAAAAACACTCCACTGCAAGCTTGGTGGATGACAGCCCGTAAGAAAGTGCAGAGAACCATACGAAAAGACTTCGACTCATTCGTTATGCTAATTTGCTGGAGTTTATGGAAACAGCGAAACGGCAGAGTGTTCGGTAGGATTGGCAATTCGAATGAGCAAGGCACTCTAGATTGCATCTTTAGAGAGCGCAAGCTTTGGAAGTTAGCCAGTAGGAGTGGAGTGTTAAACTTTTGTAAGTAGTCCCTTAGGCTTTGGCTCGAAGCTGGGAGGGCGGACGCTGCTGTAAAGTGGACACCACATTGTAATCTATTGTAAATATTGTTCCATCTTCTATAAAACTAAGGTACGCCATTGACGTACTCTTGAAAAAAAAAAAGTTGTCCATGATTATGGCTTCGTTCGCGGATTATCAGGGAGGACTTCCGACCCGAGGGCCCTGGTGCCGGACCGGAGACCGGGCGTCCGGCTCCCCGGTTCCACCGCAAGTCCCACCCAGTCACCCAATTCCGACCCGCCTCGCCCTCGCCCGCTCCTGTCCTGTCCTGTCCAAAGCGAAATGTAAGCCGTAAAACCCAAAACAACCACCCAGGAAAATGATTATTGACCAATAATCACTCCGCAGGCAGCAGCACGGTGCCCATCCATCACCAACCTCTCCCCTCCCCCATCACCGCGTCAAGCCCCTCAGATCGCCGGGAGCCAGGGGCCGGCGAGATGGCCAAGTCCAGCGCGGACGACACGGAGCTGCGCCGGGCCTGCGCGGCCGCGGTGGCGGCCTCCGGCGCGCGCGGCGAGGAGGTGTCCTTCTCCATCCGCGTCGCCAAGGGCCGCGGCATCTTCGAGAAGCTCGGCCGCCTCGCCAAGCCCCGCGTCCTCGCGCTCACCAGTCAGTGCTTCCTCCTCCCCTCTCCCCTCCCCTCTCCCCTCCCCTCCAAGCAATACTACTAGTCAGCGCTTCTTCCTATTGCTGCTTCTTCACCCAGCAAGTTGTTTGCAGCCGAATCTTGCTCTTCTCCACCTATTACGACCCATGAGACCGTTGTCATGGTTCGGCATGCGGGAGTTGGGATCTCGGTAGCTTGGATCCAACAAACGATCGTAGCTGGGTTGCTTTGGTTGACTAGGTCACTGCACGTCCGCTGGTTTTCAGCTGAATCGGCAGATCCATTTTCCTCACCTGTTTCACGCGGTTAGCTCTGAATGTCCAAAATCAGTGAACTTTCTTGCATGTGGCACTGCAAACCTGAACTAAGTATCACTTCATGCTGCAAGGGTGCACAATTTGAAAAAATATATATTCGGAAGCTGGAGCTGCAGCTGACGCTGAAAGTAGCCTACATTCACTACCCGGATCCATCCAGGGTGCATATATACGGTAACTTGTCAGCTAGAGCTCCCACCATGCAGAGCTAAGATCAATAAAGTGCCAATACTGGCACCTGGAGACCTAATATAGGATCATTTGCAAAACTTAGCAATGGAGCAGGTGACCTATAGCTAGAGTTGACCGAGCGAGGTGCTAGAGCTAATTGGATGATTCCTCGTGAACTGCAGTTCGTTGGAGTTAAATGCACTTGATCAGAGATGACAATGAGCATTCACAACTCATGAGGGCCATCATTGTAGGGTGCAGCTTATCAGGTGCACAAGCCTGAAGAGCTAATCAGTGCACAAATTCATCCAAGGCCATCTGATCCCATCCCACTGTGCTCTTGCATAGACACTGCTGCTGCCTGCTCTACAACAGAGATAAGCAAGTTTTTGCACTCAACTTGCAAAAATCTCGATCATTTGGAATGTGCAGTAAGAAGGAACAGAATGGCCACGAGCAGAAAACTAAGTGAACGGGAGAGGTCAAACTGACCTAGCAGAAAGGAAAGAAAGGAAAATTTAGAAGAAAACTTCTAAGTCAATCCATGGAAGCAATCCAATAGAAAAGTTTTATATTCGGATCAAACTCACAAGGCGTGGATGAAGTGTATCAGTTCATAACGCCAAAACAAAAAGCAAAGCATGAAATTTGTTTGAGACCCTGGCATTGGAGTAGTACATGCCATCATTGGTCTTAGGATGCATGGGATTGGATGGCATCAGTAAATTTGTTGATTTGTCATCAACTAGGCCTTGTGCACCTCATGTGTCGTGCTGTTGGAGAGAGACCGCCATAACTTGTCAGAGGACAAATGGCTTAGGACTTAGGAGGTACTTATTTTCTCCGTGTGGATGTACTTAATCGACCCAGGAGTTCTCCAGTTCAGGTTGCCCAGGCAGTTTCTTTCAGCAATCTGTAGTTTTCCCATGGATGAATGCTAACATTGGACGTCCCCAAACATGCCTTGAAATTTGTGCATGTAACTCAAGGAGCCGAGATATGTTTTCTCACATAGTTTATGTGTTGATCTTTTAGCAGAGATTGCTGGGCTGCTTGTAGGATTGCAAGTAGAGTTTACATTTATGCTTGCTGGGTTGACAAAATTTTATTTTGGGATTGTCAATTCCAATATGTAAATCCATAGCTTAGTCATGAATTACTTATATGTAACTGTTTGAAGGGAGAAGATGATCTAGATGGCTCTGACCCCAGTGGTAATTTCTTCTTTTTTGTTTGAAGCACACTATGAGTGCTCAAATTTTCTTTGGATTGGTCCAGTTTCTGTTTGGTGCACTACGCCCTTCGTTGCTACTCAATTGTTGGTGCAAGGAGAGGTTCGCTGCAACACTGATTAATTGGATCGATTGAAGAACATAATATAGCTGGAAGGAATTTTCTTTTGAGAGTTAATCCCTTCCTCCCTGGTTAACTAGTCAATTATAGTTAGGCATGTTCATCTTCAAGACGCCATAGAGAAAGCAATAACAAACTCGAGAGTCCCGAAAAATCCTAGGGTTCCTCTGCCTCCCGCCGGCACCAGCGCTGGCCCGCCTCGTCTCTGGTGGCCTTAGGGCCATGGCGGCGCGGTGGACCCCGGCCCTTGCCGGCAGGAGGGCTTTGTTTTTAGGCGTTCCTTCGACTTTTGTTAGGGTTTGTTTCCTGCTCAGGAATACGAGACGGTGGCGGCTCCCTGAAGATGGAATAAGGTTCTCCCCGCCTAGGCCCCGTCTTGGTGGTGCGTCTAGCATCGTCGGTGGGCGTGTGGAGGTGTGTCTCCGGCGGATCTGTTCTTGGTGGATTTGCTCAGATCTGGTCGTAGTTCGTCTATGTGCGTGTGTCTTCGGGTTGGATCCTTTCGATCTATGCTACTCTTCAACGACGGCAGTTTCTGGTGCGCTGATCCTATGGGGCCTTAGCACGACCGACGACTTACCGACTGTCGACTACAACGAGTTTTGCCCGGCTCCGGCGAGGGAGGGGCGATGACGGCGGCGCGCCTTCGGCTCGCTTCAGTGCCTATAGTTGTCGCTAGGTCGTCTACAGATCTGGATGTAATTTTTATTATTTCTGGTGTTCGTTGTACTGTCATGATTGAAGATGAATAGATCGAATTTTTTTCCCGCAAAAAAAAAGTCAATTATAGTTGTCCTTCAGTCATTGTTGTCCACCCAAACGATACGAAGATACATCGTTAGCTTCTTTAGTGGTGAAAATTGGTTAATATTTTTGTTTACCTGCTGTAGCTTGGATGACAATGGATTATAGCTCCATTGTTCTGTGCTAGGAAACTATTAGACAATAACTGTTCTATTATACAAGATGTTACAGCATGTGCTAAGCAATATTAACTTCATGCAGCTAAACATTCGTCAAAAGGCGAGGCAGATAAAGCTTTTCTCCGAGTATTGAAATATTCATCAGGGGCAGTACTCGAGGTTTGTTTCCTATATACTGTAAAATCTTCCCAGTTAATACTTCTCCAGTTTGTAACAGGAGTTACAACATTGGCTTGTCTAGTGGCATTAATTATGTTAAAGATTTCACCTACGTAGATATGCTGTTGCCAACCAGATGAAAAACCTGTTTGGATTTGTGTAGTTTTATTGGCTAATGCTGCACATGCACTTCTATATTTTGATCTTTGTCTACCTCATGAATCATCATATCTGCATAACATCCCCACTATCTGAATTTTATATGCACCGTCAACTGATCAAATAGAGGATTTTCAATACGTTCTGTGGTACTTTTCCTCTGCTTTTCAGTCTCCTGTTAGAAACTTAACCTGATCCTTTTGTTTCAGCCAGCCAAACTTTACAAGTTGAAACATCTTACGAAGGTTGAGGTTATTTCAAGTGACCCTAGTGGTTGCACATTTGTTCTGGTATAGTTCCCCTTGCATTCTTCTTCTGTGCAGTAGCTAAAGAAGCTATTTGTTATATCCACTTCTAACCAACTGCACTGCAGGGGTTTGATAACCTTAGGAGTCAGACTGTTGCTCCTCCACAATGGACCATGCGAAACATTGATGACAGGTTGTTCCCTAGAAAGTCTGCTTTGTGGTGTTAGATCAGCTACTTTTGGTTAGCCTGTTTTCCTTCCTTTTTTTACACGTTTTTGAAGTCTACACATTTAGCAAAACGATAATAATGTTCTCTTACATGCTGTCTACTCTCCTTTGATTTTTTTTTTTTGCAAAACCTTTTTGTATCTTCTCTGCGCTGTATTTGCCCAACAAATATGTACAAGAAAAGTTAACTGTACACATGTAGTGTCTGCTTTGCTTTCTATTTTCATGTTGAGTTCTTCAAAAGATTTTTTGCATGTTGTTCTCACTGTGCTGTACTGCTTTGGCTTGGGCCCATGCTTTAAGAAAATTCCTGGAGCACTGCCTTTTAACTAAAAAACGGGAGATTAACCAGAAACAATATTTTGAAGCTACTCAGTCCTCTGGCAGATCTGGGGTAGCAAACTAGTTCTATGTATATGTATTGCAAAAAACTAAATGTAACAGACTAAGACGAATCCGTTTGGATGGTAAAGTTAAGGCAGATCACATTGATGTGGTGACCTAGGAGACTTTTAACAATTGTTTGTTTATTTATTTTGCAGAAATCGTCTACTTTTTTGTATCTTGAACATCTGCAAGGAGATACTTAGTTATCTTCCAAAAGTTGTTGGAATTGATATTGTGGAGTTAGCTCTCTGGGCAAAGGTGCATATGGAAACTTTGTTTCCCATTACCAAGACCTGCTTTTACCTTCCCGATACCCCCCCCCCCTCCTCTATGTCTCTTAACTAAAATACTACAAGTGGACTAATTTTTTCTACAAGCGTCCGATAGGTTTATATACAGATTAGGTGACTCCAATTGCCCATTGGCTTGATATTTTGTAATTATCTCTTTTAGGAAAATACATTGACACTGGATAACCAAGAGAAAAACCAAGAAGGGCAAGAAACATCTGTTGCTACTCAGACCGAGAGGAAAGTAACAGCAAAAGTTACTGTTGAAAATGATCTTGTGTCTCAAGCAAAAGACGAGGAGGAGGACATGGAGGCACTTCTTGACACGTAAGAAACGGCCATATTACTAGCTATTTCTTGCTGTATTACTTCTTTTAGCAATCTTTTCTCGTCAGCTTAATTTATGCTCTTTAAAGCTGCATATCTACTAATTAATTTCTGTTCTGTTAGTGGTATTTTTTTTGTTCTGTTGCTTGTTTTCAACCTAGCATTCCTGGCATGCTTGTTGGCAGCAGATATTTGACAAATGTAGATAATGCAGGTATGTTATGGGCATTGGCGAAGCTGATGCTTTCTCCGAGAGATTGAAGCAGGAGCTTGTTGCTTTGGAAGCAGCTAATGTCTATCAGTTGCTGGAAAGTGAGCCTTTAATAGAGGAGGTATAACTTTCATTTTGCCGTATCAAATTTCTATGCGATGCTAATGGATTTTCTATGATATCAAACCACGTTGCTGCCTGCATGTCACTTTTTGTTAAAATCATGAGTTGATTCTTTTGTCACACTATTTCATTTCATTGACTGGCAACTGCCTGGATTTGTAGGTTTTGCAGGGTATTGATGCTGCTAGTGCAACCATAGATGATATGGATGAGTGGTTACGAATTTTCAATCTGAAGCTGAGGCATATGAGAGAAGATATTTCGTCGGTATGCTTCATAAAAATCTACTCCCTCCGATTCATATTACTTGTTGCTCAAACAGATGTTCTAGCACTGAAATACGTCTAGATACATCCATTTGATTGACAAGTAATATGGATCGGAGAAGCTGTAGATGTCTTTTCGAAGTGGAAAAATATTCCAATCCATTTAATCGACATGTTTTACAACCGCTATATTAGTTTTCTGAGTTCAAAATTGTAGCCCTTATAGTTTGACTCTATGAAATACAACTGGCTTGCTGGAGTATGTTTTTTAGTGGCTACTAGCACTAGCTGGAGTATGTTTTTTAGTTACCTGTTGGAACTAGTATGAGACCAACTTTGTTTGGGCATTAAATCATCTCAAAGCACACTTAGCACTCTATCAGAAATTCAGAATATAATATGCCCTGAAACTGCCTAATTTTAATCAGTAGCTGGCATGTTCTGCTGATTTCCCCCCTTTAATTTAGGTGTTATGATTTGGCTTGGTAAGAGTTCGAAGACCGGGATAGGGCACTCGTCCTCATCTAGTTTCCTCATAGCCTAATCCCTGTGACAGTAACAAGACTCGAAGGTCTAGTTGAACTATTGATTCTTCATTGCTTGATTGGAAGGCTAAGGCTTACATGGTAGCCCTTCATTTATATGATTGGCTCGATCCACGATCACAATTTGACTCCTAATGGAACCAGAAACCCAAGCTTCCTAACTTTTGTCTTCCAATAAAGGAAGCTTTTATTGAACTCAGATCATTACAGCAAGATGATACAATCATGCTGAGATCACTCCCGGCCTCTGCATAACTAGGATGCACACAGCCCCCACACACACTAGAGTTTTATAACAAGTGGAATAACAGGAAAATGCTATGGACCGTCAATCCTTAGACTAGACCAGCATCCTAACTGAATAGTACTCTTTATAATATGTATCATGTTCATACAGATGCAAAGACCAACCAGCAAGGCATTTGTGCACTTAATTTAATCACTTTCCTATGACACTTTTCGAAGACACGTATAAGGCAGAAATACACGAGCCCACTATGAGGCAGCGGCCTCACATGTGTGCCTTTCTTAATGCACACGAACAATGTTGCTACATAAACCCATGCTGAGCTCGTGCTATTTACTGCCGCTGCGGGCTTGCCACACCCAAAATATTTAGTATCAACCTTATTACTCTCACAAATCACAACTGGCAGTAACCTGTTGAAATATATGAGCTGCTTTAACTGCTTGATTGTACCAATTGGTATATCATGTTACTGGCCGTAACTGGCCACTTGTAATCAGTTTCAGTCTGGGTAGGATTCTTTCTTGGGTATGACACCGCGATACGTGTAATCAGTTTCATCTTATGCTCCCTCAAAATGTGGAGAGCACAACTTTCTTTCACGATAGTCCTTATTATGCTCATATTTTGCAGATCGAATCACGTAATAATGGCTTGGAGATGCAATCTGTAAATAATAAAGGACTTGTTGAGGAGTTGGAGAAATTGCTTGAACGGTTGCGAATTCCGCAGGAGGTATGGTTCAGACAGAAAGGATATTCTTCTCCCATAGTGAATTAGTAATCCTAAATTCCTAATACTGTGTTACTTTGTTGAAATGTAATGCAGTTTGCAGCATCATTAACTGGAGGTTCATTTGAGGAGTCACGTATGCTGAAAAATGTTGAGGCTTGTGAATGGTTGACTGGGGCCATTCGCTGCCTTGAAGTGCCAAATTTGGACCCATCCTATGTTAATATGCGGGCTGTAAGCTATCTTATGAACTCTTGTTTCGGTTATTACAACATTAATTCATAGTTTTATACCAAATCCATACATGTATTTTTTTGTCATGTTAACAATATAGTATGGGCAACCTGAACATTGAATAAACCGTGGCTGCAATTTGAATTGGTTATATCGGTAAATGAACAAACTGGTAGAAGGCTCTGCTACTTAATGTTTTGTTTCAGAATACGGTTAATAGATTGAGTCACTGGGACATGATAATTCCGAAACAGATCCATTTTAAGTTCTGCTTGTGATTGCTTTAAATTTAGTCATTATTCTGCAACTCCGAGCCAGAAAAGAAGTGAACTTCATTCTATCAGGTTAGGGAAAAAAAAGCAGAACTGGAGAAGTTGAAAATAACTTTTGTTCGACGAGCATCAGAGTTCTTGAGGAACTACTTCTCTAGCTTGGTGGACTTTATGATAAGTGACAAAAGCTACTTTTCTCAGGTTTAGTGATAGTCCCATTGTTTGCAGTAATTTATTATATTTTCCACTTCTTGGGGTGAAATGACTTAGATAATTCACTTTGAACTGAAAGTAGCGAGGGCAATTGAAGCGGCCTGATCATGCAGACCTAAGGTATAAATGCAGGACCTATGCTCGACTTCTTCAGCATTTAAAGGTCATAATACCCTTAATCTGTATTCCTAATATGTCAGATCATTACATATTGGCATCATTCCCATTTTTTACATTTGTGGTTGCTCATTTGTGTGCAGAGTCTGGACAAGAGCTGTTTAGGCCCCTTAAGGAAGGCGTACTGCCATTCTCTTAACTTGCTACTTCGTCGAGAGGTCAGGACAAAGATAATTAAATTCTATTGTTTGATATGCTGCCTATGCGCTTTTACATCCTTCCTATTTTTCCAGTTAACGGCATTTTTACTGTTTGTTTTGTTCTCTATCTTACATTCAGTGTTCAAAATGGCAATAAGCTAACGGCAAACTTGGGAATGATATATTATATAATGACACTGGTGTACTTGAGCTTTATTTATTTGCTTTCAGTTATGCCTGACTTCTTAATATACGTTTAGCTCTTGTATTTCATGAGCTGTATTATTTAGAATGGTTTTTTCATGTAATTTAATTCAGGCACGTGAATTTGCAAATGAACTTCGTGCAAGTACGAAAGCACCAAAAAATCCAGCTGTTTGGCTTGAAGGTTCTAATAATGCTGGCCAGAATGGCAATAGTGCTGATACTTCAACAGTATCTGATGCATACTCAAAGATGCTTACGATATTTATCCCGCTGCTTGTGGATGAGGTTATACTTATTTTCCTTGAATGCAGCTCTTATTATACTTGTTTGGCTCTACAGACAAACTAATGAATATTACATTTGCAGAGTTCCTTCTTTGCACATTTTATGTGCTTCGAAGTACCTGCACTTGTTCCAGCTGGTGCTCCTAACGTTAACAAGCGTAGATCTGGAGCAAATGACCCTGATGATGACGACCTGAGTCTTATGGATCCAGATGGCAATGATATCAAACCAGGTACTGTTCTTATCTTGTGTAGATGAATGTATGCTCATTTCTCTCAAATAGGCCTAGTGTGCAATCTACAATGATTCTGTTTCCAGATAATACATCTGTGGAGTTGGGTACACTGAATGATGCTCTTCAAGAACTGCTCGATGGAATCCAGGTATATTTCCGTACATGTTAACACAGAACCAACACAAGAAGAATCAGTTTTATAAGACCAAAAGGGAGGAGTTCTATTATGCAAGTCAAATGTACAATCTTTTTGACATAACCAACTGGTTATGAAGTATTCCACCCTCCTTTTATTGATCAAGGAATGCACTTTTCCGTCACTTTCAGGAAGACTTCTATGCAGTTGTAGATTGGGCGTACAAGATTGATCCCCTGCGTTGCATTTCGATGCATGGTATTACAGAACGTTACCTTTCTGGTCAGAAAGCTGATGCTGCAGGCTTTGTTCGGAAACTACTTGATGACCTGGAGTCAAGAATATCAGTACAGTTTAGCAGGGTTAGTGTTCCTATTGAGGCTGAAAAGCTTCATTATAGCTATTTAGAAGAGATTCACTTGCTGCCTACCTCTCACTTGTACCTTTTGGTTCTAATCTGATTCCAGTTCATCGATGAAGCGTGCCATCAAATTGAGCGTAATGAAAGAAACGTGCGTCAAACAGGAATTCTAGCCTACATCCCGAGGTACTTGATGAATTGGCATTTAAAAAAAATGCATATACATTCCTCATCCCTTGCAGCATGGTGCTATTATTTTATGCTGCTTCAGAGGTAGTTCTGGAAATGTGTAGAATTTTAGGCTTTTTCTTTGGAAAAGCTTTAGGAAATGATTGAAGGTTTGGCAATGTGATCATCCCTAGATCAAGTTCAAGTGCCCTTCTTGACAGTACTGTTGTCCTTGAGACTCAATGTGGAAAGTTGATCCACCATAAGCCTATAAAAATGTACAACCAAAACTTTTATTTTCTTTTCTCATTTTTAGGTGTCACCATTTCCAACTAGAATAGGGACTTGTCTTTTCTTTTCTCATTTTTAGGGGTCACCATTTCCAACTAGAATAGGGACTTGTCTTTTCTTTTCTCATTTTTAGGGGTCATCATCAACTAGAATAGGTACTAAAACCATAAATACTTGATAAAAACATTAGTCCATAAATACTTGATAAAAAATTACAACCTAAATGCACTTATACTACTAGAAACTTTCGAGAACAGTGATAATGAGCAAGTTTCCACTGGTATTTCAGCCTTGACAGTGTTGACTATGGTTCTATATTAGAGCTGTTGAGAAACAGAAACACTCAATGTGCACTTGTGCAGATGTTCTGTCATATGATGATTGTAGTGTTTGTTTTGTATCAACCATGGTGTTTGCAAATATAAATAAATTACGATCTGATCATTTTATGCTCGTCACTTTATTTAGATTTGCTGTCCTTGCATCACGGATGGAGCAGTATATTCAAGGGCAATCTAGAGATTTGATTGATAAAGCATACACAAAGCTAGTGAGTATAACTGCCCTTCCAATCTTGCACCTGTTTGCCTTTTTGGTATTCCATATGTACTAGTACTAAATTTGTGACTTATTGATTGAACCTATTTCGCTCTTATGGACATCACCAGTTTGTACTAGCATCTTTTGTACTCCCTCCGTAAAGAAATATAAGAGCGTAATGATCTAAACGCTCTTATATTTCTTTACGGAGGGAGTAGCTGATAAGTTTTACTTCCCTTGATAAATATACATTTTAACTAGGCCATTGATCTTTCTTTAACCTTCTCTCTGAACGAACTGCTCCTTGTACTCTGGAATAGGTTAGCACAATGTTCACAACTTTGGAGAAAATTGCACAAAGTGATCCTAAAACTGCGGATATTGTACTGATCGAGAATTATGCTGCTTTCCAGAACAGGTTATTTTTCCTTGTCTCTTAATTCTTAGTAAATTCTTCTTAGCATCATATATTTGACTTGTCGCATTGTTACTTTGTCATTTTTTAATGTATAGATTGGTCTAGGAGACTAACAATATACATTGTGTCATTTTTTAATGCATAGATTGGTCTAGGAGACTAACAATATACATTGTTTTATGCAGTCTTTATGACTTGGCTAATGTTGTGCCAACTCTTGCAAAGTTCTACCACCAGGCTAGCGAATCCTATGAACAAGCTTGCACTCGCCATATCAGCTCACTCATTTATATTGTATGTAAATGTAGTTAGATTCTACTTGCTGTGGATATGTTTCTTCCTTTCAAAAATCTAAGATCTTTCTTGCTTTGGGCTTATGGCAGCAATTCGAGAGGCTGTTTCAGTTTTCTCGAAAAGTCGATGAATTGACATACACAATAGCTGCTGAGGAGGTGAGCTAACTTTACAGCATAGTATCTGTTTTAGACTTTTTTGAGGTTTTGTACTAACCTCTATGGTTTGGTTTCTAGTCCTTGCTAGCAGTACTGAATCGAACTGTTTTTGTAAAAACAGGCAAAATGTGGCCTTTTCGTATGCTATAAAAAAATTAGTTGCAAATTTGAAACATTGCATTTATAAATTTATTTAAAAGAAAATCTTGCACCATTTTGTTGTTATGGGTTCAGTAGGAGAAGAAAACAAAGGCAGCGGGTATCACTACATGTTCTAGTTATTCACATGCGTGTACTACATTCTGTCAAGTGGCGATCATTTGATATCCAATATCCCTGTCATCGACTAATTTTTATGGCTTCTCCTCAGATACCTTTTCAGCTTGGGTTGTCGAAAACTGATCTAAGGAGGGTGCTGAAATCAAGTTTATCTGGGGTAAGTAGACACAAGTTGTTTCATGACTCCAGTGTATTTCTGTGCTTTCTACCAAACATTCCATATGCAGCAGAAGCGGTCTTGTCATTTTCGTTCAAAAAACGACCGAACTTTTTATGACTTGAGTGGTAGATAGGGTTGCCCCTCTCGTGTGTGCTGTCATACAATATAAGATTTTTAGTTTCCTCAAACAAAAATAGCTCAAACTCTGAGCATCTTTTCCTTGTGATTGGGGTCAAATCTTTTTTAGACAAATGAAACTGGGTCTACTGTTTTCGCATTTGAGTGTTTCAATGGTCGATGATATCTCTTTTTTGACGCCTTGCCAGTTCAATATGTTCACAGGAGCGTGCAGTGTAATTCCATTGATTTGGGGATTTTGATTGTATTGTGCCAGGGTCTAACTCATTTTGTGTGCACTTAATGCATGCCATATTTGAATGTTGTCTCAACATGGCTTCATATGGATCACAGTGCACATTCGCCATGCCATCTTTAGCTTTGAGATAATGATCAGAGTGTCACCCATAGCATTTTGTTTTGTTCGAGATGCTGGTGTAAAGTGAACCCATGAAATTTTGAAACTGTGCAGATTGACAAGTCAATTGGTGCCATGTACAGAAGATTACAGAAGACATTGACTTCTGATGAATTGTTTCCCTCGCTATGGGATAAATGCAAGGTATGCGGCCTAATCACTCTTTATCAATTTGCATTTGCGTGTTTGAAGTCGTGGTCGGTTTATAACTTTCTAGAGCACTAAGATCACCCGTTAATTTAACGATTCCCGCTTGACTCTTTGCAGAAAGAGTTTTTGGACAAGTACGAGAGCTTTGTCCAGATGGTGACACGAATCTACGGAAACGAGCCTATAATGCCGGTTGCCGAGATGAGGGACACCCTTGCTAGCTTCTAGATACAATGAGTTCAGCGCCATGTATCATTTCGACAGTGCGGTAGCTTATCTATATTCAATTCATTCCATTGGATTTTGCAGGTTCACCTTTCTCTAGGCCTTTTTTAGGGTGGGTTCTACATGTATGTTGTTTACTTGTCAATTGTATGCGTGTATAGAAATGGATGTGGGCTGCTGTCTGTCGCAGTGTTGGCGCAAAGGAATATGAATGTAACAAGTCTGAGAGTTGTGTGCATGATCATCTGAACGCCGAAAGGTTTCTCGTTCATGTCTCGTCTTATTGTTGTGAATATCCGATGTGTGCGCAAACTAGGAACCGAACGTTCCATTTTGGTAAAATTCTGCATTCGGCTTTGTTCATCTGGATCACGCTGATGTATGTGAAGACAGCCTATTTGCGGCAAAAAAACACAGATTGGCCCCATGACATGACAGCGAGATACTGAAACAGATCAGTCACGTATTGATAGGGATGCAAGCGGTGTCCCGCAAAACTAGCAAATTATTACTCTGTCCCATAATGTGGAGTGGTGTCCCGCAAAACTAGCAAATTACTACTCCGTTTCATAATGTAAGACGTTTTTTTTGACATGGAACTCCAAGGCAGGATAAAGACCGACTACACAGTATGTGACGTTTGGACACTACACTCGTGACAAAAAAAAAAAAACATCGAAAAAACATCTTACTTGATTCTGTCCGGAAGATTAACACTAAAATAGAGATGGATTTGTACTACATATTGAGGTGCGGTGCTTTCATTCATCACCGAATTAGAAAGGCAACGCAAATTGGGGCAATAAAAACAAGAATCTGACGTAAAAACTCCAAATGTGAAGCGACGGAGATGCAGCTCAACAGTGCTTGAAAGTAATCATCGTCTGTTTGTCACAGAACAAACCTCATGATATCACGAGTCATTTTTGTCTATCACTGCTGCATGGCTCCCTCGGTCATCTCAAGCAAAAAACACGGAGTAATTCCGTTGGAAAACCGGAAGAAAAAACGATTGCCCTTTCACAACACGAGCACGATACAGAAAAATCTCTACTGTACTTGAAAGCTCTCGGCGAAGAAATCAAGAAATGGCAGTATCGTCAAAAACCAAGAAAGACGGGAAGCAAATGGAGACAGAAATTCGGCGAGGAAAAGATTGAGATGGCAACGGGAGGAAGAAGCAGAGAGGCGAAGAAAGAGGGAGAAGCTGACTGGCAGATTCAGATCTGGAGCCTTGTATATAGAAGAAGAAAAAAACTCGTGGAATCTAGGGCTAGTGGTGGCAGTTTTCCTCTCTGAATTTACGTTTCTGTCCCTAACTGCATGATTGCTAGTTCAGCCACTTAGTTTTTTTTTTAAATAGGAGTAAGAAGGTGGGCCACGGTCTACCTTAGGGCATGTACAATGGCTATCTTAAGAGTGCCACGTAGGATAAATGATGAGGTGGATGACAGAGAAATCATAAGAGAAGGCTTGTCTTCTCTTATTTAAGAAAAACTAAGAGATGATCTCTTAACACAATTTGTCTCACCATGTTTTTAGGAACAACTAATTATTGAAGATAAGACTAAGAGATGATCCATTATAGACATTTTTTTTTTATCATATCTAATTTACAGACAAAACTTAAGATAAAACTATCTTATCAACCATTGTACATGCCCTTATACGTAATATATCAGCAATGCTACACTTATGGAATTCCTACTAAGGAATCCCATTACGGACTGACGTGGAGAAATCATGGGGAGCCGGTTAAAATCACGAGGTGGGGTCATGCTGAAATCAAGGGATGGAGTTAGCGCGTACGTCTAGTCCGTAGTTTTCAGTCCGTAAGTGTAGCATTTTTGGTAACATATTCCAAAACCAGACCGAAGTCTTGATGATTGTCCGATTACATATACTCCCTCCATCTGGAAATACTTGTCATCAAAATGGACAAAAAATGATGTATCTAGAACTAAAATACATCTAGATACATCCGCTTTTATTCATTTTGATGACAAGTATTTCCGGACGGAGGGAGTACAATTTACAAAGGATGTTGCCAAAGGTGGCAGTCCATCAAAACAGGAAAAAAGAAGCAGATGAAAAGCAAGATCTAAACAGAAGAAGAACAAGACCGAAAACCGAATACAAGCCGCAGAACCCGTTCAACATTTTTTTTTTCGCGAGCAACCCCATTCAACTTCTTGACCATGTATACCCTCACGTGTATTTTGGCAGCCTCGGCCAAAATACACTCTAATTTTTTTGGGGGATGATTGTAGGCTTGTAGTGCAAATAAGTTCAGGCGTTCAGCTGGTTCCCATACAATTCTTCTGAAAGTAAGGAGGCTGTAGTAACTGCTGGTAGTAGCTACTCCCTCCATCTCATAATATAAAAGCGTTTTTTTTTATATTAGTGTAGTGTCAAAGACGCTTTTATATAAAAACATCCATCCTGCCATCCGTGCCAGTCACAGAGGGGGCTTCAACATTCTCAAGTAGCTCTCTCAGGTTCTCAAATTCAGTTGTAGCTGTTCGCGAAAGATTAAGATACAGTTTTATTTCCCACGACCCCTGAAACTGAGAGGAGACTTCGCACAACTTGCCGGGGGCAAATGTCACAAGATTTGGTTCCCTGTCTCATCAATATGATCCTACCTTTAGCCAGCTGAGCCACAACCAAATTGAGGCATATAACCTTAGTCTCCAGACTAACCTTAATTAGTCGGCGTCAAGAGAAGAGAGTGCACATAAAAGAAACCACCGTCAACTACTGTACTAGTACTACCTCTGTCCTGGTTTATTAGTCCCTTTTGTATGCCAAACTTTGACCAACGATTTAACTAACAAAATGTTAATGCATGTTAAAAAAAAATTATATAGTTGGATTTGTATTTGAGCATAGTTTTCAATGATATAATTTTTTATGACATGCACAAACATTTTGTTAGTTAAATTTATGATCAATTTGGCATAAAATACAATAGGGACTAATAAACCAGGACGGAGATAGTAGTTGCTGTTATGAATGTTGGGGATCGTTGCAGAAATTCAAAATTTTCTATGCATCACCAAGATCAATCCATGGAGTGACTAGCAACGAGAAAGGGGAGTGCATCTTCATACCTTTGAAGATTGCAATGCCGAATCATTGCAAGAACGCGGTTGATGGAGTCGTACACGAAGCGATTTAGATCGCGGTCGAATCCGATCTAAGCGCCGAACAACGGCGCCTCCGCGTTCAACACACGTGCAGCCCGGTGACGTCTCCCACGCCTTGATCCAGCAAGGAGAGAGGGGGAGGTTGGGGAAGACTCCGTCCAGCAGCAGCACGACGGCGTGATGGTGGTAGAGGTGCGTGGTACTCCGGCAGGGCTTCGCCAAGCACCGCGGAAGGAGAGGAGGAGTTGGGAGGGGGAGGGCTGCACCAGACAATGGGTGCGGCTGCCCTCCCACCTCCCCACTATATATAGGGGCAAGGGAGAGGGGGGCCGTCCCCCTTAGATCCAATCTAGGGGGGGGGGGGCGGGGGGGGGGGCTTGCCCCCCAAGCCAAGGGGGCGCCCTCCTTAGGGTTTCCCCCAACCCTAGGCGCATGGGCCCTAGGGGGGAAGGCGCCCATCCCACTTAGGGGCTGGTCCCTCTCCATATACAGCCCATAGGGCCCTCCGGGGCAGGTGGACCCTCCCGGTGGACCCCCGGAACCCCTTCGGTGGCCCCGGTACAATACCGGCATATCCCCGAACACTTCCGGTGACCGTATGATGACTTCCCATATATAAATCTTTACCTCCGGACCATTTCGAAACTCCTCGTGACGTCCGGGATCTCATCCGGAACTCCGAACAACATTCATTAACCACGTACATATATTCCCTATAACCCTAGCGTCATTGAACCTTAAGTATGTAGACCCTACGGGTTCGGGAGCCATGCAGACATGACCGAGACATCTCTCCGGCCAATAACCAACAGCGGGATCTGGATACCCATGTTGGCTCCCACATGTTCCATGATGATCTTATCGGTTGAACCACGATGTCAAGGATTCAATCAATCCTGTATACAATTCCCTTTGTCTATCGGTATAGTACTTGCCCGAGATTCGATCGTCGGTATCCCGTACCTTGTTCAATCTCGTTACCGGCAAGTGTCTTTACTCGTTCTGTAATGTTGGTGATCATAGCAGAAATTAAAAAATTTGCTACACATCACCAAGATCTATCTATGGAGTTACTAGCAACGAGAGGGGAGTGCATCTTCATACCTTTGAAGATCGCGATGCGGAAGCGTTGCAAGAACGCGGTCGGTGGAGTCGTACATGAAGCGATTCAGATCGCGGCCGAATCCGATCTAAGTACCGAACAACGATGCCTCCGCGCTCAACACACGTGCATCCCGGTGACGTCTCCCACGCCTTGATCCAGCAAGGAGAGAGGAAGAGGTTGGGTAAGACTCCGTCCAGCAGCAGCACGCCGGCGTGGTGGTGATGGAGGAGCGTGGCACTCCGGCAGGGCTTC
>LR738712.1:63721730-63877320 GCA_902687465.1 Secale cereale
GGGGGGGGGACTTGCCCCCCAAGCAAGGTGGAGGCGCCCCCACCCCCTAGGGTTTCCCAACCCTAGGCGCCTTGGGCCCTTGGGGGGGAGGGGGCGCACTAGCCCACCAGGGGCTGGTTCCCCCGCTTACTTAGTCCACTTGGCCCATCGGGGCAGGTGGCCCCACCCGGTGGACCCCCGGACACCTTCCGGCGGTCCCGGTACTATACCGGTGACCCCCGAAATCACTCCGGTGACCAAAACAGGACTTCCCATATATAAATCTTTACCTCCGGACCATTCCGGAACTCCTCGTGACATCCAGGATCTCATCCGGGACTCCGAACAACATTCGGTAACCACGTACATACATTTCCTATAACCCTAGCGTCATCGAACCTTAAGTGTGTAGACCCTACGGGTTCGGGAATCATGCAGACATGACCGAGACATCTCTCCGGCCAATAACCAACAGCGGGATCTGGATACCCATGTTGCCTCCCACATGATCCACGATGATCTTATCGGAAGAACCACGATGTCAATGATTCAATCAATCCTGTATGCAATTCCCTTTGTCCATCGGTATAGTACTTGCCCGAGATTCGATCTTCGGTATCTCGATACCTTGTTCAATCTCGTTACCGGAAGTCTCTTTACTCGTTCCGTAACACATCATCCCGTTCCCAACTCCTTAGTCACATAGACCTCATTACGATGATGTCTTACCTAGTGGGCCCAGAGATACCTCTCCGTCATATGGAGTGACAAATCCCAGTCTCGATTCATGCCAACCCAACAGATGCTTTCGGGGATACCCGTAGTGTACCTTTATAGCCACCCAGTTACGTTGTGACGTTTGGCACACCCAAAGTATTCCTACAGCATCCGAGAGTTGCGCAATCTCATGATCTAAGGAAAGGATACTTGACATTGGAAAAGCTTTAGCATACGAACTACACGATCTTGTACTATGCTTAGGATTGGGTCTTGTCCATCACATCATTCTCCTAATGATGTGATCCCATTATCAGTGACATCCAATGTCCATGGTCAGGAAACCGTAACCATCTATTGATCAACGAGCTAGTCAACTAGAGGCTCACTAGGGACATGTTGTGGTCTATGTATTCACACATGCATTGCGATTTCCGGATAATACAATTATAGCATGAACACTAGACAATTATCATGAACAAGGAAATATAATAATAACCATTTTATTATTGCCTCTAGGGCATATTTCCAACAGTCTCCCACTTGCACTAGAGTCAATAATCTAGTTACATCGTGATGAATCGAACACCCAGAGAGTTCTAGTGTTGATCATGTTTTGCTCGTGGAAGAGGTTTAGTCAACGGATCTGCGACATTCAGATCCGTATGCACTTTACAAATATGTATGTCTCCATCTTGTATATAACTACGAATGGAGTTGAAGCGGCGCTTGATGTGCTTGGTCTTCTTGTGAAACCTGGGCTCCTTGGCAATGGCAATAGCTCCAGTGTTGTCACAGAAGAGAGTCATCGGGCCCGACGCGCTTGGAATAACTCCTAGGTCGGTGATGAACTCCTTCATCCAGACTCCCTGCGTTGCTTCGGAAGCAGCTATGTACTCCACTTCACATGTAGATGTCGCCACGACGCTTTGCTTGCAACTGCACCAGCTGACTGCCCCACCATTCAAAATATACACGTATCCGGTTTGTGACTTGGAGTCATCCGGATCTGTGTTGAAGCTAGCATCGACGTAACCCTTTACGACGAGCTCTTCGTCACCTCCATAAACGAGAAACATATCCTTAGTCCTTTTCAGGTACTTCTGGATGTTCTTGACCGCTGTCCAGTGTTCCATTCCGAGATCACTTTGGTACCTCCCCACCAAACTTATGGCAAGGTACACATCAGGTCTGGTACACAGCATGGCATACATAATAGAACATATGACCGAGGCATAGGGGATGACACTCATCTTTTCTCTATCTTCTGCCGAGGTCGGGCATTGAGCTGTGCTCAATCTCATACCTTGCAACACATGCAAGAACCCTTTCTTGGACCGATCCATATTGAACTTTTTCAATATCTTGTCAAGGTATGTGCTTTGTGAAAGACCAGTGAGGCGTCTCGATCTATCTCTATAGATATTGATGCCTAATATGTAAGCAGCTTCTCCAAGGTCCTTCATTGAAAAACACTTATTCAAGTAGGCCTTTATGCTTTCCAAGAGTTCTACATCATTTCCATCAACAGTATGTCATCCACATATAATATGAGAAATGCTACCGAGCTCCGACCCACTTTCTTGTAAATACATGCTTCTCCATAAGTCTGTATGAACCCAAACGCTTTGATCACCTCATCAAAGCAAATGTTCCAACTCCAAGATGCTTGCACTAGCCCATAGATGGAGCGCTGGAGCTTGCATACCTTGTTAGCATTCTTAGGATCGACAAAACCTTCCGGCTGTATCATATACAATTCTTCCTTAAGGAAGCCGTTAAGGAATGCCGTGTAATGCCCAGGATGGGACTATATCTCCTACGTGTCGAGGCACAACTTAGAGACATAACCCCATGCTGGAATGATCGCAAGTTTGGTATCTTTGCACAACTCATGTAAAAGATGGGGATGGAAAACATAAAATAGTTGGCTTACACTCGCCACGTCACACAAATACATTACATGTTCAAATCATCATTCAATAAAACATCACATCCCATCTAAGGGTAAAATCCAAAAGTCAAGATACCAAACATAATTTAAATCCACAGGTCGGATCGAATCCTAGTAGAAGTTCCACTACTGATCATCAGGATAACGAACATAGTAGCGGCTACGCTCCTCGTCGTACTCCCAGTCTAGCTCGGTGCCATCACCTGGATAGCTCACCAACGGACCTGCATCTGGTGTGGTGAAGTAACTGTGAGCCACAGAGGACTCAGCAATCCCGTTCCCGGGTAACATGACTATTTGAGCCTTGGGTGAGGGTAAGGCTGAAGAAAAGAACAAGTGTTTGCAGTAGCAACTAGCACTAGCTTACGTGAATGAGAGCGAGAAGAGAAGGTGCCTCGGTCGAGAGATGATCACTAAGTGATCCTAAACTAATCCAGGCAAACATAGCCCCACCGTGTTCATCTCCCGAAACCCTTTCGGAAAATGACAGTCACGGTACACACGCTGGTAGTGTATTGGAACATGGTGTCAAGTTTTCTACAACCGGATATTAACAAGCTCCCATCTGCCACATAACCGCGGGCACGGCTTTCGAAAGTTCATAACCCTGCAGGGGTGTTCCAACTTGGCCCATGACAAGCCCACGATCCGCGGAGTCGCAACTCCAAGGTGGGAAGACCCGAGTATTCTCGGAATCCCGTGCTCAAGATACTCCGAACTAAGGTAAGGCTAATCCAGCAAATCCTCCCGGCGTGCCGACACCCTGATAGTAGCCGCGCGTATCTCGTCTCAGGCCACGACCGGATCGGCGATGCTACAGGTTTTACCAGACCTTGAGTTTCCTCGAGGTGGCCCTGCAGGACCCCCAGTTCGGACCAACACTCATGTGGAGCACTGGCCCGGGGTTGTTGATTAAGAAAGAGGGTTAATTACTCCCTATGCAAGTTTAATTAGTTATTAGGCAAATAGTACCAATGTTGGGACTTGCTGGAAAAGACTTAGCACTTAGCGGTTTATCGAGGGGGCCCCATAAACCCCAACCGTGTGAGGAACGCAAAATCAAGGAACATAACACCGGTTTATACGGTTCCTAGCGGCATGAGTGGAACAAATCACCAAGCAAAAGGCTTAGCCTTCCACCCATTGCCAATATATAGATGGTTTCTTTTTAAGCATTTATATAGTGTGATATAACCCAGCAAAACTTCAACGTGAAGCAAGCATCTTCAACTTCACCTGCAACTAGCAATGCTATAAGAGGGGCTGAGCGAAGCGTACTTAGCCATTCAACGGTTTGCATAGGTAGGGTGGTTAAACAGGTTCATGGTTACAAGTAGGAGGCTGACAGGAAAACATGGGCATCGAGGCAAAACTATAGATCGAGACTTCTAGCAATAGGCAAAAATAGTAATGGTATCCGTGTTCGGTCATCTTGCCTGAAGAGTTGTCGTTCGGATCGTAAGAGGGGTCCTCGTTCTCAAGCTCGGTAGTAACCTCGTGCTCGTACTCGTACTCGGTCTCAGCTTCCGGCTCTACTCAACACAAACACACAAGGCACCAAATCAACAAGATGCAATGCGCACTCAAAATATGCTGGATGCATGACTTATGCACTAAGGGAGCACAATGAGCACGACAATATGCGATCAAGCAAAATGCTTCAAAACAAGAAAACAATAGGATATTATGAATCTACTCGAAAAATCAATCAAGTTTCATATAAGACTTGCTGCAATCGGAGCTACGGGCTAAAAGTTACACACAAAACAATAAACATGCGAAAGCTGAAAATTACAGCAACATAGCAACTTCGGAGCACTAGATAAATAAGCTACAGCACTCAAACATCATGGAAAAGAGCATGAACATAAACTAGACATATCCTACAGCAAATAAGTCCATTGGTGCACCCCCAAAGGAGCCACGGATCAATAGCAACAAGCTTGGACATATTGAACTTGACAACAAAATCCTGACAGCAGTAATTTATTGCAACTTTGGAGCAAAAGTTAAATATGCTACAGCCACTCAAATAAGCATGTGAGAGCATGAATGGATAGCCAACAATATATACTACAAGGAACCATCAAGAGTCACCCCAAAACTGTCATGGTTTGTCCTAGAACAACAAGCAAACATGGCATCTGGAAATTACAGATTCCAGACTTGGTGAAATTTCACTAAGTGTTAAAACAGCAGTTTCATCATGGCATCTTTGAGAGCAAGTTTAAGTCACCTCAAAACTAAACATGGCAAGTGGTAAGCACCACATCAAAGTACATATGATGGTGATTCCAAAACACCTAAGCATGCATCATAGAGACCATCACAATGATAGCAATGAGCTCCTCAAGTTGGCATTTCATAACAAGTCTAACAACATCACAGCCACATGGCATTTTGCAACGGAGATAAACATGGCAAGATTAATTCTATCATGCAAGTCTAAACAATCATCATGTAGAGCATGGCAAGACGAACACGTGGACATGTCATTTGCATCATTCGGATAAACGAGCACCAAGTTATCACTATGCAAAGATGGCATGGAAAACAACACTAACAGCAGTTTACACCAATATGCACTCTTGCAACAGAATTTTAAGCACCTAGATGAACTCAAATAGGCATGTCACAATGGAATGAAAAGTAGTACATGTCACCACGAACGTGTGGACATGTCATTCACTCAAAACGGAGCAACACACACAAAGTTATCTCTATTTGAAAAAATGCATCAGACAACAAGTACACCGGGGACTTAGAGGAAATAAGAGGCAACCTCAGAGAAACGGTCAACGGGCCCGGATCTGGCGATGGGAGGACGAACGGGCCCGGCCCGCGCCTGGAGCTGGCGGCTGGCGTCTGGTCCACGGCGTTATCGGGCCGGGGCGGGGAGCTACGGGCCGAGGCAGTCGGGCTGGTGGCGCTGGGCCTCGCGGGGCACCGAGGCCGGCCCAGGCGGAGCGAGGGCGGAGGCTCACGGGGCAGATCGGCGCCAGGCTGGGGAAGATTGGGCCGGCGCGATCTGGCGATGCGGTCAACGCGGCCCAGGCGGTCGGGGAAGCTCCGATCGGGGAAGGCCGTCGGGCCTCGATGCGGGAGGCGATTGGAGGCGGGAGGCCCGGCTCCTGGGCCTGGGGCGCCGGCTGGCCCGCGACGGAGCGGCGGATCGGCCTGGGCCTAGGGTTTCGGCGGGAGGGCCCAGGCGGCTGCCCAGCGCTCCGATATGGATCGGCTCGGGGAGGCGACCTGCCGATCGAAGGAAGGCGGCGGCGGCTTCGTTGCGAGCAGGGGAGGCGACCTGCCCCGGCGAGGAGGGAGGCCGGAGGGGCCTGGCCGGGCCGGCGTCCTGAGGGGCGGCGGTGGTTGGTCCCGGCAGCGGCGGTGGTGAGGAGAGGGGCCGAAGGAAAGGATGAGGTGGAGGAGAGGTATTTTTCCGGCGAGGTGGTGGAGCTCCGGCGAACTCCGGCGAGATTCCGGCGAAACTCCAGCGAGGTGGTGGTGGCTGGAGGAAGAGGATGAAGTGGGGCTAGGGTTTCCTTGATTTGGGGCGAAAATTGGGGGAGTGGACAAATATATAGGCACAAGGAGCTAGGGTTGTCCAAATGGAGTGCGGTTTTCGGCCACGCGTTTAGAATTGGATGGCCTAGATGATAGGAGGGGTTTGGTGGGCTGTTGGAGGGATGTCTTGGGCCTCAAAGTGGAGGCACTTTGAGTCCACGAGAATAACTGTTGGGGTAGCCTCGAACTCCAAACGCGACGAGATTTGACAGGCGGGTTACACACACCAAAACAACAACACACGACAAGTCTCGCGCCAAACCGGTAACGTTACACGGCCAAACACCAAAGTAGGCCTCGGAGATACCACGGACACGTGAGGGAGCTCCGGAACGCGAAACGGACAATGGAACGAAACGAGTGGAACCGGATGCAAACAACAACACAAATGCAATGCGATGCACATGACTACATGATATGGATGAATGCCACACACGCACACAACAAAACGACGAAAACTCGAAAGACAAAGAACTCGGAATGGAATAGATGAAGCCAGGGATATATTATATGCCCCAAAAGGGAAAGTATTACATCCGGGGCATTACAAACTCTCCTCTACTACAAAAAGATCTCGTCCCGAGATCTAGGACTGGAAAAAAGAAGGGTACTCGGAACGAAGATGATCTTCTCGTTCCCACATAGCTTCTTGGTCGGTATGGTGTGACCACTTGACTTTCAAGAATTGATGGACTTGTTGCGGGTCTTGCGCTCGGTTTCTTCGAGAATAGCAACGGGATGCTCTCGGTAAGACAAATCTTGTTGAAGATCAATCTCTTCAAACGGAATCACGCGTTCAGGTGCCTTGAAGCATTTGCGGAGTTGAGACACATGGAACACATCATGAACATTGGCGAAGTTGGAAGGGAGCTCAAGTTGATAGGCTAGATCGCCTCTTTTGCCAAGGATCTTGAAAGGCCCGACGTATCTAGGAGCAAGCTTTCCTTTGATACCGAATCTTTGGGTTCCTTTCATCGGAGAAACACGAAGATATACATGATCACCAATGTTGAAAGCCAAATCACGATGCTTGCCGTCATAGTAGCTCTTCTGACGCGACTGAGCGGCCTTGAGATTCTCACGTATGACTTTGCACATTTCTTCGGCTTCTGAGATCAAGTCATTGCCAAGAAGTTGACGTTCGCCTGTTTCAGACCAGTTGAGAGGGGTACGACACTTTCTGCCATAGAGGATTTCAAACGGAGCTTTGCCTGCACTTGCTTGGAAGCTGTTGTTGTTAGAGAACTCGGCAAATGGAAGGCAATCTTCCCATTTCATGCCAAAGGATATGACACAGGCTCTGAGCATGTCTTCTAGAATCTGATTCACTCTCTCGACTTGACCACTTGTCTGAGGGTGAAAAGCAGTGCTGAACCTGATCTTAGTGCCCATGGCAGACTGAAAGGAGTCCCAAAACTTTGAAGTGAACAAACTTCCACGGTCTAAGGAGATTACTTGAGGAATGCCATGTAAGGACACAATTCTGGAAGTGTACAACTCTGCCAATTGGGTTGCATTGATGGATTGTTTGACTGGAAGGAAGTGAGCGACTTTGGTAAGCTTGTCAATCACCACAAAGATAGAATCATTCCCTCTCTTGGACTTAGGAAAGCCAGTGACGAAATCCATTTCAATGTGGTCGAATTTCCACTCGGGAATAGGAAGAGGTTGGAGAAGACCGACTGGACGTTGATGCTCTGCCTTCACTCTTCTGCAGACATCACATTCATTCACGAATTGGGCAATCTCCCTTTTCATGCGTGTCCACCAGTAAGATTGTTTGAGGTCTTGGTACATCTTGGAACTGCCGGGATGAATGGAAAGGAGAGAATCATGTGCGTCTTCCATTATGAGCTTCCTGAGATCACCTTTTGGAACCACGAGTCTGTCCTCGAAGAACAAGGTATCTCTCTCATCAACACGATAGCACTTGTATTTAGGAGTGCCCTTTGCAATACCATGTTTCACCTTCTGCACCATGGCGTCACTGAGTTGGGCCTCACGAACCTGATCTTCCAAGGTAGGAGCAACTTGAAGATTTGCAAGAAAACCCTGCGGAACAACTTGGAGGTTGAGCTTCCTGAAAGCTTCACAAAGCTCAGGCTGGAACAGCTTGATAAGAAGGCTGTTGCAATATGCCTTTCTGCTCAAAGCATCTGCAATCACATTCGCCTTGCCAGGAGTGTATTCGATGCTGGGATCATACTCTTGGATCATTTCAACCCAACGAGTCTGGCGGAGGTTCTGATTCGGCTGTGTGAAGATGTACTTCAAGCTCTTGTGATCGGTGAAGATGTCGACTTTTCTGCCCAACAACAGATGTCTCCACGTAATCAAAGCATGTACCACATCTGCTAGCTCGAGATCGTGTGTGGGGTAGTTCTTCTCACTTGGCTTCAGCTGACGAGAAGTGTATGCCATAATTCTCTTGTCCTGCATAAGCACACCACCAAGTCCTTGAAGAGAAGCATCACAGAATACTTCATAGGGCTTGGATTCATCTGGAGGAGTAAGAACTGGAGCAGAGACGAGCTTTTCTTTGAGAGTTTTGAATGCCACTTCACACTCTGGAGACCAAAAGTACTTGACATTCTTCTGCAGCAAGTTGGAGAGAGGCTTGGCAATCTTGGAGAAGTTCTCAACGAACCTTCTACAATAGCTGGCAAGACCAAGAAAACTTCGGAGTTGCTTGACGTTCTGAGGAGCCTCCCAGTTGACAATTGCTTCAACTTTCTCGGGGTTTACCGCAATACCGTCAGCTGAGATGATATGGCCCAGGTACAAAACCTTATCGAGCCAGAATTCGCACTTGGAGAACTTTGCATAGAACTTATGTTCACGGAGTCGGTCGAGAACAAGACGGAGGTGCTTTTCGTGATCTTCTTCATTCTTGGAAAATACCAGAATATCATCCAGAACACAAGCACAAACTCGCCGGTGTAGGGGTTGAAGATGTAGTGCATCATTCTCGAGAAAGTAGGTGGAGCATTGGCGAGACCAAAGGACATGACTGTATACTCGTATGAGCCGTAGCTCGTTCTGAAGGCAGTCTTGGGGATGTCTTCCTCGCGAATGCGAATTTGGTGATAGCCCATTCGGAGATCGAGCTTAGAGAACACTTTAGCTCCTTTGAGCTGCTCGAACAGTTCGTTGATGTTGGGGAGTGGATACTTGTTCTTAATTGTCTTCTTGTTCAATGGCCGGTAATCAACGCAGAGGCGCTCCGTGCCATCCTTCTTCTTGACAAATAAGACACCACAGCCCCAAGGAGACGTACTAGGCCTGATGAGACCCATACGCTCCTGTTCATCAAGCTGCTTCTTCAATTCCTTCAATTCTTTAGGAGAGAGCTTGTACGGACGCCGTCATGCTGGCTCAGTACCAGGCTCCAGTTCAATTACGAATTCCACCTGACGGTGTGGAGGCATGCCTGGAAGTTCTTCAGGAAAGACGTCTTGATATTCGTTTACCACCGGAATTTGAGATATGGCATTAATCACGCCCTTATCATTGAGAGAGAAAAGCCTGATAGTGTTATCCCTGGAGGCGAAGATAATCACATCTTCATCAGGATGAGTCATCTTGACTTCCTTCCGTGCACAATCAATGTGAGCATCATGCTGAGAAAGCCAGTCCATCCCGAGGATGAGGTCAATGTCGGAATTACCAAGAACCACCGGAGAGGCCAGAAATCGATAATCACCCATGCGAATAGAAACATCCGGAGCATAAACACTGGAGTGCATTCGTCTCCCCGGAGAAATAACTGTTAACTCCCTTGGCAGATTTTTGGTGACAATATCGTGCTTGGATGCAAATGGGTATGACAAGAAAGAACATGTAGCACCCGAATCAAACAACACTTTAGCAGGGATAGAGTTAACTGGAAGGTTACCCAAAATGACATCAGAAGAATTCTCCGCTTGTGCTGCATTCATCAGATTGACCCTTGCAGACTTTGGAATATGCTTGACAATAGCTGTACTCACAGGTGGAGGAGGTGGAAGGCGCTTCGGGTTGGGGCTCTTGTTAGCATAGTGACCTTTCTGAGTGCACTTGTTGCAAGTCACTTCTGAGAGAGGACGGAAATGAGAACCACTTGACTTGGAACCTTGAGACTGAAACTGATTCCTCGACTGGTTGCTCGGGTTGGGTGGGTGGGAGAAACCACGACCACCAGAGTTCTTGTTGCTGTTGGAGTTGTTGGAGTTGTTGTAAGGAGCTCGAATCACTGGAGGAGGAGGAAGCCAAAATTTCTGTTGTTTCGAGACCATCTGAGACGATGAGGAGGAGTGAACGACATCTCTAATCCTCTTTTTAGAAGCCTCCATCTTGAGCTGAGCTGCCTCTTGCTTCAAAGCCATGTTATAGAATTTGTCGAATTCATCGGGCTCGAACAAGGTGAGAGCAAGTTGAAGTTCATCTTTCAGACCTCCGCGGAACTGATAGATCTTGCTCTTGGCATCAGGAATGTCTTGCTTAGCATAACGAGCGAGGTTTTGGAACTTGACATTATACTGGTAGACAGTCATAGAGCCCTGCTTCAGGTTGCGGAATTGCTCACGCATACCCTCGATGACACTTGTTGGAATGTGGTGAGAGCGAAAGTCCTTGCAGAAATCCTCCCAAGAGATCACACGACCTGGCCTGGAGTCTTTGTACTGCTGCCACCAGTCAGCTGCTTGGTCTTTGAGTTGGAAGGCTGCAAACTTCACATAGTCCTCTTCTCTTACGTTACTGCACTCAAAATGCTTCTTGATATCGGTTAACCAATCTTCAGCATCAAGAGGGTCGACACAGTAACTGAAAGCTTTTGGATTATTGGCCAAGAACTGGTTGAGAGTAGCATGGTGCTGCTGGTTGAAGAAGTTGCCTTGATTCCCTGGAACACCCTGATTAGCTTGATTAGCTTGCATCTGCTGCATCATCTGCATCAACATCTGGGTGTTCTGATTTGTAGTCTGCATAATTGCTCTCCAAGCCTCAGACGGAGGAGGAGGGGAAGGAGGACGTTCTGGAACCTCTTCACCCTCTGGGTTAGCGTTGGGAATTCGTTTCGGAGCCATCCTGAAAGAGATGACCACGAATCAGCAATAGATTGAAAGAAGGTATAAGCTGAAACAACGGAATGAATTGCAACAAAGTCTTCACAAGAATCATTCGAACAAGAGGAACGAATGAAATTCTCAGTTAAATGATAACATCAATCTTCACGAGAAGCCACATAGGGGACAAAAGGTAAATAATAAAAACAACAAGGTACAGACGGAAACAAACACAAGATAGGAGCTTCGTTCTAACATCTTTGTGCTGAAAGCTTATGAACGCGTTACGAAAGGGTTTTGCAATCCCCGGATCAGCATAGCCAAGGACCCTTTAAGTTGCAACTCCCGATCGGAACATCGGTCATAAAACCACTTCACTCAATGTAGAACCCCGAACTCGCTAACCTGCATTCGTTGGAAGAATGCCTACGATCTACTGGATAATCCCACCTATTAATTTCTGAAAGATTCCAGTTATGCAATCAGGTGTTGGGGATACAGAGGAAGAACCGCGCAATCAACTCTAAACCTACATCCAGCTGTATCCATCCTTCAACACATAACCAGTCTTTCTCGGAAACCGTCTACCTCGGACCTTCGAAAAGCATCCACTATACAAAGCTATGGCAATACTCCCGAACTACCTCCCCAGTACTGGGTGATGTCGGGGTTATCTTGCCACTAACCGTATAGGAGAGATTTTCGATGTCGGCCGTCTTAAGTATTTAGTACTGCCGCGATATGCTTGTGCCGACAATACCCCGAAGCTCAACTCCCCGAGACACTGCCACAACCCCTAATGCCAGGAGGCATCGAGAACAATATTCTCGTCACAAGAACATCGAAACAATCCCACAATACTCGCGAGATTCCTAAAAAAAATTTGGTGCAATTTTTGAAAGTAGAAGAGGCAAGAGTAGACGTCAGGAGTCCTCACCAGAGAGAAAGGGGATGAGAAGCAAAGAAATCCTACTCTCCGATATAAATATAGGACTCAAAATATTTTCAGTGTGTGCCTAGACTCGACCGTCAACGATTCGATCAATCAGTGGGGGCTTCTAGGTCGGAGAAGGCTCTGAATACCAACTTGTAATGCCCAGGATGGGACTATATCTCCTACGTGTCGAGGCACGACTTAGAGACATAACCCCATGCTGGAATGATCGCAAGTTTGGTATCTTTGCACAACTCATGTAAAAGATGGGGATGGAAAACATAAAATAGTTGGCTTACACTCGCCACGTCACACAAATACATTACATGTTCAAATCATCATTCAATAAAACATCACAGCCCATCTAAGGGTAAAATCCAAAAGTCAAGATACCAAACATAATTTAAATCCACAGGTCGGATCGAATCCTAGTAGAAGTTCCACTACTGATCATCAGGATAACGAACATAGTAGCGGCTACGCTCCTCGTCGTACTCCCAGTCTAGCTCGGTGCCATCACCTGGATAGCTCACCAACGGACCTGCATCTGGTGTGGTGAAGTAACTGTGAGCCACAGAGGACTCAGCAATCCCGTTCCCGGGTAACATGACTATTTGAGCCTTGGGTGAGGGTAAGGCTGAAGAAAAGAACAAGTGTTTGCAGCAGCAACTAGCACTAGCTTACGTGAATGAGAGCGAGAAGAGAAGGTGCCTCGGTCGAGAGATGATCACTAAGTGATCCTAAACTAATCCAGTCAAACATAACCCCACCGTGTTCATCTCCCGAAACCCTTTCGGAAAATGACAGTCACGGTACACACGCTGGTAGTGTATTGGAACATGGTGTCAAGTTTTCTACAACCGGATATTAACAAGCTCCCATCTGCCACATAACCGCGGGCACGGCTTTCGAAAGTTCATAACCCTGCAGGGGTGTTCCAACTTGGCCCATGACAAGCCCACGATCCGCGGAGTCGCAACTCCAAGGTGGGAAGACCCGAGTATTCTCGGAATCCCGTGCTTAAGATACTCCGAACTAAGGTAAGGCTAATCCAGCAAATCCTCCCGGCGTGCCGACACCCTGATAGTAGCCGCGCGTATCTCGTCTCAGGCCACGACCGGATGGGCGATGCTACAGGTTTTACCAGACCTTGAGTTTCCTCGAGGTGGCCCTGCAGGACCCCCAGTTCGGACCAACACTCATGTGGAGCACTGGCCCGGGGTTGTTGATTAAGAAAGAGGGTTAATTACTCCCTATGCAAGTTTAATTAGTTATTAGGCAAATAGTACCAATGTTGGGACTTGCTGGAAAAGACTTAGCACTTAGCGGTTTATCGAGGGGGCCCCATAAACCCCAACCGTGTGAGGAACGCAAAATCAAGGAACAAAACACCGGTTTATACGGTTCCTAGCGGCATGAGTGGAACAAATCACCAAGCAAAAGGCTTAGCCTTCCACCCATTGCCAATATATAGATGGTTTCTTTTTAAGCATTTATATAGTGTGATATAACCCAACAAAACTTCAACGTGAAGCAAGCATCTTCAACTTCACCTGCAACTAGCAATGCTATAAGAGGGGCTGAGCGAAGCGTACTTAGCCATTCAACGGTTTGCATAGGTAGGGTGGTTAAACAGGTTCATGATTACAAGTAGGAGGCTGACAGGAAAACATGGGCATCGAGGCAAAACTATAGATCGAGACTTCTAGCAATAGGCAAAAATAGTAATGGTATCCGGGTTCGGTCATCTTGCCTGAAGAGTTGTCGTTCGGATCGTAAGAGGGGTCCTCGTTCTCAAGCTCGGTAGTAACCTCGTGCTCGTACTCGTACTCGGTCTCAGCTTCCGGCTCTACTCAACACAAACACACAAGGCACCAAATCAACAAGATGCAATGCGCACTCAAAATATGCTGGATGCATGACTTATGCACTAAGGGAGCACAATGAGCACGACAATATGCGATCAAGCAAAATGCTTCAAAGCAAGAAAAAAAATAGTATATTATGAATCTACTCGAAAAATCAATCAAGTTTAATATAAGACTTGCTGCAATCGTAGCTACGGGCTAAAAGTTACACACAAAACAATAAACATGCGAAAGCTGAAAATTACAGCAACATAGCAACTTCGGAGCACTAGATAAATAAGCTACATGACTCAAACATCATGGCAAAGAGCATGAACATAAACTAGACATATCCTACAGCAAATAAGTCCATTGGTGCACCCCCAAAGGAGCCACGGATCAATAGCAACAAGCTTGGACATATTGAACTTGACAACAAAATCCTGACAGCAGTAATTTATTGCAACTTTGGAGCAAAAGTTAAATATGCTACAGCTACTCAAATAAGCATGTGAGAGCATGAATGGATAGCCAACAATATAAACTACAAGGAACCATCAAGAGTCACCCCAAAACTATCATGGTTTGTCCTAGAACAACAAGCAAACATGGCATCTGGAAATTACAGATTCCAGACTTAGTGAAATTTCACTAAGTGTTAAAACAGCAGTTTCATCATGGCATCTTTGAGAGCAAGTTTAAGTCACCTCAAAACTAAACATGGCAAGTGGTAAGCACCACATCAAAGTACATATGATGGTGATTCCAAAACACCTAAGCATGCATCATAGAGACCATCACAATGATAGCAATGAGCTCCTCAAGTTGGCATTTCATAACAAGTCTAACAACATCACAGCCACATGGCATTTTGCAACGGAGATAAACATGGAAAGATTAATTCTATCATGCAAGTCTAAACAATCATCATGTAGAGCATGGCAAGACGAACACGTGGACATGTCATTTGCATCATTCGGATAAACGAGCACCAAGTTATCACTATGCAAAGATGGCATGGAAAACAACACTAACAGCAGTTTACAGCAATATGCACTCTTGCAACAGAATTTTAAGCACCTAGATGAACTCAAATAGGCATGGCACAATGGAATGAAAAGTAGTACATGTCACCACGAACGTCTGGACATGTCATTCACTCAAAACGGAGCAACACACACAAAGTTATCTCTATTTGAACAAATGCATCAGACAACAAGTACACTGGGGACTTAGAGGAAATAAGAGGCAACCTCAGGGAAACGGTCAACGGGCCCGGATCTGGCGATGGGAGGACGAACGGGCCCGGCCCGCGCCTGGAGCTGGCGGCTGGCGTCTGGTCCACAGCGTTATCGGGCCGGGGCGAGGAGCTACGGGCCGAGGCAGTCGGGCTGCTGGCGTTGGGCCTCGCGGGGCACCGAGGCCGGCCCAGGCGGAGCGAGGGCGGAGGCTCACGGGGCAGATTGGCGCCAGGCTGGGGAAGATTGGGCCGGCGCGATCTGGCGATGCGGTCAACGCGGCCCAGGCAGTCGGGGAAGCTCTGATCGGGGAAGGCCGTCGGGCCTCGATGCAGGAGGCGATTGGAGGCGGGAGGCCCGGCTCCTGGGCCTGGGGCGCCGGCTGGCCCGCGACGGAGCGGCGGATCGGCCTGGGCCTAGGGTTTCGGCGGGAGGGCCCAGGCGGCTGCCCAGCGGCTCCGATCTGGATCGGCTCGGGGAGGCGACCTGCCGATCGAAGGAAGGCGGCGGCGGCTTCGTTGCGGGCAGGGGAGGCGACCTGCCCCGGCGAGGAGGGAGGCCGGAGGGGCCTGGCCGGGCCGGCGGCCTGAGGGGCGGCGGTGGTGAGGAGAGGGGCCGGAGGAGAGGATGAGGTGGAGGAGAGGTATTTTTCCGGCGAGGTGGTGGAGCTCCGGCGAACTCCGGCGAGATTCCGGCGAAACTCCGGCGAGGTGGTGGTGGCTGGAGGAAGAGGATGAAGTGGGGCTAGGGTTTCCTTGATTTGGGGCAAAAATTGGGGGAGTGGACAAATATATAGGCACAATGAGCTAGGGTTGTCCAAATGGAGTGCGATTTTCGGCCACACGATTAGAATTGGATGGCCTAGATGATAGGAGGGGTTTGGAGTGGTTTGGTGGGCTGTTGGAGGGATGTCTTGGGCCTCAAAGTGGAGGCACTTTGAGTCTACGAGAATAACTGTTGGGGTAGCAACGAACTCCAAACGCGACGAGATTTGACAGGCGGGTTACACACACCAAAACAACAACACACGACAAGTCTCGTGCCAAACCGATAACGTTACACGGCCAAACACCAAAGTAGGCCTCGGAGATACCACGGACACGTGAGGGAGCTCCGGAACGCGAAACGGACAACGGAACGAAACGAGTGGAACCGGATGCAAACAACAACACAAATGCAATGCGATGCACATGACTACATGATATGGATGAATGCCACACACGCACACAACAAAACGACGAAAACTCGAAAGACAAAGAACTCGGAATGGAATAGATGAAGCCAAGGATATATTATATGCCCCAAAAGGGCAGGTATTACATCCGGGGCATTACATGCCGTTTTGACATCCATTTGCCATATCTCATAATCATAGAATGCGACAATTGCTAACATGATTCGGACAGACTTCAGCATCGCTACGGGAGAGAAAGTCTCATCGTAGTCAATCCCTTGAACTTGTCGATAACCCTTAGCGACAAGCCGAGCCTTATAGATGGTCACATTTGCATCCACGTCAGTCTTCTTCTTAAAGATCCATTTATATTCTATGGCTCGCCGATCATCGGGCAAGTCAACCAAAGTCCATACTTTGTTATCATACATGGATCCTATCTCGGATTTCATGGCTTCAAGCCATTTGTTGGAATCCGGGCCCGCCATTGCTTCTTCATAGTTCGAAGGTTCACCGTTGTCTAACAACATGATTTCCAGGACAGGGTTGCCGTACCACTCTGGTGTGGAACGTGTCCTCATGGACCTATGAAGTTCAGTAGTAACTTGATCCGAAGCTTCATGATCATCATCATTAACTTCCTCTCTAGTTGGTGTAGGCACCATAGAAACATCTTCCTGCGCTGCGCTACTTTCCGGTTCAAGAGGGTTTACAACAACCTCATCAAGTTCTACTTTCATCCCACTTACTTCTTTCGAGAGAAACTCTTTCTCCAGAAAGGATCCATTCTTGGCAACAAATACCTTGCCTTCGGATCTAAGGTAGAATGTATACCCAATAGTTTCCTTAGGGTATCCTATGAAGACGCATTTTTCCGATTTGGGTTCGTGCTTTTCAGGTTGAAATTTCTTGACATAAGCATCGCATCCCCAAACTTTTAGAAACGACAACTTAGGTTTCTTCCCAAACCATAGTTCATACGGTGTCGTCTCAACGGATTTAGACTGTGCCCTATTTAAAGTGAATGCGGCAGCCTCTAAAGCATAACCCCAAAATGAGAGCGGTAAGTCGGTAAGAGACATCGTAGATCGCACCATGTCCAACAGAGTACGATTATGACGTTCGGATACACCATTACGTTGAGGTGTTCCAGGCGGCATCAATTGTGAAACAATTCCACATTTCCTTAGGTGCGTGCCAAATTCGTGACTTAAATATTCTCCTCCATGATCTGATCGTAAGAACTTTATTTTTCTGTCACGTTGATTCTCAACCTCATTCTGAAATTCCTTGAACCTTTCGAAGGTCTCAGACTTGTGTTTCATTAGGTAGACACACCCATATCTACTTAAGTCATCGGTGAGGGTGAGAACACAACGATAACCATCACGAGCCTCAACGCTCATCGGACCGCACACATCAGTATGTATGATTTCCAACAAGTTGGTTGCTCGCTCCATTGATCCGGAGAACGGAGTCTTGGTCATCTTGCCCAAGAGGCATGGTTCGCACATGTCAAGTGATTCATAATCAAGAGACTCCAAAAGTCCATCTGCATGGAGCTTCTTCATACGTTTGACCCCAATATGACCAAGGCGGCAGGGCCACAAGTATGTGGACTATCATTATCAACCTTACATCTTTTGGCATTCACACTATGAATATGTGTAACATCACGTTCGAGATTCAATAAGAATAAACCATTGACCAGCGGGGCATGACCATAAAGCATTTCTCTCATATAAATAGAACAACCATTATTCTCAGATTTAAATGAGTAGCCATCTCGCATTAAACGAGATCCAGATAAAATGTTCATGCTCAAAGCTGGTACTAAATAACAATTATTGAGGTTTAAAACTAATCCCGAAGGTAGTTGTAGAGGTAGCGTGCCGACGGCGATCAGATCGACCTTGGAACCATTCCCTACGTGCATCATCACCTCGTCCTTCGCCAGTCTCCGCTTATTCCGCAGCTCCTGCTTTGAGTTACAAATGTGAGCAACTGCACTGGTATCAAATACCCACGAGCTACTACGAGCACCGGTAAGGTACACATCAATAACATGTATATTACATATACCTTTGACGTTGCCGGCCTTCTTATCCGCTAAGTATTTGGGGCAATTCCGCTTCCAGTGACCCGTTCCCTTGCAATAAAAGCACTCAGTCTCAGGCTTGGGTCCATTCTTTGGCTTCTTCCCGGCAACTGGCTTACCGGGCGCGGCAACTCCTTTGCCGTCCTTCTTGAAGTTCTTCTTACCCTCGCCTTTCTTGAACTTAGTGGTTTTATTCATCATCAACACTTGATGTTCCTTTTTGATCTCCACCTCTGCTGATTTCAGCATTGAATATACCTCGGGAATGGACTTCTCCATCCCTTGCATATTGAAATTAATCACAAAGCTCTTGTAGCTAGATGGGAGCGACTGAAGGATTCTGTCAACGACCGCGTCATCTGGGAGATTAACTCCCAGCAGAGACAAGCGGTTGTGCAACCCAGACATTTTGAATATATGCTCGCTGACAGAACTATTCTCCTCCATCTTACAACTGTAGAACTTTTCGGAGACTTCATATCCCTCGACCCGGGCATGAGCTTGGAAAACCATTTTCAGCTCTTGGAACATCTCATATGCTCCGTGCTACTGAAAATGCTTTTGGAGCCCCGATTCTAAGCTGTAAAGCATGCCGCACTGAACCAGGGAGTAATCATCACTACGCGACTGCCATGCGTTTGTAACGTCTTGAGTTGCTGGGAAAATGGGTGCGTCACCTAGCGGTGCTTCAAGGACATATGATTTCTTGGCAGCTATGAGGATGATCCTCAAGTTACGGACCCAATCTGTATAGTTGCTACCGTCGTCTTTCAGCTTGGTTTTCTCTAGGAACGCGTTGAAGTTGAGGGCAACATTAGCGTGGGCCATTTGATCTACAAGACATATTGTAAAGATTTTAGACTATGTTCATAATAATTAAGTTCATCTAAACAAATTTAATGAACTCCCACTCAGATGGACATCTCTCCAATCATCTAAGTGATACATGATCCGAACCGACTAGGCCGTGTCCGATCATCACGTGAGACGGACTAGTCATCAACGGTGAAAATCTTCATGTTGATCGTATCTTCTATACGACTCATGTTCGACCTTTCGGTCTTCCGTGTTCCGAGGCCATGTCTGTACATGCTAGGCTCATCAAGTGAACGCTAAGTGTATTGCGTGTGTAAATCTGGCTTACACCCGTTGTATGCTAATGTTAGAGCCTATCACACCCGATCATCACGTGGTGCTTCAGAAAAACGAACCTTAGCAATGGTGCACAGTTAGGGGGAACACAATTCTTGAAATTTTAGTGAGAGATCATCATATTTATGCTACCGTCGTTCTAAGCAAATAAGATGTAAGACATGATAAACATCACATGCAATCAAATAGTGACATGATATGGCCAATATCATTTTGCTCCTTTTGATCTCCATCTTTGGGGCTCCATGATCATCATCGTCACCAGCATGACACCATGATCTCCATCATCGTGTCTTCATGAAGTTGTCTCGCCAAACGTTACTTCTACTACTATGGCTAACAGTTAGCAATAAAGTAAAGTAATTACATGGCATTTTCAATGACACGCATGTCATACAATAAAAATAAGACAACTCCTATGGCTCCTGCCGGTTGTCATACTCATCGACATGCAAGTCGTGATTCCTATTACAAGAACATGATCAATCTCATACATCACATATATCATTCATCACATCCTTTTGGCCACATCACATCACACGGCACATGCTGCAAGAACGAGTTAGACGTTCTCTAATTGTTGTTGCAAGTTTTTATGTGGCTGCTATAGGTTTCTAGCAAGAACGTTTCTTACCTACGCCAAAACCACAACGTGATATGCTAATTACTATTTACCCTTCATAAGGACCCTTTTCATCGAATCCGATCCGACTAAAGTAGGAGAGACAGACACCCGCTAGCCACCTTATGCAACTAGTGCATGTCAGTCGGTGGAACCTGTCTCAAATAAGCGTACGTGTAAGGTCGGTCCGGGCCGCTTCATCCCACAATGCTGCCGAATCAATATAAGACTAGTAGCGGCAAGTAAATTGACAAAATCTACGCCCACAACAACTTGTGTTCTACTCATGCAAAGTAACTACGCATAGACCTAGCTCGTGATGCTACTGTTGGTGATCGTTGCAGAAATTCAAAAAATTTCTACGCATCACCAAGATCTATCTATGGAGTTACTAGCAACGAGAGGGGAGTGCATCTTCATACCTTTGAAGATTGCAATGCGGAAGCGTCGCAAGAACACGATCGGTGGAGTCGTACACGAAGCGATTCAGATCGAGGCCTAATCCGATCTAAGCACCGAACAACAGTGCCTCCGCGTTCAACACACGTGCAGCCCGGTGACGTCTCCCGCGCCTTGATCCAGCAATGAGAGAGGGAGAGGTTGGGGAAGACTCCGTCCAGCAGCAGCACGACGACGTGGTGGTGATGGAGGAGCGTGGCACTCCGGCAGGGCTTCGCCAAGCTTCACCGGAGAAGAGGAGGAGTTGGGAGGGGGGAGGGCTACGCCAGGCTATGGGGTCGCGGCTGCCCTCCCACCCCCTCTCTTTATATAGGGGCAAGGGAGAGGGGGGCCGGCCCCTCAGATCCAATCTGAGGGGGGGGGGGGCGGCCAAGGGGGGGGACTTGCCCCCCAAGCAAGGTGGAGGCGCCCCCACCCCCTAGGGTTTCCCAACCCTAGGCGCCTTGGGCCCGTGGGGCGGGGGGGGCACACCAGCCCACCAGGGGCCGGTTCCCCCTCTTACTTAGTCCACTTGGCCCACCGGGGCAGGTGGCCCCACCCGGTGGACCCCCAGACACCTTCCGTTAGTCCCGGTACTATACCGGTGACCCCCGAAATCACTCCGGTGACCAAAACAAGACTTCCCATATATAAATCTTTACCTACGGACCATTCCGAAACTCCTCGTGACGTTCGAGATCTCATCCGAGGCTTCGAACAACATTCGGTAACCACGTACGTACATTCCCTATAACCCTAGCGTCATCGAACCTTAAGTGTGTAAACCTACGGGTTCGGGAATCATGCAAACATGACCGAGACATCTCTCCGACCGATAACCAACAGGGGATCTGGATACCCATGTTGGCTCCCACATGTTCCACGATGATCTTATCGGATGAAGCATGATGTCAAGGATTCAATCAATCCCGTATGCAATTCCCTTTGTCTATCAGTATAGTACTTGCCCGAGATTCGATCGTCTGTATCCCGATACCTTGTTCAATCTCGTTACCGGCAAGTCTCTTTACTCGTTCCGTAACACATCATCCCGTGACCAAATCCTTAGTCACATAGAGCTCATTACGATGATGTCTTACCAAGTGGGCCCAGAGATACCTCTCCGTCATACGGAGTGACAAATCCCAGTCTCGATTCGTGCCAACCCAACAGATGCTTTCGGGGACACCCGTAGTGTACCTTTATAGCCACCCAGTTACGTTGTGATGTTTGTCACACCCAAAGTATTCCTACGGCATCCAGGAGTTGCACAATCTCATGGTCTAAGGAAAGGATACTTGACACTGGAAAATCTTTAGCATACGAACTACACGATCTTGTGCTATGCTTAGTATTGGGTCTTGTCCATCACATCATTCTCCTAATGATGTGATCCCGTTATCAATGACATCCATTGTCCATGGTCAGGAAACTGTAACCATCTATTGATCAATGAGGTAGTCAACTAGAGGCTCACTAGGGACATGTTGTGGTCTATGTATTCACACATGCATTACGATTTACGGAAAATACAATTATAGCATGAACACTAGACAATTATCATGAACAAGGAAATATAATAATAATCATTTTATTATTGCCTCTAGGGCACATTTCCAACATGTAACACATCATCCCGTGACCAACTTCTTAGTCACATTGAGCTCATTACGATGATGTGTTACCGAGTGGGCCCAGAGATACCTCTCCGTCATACGGAGTGACAAATCCCAGTCTCGATTCGTACCAACCCAACAAATACTTTCAGTGATACCCGTAGTGCACCTTTATAGCCACCCAATTACGTTGTGACGTTTGGCACACCCAAAGCATTCGTACAGTATTCGGAAGTTGAACAATCTCATGGTTTAATTAAAAGATACTTGACATTGGAAAAGATTTAGCAGATGAGCTACACGATCTTGTGCTATGCTTAGGATTGGGTTGTGTCCATCACATCATTCTCCTAATGATGTGATCCCGTTATCAACGACATCCAATGTCCATGGTCATGAAACCGTGACCATCTATTGATCAATGAGCTAGCCAACTAGAGGCTCACTAGGGACATCTTATGGTCTGTGTATTCACACATGTATTACGGTTTCCGGTTAACACAATTATAGCATGAATAATAGACGATTATCTTGAACAAGGAAATATAATAATAACCACTTTATTATTACCTCTATGGCATATTTCCAACAGTCTCCCACTTGCACTAGGGTCAATAATCTAGTTACATTATGATGAATCAAACACCCATAGAGTTCTGGTGTTGATCATGTTTTGCTCGTGGAAGAGGTTTAGTCAATGGATCTGCGACATTCAGATCCATGTGAACTTTAGAAATATCTATGTCTCCATCTTCAATATAACCACGAATGGATTTGAAACGACGCTTGATGTGCTTGGTCTTCTTGTGAAACCTGGGCTCCTTGGCAATGTAAATAGCTCCAGTGTTGTCACAGAAGAGAGTCATCGGGCCCGACGCGCTTGGAATAACTCCTAGGTCGGTGATGAACTCCTTCATCCAAACTCCTTCCTATGATGCTTCAGAAGCATCTATGTACTCCGCTTCACATGTAGATGCCGTCACGACGCTTTTCTTGCAACGGCACCAACTGACTGCCCCACCATTCAAAATATACACGTATCGGGTTTGTGACTTGGAGTCATCCAGATCTGTGTCGAAGCTAGCATCGACGTAACCCTTTATGACGAGCTCTTCGTCACCTCCATAAACAAGAAACATATCCTTAGTCCTTTTCAGGTACTTCAGGATGTTATTGACCGCTGTCCACTGGTCCATTCCGGGATCACTTTGGTACCTCCCCACTAAACTTATGGCAAGGTTCACATCAGGTCTGGTACACAGCATGGCATACATAATAGAACCAATGTCCGAGGCATAGGGGATGACACTCGTATTTTCTCTATCTTTTGCCGAGGTCGGGCATTGAGCTATGCTCAATCTCACACCTTGCAATATAGGCAAGAACCCTTTCTTGGACTGATCCATATGAAACTTCTTCAATATCTTGTCAAGGTATGTGCTTTGTGAAAGACCAATGAGGCATCTCGATCTATCTCTATAGATCTTGATGCCTAATATGTAAGCAGCTTCTCCAAGGTCCATCATTGAAAAACACTTATTCAAGTAGTCCTTTATGCTTTCCAAAAGTTCTATGTCATTTCCCATCAATATATGTCATCCACATATAATATGAGAAATGCTACAGAGCTCCCACTCACTTTCTCATAAATACAAGCTTCTCAATAAGTCTGTATGAACCCAAACACTTTGATCACTTCATCAAAGCGAATGTTCCAACTCCGAGATGCTTGCACCAGCCCATAGATGGAGCGCTAGAGCTTGCATACCTTGTTAGCATTCTTAGGATCGACAAAACCTTCCGGCTGCATCATATACAATTCTTCCTTAAGGAAACCGTTAAGGAATGCCATTTTGACATCCATTTTCCATATCTCATTATCATAGAATGCAACAATTGCTAACATGTTTCGGACGGACTTCAGCATCGCTACAGGAGAGAAAGTCTCATCGTAGTCAATTCATTGAACTTGTCGATAACCCTTAGCGGCAAGCCGAGCCTTATAGATGGTCACATTTCCATCCGCGTTAGTATTCTTCCTAAAGATCCATTTACTTTCTATGGCTTTCCGATCATCGGGCAAGTCAACCAAAGTCCATACTTTGTTATCATACATGGATCCTATCTCGGATTTCATGGCTTCAAGCCATTTATTGGAATCCGGGCCCGCCATCACTTCTTCATAGTTCGAAGGTTCATCGTTGTCTAACAACATGATTTCCAGGACAGGGTTGCCATACCACTCTGGTGCGGAACGTGTCCTCGTGGACCTATGAAGTTTAGTAGTAACTTGATCCGAAGTTTCATGATCATTATCATTAACTTCCTCTCTAGTCGGTGCAGGCACCACAAAAACATCTTCCTGCGCTGCGCTACTTTCCGGTTCAAGAGGGGTTACAAAAACCTCATCAAGTTCTACTTTTCTCCCACTTACTTCTTTCAAGAGAAACTCTTTCTCCAGAAAGGATCCATTCTTGGCAACGAAGACCTTGCCTTCAGATATGAGGTAGAAGGTATACCCAATAGTTTCCTTAGGGTATCCTATGAAGACGCATTTTTTCGGTTTGGGGTCGAGCTTTTCAGGTTGAAGTTTCTTGACATAAGCATCGCATCCCCAAACTTTTAGAAACGACAACTTAGGTTTCTTCCCAAACCATAATTCATACGGTGTCATCTCAACGGATTTAGACGGTGCCCTATTTAAAGTGAATGTGGCAGTCTCTAAAGCATAACCCCAAAATGATAGCACCAGGTCGGTGAGAGACATCATAGATCGCACCATATCCAATAGTGTGCGATTACGACGTTCGGACACACCGTTACGCAGAAGTGTTCCATGTGGCGTCAGTTGTGAAACAATTCCACATTTCCTTATGTGCTTGCCAAATTCGTGACTTAAATATTCTCCTCCACGATCTGATCGTTAGAACTTTATTTTTCTGTAACGTTGATTCTCAACCTCATTCTGAAATTCCTTGAACTTTTCAAAGGTCTCAGACTTGTGTTTCATTAAGTTGACATACCCATATCTACTTAAGTCATCAGTGAGGGTGAGAACAGAACGATAACCACCGCGAGCCTCAATGCTCATCGGACCACACACATCAGTATGTATGATTTCCAACAAGTTGGTTGCTCTCTCCATTGTTTCGGAGAACAAAGTCTTGGTCATTTTGCCCAAGAGGCATGGTTCGCACGTGTCAAATGATTCATAACCAAGAGACTCCAAAAGTCCATCTGCATGGAGTTTCTTCATGCATTTGACACCAATATGACCAAGGCGGCAGTGCCACAAGTATGTGGGACTATCATTATCAACCTTACATCTTTTGGCATTCACACTATGAATATGTGTAACATCACGTTCGAGATTTAATAAAAATAAACCATTGACCAGCGGGGCATGACCGTAAAACATTTCTCTCATATAAATAGAACAACCATTATTCTCAGATTTAAATGAGTATCCATCTCGCATTAAACGAGATCCAGATAAAATGTTCATGCTCAAAGCTGGTACTAAATAACAATTATTGAGGTTTAAAACTAACCCCGAAGGTAGATGTAGAGGTAGCGTGCCGACGGCAATCACATCGACTTTGGAACCATTCCTGACGCGCATCATCACCTCGTCCTTCGCCAGTCTCCGCTTATTCCGCAACTCCTGCTTTGACTTACAAATGTGAGCAACTTCACCAGTATCAAATACCCAGGAGCTACTACGAGCGCTGGTAAGGTACACATCAATAACATGTATATCACATATGTCTTTGACGTTGTCGGCCTTCTTATCCGTTAAGTATTTGGGGGCAATTCCGCTTCTAGTGACCCGTTCCTTGCAATAAAAGCACCCAGTCTCAAGCTTGGGTCCATTCTTTGGCTTTTTCCCGGCAACTGGCTTACCGGGCACGGCAACTCCCTTGCCGTCCTTCTTGAAGTTCTTCTTACCCTTGCCTTTCTTGAACTTAGTGGTTTTATTCACCATCAACACTTGATGTTCCTTTTTGATCTCCACCTCCGCTGATTTCAGCATTGAATATAACTCAGAAATGGACTTCTCCATCCCTTGCATATTGTAGTTCATCACAAAGCTCTTGTAGCTAGGTGGGAGCGACTGAAGGATTCTGTCAATGACCGCGTCATCTAGAAGATTAACTCCGAGCTGAGACAAGCGGTTGTGCAACCCAGACATTTTGAGTATATGCTCGCTGACAGAACAGTTTTCCTCCATCTTACAACTATAGAACTTGTCGAGGAATTCATATCTTTCGACCCGGGCATGAGCTTGGAAAACCATTTTTAGCTCTTGGAACATCTCATATGCTCCGCGTTGCTCAAAACGCGTTTGGAGCCCCGATTCTAAGCTGTAAAGCATGCCGCACTGAACCAGGGAGTAATCATCACTACGCGACTGCTAGGGATTCATAACGTCTTGAGTTGCTGGAAAAATGGGTGCGTCGCCTAGCGGTGCTTCAAGGACATATGCTTTCTTGGCAGCTATGAGGATGATCCTCAAGTTACGGACCCAATCCGTATAGTTGCTACCATCTTCTTTCAGCTTGGTTTTCTCTAGGAACGCGTTGAATTTGAGGGCAACATTAGCGTGGGCCATTTGATCTACAAGACATATTGTAAAGATTTTATACTATGTTCATGATAATTAAGTTCATCTAATCAAATTTAATGAAATCCCACTCAGATAGACATCTCTGTAGTCATCTAAGTGATACATGATTAGAATTGACTAGGCAGTGTCCGAGCATCACGTGAGACGGACCAGTCATCAACGGTGAACATCTCCATGTTGATTGTATCTTCTATACAACTCATGTTTGACCTTTCGATCTTTCGTGTTCCGAGGCCATGTCTGTACATGCTAGGCTTGTCATGTCAACCTAAGTGTATTGCGTGTGTAAATATGGCTTACACCCGTTGTATGCGAACGTTAGAGCCTATCACACCCGATCATCATGTGGTGCTTCGGAACAACAAACCTTAGCAATGGTGCACAGTTAGGGGGAACACAATTCTTGAAATTTTAGTGAGAGATCATCTTACTTAAGCTACGATCATTCTAAGCAAATAAGATGTAAAACATGATAAACATCACATGCAATCAAATAGTGACATGATATGGCCAATATCAGTTTGCTCCTTTTGATCTCCATCTTCGGGGCTCCATGATCATCATCATCATCATCAGCATGACACCATGATCTCCATCATCATGATCTCCATTATCGTGTCTTCATAAAGTTGTCTCGCCAACTGTTACTTCTACTACTATGGCTAATGGTTAGTAATAAAGTAAAGTAATTACATGGCATTTTCATTGACACGCGAGTCATACAATAAAATAAGACAACTCCTATGGATCCTGCCGGTTGTCATACTCATCGACATGCAATTCGTGATTCCTATTACAAGAACATGATCAATCTCACACATCACATATATCATTCATCACATCCTTTTGGCCATATCACATCACACGACATATGCTACAAGAACAAGTTAGACGTCCTCTAATTGTTGTTGCAAGTTTTTACGTGGCTGCTATAGGTTTCTAGCAAGAACGTTTCTTACCTTCGCCAAAACCACAACGTGATATTTTGGTGAAATTTTGAGAGTAGAGGAGATAGAACAACGTCAGGAGTCCTCACCAGAGCGATGAAGGGGATGAGGAGTAAAAAGAAATCCTACTCTCCGATATATATATATATATATATATATATATATATATATATATATATATATATATATATATATATATATATATATATATATATATATATATATATATATATATATATATATATATATATATATATAGGACTCAAAACATTTTGTGTGTGTGCCTAAACTCAACCGTCAGCGGTTCAATCAATCAGGGGGCTCCTAGGTCGGAGAAGGCTCTGAATACCAACTTGCAATGACCAGTATGCGACTATGTCTCCTACGTGTCGAGGCACGACTTAGAGACATAAGCGCATACTAGAATGATCTCAAGTATGGTATCTTTGCACATCTCATGTAAAAGATCAGGGATGAAATTGTAAAAGATAGTTGGCTTACACTCGCCACGTCACACAATGAATACAATAGCATACATCATCCAAATAACACATGGTCCGACTATAGACAAACACCAAACGAGAAAGATACCATAAACACAAGCCCGGATCCTCCTAGTAAGAACCACTACTGATCGTAGGGATACGGAACATAGTAACGTCCACGCTCTTCATCGAACTCCCACTGAAGTTCTGAACCATCTCCTGCATTGTTCTCAGCGGTACCTGCATCTGGTGTGTGTTGAATCTGTGAGCCACAAAGGACTCAGCAATCCCGTTCCCGGATATCAAAACTACCAAAGCCTTAGGTGTGGAAGGGTAATAAAGTGTTTGTAGCAGCACTAAGCAACTAGCTTATGAGTTTAGAGCGAGATGAGAACAAGTACCAATAATCGCCAAGCTGATCAAGAAGTGATCCTAGCTACTCACGATCAAACATAACCCCACTGTGTTCACTTTCCGAAGCCCTTCGGAAAGAGACCATCACGGTTACTCACAAAGGTAGTGTATTCTTATGGATAAGGTGTCAAGTTATCTACAACCGGATATTAACAAATTCCCATCTGCCAGATAACCGCGAGCACGGCTTTCGAAAGATCAAACCCTGCAGGGGTGTCCCAACTTAGCCCATCACAAGCTCACGATCTACGGAGTGGCAACTCCAAAGTGGGAAGACCCGAGTATTCTCGGAATCCCGTGCTCAAGATATTTTGACAAAGGTAAAACTAATCCAGCAAGACCTCCCGGTGTGCTGACACCCTAATAGTAGCCGCGCGTATCTCGTCTCAGGCCACGACCGGATGGGACAAGCTACGGGTGTATACCAGATACCTCGGGTTTCCCCAAGGCGGCCCCGCAGGTTGCGCAGTTTGGACCGACACTCATGAGGAGCACTGGCCCGGGTTGTTAATTAAGAACTCGGGTTTGCGACGCCCTATGCAAGTTTTAGTTATTAGGCAAATGTAAAACCAATGTTGGGCCTTGCTAGAAAATCTTTAAACAGAGCGAATTATCAAGGGGGGCCCACAAACCCCAACCGTGTTAGGAACGCAAAATCAAGGAACATAACACCGTTTATCGGGTCCTAAGGTGGCATGAGTGGAACAAAACACCAAGCAGAAGGCCGAGCCTTCCACCCAATACCAATATATAGGTGCATTAGTTTATAACAAATTCCTAATGTGTTATCCCAATAAACAAGTACGGAAGTGGAGCAAATCTTCAAAACTTCACCTGCAACTAACAACGCTATACGAGGGGCTGAGCAAAGCGTACTTAGCCAATCAACGGTTTGCTAGGAAGGCGTTTGAGTGTGTCATGGCAACAATAGGTGGCTGACAAACAGGAATAGGCATCGAGGCATATCTAAAGAACGAGACAACTAGCATAGGCAAAGATAGAGGTAATATCGGTGAATGGTCATCTTGCCTGTTGAGTCCACGGACGGATCATAACCTTGCTCCTCAAACTCAGTCTCGAAAGGAACCTCGAACTCCGAATCGTCACCGGGCTCTAACCAACACAACAATGCAAACACCGGAACAACAATCAATCATCATGCAATGATCAAACACATGATGCATGATATGATGCATATGAATAGTGTAGGATATGATGCAACTCCTAGGGGCAATATGAGTGCATAAGTGGCATGGCCATGAACAAGTTCACAAGCAAGTAGGAAGACAAACAATAGGAAAACAAGAACTAACATAGTCACAAGTGGTTATGTAGTTGATTTAAACAAGCACCCAACAAGTTTTATAAGTTGCTTAACATGGCAAGGGGTGCAACTAGGATCAACAACATCATGCTAGCCATTTAAATGGGCCGGAAAGAACAAATAACAAATTCCAGAAACTCCCATGTTCATAACAACACATATAGGACATATCTGAGAAAAACATCCTTTAGAGTTGTTAAACATGCAAAGTAACATGACCATCTTAATCTACACATTTTCCCACCCCAAATGCATATAAAGTTTGTCAAATTTGGAGTTGTGGTTAATTAGTTATGAATTTAACAAGTTTTAGCATATTTAAAACTCCAAATAATTCAAACATCAATTTAAATGTTTTTAACATGGCAACAAAGTACACATAAATATTCTACACTAAAAACTAGGCAGTTTCCGTATATAAATTATTTTCAACAGATGCATAAATTAAAAGATATGCATTATGCAAAAGAAAATACAAAACTAAAATTAAAAACAAAAACAGAAAGAAAAAGGGGTAAACAGACCCAGCCTGGACCAGCGACAGTCGCCGACTAGTGGGTCTAGGGGGGTGCTATGGTGGCGCTGCGTGGGTGCGGGAGTGGGTATGGCGGTGGGTGGCTGCCAGTGGGGCCGGCCTGTCAAGGTCACATGAAAAATGCAAAAAGGGGGGCTAACCACTGGCCCGGCGGGGAATCGAACCCTGGTCTGCGCGCTTACTGAACGAGAGACACACCAATGGGCTAGCATGCGTGCATCTGATAGAGTAGGGGAACATGGCCATATGAGTAAACTGCAGAAGCAGCACAGAGGGGCAAACAGGGCCGGTCGGAGGAGCTCGATGGAGCTGCTCCGGCGACCAAAACGGGCGGCTGAGACGTGCGGTGTGTTCCTGGAGGAATTCCGCACACGCGACGGGGACCAGCTGCACCTAACGACGACTACATCGACGCCGACGGCAACGAACAGAGGCGGCGGCGATGAGCTCCAGCACGACAGCTACGGGCCCTAATGGAGCAGCGAGAGCACGTAGCAGGCCCTACGTGACACGGCGAAGACAATGGACATACTTGGAGGATCAACGGTGGTCGGAGCACTCGCCGGGGACGAGGGCCGCCGACGATGAGTTCGGGTGCGCGCGACTAGCGTGGGTAGAGCATGCAAACAAGGAAGAAACGGGGCCGGGGAGGTGCTCTAGCTTACCACAACCATGAAGGTGCGCTTGGTTAGACGAGAGGAGGCCGGAGACGGTGGAATCTCGCTGGAGTTGAACGGAGCCTGACGCAGGGGAACACGACGAGGAAGGAGTCGAACATGGTGTCCCTCGGGGTCGTAGAGGTAGCAGGGGACGTAGTCGACGACGGTGAACTTGCCGGACACAATCTCCAGGGCATAGGTGGCCGGAGAGCACGTCGACGACAAGGACGAGCACTCCGATGCACGCGGGATGGTGGTGGAGCAGCGGATCTGGTGGTCTAGGTGGCCTGGCGGCGGTCGAGGAAGGAGGAGGGAAACCCTAGAGGGTTGGTGGACACGGCGGGGGCTTAAAAGAGGGGCCAGGGCGACGGGACGGAGCGGCGACGCGCTCGTGCTCGCAGTCCCCATGGCGACGGCGCGAGGAGGACGAAAATTTGGGTGAGGCAAAGGATGCGGTCGCTCACGCGTGGGCCTGTCTTGGCCACGTGGACGCGATGCAGAGGGGGTACGCGGGGGCCTGGGTGAAAAACGACGAGAGGGACGCGCGCGGGCTGGCTAGCTGTGCTGCTGGCGCGTGCTAGCTGGGCCGAGGGGAAGAGGCCAAGCCCATGCGCTGCTGTTGGCTGCTGGGCTGCGCTGCTGCTGCTGATTCTTTTCATTTTTTCTTTTTCTTCAGACAGAAAAACAAAATGAAAAGCTCAGGCCAAAAGAAAAGGAATTAGGAGGGAAGTAAAATATTCCCTAGATCCTGGATTTATGCCCTATTTTAGAAAAATGACTTGGGCATTCTTAGAGGTAGAAAAATAAAACAAGTTTGAATATGGTTCAAACTTCTATCATTTTTGAACCTGACCAAATCATTTTAAAATGAGGCAAGGCTTTGCAAGGTGACTTAGGTCAAGGTAACAAAGATGTGGGGAGGAGATGAACATTTTAAAAGAAGAGGTTAGTCACTTGCAAAATTTAAAGAATGGAACAAGGGAAGGGAAGTGAAGTGGTGCTAGATGAGGGAGGTATAAGAAGGGCATGATCTTGCCACCACCACCACAACAACATCAAGAAGACCTCATCTAACAAACTAGGAATGAATTATGCACAATGCCAAATGAAATGCCATGATGATCATGATGCAAAGATGATGATGAAGTAAGCATGAATGCATAAAGAAAAATACAATATGACAATGCAATGACAAAGAGAAGGCATAATTGAAAAAGAACCCCCAAGGAAAAGGACATGGATCAATTGGTAAATGTATTATTGCCATAAAAGGAAGGTATCACATTTGGGGTGTTACAAACTCTCCTCCACTACAAAAAGATCTCGTCCCGAGATCTAGGACTGAAAGAAGGTGGGATACTCGGAACGGAGATGATCTTCTCGTTCCCATGTAGCTTCTCGGTCGGTATGGTGTGACCACTTCACTTCCAAGAATTTGATGGACTTGTTGCGGGTCTTGCACTCTGTTTCTTTAAGGATAGCAACGGGGTGCTCACGATAAGACAAGTCTTGCTGAAGATCAATCTCTTTGAAAGGAATAGTGCATTCAGGCGTCTTGAAGCACTTGCGGAGTTGTGACACGTGAAACACATCGTGCACATTTGCAAAGTTGGAGGGAAGCTCGAGTTTGTAGGCTAGATCGCCTCTCTTGCCAAGAATCTTGAAAGGGCCCACGTATCTTGGAGCAAGCTTGCCCTTGATACCGAACCTCTGAGTGCCCTTCATGGGAGAAACACGGAGATAGACATGATCGCCAATGTCGAAAGCCAAGTCACGATACTTGCCGTCATAGTAGCTCTTTTGACGCGATTGCACGGCCTTGAGATTCTCACGTATGACTTTGCACATTTCTTCGGCTTCTGAGATCAAATCATTTCCAAGGAGTTGACGTTCACCAGTCTCAGACCAGCTGAGCGGGGTACGCCACTTTCTGCCATAGAGAATTTCAAATGGTGCTTTGCCTGCACTTGCTTGGAAGCTGTTGTTGTAGGAAAATTCGGCAAATGGAAGGCAATCTTCCCATTTCATACCGAAGGAGATGACACAAGCTCTGAGCATAACTTCAAGGATTTGGTTCACTCTTTCGACTAGACCACTAGTCTGAGGGTGAAACGAAGTGCTGAAGAGAATCTTAGTGCCCATGGCTGACTGAAAGGAATCCCAGAACTTGGAAGTGAACAAGCTTCCACGGTCTGAGGAGATCACTTGAGGAATGCCATGCAAAGAGACAATTTTGGAGGTGTACAGCTCTGCCAGCTGAGCTGCGTTGATGGATTCTTTGTCTGGAAGAAAATGAGCCACTTTAGTGAGCTTGTCAATCACCACAAAGATATCATCATTCCCTCTCTTGGACTTGGGAAAACCAGTGACGAAATCCATCTCAATGTGATCGAATTTCCACTCGGGAATAGGTAGAGGTTGAAGGAGTCCGGCTGGACTTTGATGCTCTGCTTTCACTCTTCTGCAGACATCACACTCATTCTCGAATTGGGCAATCTCCCTTTTTGTGCGAGTCCACCAATACGATTGCTTGAGGTCATGGTACATCTTGGAGCTTCCTGGATGTATCGAGAGGAGTGAGTCATGTGCTTCGTTCATTATGAGCTTTCTGAGATCACCTTTGGGAACCACAATTCTGCCCTCAAAGAGCAAAGTGTCTCTATCATCAATGCGATAGCACTTGTACTTGGGAGTACCCTTAGCAATACCATGTTTCACTTTTTGCACCATAGCATCATTGAGTTGGGCCTCACGGATTTGATCTTCCAAGGTAGGAGCAACTTGAAGGTTGGCAAGAAATCCTTGCGGAACAACTTGGAGGTTGAGCTTCCTGAATGATTCACAAAGTTCAGGTTGGAATGGTTTGAGAAGGAGACTGTGGCAATACGCCTTTCTGCTCAAGGCATCTGCAATGACATTGGCCTTGCCAGGAGTGTACCCAATGCTTGGATCATACTCTTGAATCATCCCAACCCAACGAGTCTGGCGAAGGTTAAGGTTTGGCTGAGTGAAGATGTACTTCAAGCTCTTGTGATCGGTGAAGATGTCCACTTTTCTGCCCAACATAAGGTGTCTCCATGTGATCAAGGCATGAACAACTGCTGCTAGCTCAAGATCATGTGTGGGGTAATTCTTCTCATTTGGTTTCAGCTGACGAGAAGTGTATGCCACAATCTTCTTGTCTTGCATGAGAACACCACCAAGACCTTGCAATGAAGCATCACAAAAGACTTCATAAGGCTTGGACTCATCCAGAGGAGTAAGAACCGGAGCAGAAATGAGCTTCTCTTTGAGTGTCTTGAATGCCACATCACAATTAGGAGTCCACGAGTACTTGACATTCTTCTGCAGCAAGTTGGAAAGAGGCTTGGCAATCTTGGAGAAGTTCTCAACGAACCTTCTGCAATAGCTAGCGAGACCGAGGAAACTTCGGAGTTGTTTGACATTCCGCGGAGGTTCCCAGTTGACAATAGCTTCAACCTTCCCGGGGTTAACAGAAATGCCCTCGGCAGAGATAATATGGCCAAGATAGAGGACTTTATCAAGCCAGAATTCACATTTGGAGAACTTCGCATAGAACCGGTGCTCACGGAGCCTGTCAAGGACCAAACGGAGGTGCTTGGCATGGTCTTCTCTATTCTTGGAGAATACTAAGATATCATCGAGCTAGACGAGAACGAATTCATTGGTGTAGGGATTGAATATGAAGTGCATCATCCGAGAGAAAGTGGGTGGAGCATTTGCGAGCCCGAAAGACATGACCGTGTATTATAGGAGCCATAACTCGTTCTGAATGCAGTCTTGGGAATATCCTCTTCACGGATACGAATCTGATGGTAACCCATCCGGAGATCGAGCTTCGAGAAAACCTTGGCTCCTTTGAGCTGCTCGAACAATTCATTGATATTGGGGAGCGGGTACTTATTCTTTATTGTCTTCTTGTTCAATGGCTGGTAATCAACGCAAAGACGTTCCGTGCCATCCTTCTTCTTGATAAATAGAATACCACAACCCCAAGGAGAAGTACTTGGTCTGATTAGACCCATACGTTCTTGCTCATCGAGTTGTTTCTTCAGCTCCTTCAACTCTTTAGGAGAAAGCTTGTACGGACGCCGACATGTTGGCTCGGTACCGGGTTCAAGTTCAATGACGAATTCCACTGGACGGTTGGGAGGCATGCCTGGAAGCTCTTCAGGGAATACTTCCTCATATTCACAAACCACCGGAATCTGAGAAATGGCATTAATCTTGCCCTTGTCATTGAGAGAGAATAGCCTGATTGTGTTATCTCGAGATGCGAAGATAATCACGTCTTCGGAAGGATGAGTTAGATTGACCTCCTTGTTTGCACAATCAATAAGTGCATCATGCTTCGAGAGCCAATCCATCCCAAGAATAAGATCAATGTCCGAGTTACCGAGAATAACCGGGGAAACCAGAAAACTGTAATCACCCATATGAATAGAGATATCCGGAGCCACCATACTAGAACTCAATCTCTTACCAGGAGAAACAACACTCAAAGCTCTTGCAATGCTTCGGTGTGAACATTATGCTTAGATGCAAATGGATATGACATGAAGGAATGTGATGCACCAGAATCAAACAAGACTTTGGCAAGTTTAAGGTTAACTGGAAGATTACCAATTATCACATCAGAAGAATTCTCTGCTTGAGCTGCATTCATTAGGTTCACTCTTGCAGCCTTGGGATTGTGCTTGACAATAGCATTGCTGACAGGTGGAGGAGGCGGAAGGCGCCTTTGAGTACACGTGTTTGCATAGTGACCCTTCTGGCCACACTTGTTGCAAGTAACTTCTGAAAGAGGCCGATGATAAGGACCACTTGGTCTTGGAGCTTGGAACCGGGGCTTGGACTGGTTGCTTGGGTTGGGTGGGTGGGAGAATCCACGATCACCTGAGTGCTTGTTGTTGCTTGGAGGACAGAGCACTGGAGGAGGCGGTAGCCAGAACTTCTGCTGCTTGGCAACCACTTGAGAGGAAGAGGAGGAGGAGTGAACAACATCTCTTATCCTCTTTTTGGAAGCTTCACACTTAAGTTGAGCTGCCTCTTGCTTGAGAGCCATATTGTAGAATTGGTCAAATTCATCCGGCTCAAACAAGGTGAGGGCTAGTTGGAGTTCATATTCGAGACCACCTCGGAATTGGTAGATTTTGCTCTTGGCATCGGGGATGTCTTGCTTCGCATAATGGGCAAGATTCTAGAACTTGACATTGTATTGATAGACGGACATGGTGCCTTGCTTCAGGTTGCGGAATTGCTCACGCATGCCTTCAATGACACTGGTTGGAATGTGATGAGAACATAAATCTCTGCAGAAGTCAGTCCACGAGATCTCACGACCACCTCTGGAGTCTTTGTACTGTTGCCACCAATCTGCAGCTTGATCTTTAAGTTGGAAAGTGGCAAACTTGACATAATCCTCAGGTCTTACGTTACTGCATTCAAAGTGCTTCTTGATGTCTGTGATCCAATCTTCAACATCTAATGGGTCCACACAGTAACTGAAAGACTTTGGTTGGTTTGCCAAGAATTGGTTCAGTGTCGCAAAGTGAGGTTGATTGAACAGATTTCCTTGGCCTTGGTTCCCTTTATTGCCTTGATTTGCTTGATTGACTTGGAAATTCTGCATCATTTGCATGAGCATCTGAGTGTTCTGGTTGGTTGCCTGCATAATCGCTCTCCATGCCTCAGACGGAGGAGGAGGGGAAGGAGGACGTTCAGGAGGACGCTCTTCTTCACCCTCTTGGTTTGGGTTGGGAACCTTCTTAGGAGCCATCCTGAAGACGATGACAACCGTTAGCCATTGATGCAAAATAGATAAGCTGAATCAACGGCTAGATATTTGCAACATATAGTCTTCACAATGAACATTCGAACAAAATGAACAAATGAATTCCACAGCTTAATGGTACAACAACTTGTCGAGAAGCCACTTGGGAGAACAAAATAAAACAACAAGGTATAGATGTAACAAATACATAATAGAAGTTTCGTCCCACATGTTCGTGCTGAATGTCCCATGTTACGTGTTACAAAGGGTCTTGCAATGCCCGGATCAGCATAGCCAAGGATCCTTTAAGATGCAACTCCCAATTGGAACAGCGCCCATGAAACCTCTTCACTAGATGTTGAACCCCAAACCTCATACCATGCACTCGTTGGAAGATTACCTACGAGCTACATGAAACCCAGCTATTAATTCCCGAAGCTTTTCGGTTATGCAATATGGTGTTGGGGATACAGGGGAAGCACCGCGCACTCAACTCTAAACCTACATCCAGCTGTATCCATCCGTCAACACATAACCAGTCATCTTCGGAAACTGTTTACCTCGGACCTTCGAAACGCATCCGCTATACTAGCTATGGCAATACTCCCGAACTATCTCCCCAGTACTGGGTGACGTCGGGGTTATCTCACCACCAGACATGCATAGAAGAGTTTTCGATGTCGGTCGTCTCTGGTATTCTAGAACCGCTACGATACATTTGTGACGACAACACCTCGGAGCTCAACTCCCCGGGACACTGCCACAACCCCTAAATGACAGGAGGCATCGAGAACAATGTTCTCGTCACAAAGATATTAGAACAATCCAAATAATACCCGCGTGATCCTAAAAATTTTTTTTGGTGAAAATTTGAGAGTAGAGGAGATAGAACAACGTCAGGAGTCCTCACCAGAGCGATGAAGGGGATGAGGAGTAAAAATAAATCCTACTCTCCAATATATATATAGGACTCAAAACATTTTGTGTGTGTGCCTAAACTCAACCGTCAGCAGTTCGATCAATCAGGGAGCTCCTAGGTCGGAGAAGGCTCTGAATACCAACTTGTAATGCCCAGTATGCGACTATGTCTCCTACGTGTAGAGGCATGACTTAGAGACATAAGCGCATACTAGAATGATCTCAAGTATGGTATCTTTGCACATCTCATGTAAAAGATCAGGGATGAAATTGTAAAAGATAGTTGGCTTACACTCGCCACGTCACACAATGAATACAATAGCATACATCATCCAAATAACACAGGGTCCGACTACAAACAAAAACAAATGAGAAAGATACCATAAACACAAGCCCGAATCCTCCTAGTAAGAACCACTACTGATCGTCGGGATACGAAACATAGTAACGTCCACGCTCTTCATCGAACTCCCACTGAAGTTGTGAACCATCTCCTGCATTGTTCTCAGCGGTACCTGCATCTGGTGTGTGTTGAATTTGTGAGCCACAAATGACTCAGCAATCCCGTTTCCGGGTATCAAAACTACCAAAGCCTTAGGTGTGGAAGGGTAATAAAGTGTTTGCAGCAGCACTAAGCAACTAGCTTACGAGTTTAGAGCGAGATGAGAACAAGTACCAACGATCGCCAAGCTGATCAAGAAGTGATCCTAGCTACTCACGATCAAACATAACCCCACCGTGTTCACTTTCCGAAGCCCTTCGGAAAGTGACCATCACGGTTACTCACACAGGTAGTCTATTCTTATGGATAAGGTGCCAAGTTATCTACAACCAGATATTAACAAATTCCCATCTGCCCCATAACCGCGGGCACGACTTTCGAAAGATCAAACCCTGCAGGGGTGTCCCAACTTAGCCCATCACAAGCTCACGATCTGCGGAGTCGCAACTCGAAAGTGGGAAGAACCGAGTATTCTCGGAATCCCGTGCTCAAGATATTTCGACAAAGGTAAAACTAATCCAGCAAGACCTCCCGGCGTGCCGACACCCTGATAGTAGCCACGCGTATCTCGTCTCAAGCCACGACCGGATGGGACAAGCTACGGGTGTATACCAGATACCTCGGGTTTCCCCAAGGCAGCCCCACAGGTTGCCCAGTTTGGACCAACACTCATGAGGAGCACTGTCCCGGGTTGTTAATTAAGAACTCGGGTTTGCAACGCCCTATGCAAGTTTTAGTTATTAGGCAAATGTAAAACCAATGTTGGGCCTTGATGGAAAATCTTTAAACAGAGAGAATTATCAAGGGGGGCCCATAAACCCCAACCGTGTTAGGAACGCAAAATCAAGGAACATAACACCGGTTTATCGGGTCCTAAGGTGGCACGAGTGGAACAAAACACCAAGCAGAAGGCCAAGCCTTCCACCCAATACCAATATATATGTGCATTAGTTTATAACAGATTCATAATGTGTTATCCCAATAAACAAGTACATAAGTGAAGCAAATCTTCAAAACTTCACCTGCAACTAACAACGCTATAAGAGGGGCTGAGCAAAGCGTACTTAGCCAATCAACGGTTTGCTAGGAAGGCGGTTAGAGTGTTTCATGGCAACAATAGGTGGCTGACAAACAGGAATATGCATCGAGGCATATCTAAAGAACGAGACAACTAGCATAGACAAAGATAGAGGTGATATCGGTGAATAGCCATCTTGCCTGTTGAGTCCACGGAGGGATCGTAACCTTGCTCCTCAAACTCAGTCTCGAAAGGAACCTCGAACACTGAATCGTCACCGGGCTCTAACCAACACAACAATGCAAACACCGGAACAACAATCAATCATCATGCAATGATCAAACACATGATGCATGATATGATGCATATGAATAGGGGTAGGATATGATGCAACTCCTAGGGGCAATATGAGTGCATAAGTGGCATGGCCATGAACAAGTTCACAAGCAAGTAGGAAGACAAACAAAAGGAAAACAAGAACTAACATAGTCACAAGTGGTTATGTAGTTGATTTAAACAAGCACCCAACAAGTTTTATAAGTTGCTTAACATGGCAAGGGGTACAACTAGGATAAAAAACATCATGCTAGCCATTTAAATGGGCCGGAAAGAACAAACAACAATTTCCGGAAACTCCCATGTTCATAACAACACATATAGGACAGATCTGAGAAAAACATCCTTTAGAGTTGTTAAACATGCAAAGTAACATCACCATCTTAATCTACACATTTTCCACCCCAAATGCATATAAAGTTTGTCAAATTTTGAGTTGTGGTTAATTAGTTATGAATTTAACAAGTTTGAGCATATTTAAAACCCCAAATAATTCAAACATCAATTTAAATGTTTTTAACATGGCAACAAACTACATATAAATATTCTACCCTAAAAACTAGGCAGTTTTCATATATAAAGTATTTTCAACAGATGCATAAATTAAAAGATATGAATTATGCAAAAGAAAATACAAAACTGAAATCTATCTATTATATACTTAAGACAAAAGACAAACAAGACACGACATTCTTCCACATAAGCCAAAATAATATAGATCGTTGATAAGTAATACTTACGGCTGAGATTTAAGACAAAAGACAAACAAGACACGACATTCTTCCACATAAGCCAAAATAATATAGATCGTTGATAAGTAATACTTACGGCTGAGATTTAAAGATATTACTACATGCCTAAAGTTATTAGGTTATGTATATTGAACTGACACGTATAAAATGTGTGAAAAAAGTTGGAAAGAATAAAATATTGCACGTGTTAAAAAAAAGAGTAAACGAAAGGATGTACAGAAAGTTTGACATGTCATGTACCTTACGTTGGTGTTGCAAGTACATATCGGAACAGAAAAAAGGTTCGGCAGCTAGCAATATGGAAGAGTCCAGATCGGGAAAAAGGGAAGAGTCTGGCCATCATACCCTACGGGCTGAAAGGAAGGAACCCCTAGCAGATTTTGTGCGCTGATTACTAACGGAGGCTGGAATCACAAGGCCCCATGCGTTACTACAGCTTTTTTTTGGATGGCCATACATAATCCGAGACAGATATACAAGCAAAGGAATTTGACCTGACTTTGACCAGACCATACATATGTACGTAGTGCAATTGCAGTTTTTTTATTAACAAGGGTAGTTTTTGAGCTTTCACTGTACGTTGTCAAAATATAATTTTAATTTTTTTTCTTGATTACAACTTTACAACATGGATGCAGCATGGCAAGTAGTACAACGTGACAATAGCATGCAGCTTCGGCCAGAAGAGGCTCATTGCTGCGCTGACGGGGGTTGCCCCAATGCCTTGACTCAGACGCGGAGGGCTGCTTCCGCGCTCCGTAAAGAAGCTAGGCGCGATAAACACACACTTGACATGAGAATACTTCATAGGTAATTCCACAATTTTCTGGCGAACCTAGGCTTCGAAGAGGCCAATATTTGCGCTTGAAGGAAAATCAATAAGCTCTGGACAATCTTATTTTTACTTCACTAATTTTTACATCCGTAATTGTTAGAGAGGTGGAATCACAAACATCTTTAAGAAGAAGATTAGTTAAAGCAACAAAATTTGGTTGTTATGGTTTAGTGGAGACATTCACTGTGCTTGGGCCGACTTCCATTATACATAGCACACTGGTCAGCTAGCTTTGAATAGAGGAAACAATAGATAAGCTAGCATACACTCGAATATATAGGAGTTTGATCGGAATGTCAGAAACGATTTAGATAACTTGGGAACTAGAAACACGAGTAGCTACACGTACATAATTTTACAAGCACACCAGAATATGAAAACAGAGATGAAATAGTATATAGGCCAACAGAAAAATAAAAGCATATTAGTAGACCAAGGATTGGAATTCAAGAAGGACCGCTAAGTGTAAAGAAAATACATTCAAGTAGAGGTGTATTTTATAATGATGAGATATAATTCTTTCTTAGTAGAACAATTTCCATGAAAAAATTGTTGGAGGGACAAACACATCGAGAAATGATGTGTGAAAACTAGGGATTACTATAAATGTTAATGGTGTTAGAAATCAGGCTCGAACCTGAATACAAGTGCTCTTCCACTATAAAACACTTCTATGAGAGTATATTGACATTTTCACCAAGGCTTTCCTTTTGCTACAGTTTGTCTACAATGTGATAAAATTTCAAAGCTAATGTCTTGACGAATCAAATCGCATAATGAGTTGCGAGAAAGGAAGTGTTGGACAAAAGCACCAAACATAAGATCGTATGTTAAATCTAGCCGCGCAAATGCGCGGGTCACAACGCTAGTTAAAAACAAAAACAAAAAAGAAAAAGGGGTAAACAGATCCAGCCTGGACCAGCCACAGTCGCCGACTAGTGGGTCCAGGGGGGTGCTACGGTGGCGCTGCGTGGGTGCGGGAGTGGGTATGGCGTTGGGTGGCTGCCAGTGGGGCCGGCCTGTCAGGGTCACATGAAAAATGCAAAAAGGGGGGCTAACCACTGCCCCGGCGGGGAATCGAACCCTGGTCTGCGCGCTTACTGAACGAGAGACACACCACTGGGCTAGCATGCGTGCATCTGACAGAGTAGGGGAACATGGCCATATGACTAAACTACAGAAGCAACACAGAGGGGCAAACAGGGCCGGTCGGAGGAGCTCGACGGAGCTGCTCCGGCGACCAAAACGGGCGGCGGAGACATGCGGTGTGTTCCTGGAGGAATTCCGCACACGCGACGGGGACCAGCTGCGCCTAACGACGACTACAGCGACGCCGGCGGCAACGAATAGAGGCAGCGGCGATGAGCTCTAGCGCGACAGCTACGGGCCCTAACGGGGCGGTGAGCGCACGTAGCAGGCCCTACGCGACACGGCGAAGACAATGGACATACGCGGAGGAGCAACGGTGGTCGGAGCACTCGCCGGAGACGAGGCCCGATGGCGATGAGTTCAGGTGCGCGCGGCTAGAGCATGCAAACAAGGAACAAAAGGGGTCGGGGAGGTGCGCTAGCTCACCACAAGCACGGAGGTGCGCTTGGTTAGACGAGAGGATGCCGGAGACGGTGGAATCTCGCCGGAGTTAAACGGAGCCCGACGCGGGGGAACATGTGACACCCCGAGACCGGTGCGCCAGGTATCAGCCAGTTATTCGTTGCCTTCGCCATGTCATCTGCTTGCATGTTGCATCTTGCCATGTCATCATGTGTGTTGCGTCATCATGTTTTCAAAACTTGCATCCGTCCGAGTTCCCTCGTCCTCTCCGTTGTCCGTTCTGAGCCCAGACACACTTGCATGCGCCCGCGGCACCTCCGGTTATTTATTTTATGAGTGGCCGAAAAATATTCTCGGAATGGGATGAAACTTGGCGCGTGGTCTTATTCTAGCATAGGTAGACCGCTTGTCAAGTTTCGTCGCGTTCGGAGTTCGTTTGATAGCTCAACGGTTAACCGCGTTAACCATCGGAAGCCTCTTCTCTTTTGGCCCAACACCCCTTCCAACATGCCCCTAGCCCATCCTACCCCCCTCCATGCTCGCGGTCGTAGGATCAGGATTGCGTGGCCGAAAACCGCTCCTCATTTGGACTCTCCTAGCTCCCTCTACCTATAAATATGTGCCTCTCCTTCCAAATCACGGATGAAACCCTAGTCTTCCTCTTCCTCACGCCGCCGGACATGTCCACCCGTGCCGGACATGTCCAGCCGCCGCGTGTTCCGGCCAATCTCCGTCCGACACGTCACCAGCCACCGCCACCTGTCTAGTCCGCAGCCTCCCACCGCCGCGGCCCGTGGAGTCCATCCAAGGCCCGCGCGGGCCCGAGCTCACCGCCGCCCACTCCGCTCGCCTCCTCCCGTAGCTGCGCGCTCACCGCCTCCCTCGCCGGATCGCTGCCGCCGTCGGCCATCGCCGGACACCGCGACCTCAGGTCGGACCCCTGGCCCTACTCCTTCCTGCCTCTTCCTTTCCCCGTGCTCTCTCTCACCCTCGTTCTACATCTCCCGCAGGAGCTCCGCCATGGCCGCCCCGATCTAGGCGTCCGTGCCTCCCCAGGCCATCTCCTCGCCGGATTTGGGGACCCTATGCCCGGATCCCTCCATTCCCGGCCTCCCGGAGCTCTGTCCGACCCTGCTACCGCCGGCGAGCACCGCGCCGCCAACCTCCTGCTCGCAGTGGAAGCAGCCGACGAGGACGACGACCAGTAGGGCTGGCCTCGCAGGCCTCCCACTCGCGCCACTTGGGCCAGCCACCGCCTGGGCCGGCCGCCCTCCTCGCCCGTGGCCCGTCTACCACAGCCGCCGCCTCGGCCTCCTTCGGCCCAGCCTCCGCGTGGGCCTCGCCAGCGTCTCGTGGGCCACCTCCCTCCGAGGCCCAGCCGCTATAGGCCCAGAGCCCCTGGCCCGCTCCCGCTCTAGGCCCAGCCATCGGGCCGGCCTCCACCTCCTCCTGTCCTGGGCCGGGCCCGCTTGATGAGCAACCCTATTCCCCGCCCCGGTCACAGTTTAGTAACTGACGCTCACTTTTCCTCTGTAAATTTGACTAAGTCCCTAAAATGTCTTAATATATGTGCATGTTTGCATGGCTGTAACTTTTTGTGTGCTTATTCAAATTGAGTGAGTGATATGTCAAAATGATTGTTGTGATATGAACTTCACTTTGTTCCATTGTGACATGCTTGTTTGAGTTCATCTTGATGCCCTAATCATCGTTGCAAGAGTGCTATAAGTTGAAAACTGCTGTTATTTGTAATTTTGTTGCATGCTTGTGAGAGTGATAACTTTGTGCATGTTTATCCAAATGGAGCATATGATATGTCAAAATGTTCATTGTGAAGTGCTGTACATGTTGGTTGCTGTAGCATTCATGTTAGGAGTCATATTGCCATGTTAATCTCTGTTGCAAAAGTGCGTTTGGCTGTTAAGTGCTGAAACTAGTTGTGAGATGCTGATTTGACTTGCTCATTGCTATTGGTGTGTTTGTCTTCATGCCACATGTCAATATGTTTTAGAAGCACGATCTTATGGTCTTTGCTGTGGTGCAATTCACTTTCCATGATATGCCTTGAGGTGACTTAAACAAGCTTGTAAACATGCCATGCCAATGTTACTATTTTATACTTAGTGAAAAAACTGCTAAGTCTGGAATCTGTTAAACATGATGCCATGTTTGCTTGATGCCCTAGCCAAATCCATGCTTGTTTTGGAGTGGCCAATGATCATGTCTTGTTGTTCATGTTTTTGTCTATCCATTAATGCCCTTGTTTGCATATATGACCTGATGTAGCTTATTTATTTCTTGCTCTCAAGTTGCTATAAATTTAACATGTCAGGTTTTTATCAGCATGTTCAATTTGGCGAAGCTTGTCGTTATTGATCCATGCCTCCAATGGAGTTGCTCCAATGGAGTTGTTTGATGTATGCTATGTCTACTACATGTCCATGATCTTTATATACTTAATAGAGTTGATATGCTTGTTGTTTTGTGCCTCCGAAGGCAGCATCGTGATGATGTTTTTGCCTTCCCAGATTTTGACTAAGTCTGGATAAATTTATTGCAACTTGCCATGCTTGGTTAATTATGTTCCAGCAAGTTTTTGAGGGTGTTCTAAGTTCATGCTTGTTAAGTATCATGTATATTTCACATCCATGCTTCTTGTTATGATGTTTGGGTGCTGTAGCATATATATATCTTGCTCCAAAGTTGCTATGTGGCTGTTAACTTCAGCTTTGCATTGTAACTTGTTTCATGTGTATGTGTTGAACCGTTGCTCCGTTTTGAGTGTGCTTTATATGAAACTTGTGTGATTTTGCATGTAGAAGCTTAATATCATGTTGTTTACATGTTTGGAGTGTGTTTGCTTGATGTTTGGGTGCATCTTGCACCGTTGCCATGCTTGTCTTGTTTTGCTCATATCTTCTAGGCCGTAGCTCCGAATTAAACAAACTTTATATGAAACTTGACTAGAATTTCGTGTAGATCATCATGGTCCATGTTAACTTGCTGTTTAACAACTTTAACTTAAGGTTTGTTCAGATCTGGACCCATTTCAAAATATGCATATGAGGACTTACCGGAATGGTTATATGTTGATTCCGGCCTCATTTAAACTTGTTGGCTTGTGTTGTTCTGGTGTGCTTCATCCCTTGCCATGAATTGCATCATATAGACTTGTCTTGCATCATACTTGGTTGAGCATCTTGTCATGTTCTTGTGTTGTGTGTTTACCTTGTTGTGTGCTTTCTTCTCGCTAGTTCTTTTCCGTTGCGATCGTGAGGATTCGTTCAACTTCACGTGGTTCGTCTTCAAGGCTTCTTCTTCGTCTTCTTCATGGACTCATTATTCTTCCTTGCGGGATCTCAGGCAAGATGACCATCACCTTGGATACCTTTACTATCATTGCCATGCTTAGTTGTCTCGATGCTATCGTTATATGTCGCGCTACCCATAATTTATTGTCAGCCCCTCTCCTTGTTGCCATGAAACCTCTGATCTTTGACACCTTCCTAGCAAACCGTTGTTTGGCTATGTTACCCGCTTGCTCAGCCCCTCTCATAGCGTTGTTAGTTGTAGGTGAAGATAAAGATCGTTCCATGTGGGAACTTGTTGTTGGATTATCACAATATATATCTTATATTATATTAACACACCTATATACTTGGCAATGGGTGGAAGGCTTGGACTTTTGCTCGGTGTTTTGTTCCACTCATGCCACCTTAGGAGCCGATAAACCGGCATTATGTTCCTTGATTGTGCGTTCCTTACACGGTTGGGTATATGGGGACCCCTTGACAGTTCGTCTTTGAATAAAACTCCTCCAGCAAGGCCCAACATTGGTTTTAATTTGCCTCATTATATCAACTTAATTAATTAATTAAATTGCATAGGGGGTCGCGTCCCCGAGGATTCTTCTACATAACAGGGGGGCCAGTGCTGATGGTGTTGGCCCCAAATAGAGCAGCTTGCGGCGCCGCCCCTTGGAAACTTGGGGTATCTGGTCGCTGTAACCATAGCTCATCCGGACGTGGCCTGAGACGAGATACACGTGGCTACTATCAGGGTGTCGGCACGCCGGGAGGTCTTGCTGGACTTGTTTTACCATTGTCGAAATGTCTTGTGCACCGGGAATTCCGAGTCAGATCGGGCCTTCCCTAAGATAAGGGGTAATATTATTATTACTTCTGCTGATCGTGAGAGCTTGTGATGGGCTAAGTTGGGACACCCCTGCAGGGTTATGATCTTTCGAAAGCCGTGCCCGTGATTATGTGGCAGATTGGAATTTGTTAATGTCTGGTTGTAGAAAACTTGACAGAGGATCCGAAGTAAAACACACAACTGTGTGAGTAACCGTGACTGTCTCTTTTCACTTTGAGAAGAGAACATGATGGGGTTATGTTTGACTCATAGGTAGATCAGGATCTTTAGCGATCATTATTAGTTTGCGACCGTTTGCGTAGATTCTCATCTTATTCTTGTACTCGTAAGTTAGCCACCGTACATATTGCTTAGCCGCTGCTGCAACCTCACCACTTACCTCTTCCTACCCAATAAGCTTTGCTAGTCTTGATACCCATGGTTATGGGATAGCTGAGTCCTCGTGTCTCACAGATACTACAACAACAGTTGCAGGTGCAGGTTTCCGATGTCTTGACGTGAGAGCGTTGTTCTTTTGTTGGAGTTCTTTCATCTTCTTCTTCGTCAATCTTGGGCTAGGTTCCTGGTCGGCAGCCTGGGATAGCAGATGGATGTCGTTTTGCTTTTCATGCTTGCATCCGTAGTCGGATGTCTTGTATTGATGTTGTTGTATTCTTGTGACTTGTATGTATTGTTGTATCCCCCATGTATGCATGTAATGGTACGATGTAATGATATCCATCTTGCTAAGCGCCCGAAATGCGGTTGTGCCCCAATCGCGTAAGTGTCACGTGATCGGGATAGAATCACATATTGGGCCTGATAGAACACGACGAGGAAGGAGTCGAACTTGGCATCCCTCGGGGCCGTAGAGGTAGCAGGGAACGTAGTCGACGACGGTGAACTTGCCGGACACGATCTCCAGGGCATAGGTGGCCGAAGAGCACGTCGGCGACAAGGACGAGCACTCTGATGCGTGCGGGACGACGGTGGAGCGGTGGATCTGGTGGTCTGGCGGCGGTCGGGGAAGGAGGAGGGAAACCCTAGAGGGTTGGTGGACATGACAGGGGCTTAAAAGAGGGGCCAGGGCGACGGGACGGAGCGGCGACGCGCTCGTGCTCGCGGTCCCCATGTCGACGGCGCGAGGAGGATGAAAAGTTGGGTGAGGCGAAGGATGCGGTCGCCCACGCGCGGGCCCGTCCTGGCAACGTGGACGCGACGCAGAGGGGGTACGCGGGGGCCTGGGTGAGAAACGACGAGAGGGACGGGCTGACTAGCTGTGCTGCTGGCGCGTGCTAGCTGGGCCGAGGGGAAGAGGCCAAGCCCATGCGCTGTTGTTGGCTGCTGGGCTGCGCTGCTGCTGCTGATTCTTTTCTTTTTTTCTTTTTCTTCAGACAGAAAAACAAAATAAAAAGCTCAGGCCAAAAGAAAAGGAATTAGGAGGGAAATAAAATATTCCCTAGCTCCTGGATTTATGCCCTATTTTATAAAAATGACTTGGGCATTCTTGGAGGTTGAAAAATAAAACAAGTTTGAATATGGTTCAAACTTCTATCAATTTTGAACCTGACCAAATCATTTTAAAATGAGGCAAGGCTTTGCAAGGTGACTTAGGTCAAGGTAACAAAGATGTGGGGGAGGAGATGAACATTTTTAAAAGAAGAGGTTAGTCACTTGCAAAATTTAAAGAATGGAAGAAGGGAAGGGAAGTGAAGTGGTGCTAGATGAGGGAGGTATAAGAATGGCATGATCTTGCAACCACCATCACAACAAGATCAAGAGGACCTCATCTAACAAACTAGGAATGAATTATGCACAATGCCAAATGAAATGCCATGATGATCATGATGCAAAGATGATGATGAAGTAAGCATGAATGCATAAAGAAAAATACAATATGACAATGCAATGACAAACAGAAGGCATAATTGAAAAAGAACCCCCAAGGAAAAGGACAAGGATCAATTGGTAAATGCTTTATTGCCATAAAAGGAATGTATCACATATGGGGTGTTACATATGTAGACCCTACGGGTTCGGGAGCCATGCAGACATGACCGAGACATCTCTCCGGCCAATAACCAATAGCGGGATCTGGATACCCATGTTGGCTCCCACATGTTACACGATGATCTTATTGGATGAACCACGATGTCAAGGATTCAATCAATCCCGTATACAATTCCCTTTGTCTACCAGTATAGTACTTGTCCGAGATTCGATCGTCGGTATCCAGATACCTTGTTCAATCTCGTTACCGGCAAGTCTCTTTACTCGTTCCGTAACACATCATCCCGTGCCCAACTCCTTAGTCACATTGAGCTCATTACGAGGGTGTCTTACCGAGTGGGCCCAGAGATACCCCTCCATCATACGGAGTGACAAATCCCAGTCTCGATTCATACCAACCCAACAGAAACTTTCGGTGATACCCGTAGTGCACCTTTATAGCCACCCAGTTACGTTGTGACGTTTGGCACACTCAAAACATTCCTACGGTATCCGGGAGTTGCACAATCTCATGGTCTAAGGAAAAGACACTTGACATTGGAAAAGCTTTAGCAGACGAACTACACGATCTTGTGCTATGCTTAGGATTGGGTCTTGTCCATGACATCATTCTCCTAATGATGTGATCCCGTTATCAACGACATCCAATGTCCATGGTCATGAAACCGTGACCATCTATTGATCAACGAGCTAGCCAACTAGAGGCTCACTAGGGACATCTTATGGTCTATGTATTCAGACATGTATTACGTTTTCCGGTTAACAAAATTATAACATGAACAATATACGATTATCATAAACAAGGAAATATAATAATAACCATTTTATTATTGTCTCTAGGGCATATTTACAACAATGAAAGCAACTTATATTATTAGGAGGCCAATGCGAACATATATACACATACATGAGGATGCCAAAAGGCTACATGAGGATGCCAAGAGACTAGAATGGAAAGGGCCAAAAGACATCACTTAATATAACTCTAACACCCCCCTCAAACTCATGGTGGATCCACAACACTGAGTTTGGAGAGATGAAGAGATGAAATCCATGTTGCGCTCTAGTCTGAGCCTTCGTGAAGAAGTCCGCTAGCCGTAACTCAGAAGGCACATACTGAAGAGCAACAACATGATCCTACACAGCAGCGCGCACATAAGAAGCATCAACACCAATGTGTTTGGTAAGCTCATGCTTCACGGGGTCCCGCGCAATACTTATAGCACCTGTGCTGTCTGACAGGAGGGTGGTAGGTGTAGTAACAGAAACACCAAAATCCTTCAGTAACCATCGTAACCAAGTCACCTTAGCCGTCAGAAGAGCCATAGCTCGCAACTCGACCTCTGCACTCGAACGAGAAACTGCAGTCTGTTTCTTTGTCTTCCAGGAAATGTGGGAACTACCTAGAAAGACACAGTAGGCAGAAAGTTAACGGCGACCCGAAGGATCACTAGCCCACGTAGCATCCGAATAGGCCTGGAGCTGTAACGAGCTGGAACGGGGGAAAAAGAGACGATGAGAGATCGTGCCACGAAGATATCATAGAACCCGAAGAAGGTGACTATAGTGAACTGAAGTGGGAGCAGAAACAAACTGAATAAGAATATGGATAGGATAGGAGATATCCGGACGAGTGACAACAAGATACACAAGACTCCCAACAAGATGACGATAACGTGTCGGATCAGACAAGGGCTCGCCATCAGAAGCATGAAGGTGAACATTGAGCTCCATAGGAGTCTCAGTAGTGCGCTCATCACTAAGAGCCGCACGAGTAAGAAGACCCTGTATATACTTTTCTTGGGAAATAAAAAAAGCAGCAGAGGTGGAGGAAACCTCAATCCCAAGAAAGTAACGAATAGGACCAACATCAGACATAAGGAACTGATCATTAAGATGGACAAAGGCAATGTACTCAGAATCGTCGCCGGTGATGATCATGTCATCAACATATAGAAGAAGAAGAGTGCGACCATGAGCAGAAAGGTGGACAAACAACGCTGGATCGTGATCACTGGGTGAAAAACCAGCAGCAGTGACCACAAAGGCAAAACGCTCAAACCAAGCGCGAGGGGCTTGCTTAAGGCCGTAGAGAGAGCGACGAAGACGACAAACCATGTCATCAGGAACTGAATACCCAGGTGGTGGCGACATATAAACCTCCTCATGCAACTCACCATTAAGAAAGAAATTTTTAACATCAAGCTGTGACAAGTGGCAAACAGAGTCCACATCGAGAAGTGTGCAGACAGTGGTCATACGGGCCACATGAGCAAATGTCTCATCATAATCATGACCATGCTCCTGCTGAAAGCCGCGAGCCACAAGACGAGCTTTATAACGCTCAAGAGAACCATCAGAGCGAGTCTTAATATTATAGACCCACTTACAAGTGATGGGACGAAGACGGGGAGGAAGAGAAACCAGATCCCATGTGTCATTGCGCTCAAGTGCGGCAATCTCCTCTGCCATCACAAACTGCCATTCAGGATGAACAACAGCATCACGATAAGAAGTAGGCTCAAGTACAATCGAAAGGCCATATCGGCTAGGAGAATAGCGGTCAGGAGGAGGGCAAGGTCGAGCCCGAAGACCATAAGTCGGTTGGGACGAGGAAGACGGTGCACCAGAAGTAGATGGCACGTCAGTAAATTCATCCATAACACGTCGATGACGGGTATAATGAAAAGGAAAAGTGGGATGAGAAGGAACCACCGGAGGTGATGGAGATGGAGAAGACATTGGTGATGAAGGTGGAGTGTCATGCAATAAGGAAGGAGAAGAAACGATAGGAGAAGATGGTGTCAGATCTGCAATAGTAGGACAAGAAGGAGGAGTAGGAATATGAGGCATAGAGGGAGGTGTATCAGGAAACATGAGAAAAGATATATCCTCTACTGAAAAGGTCGAAGAGGATGGTTGTGGGTAGAATGGACGAGACTCATCAAACGTCACATCCCTAGAAATGCGCATCCGTCGACCGACATGATCCCAACACCGATAACCCTTATGTTCATCACTGTAGCCCAGAAAAACACACTCAACAGACTGATCGGTTAGTTTGGTGCATTCTCGGGGGGACAAGGAGAACATAACAAACACAACCAAACAACTGAAGAGCAGAATAATCAGGAGAATGATCAGAAAGATGATCTAGAGGAATACCTCCCTGTAGAGCAGATGAGGGTTGAATGTTTATGAGATATGTGGCAGTGGAGACAACCTCATCCGAGAAATGAGGCGGAAGAGAGGCGGCAATCATCATCGCACGAGCTGTCTCAAGAAGGTGATGATGCTTGCGCTCAGCCACGCCATTCTGATCGTGAGCGCCAGGACAAGAGAATTGAGCAAGAGTACCCTGCTTGGCAAGAAAACCACGCAACATTTTTGAGATATACTCGCTAGCAGAATCAGCACGAAACACGCAAATAGGTATAGAGAACTAAGTGTGGACCATGGTGGCAAAATGCTTATAAATAGAGAGAACCTCGCTATGAGAAGACATGAAGTAAAGCCAAGTGTAGCGAGAGAAATCATCTATAAAAATAATATAGTAGCGATGGCCCCCCTTTGGAGGAGAAGGGAGCCGGACCCCACACATCTGAATGTACTAAATCAAAAGGGCGTTGCGACACTGACTCGCTAGTAGGATAAGGTAACTGAACTTGTTTACCAAGCCTACAACCCTGGCATTGTAAGGAGACATCTCCTGAGACAGGCCCCAGAAGACCACGACAAACTAAAGATGATAGTCGAGAACCACAATGGTGACCAAATCGATGATGCCATGGCTGGAAGGAGCTGGTAGCTGAAGCTGCAAAGGCAGATGGAACGGCGAGTGTGGTGGTAGCGGAAGGAACATTAAGCCAATCTAAATTCCAAAGCCCCTGAGAATCATGGTGGCGCGGGCCAGCCTCAACCAGAGCCTTCGTGTGACGATCCAGGATAGTGCAAGAATCAACGTCAAGAATTACACGACAACCAGAATCAGTAAGCTGACCCGCAAAAAATAGGTTCATGGTAAGGCGAGGCACATGAGAAACATCTGGAACATAAAAGGAAGAAGTGGCAAGAGTCACTACTAGGAAAAGGGCTATAGATGATATGGACTCTAATGGCACACTGGACACATGGTGCGCCATTAGAGTGGTAGACACTAATGGCGCACCAGACCTTCGGTGCGCCATTAGTAACAATTTTTTTATTTTTCCAGACATACTAATGGCGCACCGTGGCATAGTGCGCCATTACTAGTTTAACTAGTAATGGCGCACCTCCAACTCAGTGCGCCAGTACTATTTTTTTTGCAAAACTACTAATGGCGCACCACTCACTAATGCGCCATTAGTAACACTGGTTACTAGTGGTGCATTAGTGAGTGGTGCGCCATTAGTAAACTGGGACCACCTAGATATTTTGGACAGCCACACCTACACACTCACTTTCCCCCACTTCACTCTCTCCACCTCCTCCTCCAAGCTTGTGTCGGCTGCCTCCTCCTCCTCACCTCATTTGCACCATAGATTCATCAAAATTAAGTGGTTAAATTACCTTTTTTGATAGGTAAGTAAGGGGGGAAAGCTATCTTTATGTTGTAGATCATTTTTTCTCCCTCGAGCTCCAACAACCGTGCACATGCACTTTTTATGGCCTAGCTAGATCTATGTATGTTTGTGGTGTTGCATATATGTTTGTGTTTGCAGGTATCGCTATTTGAAATGCGATAGTTGCCAATATTTTGCCGAAATGTTGATTCATTTCCATTTCGGCGAGAATTTTGGCACTATGCATTCTTTTTGGTCCTATTTTTAGGGAAAGTCATGCCAATTTTTTTCTTGGTTCTAAAATATCATTTTGCTCTACCCCGTAGGTGACCATGGTTCGCACGATGACCGAAGGCATCGTGAATAGGTTTTTCAGCTCCGCGAAGGCCGAGATGCTTCAAAAGAACGAGACGGAGATAAGATGTCCGTGTCGAAGATGCAAGCTGAAGAGCCTTATTGCGGACCCGGATTCCGGGCAGGTGCGGGACCACCTGCTCTTGCGTGGTTTCATGGATGGCTATCGGTGGCAAGGTGATGAAGATGACTATGAAGTCGTCCATGGTCGGGTAAGAAATGAGGAAGGGCAGCAAGACAACCACCGCGGTGAGGGCGGGCGAGAAGACGAAGAATCTCCAGGACATGATCACGACGGTGATGCTGTACAAAGTCATCATGTAGAAGATGCCGGACATGATGATGAGGAAGATCAAGACGAAGGGCATGATCATGATCTAGATGAAGATGCCAGAGCAGACGACAATGGAGGCTGGGTGTAGGACCCTCATATTCAAGAGCTGCTTCTCAAGCAGACGGATAACGCAAGAGCTGCCGCCCGAGAGAAAGCCAAGCTGTATCAACTGGAGATAGACGCGGTTACTCCATTGTATGAAGGATGCAGGCCCGAGGATACCCGCCTGAAAGTAACGCTCCTGGCTCTGGAGATGAAGGTAAAACACAAAATGACCGACGCATGCTTCGACGAGAACATGTCATTCTGGCACGAACGTCTTCCCAAGGGGAACAAGTGCCCGACTGATATGTCCAAAACGTATCTATAATTTCTGCTTGCTCCATGCCTCTTTTGGGTGATATTGCTATGATATTTATACACTTCCATACACTTTTGATCATATTTGGACTAACCTATTAACTCAGTGCACCCCAGTGCCAGTTTCTGTTTTCTGCAGTTTTTGTATTTCAGGTTTTCCCGTCACGTAAACTGCCAGAAAAATTCCAGAAAAATTATATAAAAAATCAGCGTTCCGGAAGCTTCCACACGGCCGAAGTAGGGCCGGAGGGGGCCCACTAGGGCTCCAGGCGCCCTGGTGGCGCGGCCCCCCTCCTGGCCGCGCCGGGGGGGCGCCTGGGCCCCCTAGGACTCCGCTGATGCCCCCCTTTGGCATATATTTAACACGCGTCCCGAAACCCTCGAGGATGGAACCCTTTTTTGCGATCTCATCTCTGTTCCGCCGCCGCCGCGCTTCCAAGATCGGGAGCACCAGGAGAACTCTTCCCGGCACCCTGCCGGAGGGGAGGATCACCACCGGGAGCCTCTCCACCACCATGGACGCCTCCCGGATGAGTTGTGAGTAGTCTCCCTTGGACCATGGGTCCATGACCAGTAGCTATGTGATGTTCTCCTCCCCTTCTTGTGCTTCACTAATTAGACCTCGTGAGCTGCCCTACATGATCGAGGCACATATGTAATCCTTATGCTGTTGCTATGTTGAGTTTGCTGGGATCCAATGGATTGTGAGATTATGTCCAGATTGTGTTTGAGTAATATATTTGATTTACCTCTTTTATATTTATGTTCGTAAGTAATTCTTGCATGTTCTCCGTTGCTATTTATTGCTTTGGCCAAGTAGTAGGTAGTGACTCCAAGAGGGAACGTTATGCTCGATTGTGGGTTCATGCCCCTCGATGACTAGCTTGAGTGACAGAAACATGAGTCTAGGGGATGTGTTGTTGGCACAAGGGGGAAAACAACGGTGCTTGTACTCGCGGGTGCAAGGATTGTTTACTTTACGCAAAGTTCTTTTAATGCAGTTGTCTGTTGCTTTGAGTTTACACTATGGGTGGGACTCGCAACTTAATACCAGTGAGATGTTCTGGATAGATATCTCAAGGTGGATGATTAGTAGTAGATGCAGATGGATTTCGGTCTACTTACCTTGGCGTACCGCCCATGCTTTGAACCTCTACCATTCTTGCAACATAGTTAGCATTGGTTTGCGCACATAATTCTGTCAATTGCCCAGCTGTAATTCGTTTACCTCACATAGCTGTTTTATCGTCTTTTGGGAGAGAGACATCACTAGTGAACATCATGGGACCCCGGTCCATATTACCATCACTGATCACATCCGCTATTTACTTTCCGCTTTTACTTACTAGTTGCAGCAATACCTATCACTATTATCTCTTGCGTTTGATCCTTTGTAAACGACAAGGCCGGAGGGATTGACAACCTCTCTGTACTCGTTGGGAGCAAAGTTATTTGTATCTGTGTGCAGGTCCAAGTTGATTGCTAAGTATCTGGCGCCGTTAGCAGTTGACACCTTCTTGTTGAACCTTGGAGTCTCAGGGGAAATCGATCCTTGGTATCTTTCCCAAGGGAAAACTTCCGCTACACTGCATCTCAAACCTTCCACTTGGGGTAACCAACGAGGGGCGAGAAGCCATCAAGCAAAGTTTTCTGGTGCCGTTGCCGGGGACTCCACTCTTCAAGATAGGGGAATTGCACGCTATCTTTTACCTTTGCTTTTTAGTCTTGTTAGTTTACCTTTCAGTTTTGCTTTAGTATCTTTTATCGAAAATCACAAAAATAGTTATCTTGCTTGCTTGCTACTATGGGTTCCACCGAGAACACCAAGTTGTGTGACTTCACTAGTCATAACAACGATGACTTTATCTGCACGCCTATCACTACACCTGCCACTTCAGCACCTTCTTATGTAATTAAACCTGCTTTACTGAACCTAGTTATGAAAGATCAATTCTCCGGTGCTGGAGATGATGCTGCTTTACACTTAAACAATTTTGTTGAACTTTGTGATATGCAAAAGTACCAAGAAATAGATGGTAATATGATACGTCCAAAATGTATCTATAATTTTTGCTTGCTCCATGCCACTTTTGGGTGATATTGCTATGATATTCATACACTTCCATACACTTTTGATCATATTTGGACTAACTTACTAATCCAGTGCACCCCAGTGCCAGTTTCTGTTTTCGGCTGTTTTTGTATTTCAGGTTTTCACGTTTCGAGAACTGCCCAGAAAAATCCAGAAAAATTGTATAAAAAATCAGCGTTCCGAAAACAACACTGCGTCCGAAGGGCAGCCTGGGGGGGGGGGGCACCAGGGCTCCAGGCGCCCTGGTGGCGCCCCCCCCTGGGCCGCGCCGGGGGGGCGCCTGGGCCCCCCGAAGCTCCCCCGGTGCCCTACTTTGGCATATATTTAAAGGGTCCTCTGTAACCCTCAGAACAGGAACTCTTTTCGCGATCCCATCTCTGTTCCGCCGCCGCCGCCGCTTCCAAGATCTGGAGCACCAGGAGAACTCTTCCCGGCACCCTGCCGGAGGGGAGGATCACCACCGGGAGCTTCTCCACCACCATGGACGCCTCCCGGATGACTCGTGAGTAGTCTCCCTTGGACCATGAGTCCATGACCAGTAGCTATGTGATGTTCTCCTCCCGTTCTTGTGCTTCACTAATTAGTCCTCATGAGCTGCCCTACATGATCGAGGCACCTATGTAATTCTTATGCTGTTGCTATGTTGAGTTTGATGGGATCCGATGGATTACGAGATTATGTTCAGATTGATCTTGAGTAATATATTTGATTCACCTCTTTTATATTTTAGTTCATAAGTAATTCTTGCATGTTCTCCGTTGTTATTTATTGCTTTGGCCGAGTAGTAGGTAGTGACTCCAAGAGGGAACGTTATGCTCGATTGTGGGTTCATGCCCCTCGATGACTAGCTTGAGTGACAGAAACATGAGTCTAGGGGATGTGCTGTTGCCACAAGGGGGAAAACAACGGTGCTTGTGTCCGCGGGTGCAAGGATTGTTTACTTTACGCAAAGTTCTTTTAATGCAGTTGTCTGTTGCATTGAGTTTACACTATGGGTGGGACTCGCAACTTAATACCAGCGAGATGTTCTGGATAGATATCTCAAGGTGGATGATTAGTAGTAGATATTGATGGATTTTGGTCTACTTACTTTGGCGTACCGCCCATGCTTTGAACCTCAACCTTTCTTGCAATGTAGTCAGCATTGGTTTGCGTTCGTGGTCCTGTCAATTGCCCAGCTGTAATTCGTTTACCTCACATAGCTGTTTTATCGTCTTTTGGGAGAGAGACATCACTAGTGAACATCATGAGACTCCGGTCCACATTACCATCATTGATCACACCCGCTATTTACTTTTTCGCTATTTACTTACTATTTTAACCCTTTGTGAACTACAAGGCCGGAGGGATTGACAGCCTCTCTGTACTCGTTGGGAGCAAAGTTATTTGTATCTGTGTGCAGGTCCACGTTGATTGCTACTAATCTGGCGCCGTAGCAATTGACACCTACTTGTTGAACCTAGGAGTCTCTGGGGATTCGATCCTTGGTATATTTGCTAAGGGAAAACACTTCTACAATACTGCATCTTACACCTTCCACTTGGGGTAACCAACGAGGGGTTCGAGGCCCATCAAGGAGTATTTTCTGGCGCCGTTGCCGGGGACTCCACTCTTCAGGATAGGGGAGTTGCATGCTATCTTTTACCTTTGCTTTTTAGTCTTGTTAGTTTACCTTTCAAATTTTGCTTTAGTACCTTTTATCAAAAAATCACAAAAATAGTTATCTCGTACTTTAGTTCTCATTATGTCGGGTCCTTTTGTCTTTGATGAGGCAGAAGTTCTCACCTTTAAACAAAGAGGTGGGGAAAGTTTGAAAGATGCTTGGTATAGAATTAATGATTCAAAAAAAAGAGCCACCAAGAAGCAACCTACTACTATCTTACTTAGAAATTTTTATGTTGGAATCACTTCTTGGAATAGGTTTATTCTAGATACTGCTATCAATGGGAATTTCCTAGAGGCCCCAGTTTGGGAGTCTCTTAGTATTATTGAAAATCTTGTTGGGAATCTCCTTGTTGTTAGCATTCGAGAGGACATCACCCTAGCTCACATTATGAAAAAACTTGAAAGGATAGAGCTAGAGATGCCAAGCATTAATAAGATGAATGAGTTGGATCGTAAGATCCAAGGGAATTTGAATAGACTTGATAGCTCCATGCATAAAATTTTCAAAATTTTGGAGATCGTCAAATTCCATGACTTGGACTCTTTTAGGGTAGATAAGATTGAGGAAATATTTCATACTCTAGGAACTACTTTCTCCTCGATCAAAACCAAAAAGGTAGAAACTCCGGCAAAGCGGGAGCCTAAGTTCGTTCACGTTCCAAAGGCTCCCCGTTCTAAAAGTAATCCATCTATTGCCAAAGGGGTTGAAACTGTAAAGACTTTGGAAGAAACACCTTTATGTGATGAATTTATAAATGAATCTTCCCTTGACTTTTATCCTTTTGGTCTTCTACCTGGAAGTATCTCTATGAGGCCTTTGTTTGAGAGTCCTCTTAAGACTAGTTGTATTATTGAAGAGCTTTTTGATGATCTTGATGATGGTTCAATTGATACAACTTGATCTATGCATTATGCCTAGCTTAAAGGCATAAAAGAAAGCGCTTTTGGGAGGCAGCCCACATGAATAAATTTTTTGCTTTTGTTGTGTCTTGATGCTGTTTACAGCTGTAGCATCATCATTGAATCTTTACTTTTCATATTTGTGCCAAGAATAGCCTCCGATTGCTAGAAAGTTCAAAAGTTGTGAGGTGCTGTCCAGGAAACAGATTCTGTCCTTGGATAGAAAAATTCGTATAAAATCACCAGATCATCTTTTTGGTCTGAATTTTTTCGACAGCGTTCTCTATATAATTGTCTTTCGTGCGTCTGTTCTGAGTTTTTTGATTTGAGTTGCAGAAGTATCCCGAACAGATCAATTACTGCCTGCTGTTCTGTTTTTCACAGATTCTGTCCTGTTTTGCCTTACCTTCACTTTGCAAATCAAGAACTTGCTTTTTCTTTGCAAAAACCTTTTGGCAATCTTGAGAAACAGTAGAACTTCAATAATATCTTTATTTCCAGCAAGGTATAATTATTTTATTAAGGGTACTAACCTCGCTAATCAGATTATGATGAGTTGTGTATGAAGGCAGTTTTCAAGTGTGCGAGGGAAGATGATAAAAAGATTCAGGAGTGTCAAGCGCTCAAGCTTGGGGATGCCCCCGTGCACCCCCAAGAAATATTCAAGGAGACTCAAGCGTCTAAGCTTGGGGATGCCCCCGTGCATCCCCTTCTCCATCAACATTATCATTTCGTCTTTCGTTTCGCTATATTTTTATCACTTCATGTGTTATGTGCTATGCTTGGAGCGTCTTGCTTTTAGTTTTCTTTTTAGTTTTTCATAACGAGTCGGAACTCAGCATTCCTTTATGAGGGAGAGAAACACGCTCCACTTCTACCTAGAACATAACATAGAATTTTCATGTCTATCTATGATGTGTGTGTTCTTTGTCTTTTAAATAGCTACTATCATACTCCGCTCTTAGTATTCATGCTTATCTTTTCAAAGAGCTTTTGTCTAGTTGGTTGCTTGAACTCTCTTTAATTATCATGCTCACCTTATTAAGAGAGTTTGCTTCCGTTGCACTGGTTAATGTGTCTATGATAAAGATGCTACTTGCATGATGGTGCTTAGTAGTTCAGGTTTTCTTATGGTTAATCTCGAATAGCTGGGGGGTTCCCAATGTGTTATTGGAGTACCAACTTGGTTTGTTTGCCTATGATATGGTATGGTTTAGTAATACCTTCCTTCGAGAATTTATTTTGATTGACTTGGCGTATGCTCACGCATATTTAAGACTGTAAAGAAAGTCTGTCAAGCCTTGATGATCTTTTATTTCTGAGTAGTGATATAACTTCCATGCCTGATTCAATATTGCTTTGTCGCTCTGCATGATTATGACCGTCATTGCTCTCTTAGTTGGTCGCTCCCAATCTTTTTGCTAACTTCCACCTGTACTTAGCAAGCTAACCATGCAATACATAGCTCATGGGAAAGTAGCCTAAAAATTATTGTGGTAAAGAATATGTTGCTTATGTATCCTATTTCTTATAAGTTGCTCGCTGAGCGGTAACCATGTTTTTGGGGACGCCATCAACTGTCACACTTTCGTTGAATATCATGTGAGTTGCTATGCATGTTCGTCTTGTCTGAAGTAAGGGTGATTTACCGTGGGTTGAATGAATATGCATATTGTTAGAGAAGAACATTGGGCCGCCAACCAAAGCCATGTATCATGGTGGAAGTTTTAGCTTGGACCTTAATCCTCAATCTCTCATGAGAATATGCTTATGCATTAAAAAGGAGTCCATCATCTATTTTCTATGTTGTCCCGGTATGGACGTCCTCAAGTTGAGATCTATCAAAAACGAGAAATCAAATGCGATTTATCTCCTTGGACCTTTGTACAGGTGGCATAGAGGTACCCCATTGTGACACTTGGTTGAAACATATGTAATGCAATGATAACCCATGGAAATCCAAGCTAATTAGGACAAGGTGCGAGCACTATTGGTATTCGATGCATGAGGCTTGCAACTTATAGGATGTTTTATGCATGACACATATGAAGTACTACTATCGTTGACACAATTGCTTCCATGTTTTCAAAATAAAAAGCTCTAGCACATAACCATTCTTTTACCTTTATGTTGAAGCACCAACTACTGAGAGCATGATTGTCATTCTAAGTGTAATGTGCATTGTCCCAAAGTAGCATTGTCTTTTGCATGATTGTGATATCGTTTATTCTGAAATGATTGTATCTAGTCATCACTTAAACCTTGAAGGTGCCCCTGCATTTATGTTTTGCATCACTAAAGGGGGCAAGCTAGATATCACTTTATCATATTTGCACATCATGTTCATTGCAAATCTTTTTGATGTTTCAGTTTCATGTTGTAAAACTTTCAGTCATTTGTGATTTTCTCATGAGGCAATTTAATTACTTTAGAATCATTGTCTCAGTAAGCTTTTGTCATATGACTTTGAAAAAGTCCTATATGGTTAATAGCATGTCACCACAGAAATTATTCTTGTTATCATTTACCTACTCGAGGACGAGCAGGAATTAAGCTTGGGGATGTTGATACGTCCAAAACGTATCTATAATTTCTGCTTGCTCCATGCCACTTTTGGGTGATATTGCTATGATATTCATACACTTCCATACACTTTTGATCATATTTGGACTAACTTACTAATCCAGTGCACCCCAGTGCCAGTTTCTGTTTTCGGCTATTTTTGTATTTCAGGTTTTCACGTTTCGAGAACTGCCCAGAAAAATCCAGAAAAATTATATAAAAAATCAGCGTTCCGGAAACAACACTACGTCCGAAGGGCAGCCTGGGAGGGGCCAACAGGGCTCCAGGCGCCCTGGCGGTGCCCCCCACCCCCTGGGCCGCGCCGGGGGGGCGCCTGTTGGGGAACGTAGTATTTTAAAATTTTCCTACGATCACGCAAGATCTATCTACCAGATGCATAGCAACGAGAGGGGAGAGTTAGTCTACGTACCCTCGTAGACCGAAAGCGGAAGCGTTAGAACAACGCGGTTGATGTAGTCGTACGTCTTCACGGCCCGACCGATCAATCACCGAAACTACGGCACCTCCGAGTTCTAGCACACGTTCAGCTCGATGACGTCCCTCGAACTCCGATCCAGCCGAGTGTCGAGGGAGAGTTCCGTCAGCACGACGGCGTGGTGACGATCTTGATGTTCTACCGTCGCAGGGCTTCGCCTAAGCACCGCTACAATATTTATCGAGGAGAACTATGGTGGAGGGGGGCACCGCACACGGCTAAGAGATCAAGAGATCAATTGTTGTGTCTAGAGGTGCCCCCTGCCCCCGTATATAAAGGAGGGAGGGAGAGGCCGGCCCTAGAGGGGGCGCACCAAGTGTGGGGAGTCCTACTAGGACTCCCAAGTCCTAGTAGGATTCCCCTTTCCTTTCCGGAGTAGGAGAGAAGGAAAGAGGGGGAGAGGGAGAAGGAAAAGGGGGCTGCACCCCTTGTTCAATTCGGACCAGAAGGGGGGGTGCACGCCTCCTTCCTTTTGGCCTCTCTCCTCTATTCCCGTAACTCCCCGGTACTCCAAAAATACCCGAATCACTCGGAACCTTTCCGATGTCCGAATATAGTCGTCCAATATATCGATTTTTACATCTCGACCATTTTGAGCCTCCTCGTCATGTCCCCGATCTCATCCGGGACTCTGAACTCCTTCGGTACATCAAAACTCATAAACTCATAATAAAACTATCATCGAAACCTTAAGCGTGCGGACCCTACGGGTTCGAGAACTATGTAGACATGACCGAGACACGTCTCCGGTCAATAACCAATAGCGGAACCTGGATGCTCATATTGGCTCCCACATATTCTACGAAGATCTTTATCGGTCAAACCGCATAACAACATACATTGTTCCCTTTGTCATCGGTATGTTAAATGCCCGAGATTCGATCGTCGGTATCTCAATACCTAGTTCAATCTCGTTACCAACAAGTCTCTTTACTCGTTCTGTAATACATCATCCCGCAACTAACTCATTAGCTGCAATGCTTGCAAGGCTTATAGTGATGTGCATTACCGAGTGGGCCCAGAGATACCTCTCCGACAATCAGAGTGACAAATCCTAATCTCGAAATACGCCAACCCAACAAGTACCTTCGGAGACACCTGTAGAGTACCTTTATAATCACCCAGTTACGTTGTGACGTGGTAGCACACAAAGTGTTCCTCCGGTATTCGGGAGTTGCATAATCTCATAGTCATAGGAACATGTATAAGTCATGAAGAAAGCAATAGCAGTAAAACTTAAACGATCATAGTGCTAAGCTAACGGATGGGTCTTGTCCATCAGATCATTCTCCTAATGATGTGATCCCGTTGATCAAATGACAACTCATGTCTATGGCTAGGAAACATAACCATCTTTGATCAATGAGCTAGTCTAGTAGAGGCATACTAGGGACACTCTGTTTTGTCTATGTATTCACACATGTATTAAGTTTCCGGTTAATACAATTCTAGCATGAATAATAAACATTTGTCATGATATAAGGAAATAAATAATAACTTTATTATTGCCTCTAGGGCATATTTCCTTCAGTCTCCCACTTGCACTAGAGTCAATAATCTAGTTCACATCGCCATGTGATTTAACACCGATAGTTCACATCGTCATGTGATTAACACCCAAAGGGTTTACTAGAGTCAATAATCTAGTTCACATAGCTATGTGATTAACACCCAAAGAGTACTAAGGTGTGATCATGTTTTGCTTCGTGAGAGAAGTTTAGTCAACGGGTCTGTCACATTCAGATCCGTATGTATTTCGCAAATGTCTATGTGTCTACAATGCTCTGCATGGAGCTACTCTAGCTAATTGCTCCCACTTTCAATACGCATCCAGATTGATACTTAGAGTCAGCTGGATTTAGTGTCAAAGCTTGCATCGGCGTAACCCTTTACGATGAACTCTTTATCACCTCCATAATCGAGAAACATTTCCTTAGTCATCCAGTTACTAAGGATAATTTTGACCGCTGTACAGTGATCTACTCCTGGATCACTATTGTACCCTCTTGACAAACTCATGGCAAGGTACACAACATGTTTGGTACACAGCATGGCATACTTTATAGAACCTATGGCTGAGGCATAGGGAATGACTTTCATTCTCTCTATATTTTTCTGCCGTGGTCTGGCTTTGAGTCTTACTCAACTTCACACCTTACAAGTCAGGTAAGAACTCCTTCTTTGACTGATCCATTTTGAACTACTTCAAAATCATATCAAGGTATGTACTCATCCAAAGTCTTATCAAGCGTCTTGATCTATCTCTATAGATCTTGATGCCCAATATGTAAGCAGCTTCACCAAGGTCTTTCTTTGAAAAACTCCTTTCAAACACTCCTTTATGCTTTCCAGAAAATTCTACATCATTTCCGATCGACAATATGTCATTCACATATACTTATCAGAAAGGTTGTAGTGCTCCCACTCACTTCTTGTAAATACAGGCTTCACCGCAAGTCTGTATAAATCTATATGCTTTGATCAACTTATCAAAGCGTATATTCCAACTCCTAGATGCTTGCACCAGTCCATAGATGGATCGCTGGAGCTTGCACATTTTGTTAGCACCTTTAGGATTGACAAAACCTTCTGGTTGCATCATATACAAGTCTTCTTTAATAAATCCATTAAAGAATGCAGTTTTGTTATCCATTTGCCAGATTTCATAAAATGCGGCAATTGCTAACATGATTCGGATAGACTTAAGCATCGCTACGGGTGAGAAAGTCTCATCGTAGTCAACTCCTTGAACTTGTTGAAAAACTTTCGCAACAAGTCAAGCTTTGTAAACAGTAACATTACTGTCAGCGTCAGTCTTCCTCTTGAAGATCCATTTATTTTCGATGGCTTGCCGACCATCGGGCAAGTCAACCAAAGTCCACACTTTGTTCTCATACATGGATCCCATCTCAGATTTCATGGTCTCAAGCCATTTTGCGGAATCTGGGCTCATCATCGCTTCCTCATAGTTCGTAGGTTCATCATGGTCCAGTAACATGACTTCCAGAACCGGGTTGCCGTACCACTCTGGTGCGGAACGTACTCTGGTTGATCTACGAAGTTCAGCAGTAACTTGATCCGAAGTTTCATGATCATCATCATTAGCTTCCTCACTAATTGGTGTAGGAATCACTGGAACCAGTTTCTGTGATGTACTACTATCCAATTCGGGAGAAGGTACAATTACCTCGTCAAGTTCCACTTTCCTCCCACTCACTTCTTTTGAGAGAAACTCCTTCTCTAGAAAGGATCCACTCTTAGCAACAAAGACCTTGCCTTCGGATCTGTGATAGAAGGTGTACCCAACAGTTTCTTTTGGGTATCCTATGAAGATTTACTTCTCCGATTTGGGTTCGAGCTTATCATGTTGAAACTTTTTCACATAAGCATCGCAGTCCCAAACTTAAAGAAATGACAGCTTAGGTTTCTCGTCAAACCACAGTTCATACGGTGTCATCTCCACGGATTTAGATGGTGCCCTATTTAACGTGAATGTATCTGTCTCTAATGCATAACCCCAAAAGCGATAGTGGTAGATCGGTAAGAGACATCATCGATCGCACCATATCTAATAAAGTACGGTTATGACGTTCGGACACACCATTACACTATGGTGTTCCAGGTGGCGTGAGTAGTGAAACTATTTCACATTGTTTTTACTGAAGGCCAAACTCGCTAACTCAAATATTTTACCTCTACGATCATATCGTAGAAACTCTTATTTTCTTGTTACGATGATTCTCCACTTCACTCTGAAATTCTTTGAACTTTTCAAATGTTTTAGACTTGTGCTTCATTAAGTAGATATACCCATATCTGCTCAAATCATCAGTGAAGGTCAGAAAATAACGATACCCGCCGCGAGCTTCAACACTCATTGGTCCACATACATCTGTATGTATGCTCTCCAACAAATCTGTTACTCGCTCCATTGTTCCGGAGAACGGAGTTTTAGTCATCTTGCCCATGAGGCATGGTTCGCAAGCACCAAGTGATTCATAATCAAGTGATTCTTAAAGTCCATCACTATGGAGTTTCTTCATGCGCTTTACACCATTATGACCTAAACAGCAGTGCCACAAATAAGTTGCACTATCATTATTAACCTTGCATCTTTTGGCTTCAATATTATGAATATGTGTATCACCACGATCGAGATCCAACAAACTATTTTCATTGGGTGTATGACCATCGAAGGTTTTATTCATGTAAACAGAAGAACAATTATTCTATGACTTTAAATGAATAACCGTATTGCAACAAATATGATCAAATCATATTCATGCTCAACGCAAATGCCAAATAACATTTATTTAGGTTTTACACTAATCCCGGAAGTATAGGGAGTGTGCGATGATGATCATATCAATCTTGGAACCACTTCCAACACACATCGTCACTTCACATTTAACTAGTCTCTGTTCATTCTGCAATTCTCGTTTCGAGTTACTAATTTTAGCAACTGAACCGGTATCAAATACCCAGGGGTTGCTATGAACACTAGTAACACATCAATAATCTGTATATCAAAATATACCTTTGTTCACTTTGCCATCCTTCTTATCCGCCAAGTATCTAGGGCAGTTCCACTTCCAGTGACCATTTCCTTTGCAGTAGAAGCACTTAGTTTCAGGCTTGAGTTTTAGCTTTGGGTTTCTTCACGGGAGTGACAACTTGCTTGTCATTCTTCTTGAAGTTCCCCTTCTATCCCTTTGCCCTTTACTTGAAACAAGTGGTCTTGTTAACCATCAACACTTGATGCTTTTTCATGATTTCTACCTTCGCCGACTTCAGCATTGCGAAGAGCTCGGGAATTCCTTTCGTCATCCCTTGCATATTATAGTTCATCACGAAGTTCTACTAACTTGGTGATAGTGACTAGAGAACTTTGTCAATTACTATCTTATCTGGAAGATTAACTCCCACTTGATTCAAGTAATTGTAGTACCCAGACAATCTGATCACATGCTCACTGGTTGAGCTATTCTCCTCCATCTTGTAGGCAAAGTACTGTCAGAAGTCTTATACCTCTCGACACGGGCATGAGTATGAAATACTAATTTCAACTCTTGGAACATCTTATATGCTTCGTGGCGTTCAAAACGTTTTTGAAGTCCCGGTTCTAAGCCATAAAGCATGGTGCACTTAAACTATCAAGTAGTCATCATACCGAGCTTTTGTCAAAACGTTCATAACGTCTACATCTGCTCCTGCAATAGGTATGTCACCTAGCGGTGCATCAAGGACATAATTCTCTGTGCAGCAATGAGGATAATCCTCAGAGCACGGAACAATTCCGCATCATTGCTACTAACATCTTTCAACTTAGTTTTCTCTAGGAACATATAAAAAATAAACGGGGAGCAACATCGCGAGCTATTGATCTACAACATAGATATGCTAATACTACGAGGACTAAGTTCATGATAAATTAAAGTTCAATTTAATCATATTACTTAAGAACTCCCACTTAGATAGACATCTCTCTAGTCATCTAAATGATCACGTGATCCAAATCAACTAAACCATGTCCGATCATCACGTGAGATGGAGTAGTTTCAATGGTGAACATCTTATGTTGATCATATCTACTATATGATTCACGCTTGACCTTTCGGTCTCCAGTGTTCCGAGGCCATATCTGCATATGCTAGGCTCGTCAAGTTTAACCCGAGTATTCTGCGTGTGCAAAACTGGCTTACACCCGTTGTATTTGAACGTAGAGCTTATCACACCCGATCATCACGTGGTGTCTCGGCACGACGAACTTTCGCAACGGTGCATACTCAGGGAGAACACTTATACCTTGAAATTTAGTAAGGGATCATCTTATAATGCTACCGTCGAACTAAGCAAAATAAGAAGCATAATAAGATAAACATCACATGCAATCAAAATATGTGACATGATATGGCCATCATCATCTTGTGCTTTTGATCTCCATCTCCAAAGCACCGTCATGATCACCTTCGTCACCGGCGCGACACCTTGATCTCCATCGTAGCATCGTTGTCGTCTCGCCAACTATTGCTTCTACGACTATCGCCACCGCTTAGTGATAAAGTAAAGCAATTACATGACGATTGCATTTCATACAATAAAGCGACAACCATATGGCTCCTGCTAGTTGCCGATAACTTTACAAAACATGATCATTTCATACAAAACCGTATAACTCATCATGTCCTGACCTTATCACATCACAACATGCCCTGCAAAAACAAGTTAGACGTCCTCTACTTTGTTGTTGCAAGTTTTACGTGGCTGCTACGGGCTTAGCAACCGTTCTTACCTACGCATACAAAACCACAACGATATTTCGTCAAGTATGTGCTGTTTCAACCTTCACAAGGACCGGGCGTAGCCACACTTGATTCAACTAAAGTTGGAGAAACTGACACCCGCCAGCCACCTGTGTGCGAAGCACGTCGGTAGAACCAGTCTCGCGTAAGCGTACGCGTAATGTCGGTCCGGGCCGCTTCATCCAACAATACCGCCGAATCAAAGTATGACATGCTGGTAAGCAGTATGACTAGTATCGTCCACAACTCACTTGTGTTCTACTCGTGCATATCATCTACGCATAGACCTGGCTCATGATGCCACTGTTGGGGAACGTAGTATTTTAAAATTTTCCTACGATCACGCAAGATCTATCTACCAGATGCATAGCAACGAGAGGGGAGAGTTAGTCTACGTACCCTCGTAGACCGAAAGCGGAAGCGTTAGAACAACGCGGTTGATGTAGTCGTACGTCTTCATGGCCCGACCGATCAAGCACCGAAACTACGGCACCTCCGAGTTCTAGCACACGTTCAGCTCGATGACGTCCCTCGAACTCCGATCCAGCCGAGTGTCGAGGGAGAGTTCCGTCAGCACGACGGCGTGGTGACGATCTTGATGTTCTACCGTCGCAGGGCTTCGCCTAAGCACCGCTACAATATTTATTGAGGAGAACTATGGTGGAGGGGGGCACCGCACACGGCTAAGAGATCAAGAGATCAATTGTTGTGTCTAGAGGTGCCCCCTGCCCCCGTATATAAAGGAGGGAGGGAGAGGCCGGCCCTAGAGGGGGCGCACCAAGTGTGGGGAGTCCTACTAGGACTCCCAAGTCCTAGTAGGATTCCCCTTTCCTTTCCGGAGTAGGAGAGAAGGAAAGAGGGGGAGAGGGAGAAGGAAAAGGGGGCTGCACCCCTTGTCCATTCGGACCAGAAGGGGGGTGCACGCCTCCTTCCTTTTGGCCTCTCTCCTCTATTCCCGTAACTCCCCGGTACTCCGAAAATACCCGAATCACTCGGAACCTTTCCGATGTCCGAATATAGTCGTCCAATATATCGATTTTTACGTCTCGACCATTTTGAGACTCCTCGTCATGTCCCCGATCTCATCCGGGACTCCGAACTCCTTCGGTACATCAAAACTCATAAACTCATAATAAAACTATCATCGAAACCTTAAGCGTGCGGACCCTACGGGTTCGAGAACTATGTAGACATGACCGAGACACGTCTCCGGTCAATAACCAATAGCGGAACCTGGATGCTCATATTGGCTCCCACATATTCTACGAAGATCTTTATCGGTCAAACCGCATAACAACATACATTGTTCCCTTTGTCATCGGTATGTTACATGCCCGAGATTCGATCGTCGGTATCTCAATACCTAGTTCAATCTCGTTACCAACAAGTCTCTTTACTCGTTCTGTAATACATCATCCCGCAACTAACTCATTAGCTGCAATGCTTGCAAGGCTTATAGTGATGTGCATTACCGAGTGGGCCCAGAGATACCTCTCCGACAATCGGAGTGACAAATCCTAATCTCGAAATACGCCAACCCAACAAGTATCTTCGGAGACACCTGTAGAGTACCTTTATAATCACCCAGTTACGTTGTGACGTTTGGTAGCACACAAAGTGTTCCTCCGGTATTCGGGAGTTGCATAATCTCATAGTCATAGGAACATGTATAAGTCATGAAGAAAGCAATAGCAGTAAAACTTAAACGATCATAGTGCTAAGCTAACGGATGGGTCTTGTCCATCAGATCATTCTCCTAATGATGTGATCCCGTTGATCAAATGACAACTCATGTCTATGGCTAGGAAACATAACCATCTTTGATCAATGAGCTAGTCTAGTAGAGGCATACTAGGGACACTCTGTTTTGTCTATGTATTCACACATGTATTAAGTTTCCGGTTAATACAATTCTAGCATGAATAATAAACATTTGTCATGATATAAGGAAATAAATAATAACTTTATTATTGCCTCTAGGGCATATTTCCTTCAGCGCCTGGGCCCCCCGAAGCTCCCCCGGTGCCCTACTTTGGCATATATTTAAAGGGTCCTCCGTAACCCTCAGAACAGGAACTCTTTTCGCGATCCCATCTCTGTTCCGCCGCCGCCGCCGCTTCCAAGATCGGGAGCACCAGGAGAACTCTTCCCGGCACCCTGCCGGAGGGGAGGATCACCACCAGGAGCTTCTCCACCACCATGGACGCCTCCCGGATGACTCGTGAGTAGTCTCCCTTGGACCATGAGTCCATGACCAGTAGCTATGTGATGTTCTCCTCCCGTTCTTGTGCTTCACTAATTAGTCCTCGTGAGCTGCCCTACATGATCGAGGCACCTATGTAATCCTTATGCTGTTGCTATGTTGAGTTTGCTGGGATCCGATGGATTATGAGATTATGTTCAGATTGATCTTGAGTAATATATTTGATTCACCTCTTTTATATTTTACTTCATAAGTAATTCTTGCATGTTCTCCGTTGTTATTTATTGCTTTGGCCGAGTAGTAGGTAGTGACTCCAAGAGGGAACGTTATGCTCGATTGTGGGTTCATGCCCCTCGATGACTAGCTTGAGTGACAGAAACATGAGTCTAGGGGATGTGCTGTTGCCACAAGGGGGAAAACAACGGTGCTTGTGCCCGCGGGTGCAAGGATTGTTTACTTTACGCAAAGTTCTTTTAATGCAGTTGTCTGTTGCATTGAGTTTACACTATGGGTGGGACTCGCAACTTAATACCAGCGAGATGTTCTGGATAGATATCTCAAGGTGGATGATTAGTAGTAGATATTGATGGATTTCGGTCTACTTACTTTGGCGTACCGCCCATGCTTTGAACCTCAACCTTTCTTGCAATGTAGTCAGCATTGGTTTGCGTTCGTGGTCCTGTCAATTGCCCAGCTGTAATTCGTTTACCTCACATAGCTGTTTTATCGTCTTTTGGGAGAGACATCACTAGTGAACATCATGAGACTCCGGTCCACATTACCATCATTGATCACACCCGCTATTTACTTTTTCGCTATTTACTTACTATTGCAAAACACTATCTATCACTACTATCATATTGCTTTTAACCCTTTGTGAACTACAAGGCCGGAGGGATTGACAGCCTCTCTGTACTCGTTGGGAGCAAAGTTATTTGTATCTGTGTGCAGGTCCACGTTGATTGCTACTAATCTGGCGCCGTAGCAATTGACACCTACTTGTTGAACCTAGGAGTCTCTGGGGATTCGATCCTTGGTATCTTTGCTAAGGGAAAACACTTCTACAATACTGCATCTTACACCTTCCACTTGGGGTAACCAACGAGGGGTTCGAGGCCCATCAAGGAGTATTTTCTGGCGCCGTTGCCGGGGACTCCACTCTTCAGGATAGGGGAGTTGCATGCTATCTTTTACCTTTGCTTTTTAGTCTTGTTAGTTTACCTTTCAAATTTTGCTTTAGTACCTTTTATCAAAAAATCACAAAAATAGTTATCTCGTACTTTAGTTCTCATTATGTCGGGTCCTTTTGTCTTTGATGAGGCAGAAGTTCTCACCTTTAAACAAAGAGGTGGGGAAAGTTTGAAAGATGCTTGGTATAGAATTAATGATTCACAAAAAAGAGCCACCAAGAAGCAACCTACTACTATCTTACTTAGAAATTTTTATGTTGGAATCACTTCTTGGAATAGGTTTATTCTAGATACTGCTATCAATGGGAATTTCCTAGAGGCCCCAGTTTGGGAGTCTCTTAGTATTATTGAAAATCTTGTTGGGAATCTCCCTGTTGTTAGCATTCGAGAGGACATCACCCTAGCTCACATTATGAAAAAACTTGAAAGGATAGAGCTAGAGATGCCAAGCATTAATAAGATGAATGAGTTGGATCGTAAGATCCAAGGGAATTTGAATAGACTTGATAGCTCCATGCAATCTTCTGTTGATCCTCGTGATGTTCCTTTAAATTCTTTGATTGCTCAAGAACAAGTAGATGTGAACTTTATCTCTAGAAACAATTTTAATAACAATGCTTATAGGAGTAATTTTGGTAGCAATCCTAGACCGTTCCCCTCTAATTCTTATGGGAACAACAATGCTTATCCTAGCACCAAGAACTCCACTACTGAACTAGAGATTGTGCTTAAAGATTTCATCACTACCCAAAAAGCCTTCAATAAGAGTGTAGAAGAAAAACTAAACAAACTAGATGATCTCTCTTCGAAGGTAGACAATTTAGCCCATGAGGTAGAATTGCTTAAAATTAGAACTTCTCCTCTTGAGGAGAGGAAGGTCACTCCTATGAATGCTATTCAAGTGCAAATTAATGAAAACATTAGGATGTTGGCTAAACTTAAAGAGAGATGGGCTAGAGAAAGGGAGGAAGAAGATAGAATTAAGAACCTTCCTACCCACCACACTGTTGCTACTATCCAAGTTGTTGAGGATATTCAAACTCTTAGCACCCAATGCACTCCTGGTCCCGTTGGACCTATTAATGGTGATGCTATGACCATAGAAACTACCAAACAAATGAACCTAAAGGACACCACTACCACTTTACTTGATAGTAGTGACCTTGATTTTGACAATTGCACTCTTACCGAAGTTATTGATTTCCTTCACAAGATATCTAGAGATCCCCGCACTAGCACGCGTAACCTTGCCTTCACAGAGCATATCACTAATGCTCTCATCAAAGCTAGGGAGGAGAAACTTAGAGTAGAAGCCTCCATACCTAGAAAGCTAGAAGATGGTTGGGATCCTATGATTAAAATTAAGTTGAATAACTTCTCTTGCTATGCTTTATGTGATGTTGGAGCTAGTACCTCCGTTATGCCCAAAAGAATATATGATATGCTTAAACTGAAACCTTTTGATTCTTGTTCTTTTGGTGTTCGTCTTGTTGATTCTTCCATAAAGAAACCTTTGGGGAGGATCGACGATGTTCTTATCATTGTCAATGACAATTACGTTCCCGTTGATTTTACTATTATGGACATTGAGTGTGAACCTTCTTGTCCAATTATTTTGGGACGTCCTTTTCTTCGCACCGTTGGTGCCATCATTGACATGAAAGAGGGGAATATAAGGTTCCAATTTCCTCTCAAGAAAGGGATGGAACACTTCCCTCGAAAGAAGATTAAGTTACCTTTTGAGTCCGTTATACGGGCTAGCTATTCTTTTACTCTTGATAAAACTTGATCTCTATGCATTATGCCTAGCTTAAAGGCATAAAAGAAAGCTCTTTTGGGAGGCAGCCCACAAGAATAAAATTTTATTTTGCTTTTGTTGTGTCTTGATGTTGTTACTACAGTAGCATCATCATTGTATCTTTACTTTTCAGTTTTGTGCCAAGTGTAGCCTCTGATTGCAAGAAAGATCAAAAGTTGTGACGTGCTGTCCAGGAAACAGATTCTGTCCTTGGATAGAAAAATTCGTATAAAATCACAAGATCATCTTTTTGGTCTGAGTTTTTTCGACAGCGTTCTCTATACAATTGTCTTTCGGGCATCTGTTTTGAGTTTTTTGATTAGAGTTGCAGAAGTGCCTCGAAAAAATCATTTACTACCTGCTGGTCTGTTTTTCACAGATTCTGTCCTGTTTTGCCTTTCCTTCATTTTGCAAACCTTAAGCTTGCTTTTTCTTTGCAAAAACCTTTTGGCAATCTTGAGAAACAGTAGACCTTCAAGAATATCCTTATTTCCAGCAAGGAACAATTATTTTATTATGGGTACTAACCTCGCTAATCAGATTATGATGAGTTATGTATGAAGGGAGTTTTCAAGTGTGCGAGGGAAGATGATAAAAAGATTCAGGAGTGTCAAACGCTCAAGCTTGGGGATGCCCCCATGCACCCCCAAGAAATATTCAAGAAGACTCAAGCGTCTAAGCTTGGGGATGCCCCCGTGCATCCCCTTATCCATCAACATTATCAGTTCGTCTTTCGTTCCACTATATTTTTATCACTACATGTGTTATGTGCTATGCTTGGAGCGTCTTGCTTTTAGTTTCCATTTTAGTTTTCTTTAGCTTTTCATAACGAGTCGGAACTCAGCTTTCTTTGTGTGGGAGAGAAACACGCTCCACTTCAACCTAGAACACAACATAGAATTTTCATGTCTATCTTTGCTGTGTATGTTCTTTGTCTTTTAATAGCTACTATCATGTTTAGCTCTTAGTTTTCATGCTTATCTTTTTAAAGAGCTTTTGTTTAGTTGGTCGTTGGAACTCTCTTTATTTATCATGCTTATCTTATTAAGAGAGTTGGCTTCTGTTGCATTGGTCGATATGTCTATGATAAATGCTACGTGCATAATGGTGCTTAGTAGTTCATGTTTTCTTATGGTTAGTCTCAAATAGCTGGGGGGTTCCCAATGTGTTATTGGAGTACCAACATGATTTGTTTGCCTATGATGTGGTATGGTTTAGTGATATTTTCCTTCAAGAATTTATTTTGACTTGGCGTATGCTCACGCATATTTAAGACTGTAAAGAAAGTCTGTCAAGCCTTGATGATCTTTTATTTCTGAGTAGCGATATAACTTCCATGCCTGATTCAATGTTGCTTTGTCGCTCTGCATGATTATGACCGTCATTGCTCTTTTAGTTGGTTGCTCCCAGTCTTTTGCTAACCTCCACCTGTACTAAGCGGACTGACTGCTTGTGCATCCAAAATCCTTTAAACCAGTTATGCCATATGAGTCCACCATACCTTCCTATACATGGTATTTACCTGCCATTCCTAATGAAGACGTTCATGTACCATCTCGAAATTATTCAAAAAAGCATTTCTCTTTTGTGCCTCTGTTTTAGCTCATGAGGAAGTAGTAGTTAATTCATGATCTTTTTAAGTTGGACAAGCTTCACCCCGGGATTGCATGTCTAATGTGCAAACCCATAATACGAGACGGAACTGGCAAAGAGTGCGCCCGGCTCAAAATTAATATAACAAACAAACCCTCCTTCACGCTTTGTTCATGAGAAATCAGAAAACTTTGGCAGTGATAAACAAAGGAGATTAAGAAGATGTGATCGTCCTCATTCAGGAGCCGTTCCTCGAAACTTGTCCATCTCAAGAAGTGATTGAGTTGTCTGCTAGCATTCGTTGACGGAACATGCATAATCTAAAAAATAATTATTACCTCTGTTGTTAAAACCAAGAGCTCTGGTACATGTTTTGTCTTTGTTTCCGACCACGGGTTTTCAACCTTGCCAACAAAAGCCACGGTCCGAGAGTCTCCACCTTCTTTTAAAGCACCAACTACTAAGAGCATGATTGTCATTCTGAGTGTAATGTGCATTGTCCCAAAGTAGCATTGTCTTTTGCATGATTATGATATCGTTCATTCTGAAATCATTGTATCTAGTCGTCACTTAAACCTTGGAGGTGCCCCTGCATTTATGTTTTGCTTCACTAAAGGGGGCAAGCGAGATACCACTTTATCATATTTGCACACCATGCTCATTACAAATCTATTTGATGTTTCAGTATCATATTGTAAAACTTTCAGATCTTTGTGATTTTCTCATAAGGCAACTTAATTACTACAGATTCATTGTCTCAGTAAGCTTTTGTCATATGACTATGAAAAGTTCCTATATGGTTAATAGCATGTCACCACAGAAATTATTCTTGTTATCATTTACCTACTCGAGGACGAGCAGGAATTAAGCTTGGGGATGTTGATACGTCCAAAACGTATCTATAATTTCTGCTTGCTCCATGTCTCTTTTGGGTGATATTGCTATGATACTTATACACTTCCATACACTTTTGATCATATTTGGACTAACCTATTAACTCAGTGCACCCCAGTGCCAGTTTCTGTTTTCTGCTGTTTTTGTATTTCAGGTTTTCCCGTCACGTAAACTGCCAGAAAAATCCCGGAAAAATTATATAAAAAATCAGCGTTCCGGAAGCTTCCACACGGCCGAAGTAGGGCCGGAGGGGGGCCACCAGGGCTCCAGGCGCCCTGGTGGCGCGGCCCCCCTCCTGGCCGCGCCGGGGGGGCGCCTGGGCCCCCAGGCCTCCGCTGATGCCCCCCTTTGGCATATATTTAACACGCGTCCCGAAACCCTCGAGGACGGAACCCTTTTTCGCGATCTCATCTCTGTTCCGCCGCCGCCTCGCTTCCAAGATCGGGAGCACCAGGAGAACTCTTCCCGGCACCCTGTCGGAGGGGAGGATCACCACCGGGAGCCTCTCCACCACCATGGACGCCTCCCGGATGAGTTGTGAGTAGTCTCCCTTGGACCATGGGTCCATGACCAGTAGTTATGTGATGTTCTCCTCCCCTTCTTGTGCTTCACTAATTAGACCTCGTGAGCTGCCCTACATGATCGAGGCACATATGTAATCCTTATGCTGTTGCTATGTTGAGTTTGCTGGGATCCGATGGATTGTGAGATTATGTTCAGATTGTGTTTGAGTAATATATTTGATTTACCTCTTTTATATTTATGTTCGTAAGTAATTCTTGCATGTTCTCCGTTGCTATTTATTGCTTTGGCCAAGTAGTAGGTAGTGACTCCAAGAGGGAACGTTATGCTCGATTGTGGGTTCATGCCCCTCGATGACTAGCTTGAGTGACAGAAACATGAGTCTAGGGGATGTGTTGTTGCCACAAGGGGGAAAACAACGGTGCTTGTACTCGCGGGTTCAAGAATTGTTTACTTTACGCAAAGTTCTTTTAATGCAGTTGTCTGTTGCTTTGAGTTTACACTATGGGTGGGACTCGCAACTTAATACCAGCGAGATGTTCTGGATAGATATCTCAAGGTGGATGATTAGTAGTAGATGCAGATGGATTTCAGTCTACTTACCTTGGCGTACCGCCCATGCTTTGAACCTCTACCTTTCTTGCAACATAGTTAGCATTGGTTTGCGCACATAATTCTGTCAATTGCCCAGCTGTAATTCGTTTACCTCACATAGCTGTTTTATCGTCTTTTGGGAGAGAGACATCACTAGTGAACATCATGGGACCCCGGTCCATATTACCATCACTGATCACATCCGCTATTTACTTTCCGCTTTTACTTACTAGTTGCAGCAATACCTATCACTATTATCTCTTGCGTTTGATCCTTTGTAAACGACAAGGCCGGAGGGATTGACAACCTCTCTGTACTCGTTGGGAGCAAAGTTATTTGTATCTGTGTGCAGGTCCAAGTTGATTGCTAAGTATCTGGCGCCGTTAGCAGTTGACACCTTCTTGTTGAACCTTGGAGTCTCAGGGGAAATCGATCCTTGGTATCTTTGCCAAGGGAAAACTTCCGCTACACTGCATCTCAAACCTTCCACTTGGGGTAACCAACGAGGGGCGAGAAGCCATCACTGACCAGTTTCGAGGAGGCGAAGAAAATCGTGTGTCCTCTGGATTTATCGCATGTGAAATACCATGTGTGCATGAACAATTGCATCATTTATCGGGACGAGCACGCGGAGTCTACCATATGTCCGGTGTGCAGCGTCACTCGATACAAGAAGCGGAAGAAAGCTCCTCGAAAAGTGGTGTGATACTTTCCGATCACTCCTCGTCTGCAGCGGTATTTCGCGGACCCTAAGGTAGCAAAGCTCCTGCGTTGGCACGCGGATAGGGAGGAGAAGAAGCGAGAAGATGACGGAAATGATCCGGAGATAAATAAAAAAGACAAGATGTTGAGTCACCCTAAGGATGCGAGCCAGTGGCAAGCGTTGAACTTCGAAGACCTAGAATTTGGGAACGGTCCAAGGAACATCGTGCTGGGCGCGAGCACCAATGGAGTCAATCCGTTTGGCAGCCAGAGAAGCACACATAGCACCTGGCATGTGTTTGTGTGGATGTACAACCTTCCCCCCTGGTTGTGCATGAAGAGGAAGTACATTCACATGAGTATGCTAATTGAAGGGCCGAAACAACCAGGGAACGACATCAATCTGTATCTGGGGCTGCTGAAAGAGGAGCTAGACACGCTGTGGAAAACGCCAGCCAATACGTGGGACGCCACAAAGAAAGAATATTTCCCTATGAGAGCCGCACTGCTCACGACGGTGCACGACTATCTCAGTTATGGATATGTCGCGGGGCAGGTGGTCCACGGATTTTCTGGATGCATCAGGTGCATGGATGACACAACGTATCGCCAGCTAGATAGAGATCCCGGGTCTTCGAAAACCGTGTTCATGGGACATCGAAGGTGGCTTCGCGAAGATGACCCGTGGAGAAAACGCAAGGATCTGTTCGATGGTGAAACCGAACCCCGAAGACGCCCGCGTACAAGGAGCGGCGAGGAAATAGACGAGATGTTGAAAAATTGGAAAGATTGCCCACTGCCGGGAAAGAAGCAAAAGGCGCCAGAGCCGGGAAAGAAGCGAAAGGCGCCAGAGCTGCTGTTGAAGGTATGGAAAACGAGGTCTGTTTTCTGGGACTTGCCGTACTGGAAGATCCATCGTGTGCCTCACAGCCTTGATGTCATGCATATCACGAAGAACGTGTGTGAGAGTCTGCTTGGTACCCTGCTCAACATGCCAGAGAGGACCAAAGATGGGCCGAAAGCAAGGGCAGACTTGAAATCAATGGGCATCAGGCAGGAGCTTCACGCTAATGATGATGATGAGGCGAAGCAGGACACAGAAAATCGTCGCAAAGGCAAAAAGGCCAAGAAGACCGGAAATGACTACCCTCCTGCGTGCTTCACTCTAAGTTAGGAGGAGATCGAGCAGTTTTTCACCTGCCTCGTAGGAGTAAAACTTCCTTACGGTTACGCGGGGAAGATAAGCAGATACCTAGACCCAGCGAAGCAGAAGTTCAGCGGGTTGAAGTCTCACGACTTTCACGTGCTGATCATGCAGATACTTCCAGTTGCAATCCGTGGGATCATGGACGCGCACGTCTGTGAAACGCTATTTGGCCTATGCAACCTTTTCAACGTCATCTCTCGGAAGTTGGTTGGCGTGAGGCAACTCAGAAGGCTACAGGAAGAGATCACGGTGATACTATGCGAGCTTGAGATGTACTTCCCGCCCGCATTCTTCGACGTTATGGTGCATGTGCTGGTCCATATCGTGGAGGATATCATCCAACTCGGGCCGACATTCTTGCACAGCATGATGCCGTTCGAAAGGATGAATGGTGTCATCAAAGGATACGTTCTCAACATGTCACGTCCAGAGGGAAGCATAGCCAGGGGCTTTCTGACCGAAGAGTGCATCTCCTACTGCACGAATTATCTAGGCATCGAGAACCCCGTTGGTCTGCCCGTCAACAGGCACCTCGGCAGGCTCGCTGGATGGGGTCACCGCGAGGGTCGCCGCGAAATGCATGTCGACTTCGAGGGTCAACTCGCCCACTTTGAAAGAGCAAACCTAGTCGCGCTACAACACATAGACGTGGTCGATCCTTGGGTGGTAGAGCACAAAACCTTTATTGAGAAGACGTACAATGACTGAGGCCAACAGAGGACGGACGGAGATATAATCAAAGAGCACAACTCATGTTTCACGTGTTGGTTCAAGCAGAAGCTTTTGTCGTACCCTTTACATGAGGATTCTTCCGCGGAAGAACAACTCATATTCGCCTTGTCACAGGGCGCTGAGCACAACCTGATGACCTATGAGGCATACGATATCAACGGCTACACATTCTACACCGAGGACAAGGACATGAAGAGCGACGGTTATCAGAACTCCGGGGTAACGATGGAATCCTTCACCGGTAACGACAAGGACAGATACTACGGAAGGATCGAGGAGATCTGGGAGCTGAGCTACGCTGGAGAGAAGGTCCCGATGTTCCGTGTCAGATGGGCCAAGAGCGTCCTAAAAGAGGACCGGCATTTCACCACCATGGTTATACCCAAAGCCAAATCCAAGACCGCGGGCGCAAACGTCACCGCGAAAAATGAGCCATGGGTACTGGCTTCCCAAGTGGACCGATACTTCTTCATTACCGACCCGTCAAAGCCCAGTCGTGTTGTCGTGAGGAGAGGCAAAAGGAAGATCATCGGAATAGATGGAGTCGCCAATGAGCAAGACTTCGACAAGTACGGCGACCCGAAGATGGAACATGACGAGGACGATGAAGTAGCAGCATACACGAGAAGAAGAAGCAGGACCACCCTACCTAAAGGACGTCCGTTCCACAGAAGAACTCCATTTGCAAAAAAGAAGGGCAAGAAGAAGCAGGACCACCCTACCTAATGAATATTTTTTGAACTCATGAATATTTTTAAATTTCATGGGCACTTTTTGAATTCATGAATATTTTAAAATTTCATGGGCACTTTTTGAATTCATGAATATTTTTTCAAATTTGATGATATTTTTTCATATTAATAAATGTTTTACCAATTCACAAATGAATGCAACTAAAAATCCAAAAAAAGGACTAGTTGTGCTTGGTTATATGTTACTCCCAAAAGCATATAAAGTTTGTCAAATTTGGAGCTATGGATATTTAGTTATGATTTAAACAAGTTTGAACATATTTAAACACAAATAAATATCAAACAACATTTTAAATGTTGTTAACATGGCAACAAACTGCATATAATTTTTCTACATGAAATTCCGAGCATCTAGCATATGCGACATGTTATATTTGGATGCATGGATAAAAAGATATGAGCAAAGAAAAAATGGTTAAAAAATTGGGGAGCCTGGGACTCGAACCCAGGACCTCCTGGTGTGTGCGCTGCGTGCTAACCAATCGGGCTAGTGTATGTGCTCTGATGTAGATGGGGTTTGGTGGAAGATAACCTGTGGGCTCGAACATAATTTTTTTTTACTAATGGCGCACCACGAGGAGGTGCGCCATTGCTATAGATGTACTTATGGCGCACCAGGGGGAGGTGCGCCATTAGTAAGCCTCCCCCACTCGACTTGATCCCCCTCTCCCTCTCTGCGCCATATCCCCTCCCTCCACTGCGCCAGATCCCGCTTCTGCTCCGCCGCCTCTGCTCCGCCCCCCGCCACTGCTCCGCCGCCTCCACTGCGCCGCCGCCCCGTCCACTCCTCAGCCTCCACTGCGCCGCCGCCCCGGCCTCCACTGCCGCCCCCTCCACCTCACACGCTCGCCACCCCGTCGCTCCCCTGCCCTCCCCATGAACCCTAGCCGCCCCTCCTGAGCCCGTCGTCGCTGCGCCATCGTCACCATCGCCACCGGCCCCGCCTACCGCTCCGACCTCGACCTCGTCGCGCGTGAGGCCTCTTGGACACCGCCGCCGCCGCCGCCTCTTTGACACCGCCGCCACACACACCTCTTCGACGCCAGCGCACCTCTTCGACGCCAAAGCTGGTTGGTGTCTCCTCTCCACCCTTCCTCCTGCTACACTGTCTGTTACATTAGGAATTAGGAGAAAATGGTTGTGCTTGTACCTAAATAGGAATGCCCGAAGAACGTGAATTTGTATGAATGTGATGCATATGTGAAGTATGCTGTGCTTGGACCAAATGCTTCACATTTTGTGGCTACCATTGTAACGAGATAGCCATTGTTGATGCTAGACGATTCCTGAGTTGGGAGTCATGTTTTCTTTACACTGAAGAGAGAGCTTTATTTCATCAAAGCCAATAAGGTTCTTACAATCTTCAGAAACCAACGCCCGGCATTGGTCAGGAGTAGAATTAAGCTCTTCAGAACCCTACCAAACCACTGATTCTGGCATTTAGCGCTAATTCACGGGCAACTTTATTAGACTCTCTCTTCACTCACACAAACTGGATATCTGCAAGTTGACTATGAACTGAAGACTTTTGATTTTGTTGATAAGCCCGCATTTGCTGGACCTGTCGCTCCCTTTAGCATTCATAACTTGTATCACATAGGCACAATCTAGTTTAATGGAAAAGGGGCCCTCCAACGAAGTATTAGCAAGTAACAAAACGAGCGGCAACAAAATAGAACAAAACATTCAGTCCTTCTAGCCGCAACACCAATACTAGCTTCACCTGTCGCTGGAGAGAACGGTCCGTCTACATTAGTTTTTGTCCAGCCGGACAATGGCGCCAACCAACACAACATCTCACCGGGTTCATTTCGGCTGTACACGTCCTCTGCCGGTGCGAGTGTACTAATTCCAGGCTCAAACATCGGTTGTTTGCGTTTATAGTCACCCAGCTTTGAGTTGCACATATTGAGATTAGCTGCATAGTTCTTTGCTTTTGGGCCAATACTACATTGCTGCTCTAGTGCATTTTATTCGTAGTGCATTTCACTGCATTTTATCTCGGAACAAGGTCTCAGTTCTGGAGTTATATTGTAACTGGAGTACTAGTATGTAATAACTGATAAGAAGCTCATGTTTCTGTCCTCTGCTTGTAATGTCATAGTGAAGTACTAATAAGTTTTTAACAGGGTAGTGTGTTGGCATACTTAATTTAACCATATTGCGGCAGAAAGTTGTAGCAGACATTAGCTATTGCCCAGCTGGGGGTGTTGGTTAAATTCTTCACTGCATCCTGATCCTATGTATACAAGGTCTTAGCTTTTTGGTTACAGTGCTGCTGTAGTGCATTTTAGATGTAGTGCAATTTCACTGTGTTTTGTCCAAACAAGGCCTCAGTTTTGGAGTTGTATTGCAACTGCGGTAGTGTGTCAGAGATGTAAAGCTCATGTTACTGTCCTCTGCTTGTAGTGTCACAGTGAAATAGTAAGTTTCTCCTGCCGTTCCAGAAACACACACACACACAAAAAAGTTTCTTTGCATCGATCATGCTACAGTTTACAGTAGTAGGTGGTGCCCTTCTCTTGTGCTACCATGTTTCTCCTGCAGTTTGTATACTGTACTCTTGCTGTCAAGGTTTTTACCATGTCAGCCTGCATTAGCAGAAGCTGATTTTTGCTGGGTTTTGTCTCCGACCATCGTGTCGTGATGATTTTGCAGGTACCCCGAGAGGCCCTTGAGTTTGCTGGAATGTCGATTAACTTCCGTTCCGGCAAATTTGGGTACTCCATATGTCCTATTTTCAGCAAAGGTCATGCTGAAATTTTCCATGAATTTTAGCATGACTTTGCTAAAAATAGGACATATGGGGTACTTGTGACTATTGCATGGGCCGGGGTATCTTAGGACTTAATTAAGTAGGATCAACTGCCCCTTTATTCTTGCTGCATTAAACCATAGGCGGCAATAGAGCCAAGTGATTAGGCCCAACTGAGAATTCTCCTTCCCAGCTTAGCTTTTAGGATACCTCGGTGTCGACAAACCATAAATTATAAAACCTTGGCTTTTAGGGTGCCTCGGTGTCGATAAAAACCTAAATAATGAAAGCTTAGGCTTTTAGGGTGCCTCGGCGTCGAAAAACCCTAAATGATAAAAGCTTAGCTTTTAGGATGCCTCGGTGTCGACAAACCCTAAATGATGAGACCATGATCTTGTTCCTTGACAATAACCAACTTTTTGACCAAACTTTTTTCCTATTTAGAGAGAAACATGGCCCACAACGATGAGGCCGGCGGTTCGGACGGCAAGGCATTCTGGGAGCTGTCCCAGGAGATGGAGGAACAACCTCACTTCTATGAGGACGCCGCGAAAGACACCAATCCTGACACCACTGATGGTGCCGCCGAGGATGACCCCACTGATGGTGCCGTCGGGGATGACACCACTGATGGTGCCGCCGAGGATGCCACCATTGATGATGGCGGCGCACGCACAGATGGCAGCCAACCGAAGAGGCAACGGAAGGACCGGCGCCAGACCGTGCTCCGCACCGTCAAGGAGGAATTTACTGAAGTGGACTCCGACGGGAATCCAACGGCGCCCAAACAAATAGTCAAGGGGTACTCGGTTCAGCTCGGGTGCATTCTACGGAGCACCGTCTCGATCAACACCGAGAACCTATGGCATAAGGACCGAGGGAATTTGCGCAACCTCCTCTTCATGAAGCTGCACGAACGATACAAGTTCCCCGCTGAATTTGAAAACACACGCCTCATAGGGAATAAAGTGAACAATGCCGCCCTCACGAGGATGAGCACGGCGCTGTCTACTTGGAGAAGCTCGGTGAAGAGAATGATTGACAAATGTTTTAGTTATGAGAAGATCAAGGAGAAAATTCCTTCAATCACCGAAGATGACTACAAGGAGTTCAAGATCAAGTGCGAGAGCACCGCAACCTCCGAATCAAGTCAGTGGGGGAAAGAAATGCGGCAGTTGAACTTAGGGGAACACACACTCGGTCCCGGTGGTTACAGAGTGGCGGAGCCTATATGGGACAAGGAGGACGCGGAGCGTGCCGAGCAAGGCCTACCTCCCCTCTTCGATAAATATGGTGACAAGCAGACCAGGAACTTTGTTAGGGCCCGGTACAAGGAGGACCCGGTAACAAAGGAGCTCACCACGGATCCAAAGACTAGGGCCCTTGAGCTTGTTCTGGTAAGGAGTACACCCCCGCGTAATTAGCTCCATATGGTTGCATTCTAATTAATGAAGCCAAATTTCTAAATGGTTCACATTCCTTCCGCAGGCGACTGAAAGCAGTAGCGCGGGGTCGACTCAGAGCACCCCTTGGGACACCACTCTAAATAGGGCGTTGAATGTAATGAAAAAAAGGATAAGCTCAGTAAGCCGTCGTCAGCTGGTCGTGTGGCCGGCAAAGGCTTGTCCACAAAATAGTCGTCATACTATAACGCTGGTGGGCGAAAGGAGAAAAAGACCAGCTCGGAAAGCCAGGCACGCGAGGTTCAAGAACTCAAGGCACAAGTGGCACGGATTCCGGAGATTGTCCAAGAGCAAGTGCAACAACAACTGGGATCGACGCTCACCGGCATTATGCCTACCTTGATTTAGGGGCTGACGACGTGGATTGCGGGCGGCCAACAGGGGCCGCCCCGATTCCCAGCTTCACGGCCAGCAACTAGCAGAACACGCAGGCGGGGCCATAGGTGTCTGCGGCGGAGGCGGCATTGGTGTCTCTGACGCCGGGACAGGCATTGGAGCTTAATGCACCCGGGTGTACGCCGGCCGGCACCTCTGCAGCAAGCGGCCCCTCCGTCAATTGCACGCCCGCCATTGGCGGTGCCTCGACATTAGCCGAGCTCGACGCCATCATCACGGTAACTAGTTAAGCCTCTCGGCCGAGGACTTCATCTCCTTGCCTTTGACTGGGCATCCCTGACTCCCTACATGTTTTTGCAGGGCGCCGCCGACATTCCGTGCACTCTCCTGCACTTCGTGAACGACGAGTTGGTCGATGTCATTCAACCGGGCAACCTCATGTTCCACAGTAATCCGATACCACCCACCGTGTATAGGGTTCAACTGGTTCGGGTGCTGCCAGGCTACGACGAGTTGTTACCTCTGATTCGACCCGCCGGGGCAGACGAAGATGATGTGATGACCCTCAGCGCCTTCCTAAGCTGGCCCCTGCTTTGGCCGAAGAGCCAGATTCGTTTGGGGGCGGGGGACACCACCCCAAAGACAACACCGCCAGTCTTGCCGGTGCCAAGCCATGGCAAGACCGCCGCAACGCTGCCGGACATCCCTATGGCACAGGATCCGAACATGCATATGGCACAGGATCTGGACGACGACGACAACGATGACGGTACATTTTCCAACGTCGATAAGTACTTTGCCGATCATGGGTACGATGGCGAATTCATGGGGGCCTCCTTCTCAAGAACCCAACCCTACAAAAGACGATCGCGATCTAGCTGGTACCGCGGAGAAACCAAGTTGCAACATGCATCGTCTGGCGTTCAGTTCTCAGGAGACGCCTCCAGCTGCCGACTTCACCGAGCCTCGCATAGCCGAGGTGCAAAATATTATCAGCCCCAACACACTCGAGAAGGCGGTCTGTGAGCAGAACTCGGTCCCATTACAGGAGAAGAAGAAGGGACGGAAAAGAAAGAGTAACAAGGGTGCGAGCCAGCCGGCACCGAGTACGATCTGTGCTCAGGACGGGCCACCTTCACCTAAGGATATAATGAGGAGGGTGCATGTGGCGGGTAGGCCGATGCTACCGACTAATATGCTCAATGCTGCAACCGGTGCTATGCGGAGTCTGCATGACAGTGTTCTTTCTTTGGAGAAGCGGCGTCTCAGAGAGAAGGATGTGGCATGCCCGGTTTTCGTGGCCAAGGTGCCAGAGGGCAAGGGCTTTGTGGATAACTCCATCGGGGGTACGATCGTCCTACGGTCTGATGACATCTTTGCTATGTTTAACCTTCATCCGCTGCACTACACCTTCGTTCGGCTATTTTCGCTGAGTATGGAGATGCGGATCATTAGAGACAAGACCCCGGACATCGTGATAGTCGACCCCTTCTACATGCGTGCCAAGAACTTGGGCAGCGCTGGGGACCGGCAAGTCGCGAGTTCTTACCTCGAAGGCGTCATTCTGGCAAACCGAGATAAGGATAACTTCCTCGTGCCTTACTTTCTCGAGTAAGTCGTCCCCTCAACCGCCCCGTAACATATGATTTCTCAGATTTTGATCATTTTTTTAACATTCCGTGTTTTGTGCAGTGACACACATTGCACACTCATCCTCCTAAGCCCGAAATATTCCATGGCCACATATTTCGACTCGGACCGTCAGTCGAAGGTAGACTATACAAATGTCAAGAAAGTTCTTGATGATGTTCTCCCCGGCTACGCCAAATCTGGAGGCACCTTCACCATGCCAGTTCGTAAGTACGGCAAGCACGTGTTCGCCCACAATACGACGTTCTGCTGCGTCAAGCAGCCGCCTGGCGGTCAGAAGGGTGCCTACTATGACATCCATCACATGCGGGCGATCGTACGGGACCATCATCACCTTCTGCTACCAGATAAACTCAAAGATTGGGCCGCGAGCTTATCGGCAATCCAGGATGCGGACATCAGACAAGAATTCTTTCGCATCCAGTCAGAGTTTCCGGAAATCATCCATCAAGATGTCCTTCGTACCTCGGGGCAGTTCAACCTCAGAAATCAACCGTCCAACAGTGACATAGACACAATGCTACAAATGCAGGCTGACAACGCCCACGATTTCATGACTCCCACGATAGACGGCGGCTTCATCCATGCTCCGGTCCCTTGTGTCGAGTCGAAAATAGTGATGCTATGTCTAGTTCTGAAACATCGATTGGCTCATGTTATAATTAAACTTTAATGAACTTGCATGTCTCTTTGGTTTGGACAGTCGTTCAACTTAGATGTAATCGATGCTATTAATGTCTTGCTTTTCTCTTCCGATCCTTTTGTTGCATACTTATATATTGCTTATGTATTGTCTGTGGATTGGTACTAACGTTTCGTTTGACTAGTGCATAGCGATGCCGTCGTATGTCGTGTACAAGGGTAAGGTTCCCGGAGTCTACGACGACTGGGAGGAGTGTCGGAGATAGGTTCACCGTTTCAGCGGTAACAGTTACAAAGGGTACACCACTAGGGCGGAGGCGGAATCTAGATACGCGCGCTATCTAGCGGGAGAGAGGAGGGAGCGTTGGAGGAACCAGATGAAAACGAGTTTCATCGCGATGATGCTCATCGTGATGACCGCAGCTCTCTTCTATGTGATGGTAGTTTAGATGATCGATATCGACTTGTAATGTAAAGACAAACTCGCTACTCGCGGTCTCGAGACTTTTAATATAATGTTCTATCTTTGTTCGGTCTTTTGAATTCGGAGACTAATATGATGAATTGTATTCGGAGACTAATATGATGAATTGTATTCGGAGACTAACCTTCTATTGTATTCGATGAATCTGGTGTTGCTGTGTGGTGTTGCCTAAATTATGTCCAATAATATATTTTGTATCCTGTGAAAATATCAGAAAAGAAAAAAAAATCCCTAATATTCATACTAGTGGCGCACCACTCAAGACACTAATGGCACACTGTTCAAATGAAACTAATGGCGCATCACCCACCAGTGCGCCATTAGTATGCCAAAGCACATGTGTACATATGCCCCCCTGGGAGGCATACTAATGGCGCACAGAGGGCTATACTAATGACGCACTGCCTGGTGCGCCATTCGAACACCAGATACTAATGACGCACAAGGGGTGCGCCATTAGTATTTAATTCTAATGGTGTGGTGTTAGTGGCGCACCACTAGTGCGCCATTACTAGGCAAAAGTTATGCACCACTAGCATGCCTTTTCCTAGTAGTGAGTGCCTCGACTCGCAACAGGAAGAGGAGTACCATCAGCAGTAAGAACATTAATTGGAAAATCGAGAGATCTACGAGAGGACAAGATAGAAGAATCGGAGGACGTATGAAATGAAGCTCCAGAATCCAGAACCCATGGGGATGTGCCTGACTGTGTAGACAGTGGTCGCTCAGCACTAGAAGCACCAGTCACAGAGCCTACAGTACCAGTCGAAGAACTTGAAGCAGCAAGTAGACGCTTGAGCTTCACAATATCTTGCTCAGTCAAGGAGACAACAGACGGCGTCGAGGAAGAAGCACGAGTCCCAGAAGAAGAATTGCGCTCCCTATTACGCATATCACGCTTCTTCTTGAAGCAGTCAGACTCGGGGTGACCATCCCTGTTGTCACAATGAGTATGAGGACGAGAGCGGCCTTCACGAGAGCGGGCCTCACTACCCGGAGGAGTGGGCAGTAGCGGCGGATAACTGGAGCGAGAAGACACTAGTGGAGTAGCACCTCGAGCAGCGAGCACAGAGGGAACCTGAAGCAAACCAGCACCACGGAGGCGAGTCTCCTCAGGACGAAGCTCAGAAAGCACCTCAGAAATAGGAACACGGCCACGAGCAAACAACTGAGCACGTCGAGGCTCAAACTCCCCACGGAGCCGTGACAAGAACTCATAGACGCGTTGAAACTCCAAGTCCGACCTCACAGTCTGGCAACACGGGTAAGTGCCACAAACAGTAGTGCAAAGGGAGTCAAGCTGGCGCCAGATAGCAGAGCTCTGAGTGTAGAACTCATCAATAGTGGAGTCTCCCTGCTGAAGAGCATGCTCTTGACGGACCACACACAAGTAGAGAGCATCATTAGAGGGCTGATAGTGCTGATGAAGATGAGTCCACATCTCAAAGACAGTACAGAGGCCTATAAACTCAGAAGCAAACTGAGGCAAAACACTGGAAGTGAGAACAGTCGCAGCACGAGCATCATCATCACACCACTGAGTGTAAGTAGCCAGATCGTCACAATAAACAGAAAGAGCATTTGAATAATCCAAGACCTCCTGGTCATAAGCGGCATCCGCATCATCAGCAGCAACCCTGGCTGCAACCCTATCAGCATCACAAGCATCTGCCTCAAGAGACGGTGGCATTGGCGGTGGGGTAGGAGCCACAGGAGGCACTGGGCGCGAAGGACAGGGGACCTCACCGGAAAGAACACCCCAGAGACGAATGCCACGCATGTGAATGCACATAAAGGCAACGAACTCAGCATTGTTAGCCCCATCAAATATCACTGGACAGCGCGGGATGGCAACATAGCCAGATGACGCCAAAGACATGGTGCTCTTCTCTGTCTTTTCTTTAGAATAGCAAAGGTCACCCCAGACTCAACTGGCCAAGATGAGAGCGGCCAGAACCAGCAGTAGATCAATCAGACGAAAAGCCAGCCGAACGAAGACCAAATCGGTTTGACAGAGTCGCGATCTGGAGCAGTAGACAGCCGGACAAGAAACAGCAGCAGCCACTCACGTGACCACGCGAGCACCCTGCAGGCAGCCGCGGAAGACAACAGCGTCGCGGACGGGGCCGGGGGCCGGTAACAGTGACGCAGATGGGGCGGCGACCGGTGGCGCCGAAGAAGACAACAACGCAGACGAGGCCGGCAGCCGGGCGGGGACGGAGCGATTGACCTCCGATAGCTGCTGCCTCTGCTCGATCGAGAGATGGACCGACGGGCAACTCGATCTGGGGCGAATGGATTGGCCTGCAGCAGAGGAGCAAGCTGCAGCGACGGGCCAGCCTGCAGCGACAGAGCCGCGATCCGGAGTTGTAGATGCCCGGACACGATACAACAGCAACAACGCACGCACGCGTGACCACTCGAGCACCTGCAGACGGCAGTGGAAGGCGGCATCGCCGCCGACGAGGCCGGCGGCCGGCAGCCGCGGAGGAAGACAAACGGCCGACGGCGACCTTGGAGGAAGACAAGCGGCCAGCGGCTCAATCGATCGGGACGAAATCCGATACAGAATCCAACACAGCGATGGATCAGCTAGCTAGCATGGACGTGAAGCGCATGTAGCTGGAGATAGACATAGGCAAAAGCAAAATCATGGGCCGGCAGAAAAGAGAGCAATGGCGGCCATGCAGAAGATTGGACCGGAAGCAGCACGAGTTGCGCATGTGGGAAAAAAAACTTAGAGCTCTAATACCATGTTATGAAAGCAACTTATATTATTAGGAGGCCAATGCCAACATATATACACATACATGAGGATGCCAAAAGGCTACAAGAGGATGCCAAGAGACTAGAATGCAAAAGACCAAAATACATCACTTAATCTTTACCTAATAATAAAGCACGGAACGAGTTCGTCGGGTTCACCGTCACAATACGCTTCCTCCCGTGAATTTTACGCTTTCAGTTTTTTGTTCAACATGTCCATATTTATTTTCTATATCCAAAGTGGTACTAATCTTATCTCTATATCCTCCGTTGCGTTGTTGTTTTTCTTGCTGCTCCCGTATTTTTTTTAGGAAAAGCACGTCCGTCGCCGTGGATGACGCCAGCAGGCCGGCCCTTTGGAGATGTAGGCGTACGTATGTGTGCTTGCAGCGAGGAACAACACAGCATGCATGCGCCTGTGCACGTCGCCGTGGCTGCCGTCCGTGAACTTTGCCGCTGCACGTAGCTAGATTCCCCTGCCTGGTTAGGGCCTAAATCACCATCGTCTCCGGCCAGTGCCGCCGCCGCCGCTGTAATTGCCACACCAAACACAAAGATCTCATCCTTTTTTCACCTTCTCTCTCCTACTTACTTCCTTGACATGCCGGCCGGGAGGGCAGAATCGTTCTAGCTAGGCGTGCTTGCATCTCGTCGCCGTCACCTCGCCGCGGACCTCCATTGTACGGTACGAGGTGCTTTCTCTCTGCCACACGCACGTACGCACAGTGCTTGTACGGCACAATGCTCGTCAACCCCGACTTCTCCCACACCACCGCGCCTTCACGGCCGGCAAACAACACACATGAGCCATTTTGATCGGTTGATCGATCGAGAAGTAGAACCATCACATGTGGTGTATCAGCTACGTGCGTGCATGCATGGTGTAGCAGCTTTCAGGCCATCAGCTGTGGTTCTCTCTGATTGCTTACCTTTAGCTTTCTCAGTGCTTTGCTTTGCGTGCATCTCACAATCCTACGCCCACCTACAAAAATAGCTCATGCACACGCACGTGTATATGCACATGCACATGAAAAAAATAGATTTGATCGATTAGTTAATTATTACTCCCTCTGTTCCTAAATCCAAGTCTTTCTAGAGATTCCAATATGGATGAGCAAAGTGAATGAATCTATATTTTAAAATATTTCTATATACATCCGTATGTAGTTTCTATTATGATCTTTAAATGATATGGCTAGGTCTCAGCCGACCGAGACTTGACCAAGTCTAAGTCTAAAAAGCAAGAAACAAAAATAAAATTTTACATGGACCTCCATGTAAGATCCTGCGTATATAGCGTCGACTAGGACTTGGTTAATATTATTAATCTATATCTATATATATCTATATGTACCTTATTACTAATAAAGCATGGATTATGTCTGCAGGTTCACCGTCGTAATACGTTTCTTTCTGTGAATTTACACTTTCAGTTTGAATTTAAAACATATATGCGAGGTGGTACTAATTTGGGGAACCGTTTGTAGTTTCGTCCATCATCAAAATTTCTGTAGGTCGCTGTTGTTTTAAGTGAGTTGGACTTCTCCTGATCCGTCTGTTCCTCATCCCACCAAACTCAGCCCAGGCAAAACCGTGTAGTCCGGCGGAGGTGGCAAAAATAATGATCCAGTAACTGGTAGTCGAACTCCCGACCTCCTGGTTAATGTATAAGGAGGTCTCCAACTAACCAAGGTTATGTTGATAGCTTAAAGAAAGATTGGTTGTTATTAGATAGTCCCACCTCGCTTTCTTAGGCAAAATCTCACCAATTTAAATACATATATGAGTTCATACCAATAAGCCGCCAGCGAATTGATAAGGAGTGTGTCTCCTTCATGGGAAGAAAATTATGGAATTTACTCGAGAGAGACTCTATTAAACTGGCTCATCCTAAGGAATCGGAGAAGAAGAAGGGACATGCCGCATCCATGGAAAGAAGCAAGGAGGAGTACAGGACGACGGAGCACTCTAGAGAGGTGGTGCGACAGCTGCAGCCCGCAGCCATGTGCATGAGGCGGCCATGACCTCGCTTCGCTGCAGGAAGCTGAATGGAGGGCAGAAAACGGGGAGGCAGCTGGGCCAGCACCATGGCTGCGGCTCGGATGGTGAGAGACGGAGGTAAAAGGAGGAAGGGATTAGAAGATAAGTGGTGGTGGTGGAAGAGCATCAACGGCTCTACCTGTTCAATCAAACGGAAAAGAAAAAGCAAAAGAAAGAGGTAAAATCGGCGTAAGCTTTTGAGCTACAATATTAGTTAGGTAAAAATGAATGTACATGCAAAGGCGTGCAGTGTATGATACTTTTATTTGTTTGTTTTTATATATGTTGATCAAGTCTACTTCGTGTATTAATATTTGTTTAGGTAACTCTACAATGATTATAGTGTATGTATAAACTCAGATTTTGTCTGGTCTGCTGTACACTTTATTGTTAATTTAATCCCATTTAATTTCTAACCATGGCAACAATGCTCAGTTATTTACTTCAAATGGTTCTGAACCTAAGAAGCAGAAATTGATAGGATGCATGTTCTGAATGTTTGCAATAAGATTCAAACAATACCACAGTTGAGATTGCTAAGCGTGATATTGTATATGATGTTTCTAGAAATATCTAAGGAGCTATGAAAAATTAAGATTGTCAAGAATGGGAATACATATTCTTCGCCAAAATAGCGTCCTGAAGTACCTTTGATCCATAGTTATTTTTTTCATCAGAGACTTTTGTCCGGTGTTGGCCATGACTAAAGTATATTTATGTTGCTTGTGAGACAAGAGAGTTCAGGACGCTCAAGGTGCCTAGGTTTAATTGAGAAATGCGAAAGATGCAATCAGTTGATTTTTTTTTCTCCGTAGCAATGCATGGGCATTCAGTTATGCATCTCTTTACGTAGACAAATGCATGTATTGTTCATGCATGATACTTTAACAAATCGATAATTAGTTTTTGGTTAAAGCGAATCTTGATAGCATCATATATGTGAGTGTGTTTCCATGACAATGCACGAACACTCTAAGAGCATCTCTAGTAGAACCCTCAAATCCTTAAATGTAAAACCAGTTTTAAGGGTTGAGAATTGCCCAATTTTGACACTTTTAAGGGTTGAAAAACAGGGGCAAAGAGTAGAACCCTCAAACCCAACCCTTATAACGGAATATTCCAGACCTAGCTGCTATAGCTATAGCTATGTCCCAGACCTAGCTGGGCCTTCTCCAGGTCAGATGGCTGCAACCAAAAAAAACAAAAGGAATAAATAAACAAACAAGAATGAAATTAACACTGTCAATACATCTATAGTGCACACAAAACAGTTATATGCTGATGAACAGAACCTACTACAATTGTACTACACCATCAGCTATATACAAATCTGCAAGATGCCACCCGCTCTATATCCATCACCTTGAGTTGCTCAACGAATTGATCAAAATGCAGCCGCACTGCACGAAGCAGTTCCTGTATATAGTCATTGGACTGGCAAGGGATCCCGATGGCCTCGGTGATGTGGGACCCGACCTTGGGCTCCATGACGCCGACGGTGAACTTGGCCTTCTTCCCCTCCTTCACCTTGGGCAGGTTGAGCTCCAGGAAGTTCTTTAGCTCGTCCGTCATGATCCCTGCACCAACAAAATCAGCACCCATACGGCGGACAGGAAGGGGGTGAACCCGGCGAGCTTGACGGCCTTGCTGAACCGCTTGAGGTCCAGCACGGTGGAGCGGACGGCGTCCACGCTCTGCCCAATCTCGTCGATGCCGTAGGCGTGGAAGAGCGCGTACCCGGACGCCGACTCGAAGAGCAGGTAGAGCGCCATCTCGCCGCGCGGTTCGCCGGCGGCGGCTGAGGGGTTTGGGGGCGGAGGCGGGGAACGGCGGCGGAGGGCGGCCGGGGCGGGCTGCGGAGGGCGGGCCGGCGGCGGGACGGCCGCGCGAGCGGCCGGGGCAGGGGCGGAGGACGGGGCGGCGGCGGCGGAGGGCGGCCGGGGCGGGGCGCAGGCGGCGGAGGGCGGGGCGGCGGCGGCGGATCGAGGGAGCGGCGGCGGAGCGGAGCGGCGGCGGCGCTGCGGAGGGAGGGAATGAGCTGAAACTTCCCTCCCGCGCTCGCGCTGAAGTGGAGTGCAGGTCGGGGGGAGAAACTCCCCCCAACCCTCACTTCTACAGGCTGCGATGGCGTTTGAGGGTTGGACCTCTAAAAATATTTACGGGTTTAAGGGTTTAAGGGTTCTAGTCTACGCCGTTTTTCGGACGAAAACTGTAAAAAAAGCGGTTATTTTTAAGGGTTTGGGGTTTGAGGGCTCTACTAGACTTGCTCTAAACATGGAAGAATTTGTTTTCATCCGTTGCAACGCACGGACATTTTTGCTAGTATAACTCTAACAGTTGCAAATCCTTTTGCGGCGGCTCCGTGCCCACGCAAATGACACGAGTTCATCGGCCATCGCCACATTAAACTACGCGAGTCCATCAAATGCACTGTCAACTGGAAGATCTTATCGGCTGCTCGATTGATCACGTTCTCGCCTCCGGTTAATTGACCAGTCCAAACTGAGCGAGCCACGTTGCAAAGGCAAAGCTACTCGCAAACAGTAAAAAATTTACAAGGATCCGTACATTTCACGAAATTCACTTTTTATTGCGCTTTACCTTAGAGGGCGACAGGAGTGCCATTTTCTAACGCCCTATTGCGGCTGGCTCCGAGCCGGAGCAAATGACACGAATTCGCCCTGAAATTAAACTACGAGCCCAGTCAAAAGCTTTAGCTCGATGGCAGCTGAATCTTGATCCCTGTCCCCCGTCAATTGACAAATTCAAATCGAGGGATCCACGTTGCAGAGCTACTCACAGATAGTTACAAAATTAGGGACGCGTGCAACTTTACATGTCACGCAATATATGAGCTTACGTCGAGAGATCTACGACCAAAGAGTAAACGAACCACGGGTGACATTAGCTGGCGATTTGAATTATCTACTGATACTGTCATATTGATCCCCCAGGGTTTAAACAATTGGACATGGTTCGATTTTTTTGCATCTTATATATGATTAGCTGAGGATGAATTAGCTAGTATGATAATCACACACAAGCGCTTTAGACCTACCTCGGATATGTTGACACTCCCGCAAAAACCAAAACAGAAAATGTTAGACTTGTATGATCGATTTGAAGCACGCGGAGCGTCCATCTTTCTCTCCCCTTTCTGTCTTTGATTATGGCAACTAATTAACTTGGTGGTAGGCCCGCGGTAATCAAGGCAACTTTGGGAGCTGATGAGATTTTGTTCAACACGTATTCGTTTCTAGTGCAAATTGAGTGCGCACTTGTTGCTAGACCAGGTGGGCACTTACACCACACTGGTTAAAAGCAGTAGGTGAGGGAAAAAAAATAAGGAATATCGTGTGTACCTTTTACTTGGTGACCCGAGTTGGAAGTTTTCTCAGAGGAGAGGAAGTTGGGTTGGAAGTTGGAGCCCATGTTCGTTCATGTCCTACGACGAGTCGACGATCCTTCTAGAATGAATGTCACGAACCTGGGGCATCGATGAGATCCAGGAAGGGAAGGGGATGAGAGCGAGACATGGAAGAGGGATTTCTTGCCAAGGAAGAAGATAAGTACAGAGGTAGGTGAGAAGATCAGGTTCGATTACAAAACTCGCATGCTTGCCCACTGGCAACCAGCTGGCTAAATACTCACGACACATTTGGCCACAAGGCTTACAGGTGGGTCCATGCCACAAGGCAGAGGGGGTCCACATCATCACACGTCCACTGCATCATCTCCTGGTGATGCAGGTGTGACATTCCCCACTCCTTCAGAGCTGGCGCCATCTTCAGGAGCTGCTTGCTACTCGAGGTCGTCGGCCGGTGGTGCGTCCCACGCCGGTGCGTGCGGGAAACGGCGGCGAATGGTGTCGTAGTCCTCCCAAGTCGTCACTGTCTCGTCGTTGCGCCAACGGACCTTGACCTGCACCAAGGCGCAGTTGCCGCGCTTGACTATGCGTCGCTCCAGAATTTCCACCGGTTCGTCATCGTGGCCGGCGAGGTCTGGGGGTCGTGGCAGCTCGGAGAAGAATGGTGTGTTGTTGGGTGTGAACGGCTTGAGCTGTGACACAGGAAAGACGGGGTGGATCTTGCTGTCCACCGGCAACTCCAATTTGTACGCCAGCTTGCCGATCTTGACGATCACCGTGAATGGCCCGAAGTACTTGTACGCCAGCTTGACGCATGGTCTGTTGGCCACCGACGATTGAGCATAAGGCTGGAGCTTCAGGAGCACAGCGTCGCCCACTTCAAAGGCGCGCTTTGTGCGGTGTTGATCGGTCTGCTTCTTGAAGCGGTGCTGCGCCCGGAGAATGTGCTCTCGCAGTCGCGCCGTGTGCACGCCCCAGTCCCAAGGTTCGCCATCGATCATGGGCACCGTCTTGTCGTCCCAGAATGCCATGGCGTCGAGGTTTGGCTCCACCCCATACAGAGCTTTGAAGGGAGATCATTTGATCGAGGAATGGAAGGACGAGTTGTACCAGAATTCTGCTATAGGTAGCCACAGGCGCCATTGCCGTGGCGCATCGTGCACAGCGCAACGCAGGTACATCTCCATGCACCGGCCGACGCGTTCGCGTTGGCCGTCCGTCTGGGGGTGGTATGCCGTGGAGTAGAGCAGCTTGGTGCCTGCGCTGGCGAAGAGTTCGCGCCAGAGCGTGCTGGCGAAGACGCGATCGCGGTCGGAGACGATGGAGCTGGGGATGCCGTGCAGCTTCACAACATGATCCCAGAAAACCTTGGCTACTTGCGATGCTTTGAAGGGGTGTCGAAGCGGAATGAAGTGTGCGGACTTGGTGAGTCTGTCCACAACCACCATGATGGAATCGAAGCCTTCTGACGACGGTAAGCCCTCCACAAAATCCATGGTGACGTCGTGCCAGGGTGCAAACGGAACGGGTAGCGGCGCTAGCGTGCCCGCCGGCTTGGATTGCTCGTGCTTGACGTGCTGACAGACTTGGCACTGCCGCACGTAGTCCGTGACGTCGGCCTTCAAGCCCTCCCATATAAAGAGCTTCTTGATGCGCTGGTAGGTGGCCGTGGCGCCGGAGTGGCCACCGACCGCGCTGTCATGTAGCGCACTGATGATCTTGGTGCGCAACACCGTGTTCTTGCCTATCCACAAGCGCTCCTGCTTGTGGATGAGCCCTTTGTAGAGCTCGAACCCGTCGTCATCGGGGCTGATTATTGATGACCCACAAGTGTAGGGGATCTATCGTAGTCCTTTCGATAAGTAAGTGTGTTGAACCCAACAAAGAGCGGAAGGAAATGATAGGAAATTTTCAGTAAGGTATTTTCTGCAAGCATTGAAATTATCGGTAACATATAGTTTTGTGATAAGGTAATTGGTAGCAAGTGACAAATAGTAAAAGTAAATAAGGTGCAGCAAGATGGCCCAATCCTTTTTGTAGCAAAGGACAAGCTTGGACAAACTCTTATATAAAGGAAAACGCTCCCGAGGACATATGGGAATTATCGTCAAGCTAGTTTTCATCACGCTCATATGATTCGCGTTCGTTACTTTGATAATTTGGTATGTGGGTGGACTGGTGCTTGGGTGCTGCCCTTACTTGGACAAGCATCCCACTTATGATTAACCTCTATTGCAAGCATCCGTAACTACAAAATAAGTTTTAAGGTAAACCTAACCGTAGCATGAAACATATCGATCCAAATCAGCCCCTTACGAAGCAACGCATAAACTAGGGTTTAAGCTTCTGTCACGCTAGCAAACCATCATCTACTTATTACTTCCCAATGCCTTCCTCTAGGCCCAAACAATGGTGAAGAGTCATGTAGTCGACGTTCACATGACACCACTACAGGAGAGACAACATACATCTCATCAAAATATCGAACGAATACCAAATTCACATGACTACTAGCAAGACTTCTCCCATGTCCTCAGGAACAAAAGTAACTACTCACAAGACATATTATTGTTCATGATCAGAGGGGTATTAATATGCATAATAGATCTAAACATATGATCTTCCACCAAGTAAACCAACTAGCATCAACTACAAGGAGTAATCAACACTACTAGCAACCCACAGATACCAATCTGAGGTTTTGATACAAATATTGGATACAAGAGATGAACTAGGGTTTGAGAGGACATGGTGCTGGTGAAGATATTGATGAAGATAACCCTCCCCAAGATGGGAGAGTTGTTGGTGATGACGACGGTGATGATTTCCCCCTCCCGGAGGGAAATATCCCCGGCAGAACAGCTCCGCCGGAGCCCTAGATTGGTTCCGCCTCGAAACGGCGGCATCTGGTCCCGAAAGCCTCTCTCTGATTTTTTACAGGTCAAAACACCTCATATAGGAGAAGATGGGCATCGGGGGGTCACCGGCTAGCCCACGAGGCAGGGGGTGCGCCCAGAGGGGGGGCGCCCCCCACCCTCATGGACAGGTGGTGGCTCCCCTGGCAGATCTCTTTCGCCATATATTTTTTATATTTTCTAAAACGGTGTTTCATGGAGTTTCTTGAACTCCGTTCCATTGTCACTCCGAACTTTCTTGATCTTCACCTCAAATTGATTTTGGGCCTTTTTGGCAAAGGTCTTGAAGATTCTCTGAACCTGCGATTTATCATCAAGGAAAAATACCCACGTAAATCTGGAATAATCATCAACTATAACTAGACCAAAGGAGTTACCACCAAGGCTTTTGTAAGCATTGGGACCGAAGAGATCCATATGAAGAAGCTCAAGCGGTCTCCTTGTGGTCATGATGTTCTTCACGGGATGACTTCCACCTACTTGTTTTCCTGCTTGACAAGCACTACAAAGTCTATCTTTGTCAAAGAGAACATCTTTAACACCAAGAATATGATCACCTTTGATCTGCTTGTCTAGATTACGCATACCGACATGTCCTAGCCTTCTATGCCATAACCAACCTTTAGAGGATTTAGCAATGAAACAAGCTCTAGGTTGGGCTTTCTTAGTGAAATCAACAATGTATAGATCACCTCTACGGATACCGGTAAATGCCATGTTTTGATTGTCACGACGAAAGACTTGGCAATCTACTTTGGTGAATAGCACATTGAATCCAAAGTCAGCTAATCTAGACACGGAAAGTAAATTGTATCCAAGAGATTCTACAAGCATGACATTTTGAATAGAGCTATCATGAGATATGGCCACCTTACCAAGGCCAAGTACCTTACCCTTGGAGTTGTCTCCAAAAGTCACATACTTGCGTGGACCATCGTTCTTTGCAAGCTCTCGAAACATGTCTTTGTCTCCGGTCATGTGATCGGTGCATCCACTGTCAAGAATCCACTCTTTTCCGCCGGACATGTAGTCTCTCAGGTTTGCCATAAGATTGAGACTCTTCATGACCTTGTCTAGCTTGGCGTCCGAATCGAAGTAATCATCATCATGCTCATGCTCATCATCATATTGACCCATAGATTGTTCATCATCAACACCTAGGTCAATTTGATAAGTACTTGCATTAGTTTTGTCAATGTGACAATAATCTTCGGAATGCAATGCAAGAGCATTTCTAATTAAAACATTGATGAGAGCGGGATCACCCTTCTTTTTCATAAGATCACGAAGCTCAAAGAAGCATTTATCAAAGTTAGGATCATTGGGGTGCATCTTATCAAATTCAATAGTCTTGTATAGAATTTTATCAAGACCTCTCATAGAGTAGTCCGGATAAAGTTCTTCCAAGAACTTCCACATAGCATAGGCACACTCAAAGTTTGTAACAAGCTTAAGCAAATCATCGGGTAACCCTCTAATGATAAGATTTACAGTTCTAAGGTTACGAAGCAAATCAAGCTCTTCATCCATGGTAGGGTGCAAGGGATCAAATGGAGGCACATAGGGGGTCTTAATATATTTGCACAAATTGTACTTCTTAAAGATACTAAGCATTTCAGACCTCCATGAGTTATATGACTCTCCATTAAGAATAGGCACTCTATGGCTAACACTCCCAAACGTAGACACGTCCATCTTCCTCCAATGGTGTGTAAACCAAAGCAATGGAGACCAAAGCTCTGATACCAATTGAGGAATCGAAGAAGGTGAGAGTGTCTAGAGGGGGGGTGATTAGACTACTTTTAAATATAAAAATTCTGCCTTTTGATCAATAACAGTTTTTGGCAGATTCACAATTATGATCAAGTCAAGCATCACCCTACACATGCAATTCTAGAGTATAAGCAGCGGAAAGTAAATTGCACATGTAGTAAAGAGAGGTGGAGAAGATCAAACGCAATTTGGAGACGCAATGATTTTTCCCGTGGTTCCGATAGGTAGTGCTATCGTACATCCACGTTGATGGAGACTTCAACCCACGGAGGGTAACGGCTGCGCGAGTCCACGGAGGGCTCCACCCACGAAGGGTCCACGAAGAAGCAACCTTGTCTATTCCATCATGGCCTACGCCCACGGAGGGCTAGCCTTACTCGGGGTAGATCTTCACGAAGTAGGCGATCTCCTTGCCCTTACAAACTTCTTGGTTCAACTCCACAACTCGATGACGGAGGCTCCCAAGCGACACCTAACCAATCTAGGAGGCACCACCCTCCAAAAGGTAATAGATGTTGTAGATGATGATGAACTCCTTGCTCTTGTGCTTCAAATGATAATCTCCCCAACACTCAACTCTCCTCACTGATATGGCTGTGGTGGAAGAAAGGATTGAGTGGAAAGCAACTTGGGAAGGTTAGAAATCAAGTTTCATATGGTAGGAATGGAGCAACTTGATCTCAACACAAGGGTAGGTAGTTCTCTTCTCAGAAAGTGTAAGGTAGGAGTGGTAGTTCTTTCTGATGGCTCTCTCCACGAATGAAGAGGGGGTGGAGGGGTATATATAGCCTCCACACAAAATCCAACCGTTACACACATAATTGAGCAATCTCGGTGAGACCGAAGTGGAAACTCGGTCAGACCGAAAGTTCAAATATAGTGAACGTTGGGGTTTTCGGTGGGACCGAAAATACCATCTCGGTTAGTCAGATTTGAGTCAAAGACAGGAACTTGCCAGTTTCGGTGGGACCGAAATCATCAACTCGGATATTCCGATATGATGACAAACGGTTACAGAAGGTTGGCAGCTCGTATTTCGGTGAGACCGAACTTAAACTCGGAATGACCGATTTTTCTAGGGTTTGGCTTATGGCTGAGGTGGTTCATCTCGGTGGGATTGAGTTTGGAGAATCGGTTTGTCCGAGATTACTTATGAGTGTGTATAGTAGTGAAAGTTGCTGATAGTTGAAGGAGATATATCACTAAGCACTTGAGCAACCAGATCATCAACACAACCTCATCCCCTTTTAATAGTATTGGCTTTTCCTATGGACTCAATGTGATCTTGGATCACTAAACCAAAAATGGAGTCTTGAGCTTTTGCCAATGCTTGCCTTAGCATTTTGAGGGGTCCACTTCTTCAGTCCTTTTGCCATACCAATGTGATTGAATTTCCTGAAACATACTTGATAAAAGCATTAGTCCAACCACAAAGTATGTTGTCATTAATTACCAAAACCACCCAGGGAGCAAATGTGCTTTCAATCTCCCCCTTTTTGGTAATTGATGGCAACACACTAAAATCACACTAAACAAGACATCAAAGCTTATTAAAAGAAAGACATAATTATCATGAAAGCTTTGACAAGCATGTAGTACACAGGCTCCCCCTACAAGTGTGCAAGATTTTTCATAGATTTTGGTTTTGGACTACCACAAGCACACAAGAGAGATAAGCAAGATGTGCTACATGCAGCTTGGCTATATGCATCAGTGCAGATGAAAAGAAGTGAGTGATAATGCATATGTGCATGGTGATTTCTTGCAAACAAGTATTCACAAGCAAGTCACCATCATGCACATTCTGCAAGGTGCATATACTTACCTTGAGGTTCCTTGGCATTGTACCTGAAGGGATAAACTTGGGAAAACAAGGTTAGATAACACAAGAGTATTCCTTCAACCAACTGCAAGAACATCAAGAGTACCAAGCCAGGGAGGACATGTATAAAGAGTGTCTCATATTGAGCACAAGCTTGAATCAGCAAACATGTCTCCGAAACTAAAAGATTTTCAATGAACTCTGAGAGATTTTGCTTTCCATAAGATATCAATTGTGAAGATTTCTCTCCCTTTGAGTTCTCTCAGAACAAGGGGTTTGATGGAAATAGCAAAATCAAAAGAATGATGCCAATTGTAATGTCCAATGTAAAACGCGACAAAGCTTTGATGTGATTCTCTCCCCCTTAAGATAAGATTGCTTTTCTTCTCCCCTAAGTGTTCTCTTCTCCCCTACTCCCCCTAAGTCTTCTCCCCCTTTGACATCAAGTGCCGAAAAGGACAGCAAACTAGGAAGGACAGGAAAGATGGAAGGAAAGAGGTGGGATCCTTAAGAATCACAACAGTGCAAATAGGAACATGCATAGAGAATCATTGAATGAAGCTGCAGAAGATGATATCCTGGAAGATAAATCAGTGACACCGAAATGAGTTAGGGTAGACCCTTTTCGGTTAGACCGAAAAATAAATCGGTGACGTCGAGTTTAATTCCAAGGAAATACAGAAATAATTCAGCTCACTTTGCGAGGAATGTTCCAAAAGATTTGCAATGAATTTGTGAAAGATTTTCGGGGAATTGATCAGAGTCATAAGGATATTCACAAAGACATAAGAAAAGAAATGAAAAAGATTCCTAGATGAAGTTTTTTTTTTGTTTAAAGAAAACTCAATGAGAGAGCATAAGAGAAAACAGAAAGACTCCAAAAGCATATGTACTTCATCTAGATAAAGGTCGGCGACAAGGTCACCTATGTTTGAGTATATTGACTTAGGAATCAAATGAGGACATTTGATCATAGGTCATACTCATCATTTAAGCTCAAAATGGGGTTGCCATTTTTCGATTAAGCATTTGATGTGATCACATCTTATGAAGCTGCTTGTACTCATGACTTTGAGCAAAGCTTCTTAAGGATGTGAAGAACATACCTTGGGCTTGTTGTTGCTTTACTCATGTAGGTAAGCTTGATGTAGGTGCTCATTGAATGTGAGGTTGGAGCGCCATTTCTACTTGTGTAGTTCATCTTCCTACATGGGTTAGGCAAGCAAGGAAATACTCAAGGATATCCAAGATGACAAGAGTGAAATACTAGATGTATAAGATGTCAAAAAGGATATGTGGAATTTTGTTCCTTGAACTCAACATCCCAAAGGACTAGATACTTGGTCAATGACAAGATTACTCATGATTTGAGTGTGTGGTAATCTTGTGGAATGTAGATCATCCAAGTACCTGCAAGGAGTTAGATGCAATACAAGGAGGCAAATGTGTCCAAGACATATGATCACCATCATAAGAGAAATATCAAAGATTAGTCAAGAGGGCTTATGCCTTGCATGCATCAATGGAGTTCTTACTCCAAGTTTGAAGCATCAATGATGTTCAACTCACTTCTTAAGCGACAAAACACCTTCTCATCAAGAGGTTTTGTAAAGATATCAGCAAGTTGTTTGTCAGTACGAACATGCTTAAGATTAATGTCACCCTTGGCAATATGATCACGAATAAAATGGTGACGAACTTCAATATGCTTTGTTCGAGAGTGTTGCACTGGATTGTGTCCAATTTTAATTGCACTCTCATTGTCACAAAGCAAGGGAACATGTCTCACATGTATCCCATAATCTTTAAGCGTTTGTGTCATCCATAGCAATTGAGCACAACACGAACCAGCAGCAATATATTCCGCTTCGGCAGTGGATAATGATACTGAATTTTGTTTCTTGGAGGACCAAGATACAAGGGATCGACCAAGGAATTGACACGTACCCGAAGTTGACTTTCTATCAACCTTGTCAACAAGGTCGAAAGAGGCCCTCTTAGGATACCAAATGCCAAAGTTTGGTGTGTGTATCAAATATCTCACTATCCTTTTAACAGCTTTAAGATGGCATTCTTTAGGGGCTGCTTGATATCGCGCACACATGCATACACTCAACATTATGTCAGGACGAGAAGCACAAAGATATAGTAGAGAACCAATCATGGAACGGTAAACCCTTTGATCAACGGGTTCTCCATCTTTTGTCAAGTCATTATGTCCACTTGTAGGCATGGGGGTACTCATACCTTTGCTTTCTTGCATGTTGAACTTCTTGAAGAGATCCTTGGTGTACTTTGTTTGTGAGACAAAGGTACCCTCCTTAGATTGCTTGATTTGCAACCCAAGGAAGAATTTGAGTTCACTCATCATGGACATCTCATACTTCTCCGACATGAGCTGTCCAAACTTCTTGCTAAAATGGGGGTTAGTTGAACCAAAGATAATATCATCAACATATATTTGGCACACAAATAGTTCATCGTTAACCCTTTTCGTGAACAGCGTTGAGTCTATCTTTCCAATCTCAAAACCTTTTTCAAGAAGAAAGCTAGTTAAGCATTTGTACCAAGCTCTAGGAGCTTGTTTAAGACCATAAAGAGCTTTGTGCAACTTGTAAACATGATTAGGCTTTTTGGGATTCACAAAACCGGGAGGTTGTTTCACAAATACTTCCTCCTCAATTTCACCATTTAGGAAAGCACTTTTGATGTCCATTTGATAGAGAGTAATATCATGGTGATTGGCATAGGCAAGAAGAATGCGAATGGACTCAAGTCTAGCAACGGGGGCATAGGTCTCACCATAGTCCATACCTTCGACTTGTGTGTAACCTTGAGCTACGAGACGAGCCTTGTTGCGGATGACTTGTCCATCTTCATCTTGCTTGTTCCGAAACACCCATTTGGTTCCAATGATGTTTTGATCATCCTTGGGCTTCTCTACCAAAGTCCACACCTTGTTCCTCTCGAAGTTGTGTAGTTCTTCGTGCATAGCGTTCACCCAATCCGGGTCTTCAAGTGCTTCTTCTACCTTCATAGGTTCAATGCTAGAGATAAATGAGTAATGCTCACAAAAGTTAGCTAAGCGAGTTTTAGAGCGAGTAATTCTCCCGGAGTTGATGTCGTTCATCATTTGTTCCACGGGATGATTCTTCTTGACTCTTGCTCGAACTCGGGATAGCTTTTGTTGATGTTGTGGCTGAGCTTCCTTATCATCTTCATCTTCCTCTTCTTCTTCTTCATTGTTGTTGGTGTTGTCTTGAGGCGGTGGAGAAGGAGGTTGTGGTGGATCTTCTTGTTGCACTTCCTCATCTTGGTGAGTTCCACTTGTGGAGGCCTCCATGTTGCCTTGAGGTTCATCTCGCCGTGAGGTAGGTGGCTCCACATATGTACATGAGGTACTCTCCTTCACTTCCATGGGATGAATCTTTCCAATAGATAAGTCTTGGATAGCTTCCGATGGGTCCTTGTCTCCTACATCAATAGGCATTTGCTCTACTTGCGAGCCATTAGATTCATCAAACTTCACATCTACCGTCTCTTCAACCTTTCGGGTGAAATTATTGTAGACACGGTAGGTGTGGGAGTTTGATCCATAACCAAGGAGAAAGCCTTCATGAGATTTAGGAGCAAATTTAGACCGACGATGCTTATCAAGGATATAGCATTTTGAACCAAAGACACGAAAGTATCCCACTTGGGGTTTGTTACCGGTGAGGAGCTCGTATGATGTCTTGCCGAGGAGCTTATGAAGATAAAGCCTGTTGATAGCATGACAAGCTGTCTCGACCGCTTCTCCCCAAAAATGCTTCGGTGTCTTGTATTCATCAAGCATCGTTCTCGCCATCTCTATGAGCGTTCGGTTCTTCCTCTCAACAACTCCATTTTGTTGAGGAGTGTACGTAGCCGAGAACTCATGTAGAATCCCTTCCTCATCGAGAAAAGAGTCTACATTAGCGTTCTTGAACTCCGTTCCATTGTCACTCCGAACTTTCTTGATCTTCACCTCAAATTGATTTTGGGCCTTTTTGGCAAAGGTCTTGAAGATTCTCTGAACCTGCGATTTATCATCAAGGAAAAATACCCACGTAAATCTGGAATAATCATCAACTATAACTAGACCAAAGGAGTTACCACCAAGGCTTTTGTAAGCATTGGGACCGAAGAGATCCATATGAAGAAGCTCAAGCGGTCTCCTTGTGGTCATGATGTTCTTCACGGGATGACTTCCACCTACTTGTTTTCCTGCTTGACAAGCACTACAAAGTCTATCTTTGTCAAAGAGAACATCTTTAACACCAAGAATATGATCACCTTTGATCAGCTTGTCTAGATTACGCATACCGACATGTCCTAGCCTTCTATGCCATAACCAACCTTTAGAGGATTTAGCAATGAAACAAGCTCTAGGTTGGGCTTTCTTAGTGAAATCAACAATGTATAGATCACCTCTACGGATACCGGTAAATGCCATGTTTTGATTGTCACGACGAAAGACTTGGCAATCTACTTTGGTGAATAGCACATTGAATCCAAAGTCAGCTAATCTAGACACGGAAAGTAAATTGTATCCAAGAGATTCTACAAGCATGACATTTTGAATAGAGCTATCATGAGATATGGCCACCTTACCAAGGCCAAGTACCTTACCCTTGGAGTTGTCTCCAAAAGTCACATACTTGCGTGGACCATCGTTCTTTGCAAGCTCTCGAAACATGTCTTTGTCTCCGGTCATGTGATCGGTGCATCCACTGTCAAGAATCCACTCTTTTCCGCCGGACATGTAGTCTCTCAGGTTTTCCATAAGATTGAGACTCTTCATGACCTTGTCTAGCTTGGCGTCCGAATCGAAGTAATCATCATCATGCTCATGCTCATCATCATATTGACCCATAGATTGTTCATCATCAACACCTAGGTCAATTTGATAAGTACTTGCATTAGTATTGTCAATGTGACAATAATCTTCGGAATGCAATGCAAGAGCATTTCTAATTAAAACATTGATGAGAGCGGGATCAACCTTCTTTTTCATAAGATCACGAAGCTCAAAGAAGCATTTATCAAAGTTAGGATCATTGGGGTGCATCTTATCAAATTCAATAGTCTTGTATAGAATTTTATCAAGACCTCTCATAGAGTAGTCCGGATAAAGTTCTTCCAAGAACTTCCACATAGCATAGGCACACTCAAAGTTTGTAACAAGCTTAAGCAAATCATCGGGTAACCCTCTAATGATAAGATTTACAGTTCTAAGGTTACGAAGCAAATCAAGCTCTTCATCCATGGTAGGGTGCAAGGGATCAAATGGAGGCACATAGGGGGTCTTAATATATTTGCACAAATTGTACTTCTTAAAGATACTAAGCATTTCAGACCTCCATGAGTTATATGACTCTCCATTAAGAATAGGCACTCTATGGCTAACACTCCCAAACGTAGACACGTCCATCTTCCTCCAATGGTGTGTAAACCAAAGCAATGGAGACCAAAGCTCTGATACCAATTGAGGGATCGAAGAAGGTGAGAGTGTCTAGAGGGGGGGTGATTAGACTACTTTTAAATATAAAAATTCTGCCTTTTGATCAATAACAGTTTTTGGCAGATTCACAATTATGATCAAGTCAAGCATCACCCTACACATGCAATTCTAGAGTATAAGCAGCGGAAAGTAAATTGCACATGTAGTAAAGAGAGGTGGAGAAGATCAAACGCAATTTGGAGACGCAATGATTTTTCCCGTGGTTCCGATAGGTAGTGCTATCGTACATCCACGTTGATGGAGACTTCAACCCACGGAGGGTAACGGCTGCGCGAGTCCACGGAGGGCTCCACCCACGAAGGGTCCACGAAGAAGCAACCTTGTCTATTCCATCATGGCCTACGCCCACGGAGGGCTAGCCTTACTCGGGGTAGATCTTCACGAAGTAGGCGATTTCCTTGCCCTTACAAACTTCTTGGTTCAACTCCACATCTCGATGACGGAGGCTCCCAAGCGACACCTAACCAATCTAGGAGGCACCACCCTCCAAAAGGTAATAGATGTTGTAGATGATGATGAACTCCTTGCTCTTGTGCTTCAAATGATAATCTCCCCAACACTCAACTCTCCTCACTGATATGGCTGTGGTGGAAGAAAAGATTGAGTGGAAAGCAACTTGGGAAGGTTAGAAATCAAGTTTCATATGGTAGGAATGGAGCAACTTGATCTCAACACAAGGGTAGGTAGTTCTCTTCTCAGAAAGTGTAAGGTAGGAGTGGTAGTTCTTTCTGATGGCTCTCTCCACGAATGAAGAGGGGGTGGAGGGGTATATATAGCCTCCACACAAAATCCAACCGTTACACACATAATTGAGCAATCTCGGTGAGACCGAAGTGGAAACTCGGTCAGACCGAAAGTTCAAATATAGTGAACGTTGGGGTTTTCGGTGGGACCGAAAATACCATCTCGGTTAGTCCGATTTGAGTCAAAGACAGGAACTTGCCAGTTTCGGTGGGACCGAAATCATCAACTCGGATATTCCGATATGATGACAAACGGTTACAGAAGGTTGGCAGCTCGTATTTCGGTGAGACCGAACTTAAACTCGGAATGACCGATTTTTCTAGGGTTTGGCTTATGGCTGAGGTGGTTCATCTCGGTGGGACTGAGTTTGGAGAATCGGTTTGTCCGAGATTACTTATGAGTGTGTATAGTAGTGAAAGTTGCTGATAGTTGAAGGAGATATATCACTAAGCACTTGAGCAACCAGATCATCAACACAACCTCATCCCCTTTTAATAGTATTGGCTTTTCCTATGGACTCAATGTGATCTTGGATCACTAAACCAAAAATGGAGTCTTGAGCTTTTGCCAATGCTTGCCTTAGCATTTTGAGGGGTCCACTTCTTCAGTCCTTTTGCCATACCAATGTGATTGAATTTCCTGAAACATACTTGATAAAAGCATTAGTCCAACCACAAAGTATGTTGTCATTAATTACCAAAACCACCCAGGGAGCAAATGTGCTTTCATCGCTGTCCCCCGTAGAGCCTTGCCACCTCTTGTATCCCGGCACCCATTGCTAGCTTTTTATCAAACGGCCGTACTGTGCGACGTGACGCGACCGTGTGGTTAGTCTTTTTTACAGTCTGAAGTGACGCGGCTGTGTACCAGATTCACTCCCCCACTCACGTGACCATATTGAATAATAACCGCCATTTATAATCAGGTTATTAGTCAGCGTGGTGTACATAGAGTATCATATTAACAATCTTTAAGTCAAAAAATGCATTTTGGTGGACTTTTTGAAAAATATATTTCCACAGCACAAAACGAATTGTACATCCAAAACTGCAGACATACCACGTTTAAGAAAAAAATTCATAACAATATAATTTCATATGTGACGCAGAAAAAAACGTAAATGAAAATGCATCAAAATAAGTTATTGTCGGGCCGGTATTTCCTTTTGTACAGTTTGAAAACCATAATATTTTTGAACGAAATTTAACAGATCCGACGTGGATATGTATAAGTGTTCACATTTAAAAAAAATAAAACAAAAAATTAGGGGAAAAGAGAGTTTTATTGCATATTGATAGAGTTACAATCCTGAGGTAAAACTTGTAATATGATTTTTTTTCTTTAACATTTGGAAAAGGAGATCAAATGCACTCGCCCACCAGAAAGTAAGGTTTTTAGATTTTACCAATCTGTTTTTTAACTGGCACATTAATTATTTTTTTAGTGGGACTGGCTCATTAAACTAACCAAGTAGATTTGATTAGTGACCCTGGACTAATTTTCCTGTTAGATGAAGACAGCCGCACTGTGCATTATGGAACAGTGGCAGGGTCTCCTTTTTGTCGCGTCCTGATGTGCAAAAAGCTCTGCGTTGTGGCCAGTGGCCCACCACCCATAAACTACATCCTCAGGTCAAATCACCAACTTCTCCGGTGCGGCATGTGTACCAGCTCGCGCTGCTCGCACGCCCACATCCAAGCGAGGAAAGCGAAACATGTGTGCCATTCCTGTACACCTACTGCCCCTGTTGTCTATTCCTAAGAAACGAGCAGGGGGGCAGCGAAGTAACGTTTGCTCATCCCCAGGAATCGTTCGATGGCCATGATTAAGAGGCTGTTTGGATTGTGACTATGTTGGCTTTATGTTGCCACATTACTTTTTGCCACACTTGCCTAACTTGAGTTGCTCAAATTGTTAGCCACACTTTGGCTTGCCTAAGGGAATCTTGCCACACTTTTTGTGTCTATGACATGTGGGGTTCACTGCTCATAAAAAATATCTTGCCTTAGGCGTGGCTAGAACCAAACACCCACCTAACATGGTCAAACTTGCCTAAGGTGAGGTGTGGCAAAGTGTGGCTGAAAACCAAACAGCCCCTAAGTCCACACGAGCCGCCGTCCACCGAAGTCGCTTCGCTTATGGTATTGCCTCCCAACCTTTTACCTCAAGGGTAATGTCAACAGTAATAGACCATGATAACTTACATCCAATTGGGTATATATGTCAGGATCTTTCCAACACAATGTGCTTGCCAAAGGATAAAATGTAAAAAGGAAAGGTGATTTTCACCTTGACTCTTATAAGGCAGGAATAATAGATAGGCCCTTCGCAGAGGGAAGCAGAGGTTGTCATGTGCTTTTATGGTTGGATGTAAAAAATCTTAGCGCAAAAGAAAGTCACTTTATATTGCCACTTGTGATAGGGACCTTTATTATGCAGTCCATCGCTTTTATTACTTCCATATCACAAGATCGTATAAAGCTTATTTCCTTCATACTAATAAATCATACATATTTTAGAGAGTTTGCAACCATGACAACTAACTTGAAGGATCTTACTCAATCCATAGGTAGGTATGATGGACCCTCATGGCAAAACTGGGTTTAAGGATGTATGGAAGCACAAGTAGTATCTCTACTTGGTGCAAGGAGTTTTGGCTAGCATGAGGGGAAAGGCAAGCTCAACATGTTGGATGATCCATGACAATATACTTTATTTTGGATATAAGAAAACATAACCCATTATGTTGTCTTCCTTGTCCAACATCAACTCTTTAGCATGTCATATTTTAATGAGTGCTCACAATCATAAAAGATGTCCAAGATAGTATGTTTGTATGTGAAACCTCTCTTTCTTTATTACTTCCTATTAATTGCAACGATGACCAAAACTATGTTTGTCAACTGTCAACAACTTTTATTCATCATACTCTTTATATGTGAAGTCATTACCTTCCATAAGATCAATATGATATGATACTTTTTATATTTTCTTTTATTCTCTCATGACCATAGTGAGGAAATCAAGCCCTTGACTCAACACTAATCTTTATTATATAGTTCACGGACTCGATTACAATGGTAAAGATCATAAAGCAAAAGCTCACAACTAGATCATGCTAACTTTATTCTACTAGATCAAGATATTACCAAAAGGATCGAACTAAGAAAAACAGTAAAGATAGAAGTGTGATGGTGATACGATACCGGGGCACCTCCCCCAAGCTTGGCAGGTGCCAAGGGGAGTGCCCATAGCCATATGATTATGTCTCCTTCAAAGTTGGTGATGGGGTAGTTGATGATGTAGGCTTGTCGTCCATATTCCAAGGCATGGGCTCACCATCGTAGAAGGATGATCGAGTCTCGGGGATCCTCAAATCTGCAGCCAAACTCATCTTCTTGAATCTATATTCATACTCACAGTTTTGGCTTTGCAGGTCATAGATCTGGGCTTGGAGGTGCTCGATCTTCTCTTGGAGATTGGATATGGCTTCCCCAACGATCTTGGCGTCCAACTTGTGGTTGTTGGCGATCTCCGTGATCATCATGTGGTTGGCGTTGAGTCCTCGTTCCACCATACCTTGCCACTTGAAAACTTGCTGCTCCATTGCTTCGAGTCTTGTCTCCACGCTTCCGGTCCTTCTTGGTCCCTCAACATCACAGATGTGCAGCACCCCCTCACGCACCTCGATGGTTTGAGGGTGTGGCAGCACCTCCGTGAGGTAAGGGTTGATGACCTTCTCGAAGAACTTGTCCTTGGGGGTGCTTGAGGATGTCGTGATGATCTAGATCTGTCAGAAACAAGAGCTCGAAACAAAAATAGAGGATATTCGTGTGGTGCGGTGGTCAAAACCTTCGGGGGAATATATAGTGATTTTTTACCGACCAAAAGAAGTAACGTGCAAGAAATCGGAGTCCGGGAGGCACACGAGGCGCCCACGAGGCAGGGGGCGCGCCCAGGGGGGTAGGGCGTGCCCTCCACCCTTGTGGACGCCTCGTGTCTCTTCCGGACTGCCTCTTATTTTTCTATTTTTCTAAATATTTCAAAACGGTGAAAATTTGCCATTAGAACTATTTTCGAGTCGGTTGACTTACCGTACCACATACATCTTCCTTTTCGGAGTCTGAATCGTTCTGGAAAGTGTCCCTTATGTATTCCTTCGGGGTTACGGTTTCAACATTTATAGGGTTACCTGAGATATAATATTTGATTCTTTGACCATTCACCACCTTCGGATTTGTGCATTCGAAGTTGTTGATTTTTATGGCACCGAAACGATAGACCTCCTCGATAACGTAAGGACCTTCCCATTTAGAGAGAAGTTTTCCTGCAAAAAATGTTAAACGAGAGTTGTATAGCAAGACATAGTCACCTACGTTAAACTCACGCTTTTGTATCCTTTTATCATGCCATCTTTTAACCTTTTCTTTAAACAACTTGGCATTCTCATAAGCTTGGGTTCTCCATTCATCAAGCGAGCTAATGTCAAATAACCTCTTCTCACCGGCAAGTTTGAAATCATAATTGAGCTCTTTAATAGCCCAATATGGCTTATGTTCTAGCTCAAGAGGTAAGTGACAAGCTTTTCCATAAACCATTTTATATGGAGACATACCCATAGGATTTTTGTATGAAGTTCTATAGGCCCATAATGCATCATCGAGTTTCTTGGACCAAATCTTTCTAGACCTATTAATTGTATTTTGCAAAATTCATTTCAGCTCCTTGTTACTTAGTTCTACTTGAACACTAAACTGTGGGTGATAAGGGGATGCAATTCTATGGTTAACATCATACTTAGCAAGCATTTTACGGAAAGCACCATGAATAAAGTGTGAACCATCATCAGTCATTAAGTATCTAGGGACTCCAAACCTCGAAAAAATAACTTCTTTAAGCATCATAATAGAGGTGTTGTGATCAACACTACTAGTTGGAATAGCTTCTACCCACTTAGTAACGTAATAAACAGCGACTAAAATATGTGTATACCCATTGAAGGAAACGGTCCCATATAATCAAAGCCCCAAACATCAAATAGTTGAATAACAAGTGAATAATTCATCGGCATTTCTTGACGTCTACTAATATTACCAGTTCTTTGACATTCATCACAAGATAAGACAAACTTACGAGCATCCTTGAAGAGAGTAGGCCAATAAAAACCAGATTGCAACACCTTATGTGCAGTTCTATCTCCAGCATGGTGTCCTCCATAAGCTTTGGAGTGGCACTTGCGTAGGATATGTTCCTGTTTATGCTCAGGTACACAATGTCTAATAATACCATCTACTCCTTCTTTATACAGGTGTGGATCATCCCAGAAGTAATGTCTCAAATCATAGAAGAACTTTTTCTTTTGCTGGTATGTGAAACTAGGTGGTATAAACTTAGCAACAATGTAATTAGCAAAATCAGCATACCATGGAGCAGTACGAGAAGCATTCATGACAGCTAATTTTTCATCAAGAAAGCTATCATCAATAGGTTGTGGGTCATCAAGAATATTCTCTAGCCTAGACAAGTTGTCTGCAACGGGGTTCTCAGCTCCCGTTCTATCAATAATATGCAAATCAAATTCTTGCAGCAGGAGAACCCATCTAATAAGTCTAGGTTTAGTATCTTTCTTTTCCATAAGGTATTTGATAGCAGCATGATCAGTGTGAATAGTTACTTTAGACTCAACAATATAAGGTCTAAACTTATCACATGCAAATACAACTGCTAAAAATTCTTTCTCAGTAGTAGCATAATTTCTCTGGGCACTGTCTAGAGTTTTACAAGCGTATTGGATAACATTCAATTTCTTATCAACTCTTTGTCCTAGAACAGCACCTACAGCATAATTACTAGCATCGCACATAATCTCAAAGGGTAAATTCCAGTCAGGAGGCTGGACAATAGGTGCAGAGATCAATGCTTTATTAAGTATTTCAAATGCTTCTAAACAATCATCATCAAAGACAAAAGGATATCTTTTTGTAAGATATTAGTTAGAGGCTTGGAGATTTTGGAGATGTCCTTAATGAACCTCCTATAAAACCCGGCATGACCAAGGAAACTTCATATACCTTTGATGTCCTTGGGACACGACATCTTTTCAATAGCATCAACTTTAGCTTTATCAACTTCAATACATCTTTCAGAAATTTTATGTCCCAAGACAATGTCTTGATTAACCATAAAGTGGCACTTCTCCCAATTCAAGACAAGATTAGTGTCTTCACATCTCTGCAAAACTCGATCAAGGTTGCTCAAGAAATCATCAAAAGAAGTTCCGTAAACGGAAAAATAATCCATGAAAACCTCAACAATCTTTTCACAAAAATCAGATAATATAGCCATCATGCATCTTTGAAAGGTAGCAGGTGCATTACATAAACCAAAAGGCATACGTCTATAAGCAAAGGTACCGAAAGGACAAGTAAAAGTGGTCTTTTCTTTATCCCCTTTTGACACAGGTATTTGAGAGAAACCAGAATAACCATCTAGAAAGCAAAAATGAGTATGTTTGGATAACCTTTCTAGCATTTGATCAATAAAAGGCAAAGGGTAATGATCTTTCTTAGTAGCTTTATTTAATTTGCAGAAATCAATTACCATTCTATAACCTATAACAATTCTTTGCGGGATCAATTCATCTTTATCATTAGGAACAATAGTCATACATCCCTTCTTAGGGACACAATGGACATGACTTACCCACTAGCTATCAGCAACTGGATAGATTATACGTGCCTCTAGAAGCTTTAGTATTTCCTTCCTTACCACTTCTTTCATCTTAGGATTTAACCGTCGTTGATGATCGATAACCGGTTTCGCGTCCTCTTCAATTTTATCTTGTGTTGGCATAAAGTGGGACTAATGCCCTTAAGATCATCCAGAGTATATCCAATAGCAGCACGGTGCTTCTTCAGAGTTTTCAATAATTTTTCTTCTTCCTGCTCTGAAAGGTTAGCACTGATAATAACAGGATATATCTTCTTTTCATCGAGATAAACATACTTAAGATTATCAGGTAAAGGTTTAAGTTCAAACACGGGATCACCCTTGGGTGGAGGAGGATCCCCTAGAATTTCAACATGCAAGTTGTTTTTCAATACGGGTCCTTGCTTAAAGAATATCTCATCTATTTCCCTTCTCTCATTCATATACATATCATTTTCATGGTCTAGCAGATATTTTTGTAAGGGATCGTTAGGAGGCACAACAACAGAAGCAAGACCAATAATTTCATTCTTACTAGGTAATTCTTTATCACGGGGTTGTCTACGAAATTTAGCAAAGTTAAAATCATGAGACATATCCCCTAATCCAACAGTGACAATATCTTTTACACAGTCTATCTTAGCATTAACAATATTCAAGAAGGGTCTACCAAATATAATGGGGCAAAAACCATCTTGTGGGGAACCAAGAACAAGAAAATCACCAGGGTATTTAACTTTCCCACACAAGACTTCAACATCTCTAACAATCTCCATTGGTGAAATAGTGTCTCTATTGGCAAGCTTAATAGTGACATCAATACCTTCTAACTCAACAGGTGCAATATCATGCATAATTTCTTTATATAAGGAAATAGGTATTACACTAGCACTAGCACCTACGTCACATAAACCACGATAGCAATGATCTCCTATTTTAACAGAAATAACATGCAAGCCTACAACAGGTCTATGTTTATTCCTAGTATCGGGTTTGGCTATTCTAACAGCTTCCTCTTGGAGGTAAATAACATGTCCATCTAAATTTTTAACCAAGAGATCTTTAACCATAGCAACACTAGGTTGAACTTTAATTTGCTCAGAGGGTGTAGGTGTTCTAGTATTACTCTTACGAACCACAATTGAAGCTTTAGCATGATCCTTTATTCTAACAGGGAAAGGTGGTTTCTCAATATAAGCAGGAGGAACAATAGGATCAACATTATAAGTGATAGTCTTTTCTTCAACTTTAACATGTTCAACTACTTTTATTTCAATGCGAGGATGGTATTAGAACCACTTCTCCTTGGGGAGGTCAACATAAGTAGCAAATGATTCATAGAAAGAAGCTACTATCTCAGAGTCACGTCCATATTTAGTGCTAAATTCACGGAAAACATCGGTATCCATAAAAGCTTTAACACAATAAACTTAGGGGTCATACCCTACCCCTTACTGATACATCTCCAACGTATCTATAATTTTTGATTGTTCCATGCTATTATTTATGAAGTCTTGGATGTTTAATGTGCTTTGTCATACACTTTTATATCATTTTTGGGACTAACCTACTAACCCAAAGGCCCAGTCCAGATTGCTGTTTTTTGCCTGTTTCAGGGTTTTGCAGAAAAAGAATATCAAACGGAGTCCAAATGGAATGAAACCTTCACAAGAGATATTTTCGGAGAAAATCACGCACAGGGGACTTGAGAACCACGTCATGGGAGCCTCGGGGTGTCCACGAGGGTGGGGGGCGCGCCCCCTGCCTCGTGGGCCCCTCGAGCACCCCCCCCCCGGTGTCCTCCTTCCTCCTATATAAGTCTACGTACCCCGAGACCTTCGACAACAGAGATAAAACCCTAATTCCACCGCCGTAACCTTCTGTTCCCGTGAGATCCCATCTTGGAGCCTGTTTTGGAGCTCCACCGGAGGGGGATCCATCACGGAGTTCTTCATCATCATCATCATCGCCCTCACCATGAGTTGTGAGTAGTTTACCACAAACCTTTGGGTCCATAGCTAGTATCTAGATGGCTTCTTCTCTCTCTTTGGATCTCAATACAAAGGTCTCTTAGGTCTTCGAGGAGATCTATTCGATGTAATCTCTTTTTGCAGTGTGTTTGTCGAGATCCGATTAATTGTGGGTTTATGATCAAGATTATCTATGAAAGATATTTGGTTCTTCTCTGAACTTTTTATGTGTGCTCATAATATCCTTGCAAGTCTCTTCGAATTATTGGTTTGGTTTGGCCTACTAGATCTATAGTTCTTGCAATGGGAGAAGTGCTTGGCTTTGGGTTCAATCTTGCGGTGTCCTTTCCCAGTGACAGTAGGGGCAGCAAGGCACGTATTGTATTGTTGCCATCGAGGACAAAAAGATGGGGTTTATATCTTATTGCTTGAGTTTATCCCTCTACATCATGTCATCTTGCTTAAGGCGTTACTCTGTTCTTATGAACTCAATACACTAGATGCATGCTGGATAGCGGTCGATGTGTGGAGTAATAGTAGTAGATGCAGAATCGTTTCGGTCTACTTGTCTCGGACGTTATGCCTATATACAATGATCATGCCTAGATAGTCTCATAATTATTCACTTTGCTATCAATTGCTCGACAGTAATTTGTTTACCCGCCGTAGAATATCGCTATCATGAGAGAAGCCACTAGAGAAAACTATGGCCCTCGGGTCTATTCTCAACATATCAATCTACATCTACTTTACTTTTATTGCTTTTATTTTCTGTTTTTATAAACCAAAAATACCAAAAATATAAACTATCATCTCTATCAGATCTCTATTTCGTAAGTGACCGTACAGGGATTGACAACCCCTTATCGCGTTGGATGCGAAGTTCTTATTTGTTTGTGCAGGTGCGAGGGACTCGCGTGTGGTCTCCTACTGGATTGATACCTTGGTTCTCAAAAACTGAGGGAAATACTTACGCTACTGTGCTGCATCTCCCTTTCCTCTTCGAGGGAATACAACGCAAGCTCAAGAGGTAGCAAGAAGAATTTCTGGCGCCGTTGTCGGGGAGGCTTACGCAAAAGTCATATACCAAGTACCTATCACAAACCCTTAGCATTTGCATTACATTTATTTGCCTCTCGTTTTCCTCTCCCCCACTTCACCCTTGACGTTTTATTTACCCTTCTTCTACCGTGTGTTTACTGTTCGCTTGCTTCTTGTTTGCTCGTGTCTCCATGTGCCTTCTATGTGCTTGCATCTTTGCTTGCTAAAAATCTATTGTTATGGATCACCTTAAAGTGTTCTATTTGGATCATCTTCGATCCCTTTGCTCTCGTGCTTAAACCCCAACTAGCCTAGTTGATCGGAAATCTTTAGATGAGCATGCTCATTTTGCGCGTCACCGTTTGTCTGAAAAAGGGAGACTCTTATGGGATCAAATAAACGGATTGCAATGTTATGCTTGGAATCTTTGTGAAATTTGTGATTTTACTTGTTGCTCTAAGAACCCTAAAAAACACCTACCCTACCTATGCGAGTTTAATGATAATGAAATCTTATCTTCTTATGCAAAGGGTGTTTATAGTTACTACAATATTGAACAAATTGAAGAATTTGTTGCTTTTAAGGGTACTTATGAAGTTGCTTCTTTGATTGAAAAGTATGCTATTACTCTCTACGAATCTGGAAATTTTGACATACTTAAATATTGCTTTGAAAACTATGCTCATAATTCCTATGTCAAAGAATTTATTGAAAGAATGACCGCTGCTTTGAAAGAAAATAACGATATGCATGAATCTATAGATAATTTTGAATCCAATGATTTGATTGAAATATCCCTTGATGAACATGATGCTTGCTATCCTTGTGGCCATGATGCCAATATTTACGAAGATGAATTTGCTATAGTTCCTTATGTTAAACATGAGATCGTTGCAATTGCACCCATACTTTATAGTTCCTTCGATGAAAAGCATGATTGCAACGATGTTATTATAAATTCTATTAATGTCAATTGTGCTAATGATATGCAAAACCCTAAGCTTGGGGATGCTAGTTTTGCTATGACTACTATTTGTTGCAATGATCATGATTGGGGTGATTCTTCTTATGGTCTTAAAAATTAATTTAATCCCCATGATGAATGTAAGATTGATAATAATGTTTGCAATAATATTGAAAGTGGGTTTGGAAGAGTGTCAACTTTAGATCCCACATATTTGGAGTATGGTCAATCTTATGAATTTTTTGATAAAAGTGGGTTTTGAGAGGTCATGACTTTAATTAATATTGCTCCCACTATTTTAAATGAGTGTCAACTTCGCATGCATGTGGATCGTGTTGAGAATATGTTATGTGATAGCTATATTGTTGAATTTTCTTATGATCCTACATGCAACTATTATGAGAGAGGAAAATATGGTTGTAGAAATTTCCATGTTACTAAATTACCTCTCGTTATGTTGAGATTGCTATTGTTTCTTTCTTCTTCCTTGCATAGGCTAGATCTTGCTTGTTTTGCTAATTTGTTTTCCTATAAAATGCCTATGCATAGGAAGTATGTTATACTTAGATGTGTTTGCCATGTGCTTTATGATGCTCTCCTTGTGCTTCAATTCTTGTCTTTCATGAGAGCATCACTAAAATTGTGCCTAGCTAGGGGCGTAAAACGATAGCGCTTGTTGGGAGGCAACCCAATTTTATATTTTTTGTTTTTGTTGCTGTTAGGGAATAACTATTGCATCTAGCCTCTGTTTAGATGTGGTTTCATGTTTTGTTTAGTGTTTGTGCCAAGTAGAACCTTTGGGAAGACTTGTGTGAAGTTTATGTGATCTTGCTGTGAAAAACAGAATCGTTAACGCTTGCTAAAGTGGTCGTCAGATTTTACTGGAGCATGATATTTAGTTGATTCTTTTTGCAGATGATTAGTAGACAAATTCCGCAAATTAACCAATTTAGTTTGAATTTTTTGGAGTTCCATAAGTAGGCGAAACCTGCAGATTACTACAGACTGTTCTGTTTTTGACAGATTCTGTTTTTCATGTGTTGTTTGCTTATTTCAATGCATCCATGAGTAATATTTGGAGGTATGAACCATAGAGAAGTTGGAATACAGTAGGTTTAACACCAATATAAACAAATAATGAATTCATTGCAGTACCTTTGAGTAGTGGTTTGCTTTCTTATACTAACGGAGCTCACGAGAATTTTTGTCTAAGTTTTGTGTTGTGAAGTTTTCAAGTTTTGAGTATTGCTTTGATACAAAGATTGGATACAAAAGATGAATTAGGGTTTGAGAGGAGATGGTGCTGGTGAAGATGTTGATGAAGATAACCCTCCCCAAGATGGGAGAGTTGTTGGTGATGACGGCGGTGACGATTTCCCCCTCCCGGAGGGAAGTATCCCCGGCGGAACAGCTCCGCTGGAGCCCTAAATTGGTTCCGCCAAGGTTCCGCCTCGAGACGGCGGCGTCTGGTCCGAAAGCCTCTCTCTGATTTTTTCCAGGTCAAAACACCTCATATAGGAGAAGATGGGCATCGGGGGGTTGATACGTCCAAAACGTATCTATAATTTCTGCTTGCTCCATGCCTCTTTTGGGTGATATTGCTATGATATTTATACACTTCCATACACTTTTGATCATATTTGGACTAACCTATTAACTCAGTGCACCCCAGTGTCAGTTTCTGTTTTCTGCTGTTTTTGTATTTCAGGTTTTCCCATTATGAGAACTGCCCGAAAAATCCCGGAAAAATAAAAAATCAGCGTTCCGGAAGCTTCCTTGCGGTCAAAGTAGGGCCAGAGGGGGGCCAGAGGGGCTCCAGGCGGCCTGCCCACGCGGCCCCCCTCCTGGCCGCGCCGGGGAGGCGCCTGGGCCCCCCTTAGCTCCCCTTGCGACCCCCTTTGGCATATATTTACACCGCGTCGCAGAAACCCTGATTCCGGACCCCTTTTCTCCAGACGCAATTCCGATCTCCGCTGCCATCGCCATCAAGCTTCGGGGGACCAGAATTCCTATGCCGGCACCCTGCCGGGACGGGGAAGTGCCCCCGGATTCATCTCCATCGACGTTGCTTCCTCCCTCCAAGATGCGGGAGTAGTTCCTCCTCGGGGCTGAGGTTTTTACCAGTAGCTATGTGGTCAATTCTCTCTCCCATGATGTGATCTTTGTTGTGATCATAGGCTATGTTAATCTAGGGTGATCCCATGATATTTCCCCTTCCTCTATGTATTGGATTGATGTACTCACTTGTCTTTATCTAGTATAATCCCCGAGACCAAGGTGACAGCGGTCTATTGGACATGGATTAGAAAAATATTTTCATGAGTGATTTCCTCTCTTGTGTGTTGATTGAAGATTGAGAGTCTCTTGGTGCTTGTCTTTGACTATCCTTTAGATATGTTGTGGTGATTGTGGAACTCTCTTTGGATGGCCGCGGTGACATTGGGAAAACCTTAGATTGAGAACTACGAACTTTGAGGTGTGCTTTTGTAGCCCTACATAATTCTCGTCCTCTCTTGACCACGAAGGAATGACCTCCGGGTGCGTCTCCATTGCATGTTTTATGGGAAATATCATGTGATTCGATTATGTTAATGTTGTTGGGAGTTGCCACTAGTGAAAGTATGAAGCCTAGGCCTTGTTTCCACCATTGCAATACCATTTGTGCTCACGTTTACCACTTGTTTGCTTGCTGCACTTTTTATTACAGATTTATATTACTTTGCTTTGCCACTCCTATCATCCATATTTTACCATCTCTTCGCCGAACTAGTGCACCTATACAACTCCTAGTTGTATTAGGTGTGTTGGGGACACAAGAGACTTCTTGTATCTTAGTTGCATGGTTGCTTGAGAGAGACCATCTTCAACCTCTACTTCCCTGAGTTCGATAAACCTTAGGTCATCCACTTGAGGGAAATTGCTACTGTCCTACAAACCTCTGCGCTTGGAGGCCCAACATAGTCTACAAGAGTAGAAGCGTGTGTAGACATCAAGCTATTTCTGGCGCCGTTGCCGGGGAGGTGAGCGCTTGAAGGTATATCTTTAGATCTTGCAATTAAATCTTTTTGTTTCTTGTTTTTATTTCACTAGTTATGTTTATGGACAACCTTGCTATTGGATCGTTGCTTGCGGGAAGACGCCCCACACCTGTGGTGGTTGCTCCTCCCCCTACTGAAATTGTGCCCTATAAAATACCAGTTGGTATTATCAATTATGTTTTGGCTAATCGTTATGCAGGAGACAGACATCCCGGTGAACACTTGCTATATCTGTCACAACTATGTTCATTATTTAAGCTTGCAGGTGTATCAAGGGAGTTTGTCATGAGGAAATTGTTCGCCGTATCACTTATAGATAAAGCTTCAGATTGGTATAAGCTTCTCGATAACTCGCACTTGCTTGATTGGCAAGAGCTTATGTCTCTCTTTTACTCCAAGTTTTATCCTCTTCATGAAGTCCATGAGAATAGGAATTATGTTTATAATTTCTATCCTCATGACGGAGAGAGCATAGCTCAAGCTTGGGGGAGACTGAAAATGTTAATGCTAAAATGTCCTAACCATGGGCTCCCCAAAGATATGATTATTACTAATTTCTATGCGAGGCTCTCTCGACAGGATAAAGATTTGCTCGATGCTTCCTCTATGGGTTCTTTCACAAACAAAAAGATTGATGCTAAATGGGAACTCCTTGAAAGAATTCAACGCAACACTGAAGATTGGGAGATCGACAAAGGTAAAGAGTCAGGTATAATTTATGAGTATGATTGCATTAAGTCCTTTGTTGAAACTACAAGTTTTAATAAGTTTAGTGCTAAGTTTGGGCTTGATTCTCAACTCCTTGTTGATTTCCTCAAATCTTTTGCTTCACATCTTAATATGCCTAAGGAGGATTGGGTCAAGCATCATAAACCTTTTAAAGAGATTTGCAAAGAAAATGAAATTGTTCATGATGATTGCAACATGCATGATCTAGTTCCTAAAAATGAAGTTTTATATAAGCATGTTAATTTTGCGAAGTGGATAGACCTTGTGAGAGGCCTATGATTGAAGAAGAGAAGTATTGTAAGCAACATAAGCATGAAAGAACAATCACTTGGGTCAGAGATTTAAATGAAATTGCTAGAGAATTGTGTTTCCTTTATCCTTTTACTTGTGAACTTTGCTGTATAGAAGGTCACTTTAATTTTCAATGCATGCACTTTCAAAACATAACTGTTAACCGGTTGTGTGATAACATGATCACCTCTGATCTTTATGATGAGCTTATGTTATTTTTTATGTGAGAAGAGTTATCAGAAAAGACTTCTTGGCTGGATGTTAATGCCATAGGAATAAAAAACACTTTGCGAAATTGCCATCTCTATTGTGTTGTTAATTGCCATGAAAATGATTACATAAGATTAGAAAGGAGGGAACTTTACCGAAGTATTAAAATGTCTCTTATATTTCTGCTAATAAAAAGGAGAGTTCCTCCCAAGTTTCCCCTATTGTTTCTAATGATAAACCAAGATATGTGGAGAAGCTTCATCTCCAACCACCCCCTCCTAAGGTGAAGAAGAAGAAAAAGAAGAGGAGGAGGAAGAGGAGCAAAAAGGAAGAAGAATGGGTATCAACCTGGCCTGAGCATATTCCTCCCGTCAACTTTTATCCTAACGGTTGTAAGTTTAAAGAAGAAGGTGAAGTCCATTGCCTTAATTATCATCTTGATGATACGTCCGTAGGTACTATTGAAGACGATTTTGATTATGATATGCATGTTACTTATTGTGATTGGGAAAATGATGATAATGCTGCTTATGATCTTGAAAATCTTTTTGGTACCAACTCTGAAAGTGATGATATGGAAAGCTCTAAGCTTGGGGATGATAGGATTGCAAATCCTTTACCCACTAGTGATGTGATAATTGATAATTCTTTTGCTAGTAAGAATAAAGACAACATGTTTACAAGTATAGTTGCTAGCAATGATAATGCTCTTCTCTACTATGATGATGTTATAACTCCAATCTATAGTGATTATAAAGGTACTTATGACATAAGGAGAAATTATCCTTATGAAACTTGTCATAATCATGGAGGGAATTACCCCCTTGTTGAACACCATCTTCCTAATACACAATTAATCTATAGTGTTCAAGTTGTTTATGATAGTCCTACTCCCACTATTACCAATGAGAAAGATTATGCTTATGTGGAGAGTAAGAGTACCCCTTTGCATGTGGATCATGGTAACAATGCTTTATGTGATGCTTATATTGTTGAGTTTATCCGTGATCCTGCTGAAAATTATTATGAGAAGGGAACATATGCTTATAGATATTTCAATAATATCAAGTTCCCTCTCTTTATGTTGAAGGTTTTGAAGCTGCACTTGTTTTGTCTTCCTATGCTTATTGCTTTGTGCTTCAATGAATTATTCTATTGCAATATTCCTATGCATAGGAAGCATGTTAGGCTTAAATGTATTTGGTATTTGCTTCTTGATGCTCTCTTTTGTTCTTCAACTCTTATTCCTACGAGAGCATCATTAAAGTCTTATGCCTAGCTTAAAGGCATAAAAGAAAGCGCTTTTGGGAGGCAGCCCACATGAATAAAATTTTATTTTGCTTTTGTTGTGTCTTGATGTTGTTACTGTTGGGTTACGTAGCATAATTCAAAATTTTCTACGTCTTCACCAAGATCCAACTATGGATACATCTAGCAACGAGCAAGTAAGAGTGCATCTACATACCGTTATGAAGATTGCGTGCGGAAGCTTTCAACGAAGCAAGGATGAAGTAGTCGTACTCTTCACGTTCTTCGTCACAGATGATCTAGCGCCGAACGGACGGCACCTCCGCGTTCAACACACGTACGGTGCAGCAACGTCACCTCCTTCTTGATCCAGCAAGGGGGGGGAGAAGTCGTCAGAGATCCGGCAGCACGACGACGTGATGACGGATGCAGTGGAGATCGCAGCAGGGCTTCGCCGGGCGCCCTGCGTGGGAGTTGGGAGGTGTGACGGGAGGGGGAGAGGCGCCAGGGCTTTGGTGCGGCTGCCCTCTCCCCCCCCCCACATATATATAGGGGCCAGGGGGGCGCCTGGACCCCCTGCAGATCCAATATGCAAGGGGGCGGCGGCCAAGGGGGGTTCCTTGCCCCCCAAGGCAAGTGGAGCCCCCCTCCCCTTTAGGGTTTGAACCCTAGGCGCAGGGGAGGTGGGCCTCCCTTAGTGGTGCGCCAGCCCAGAGGGCTGGTCACATCCCCTCGCGGCCTAGGGGCCCCACCGGGATGGGTGGCCCCACCCGGTGGACCCCCGGGGCCCCTCCGGTGGTCCCGGGACGCTCCCGGTGACCCCCGGAGATCACCCGTTGGCCGAAACTGGACTTCCCATATATCAATCTTTACCTCCGGACCATTCCGGAACTCCTCGTGATGTCCGGGATCTCATCCGGGACTCCGAACAACTTTCGGGTTTCCACGTGCATTTATCTCTACGACCCTAGCGTTACCGAACCTTAAGTGTGTAGACCCTACGGGTTCGGGAGACACGTAGACATGACCGAGACCACTCTCTGGTCAATAACCAACAGCGGGATCTGGATACCCATGTTGGTTCCCACATGTTCCTCGATGATCTTCATCGGATGAACCACTGTGTCAAGGATTCACTCAATCCCGTATGTTATTCCCTTTGTCCATCGGTACGGTACTTGCCCGAGATTCGATCGTCTGTATCCCCGATACCTTGTTCAATCTCGTTATGGCAAGTCTCTTTACTCGATCCGTAATCCATCATCCCGTGACTAACTACTTAGTCACATTGAGCTCATTATGATGATGTCTTACCGAGTGGGCCCAGAGGTACCTCTCCGTCATACGGAGTGACAACATCCCAGTCTCGGTTCGTACAAACTCAACAGACACTTTCGGAGATACCCGATGCGTACCTTTATAGCCACCCAGTTACGTTGTGAAGGTTGGCACACCCAAAGTACTCTTACAGTATCCGGGAGTTGTACAACCTCATGGTCTAAGGAATAAATACTTGACACCGAAAAGCTTATGCATTACGAACTATACGATCTCGTGTTATGCTCAAGTTTGGGTCTTGTCCATCACATCATTCTCCTAATGATGTGATCCCGTTATCACCGACATCTCATGTCCATGGTCAGGAAACCGTGACCATCTGTTGATCAACGAGCTGGTAACTAGAGGCCTACCAGGGACTCATTGTGGTCTATGTATTCACACATGTATCGCTGTTTCCGTACAATACAATTCAAGCATGAATAACAGACAATTATCATGAACAAGGAGATATAATAATAATGCTTTTATTATTGCCTCTAGGGCATATCTCCAACAGTCTCCCACTTGCACTAGAGTCAATAATCTAGTTGCATTGTGATGAATCGAACACCCATAGAGTTCTGGTGTTGATCATGTTTTGCCCGTGAAAGAGGTTTAGTCAACGGGTCTGCTACATTCAGATCCGTATGCACTTTACAAATATCTATGTCTCCATCCTGAACATAATTCCGGATGGAGTTGAAACGGCGCTTGATGTGCTTGGTCTTCTTGTGAAACCTGGGCTCCTTGGTAATAGCAATAGCACCAGTGTTGTCACAGAAGAGAGTCATCGGGCTTGACGCGCTTGGAATGACTCCTAGGTCGGTGATGAACTCCTTCATCCAGACTCCTTCCTGTGCTGCTTCAGAAGCAGCTATGTACTCCGCTTCACATGTAGATGCTGCCACCACGCTTTGCTTGCAACTGCACCAACTGACTGCCCCTCCATTCAAAATATACACGTATCCGGTTTGAGACTTAGAGTCATCCAGATCTGTGTCGAAGCTAGCATCGACGTAACCCTTTACGACGAGCTCTTCGTCACCTCCATAAACGAGAAACATATCCTTAGTCCTTTTCAGGTACTTCAAGATGTTCTTGACCGCTGTCCAGTGTTCCGTACCGGGATCACTTTGGTACCTCCCTACCAAACTTATGGCAAGGTTCACATCAGGTCTGGTACACAGCATGGCATACATGATAGAACCTATTGCCGAGGCATAGGGAATGACACTCATCTTTTCTCTATCTTCTGCCGTGGTCGGCGACTGAGCTTCGCTCAATCTCATACCTTGTAAAACAGGCAAGAATCCTTTCTTTGACTGATCCATATTGAACTTCTTCAATATTTTGTCAAGGTATGTACTTTGTGAAAGACCAATGAGGCGTCTCGATCTATCTCTATAGATTTTGATGCCTAATATGTAAGCAGCTTCTCCAAGGTCCTTCATTGAAAAACTTTTATTCAAGTAGGCCTTTACATTTTCCAAGAATTCTATATCATTTCCCATCAGCAATATGTCATCCACATATAATATGAGAAATGCTACAGAGCTCCCACTCACTTTCTTGTAAATACAGGCTTCTCCATAAGTCTGTATAAAGCCAAACGCTTTGATCACCTCATCAAAGCGAATATTCCAACTCCGAGATGCTTGCACCAGCCCGTAAATCGAGCGCTGGAGCTTGCATACCTTGTCAGCGTTCTCTGGATCGACAAAACCTTCCGGTTGCATCATATACAACTCTTCCTTGAGGAAGCCATTAAGGAATGCTGTTTTGACATCCATTTGCCATATCTCATAATCATAGAATGCGGCAATAGCTAACATGATTCTGACTGACTTCAGCATCGCTACGGGAGAGAAAGTCTCATCGTAGTCAATCCCTTGAACTTGTCGATAACCCTTAGCGACAAGTCGAGCTTTATAGATGGTCACATTACCATCCGCGTCTGTCTTCTTCTTAAATATCCATTTGTTTTCTATGGCGTGCCTATCATCAGGCAAGTCCACCAAAATCCATACTTTGTTTTCATACATGGATTCTATCTCGGATTTCATGGCTCCAAGCCATTTATTGGAATCTGGGCCCGCCATTGCTTCTTCATAGTTCGAAGGTTCACCGTTGTCTAACAACATGATTTCCAGGACAGGGTTGCCGTACCACTCTGGTGCGGAACGTGCCCTTGTGGACCTTCGAAGTTCAGTAGTAACTTGATCTGTTTCTTCATGATCATTATCATTATCTTCCTCCCTTGTTGGTGCAGGCACCTCAGGAACAGTTTCCTGCGCTGCGCTACTTTCCGGTACAGGAGGGGTGACTGTCACCTCATCAAGTTCTACTTTCCTCCCACTCACTTCTTTCGAGAGAAACTCTTTCTCCAGAAAGCATCCATTCTTGGCAACAAAGACTTTGCCTTCGGATCTGTGGTAGAAGGTGTACCCAATTGTTTCCTTTGGGTATCCTATGAAGACGCATTTCTCCGATTTGGGTTCGAGCTTTTCAGGTTGAAGTTTCTTGACATAAGCATCGCAACCCCAAACTTTCAGAAACGACAGCTTCGGTTTCTTGCCAAACCAAAGTTCATATGGAGTCGTCTCGACGGATTTCGACGGAGCCCTATTTAAAGTGAATGCGGCGGTCTCTAAAGCATAACCCCAAAAAGATAGCGGTAAATCGGTGAGGGACATCATAGATCGCACCATGTCCAACAGAGTACGATTTCGACGTTCGGACACACCGTTACGTTGAGGTGTTCCGGGCGGTGTCAATTGTGAAACAATTCCACAGCTTCTAAGGTGTGTGCCAAATTCATGACTTAAATATTCACCCCCACGATCCGATCGCAAGAACTTTATTTTTCTGTCACGTTGATTCTCAACCTCATTCTGAAATTCCTTGAACTTTTCAAAGGTCTCAGACTTGTGTTTCATCAAATAGATATACCCATATCTACTCAAGTCATCTGTGAGGGTGAGAACATAATGGTAGCCTCCGCGAGCCTCAACACTCATTGGACCGCACACATCGGTATGTATGATTTCCAGCAAGTTGGTTGCTCGCTCCATTGTTCCGGAGAACGGAGTCTTGGTCATCTTGCCCAAGAGGCATGGTTCGCACGTGTCAAATGATTCATAATCAAGAGACTCTAGAAGTCCATCCGAATGGAGCTTCTTCATACGTTTGACACCAATATGACCAAGGCGGCAATGCCACAAGTATGTGGGACTATCATTATCTACTTTACATCTTTTGGCATCTACACTATGAATATGTGTATCACTACGTTCGAGATTCATCAAAAATAAACCATTGACCAGCGGGGCATGACCATAAAACATATCTCTCAAATAAATAGAACAACCATTATTCTCCGATTTGAAAGAATATCCATCTCGCATAAGACGAGATCCAGAAACAATGTTCATGCTCAAAGCTGGTACTAAATAACAATTATTCAGGTTTAAAACTAATCCCGAGGGTAGATGTAGAGGTAGCGTGCCGACGGCAATCACATCAACCTTGGAACCATTCCCGACGCGCATCGTCACCTCATCCTTCGCCAGTCTCCGTTTATTCCGCAGCTCCTGTTTTGAGTTACAAATGTGAGCAACTGCACCGGTATCGAATACCCAGGAGCTACTACGAGTGTTGGTAAGGTACACATCAATAACATGTATATCATATATACCTTTGACGTTGCCGGCCTTCTTGTCTGCTAAGTATTTGGGGCAGTTCCGCTTCCAGTGACCCGTTCCCTTGCAATAAAAGCACTCTGTCTCAGGCTTGGGTCCATACTTTGGCTTCTTCCCAGCAACAGGCTTGCCAGGCGCGGCAACTTGCTTGCCGTCCTTCTTGAAGTTCTTCTTACCCTTGCCTTTCTTGAACTTAGTGGTTTTATTGACCATCAACACTTGATGTTCTTTCTTGATGTCTACCTCCGCTGATTTCAGCATCGAATACACCTCGGGAATGGACTTCTCCATCCCCTGCATATTGAAGTTCAACACGAAGCTCTTGAAGCTTGGTGGGAGCGACTGGAGGATTCTGTCAACGACCGCTTCATCTGGGAGATTCATTCCCAGCTGAGACAAGCGGTTGTGCAATCCTGAAATCTTGAGGATGTGCTCACTGACAGAACTGTTCTCCTCCATCTTACAGCTGTAGAATGCGTCAGAGACATCATATCTCTCGACTTGGGCATGAGCTTGGAAAACCATTTTCATCTCTTCGAACATCTCATATGCTCCATGGTGCTCAAAACGTTTTTGGAGCCCCGATTCTAAACTGTAAAGCATGCCGCACTGAACCAGGGAGTAATCATCACTACGCGACTGCCAGACGTTCAAAACATCTTGGTCAGCATCGGGAGCAGGTGCATCACCTAGCGGTGCTTCTAGGACATATGATCTCTTGGCAGCTATGAGGATGATCCTCAGGTTACGGACCCAATCCGTATAGTTGCTACCATCGTCTTTCAGCTTGGTTTTCTCTAGGAACGCGTTGAAGTTGAGGGAAACTGGAGCGTGGGCCATTTGATCTACAAGAGATATTGTAAAGAATTTAGACTAAGTTCATGATAATTAAGTTCATCTTAATCAAATTTTAATGAACTCCCACTCAGAATGACATCTCTCAAGTCATCCAAGTGATACACGATCCGAATCGAGTAGTCCGTGTCCGATCATCACGTGAGACGGACTAGTCAAAAACGGTGAACATCTTCATGTTGATCGTATCTTCTATACGACTCGTGTTCGACCTTTCGGTCTTCCGTGTTCCGAGGCCATGTCTGTACATGCTAGGCTCGTCAAGTGAACCCTAAGTGTATTGCGTGTGTAAATCTGTCTTACACCCGTTGTATGTGAACGTTAGAACCTATCACACCCGATCATCACGTGGTGCTTCGGAGCAACGAGCTTTAGCAATGGTGCACAGTTAGGGGAAACACATTACTTGAAATTTTAGTGAGAGATCATCTTATTTACTACCGTCGTTCTAAGTAAACAAGATGCAAAAACATGATAAACATCACATGCAATCAATTAAAGTGACATGATATGGCCAATATCATCTTGCTCCTTGGATCTCCATCTTCGGGGCACCATGATCATCTTGTCACCGGCTCGACACCATGATCTTCATCATCATGATCTCCATCATCGTGTCTTGAAGAAGTCGTCACGCCAACTACTACTTCTACTACTATAGCTAATGTTTAGCAACGAAGTAAAGTAATTACATGGCGTTATTCAGTGACACGCGGGTCATACAATAATTAAGACAACTCCTATGGCTCCTGTCGGTTGTCAAGTTCATCGACATGCAAGTCGTGATTCCCTATTACAAAAACATGATCAATCTCATACATCACATATATCATTCATCACATCTTCGTTCTTGGCCATACCACGTCACAAAACACATGCTGCAAAAACAAGTTAGACGTCCTCTAATTGTTGTTGCAAGTTTTACATGGCTTCTATAGGATTTCTAGCAAGAACGTTTCTTACCTACGCCAAAACCACAACGTGATTTGTCAACTTCTATTTACCCTTCATAAGGACCCTTTTCATCGAATCCGATCCGACTAAAGTAGGAGAGACAGACACCCGCCAGCCACCTTATGCATCTAGTGCATGTCTGTCGGTGGAACCAGTCTCACGTAAGCGTACGTGTAAGGTCGGTCCGGGCCGCTTCATCCCACAATACCGCCGAATCAAGATTGACTAGTAACGGTAAGAAAGTTGAACAAGATCATACGCCCACAACTGCTTTGTGTTCTACTCGTGCAAGATGCTACGCATAAAACCTAGGCTCAGATGCCACTGTTGGGTTACGTAGCATAATTCAAAATTTTCTACGTCTTCACCAAGATCCAACTATGGATACATCTAGCAACGAGCAAGTAAGAGTGCATCTACATACCGTTATGAAGATTGCGTGCGGAAGCTTTCAACGAAGCAAGGATGAAGTAGTCGTACTCTTCACGTTCTTCGTCACCGATGATCTAGCGCCGAACGGACGGCACCTCCGCGTTCAACACACGTACGGTGCAGCAACGTCACCTCCTTCTTGATCCAGCAAGGGGGGAGGAGAAGTTGTCAGAGATCCGGCAGCACGACGGCGTGATGACGGATGCAGTGGAGATCGCAGCAGGGCTTCGCCGGGCGCCCTGCGTGGGAGTTGGGAGGTGTGATGGGAGGGGGAGAGGCGCCAGGGCTTTGGTGCGGCTGCCCTCTCCCCCCCCCCACATATATATAGGGGCCAGGGGGGCGCCTGGACCCCCTGCAGATCCAATCTGCAAGGGGGCGGCGGCCAAGGGGGGTTCCTTGCCCCCCAAGGCAAGTGGAGCCCCCCTCCCCTTTAGGCTTTGAACCCTAGGCGCAGGGGAGGTGGGCCTCCCTTAGTGGGGCGCCAGCCCAAAGGGCTGGTCACATCCCCTCGCGGCCTAGGGGCCCCACCGGGATGGGTGGCCCCACCCGGTGGACCCCCGGGGCCCCTCCGGTGGTCCCGGGACGCTCCCGGTGACCCCCGGAGATCACCCGTTGGCCGAAACTAGACTTCCCATATATCAATCTTTACCTCCGGACCATTCCGGAACTCCTCGTGACGTCTGGGATCTCATCCGGGACTCCGAACAACTTTCGGGTTTCCACGTGCATTTATCTCTACGACCCTAGCGTTACCGAACCTTAAGTGTGTAGACCCTACGGGTTCGGGAGACACGTAGACATGACCGAGACCACTCTCTGGTCAATAACCAACAGCGGGATCTGGATACCCATGTTGGTTCCCACGTGTTCCTCGATGATCTTCATCGGATGAACCACTGTGTCAAGGATTCACTCAATCCCGTATGTTATTCCCTTTGTCCATCGGTACGGTACTTGCCCGAGATTCGATCGTCTGTATCCCCGATACCTTGTTCAATCTCGTTATGGCAAGTCTCTTTACTCGATCCGTAATCCATCATACTGTGACTAACTACTTAGTCACATTGAGCTCATTATGATGATGTCTTACCGAGTGGGCCCAGAGGTACCTCTCCGTCATACGGAGTGACAACATCCCAGTCTCGGTTCGTACCAACTCAACAGACACTTTCGGAGATACCCGATGCGTACCTTTATAGCCACCCAGTTACGTTGTGACGGTTGGCACACCCAAAGTACTCTTACGGTATCCGGGAGTTGTACAACCTCATGGTCTAAGGAATAAATACTTGACACCGAAAAGCTTATGCATTACGAACTATACGATCTCGTGTTATGCTCAAGTTTGGGTCTTGTCCATCACATCATTCTCCTAATGATGTGATCCCGTTATCACCGACATCTCATGTCCATGGTCAGGAAACCGTGACCATCTGTTTATCAACGAGCTGGTAACTAGAGGCCTACCAGGGACTCATTGTGGTCTATGTATTCACACATGTATCGCTGTTTCCGTACAATACAATTCAAGCATGAATAACAGACAATTATCATGAACAAGGAGATATAATAATAATGCTTTTATTATTGCCTCTAGGGCATATCTCCAACAGTTACTACAGTAGCATCATCATTGTATCTTTACTTTTCAGTTTTGTGCCAAGTGTAGCCTCTGATTGCAAGAAAGTTCAAAAGTTGTGACGTGCTGTCTAGGAAACAAATTATGTCTTTGGATAGAAAAAATCGTATAAAATCACCAGATCATCTTTTTGGTCTGAATTTTTTCGACAGCGTGCTCTATACAATTGTCTTTCGAGTGTCTGTTCTGAGTTTTTTGATTAGAGTTGCAGAAGTGCCCCGAAAAATCATTTACTACCTGTTGTTCTGTTTTTCACATATTCTGTCCTGTTTTGCCTTTCCTTCATTTTGCAAACCTTGAGCTTGCTTTTTCTTTGCAAAAACCTTTTGGCAATCTTGAGAAACAGTAGACCTTCAAGAATATCCTTATTTCCAGCAAGGAACAATTGTTTTATTATGGGTACTAACCTCGCTAATCAGTTTATGATGAGTTATGTATGAAGGGAGTTTTCAAGTGTGCGAGGGAAGATGATAAAAAGATTCAGGAGTGTCAAACGCTCAAGCTTGGGGATGCCCCCATGCACCCCCAAGAAATATTCAAGGAGACTCAAGCGTCTAAGCTTGGGGATGCCCCCGTGCATCCCCTTCTCCATCAACATTATCAGTTCGTCTTTCGTTCCACTATATTTTTATCACTTCATGTGTTATGTGCTATGCTTGGAGCGTCTTGCTTTTAGTTTCCATTTTAGTTTTCTTTAGCTTTTCATAACGAGTCGGAACTCAGATTTCTTTGTGTGGGAGAGAAATACGCTCCACTTCTACCTAGAACATAGCATAGAATTTTCATGTCTATCTTTGCTGTGTGTGTTCTTTGTCTTTCAATAGCTACTATCATGCTTAGCTCTTAGTTTTCATGCTTATCTTTTTAAAGAGCTTTTGTTTAGTTGGTTGCTTGAACTCTCTTTAGTTATCATGCTTATCTTATTAAGAGAGTTTGCTTCTGTTGCATTGGTTGATATGTCTATCATAAAAATGCTACGTGCATAATGGTGCTTAGTAGTTCATGTTTTCTTATGGTTAGTCTCAAATAGCTGGGGGGTTCCCAATGTGTTATTGGAGTACCAACATGATTTGTTTGCCTATGATGTGGTATGGTTTAGTAATATCTTCCTTCAAGAATTTATTTTGATTGACTTGGCGTATGCTCACGCATATTTAAGACTGTAAAGAAAGTCTGTCAAGCCTTGATGATCTTTTATTTCTGAGTAGCGATATAACTTCCATGCCTGATTCAATGTTGCTTTGTCGCTCTGCATGATAATGACCGTCATTGCTCTCTTAGTTGGTCGCTCCCAGTCTTTTGCTAACCTTCGCCTGTACTAAGCGGACTGACTGCTTGTGCATCCAAAATCTTTAAACCAGTTATGCCATATGAGTCCACCATACCTTCCTATACATGGTATTTACCTGCCATTCCTAACGAAGACTTTCATGTGCCATCTCGAAATTATTCAAAAAATGCATTTCTATTTTGTGCCTCTGTTTTAGCTCATGAGGAAGTAGTAGTTAATTCATGATCTTTTTAAGTTGGACAAGCTTCACCCCCGGATTGCATGTATAATGTGCAAACCCATAATACGAGAAGGAACTGGCAATGAGTGCGCCCGACTCAAAATTAATATAACAAACAAACCCTCCTTCACGCTTTGTTCATCAGAAATCAGAAAACTTTGGCAGTGATAAACAAAGGAGATTAAGAGGATGTGATCGTCCTCATTCGGGAGCCGTTCCTCGAAACTTGTCCATCTCAAAAAGTAATTGAGTTATCTGCTAGCATTCGTTGACGAAACATGCATATTCAAAATAATAATAATTATTACCTCTGTTTTTAAAACCAAGAGCTCTGGTACATGTTTTGTCTTTGTTTCCGACCACGGGTTTTCAACCTTGCCAACAAAAGCCACGGTTCGAGAATCTCCATCTTCTTTTTAAAAGCACCAACTACTGAGAGCATGATTGTCATTCTGAGTGTAATGTGCATTGTCCCAAAGTAGCATTGTCTTTTGCATGATTATGACATCGTTTCTTTTGAAATCATTGTATCTAGTCATCACTTAAACCTTGGAGGTGCCCCTGCATTAATGTTTTGCTTCACTAAAGGGGGCAAGCGAGATATCACTTTATCATATTTGCACACCATGCTCATTACAAATCTATTTGATGTTTCAGTATCATATTGTAAAACTTTCAGTTCTTTGTGATTTTCTCATGAGGCAACTTAATTACTACAGATTCATTATCTCAGTAAGCTTTTGTCATATGACTATGAAAAAATCCTATATGGTTAATAGCATGTCACCACAGAAATTATTCTTGTTATCATTTACCTACTCGAGGACGAGCAGGAATTAAGCTTGGGGATGTTGATACGTCCAAAACGTATCTATAATTTCGGCTTGCTCCATGCCTCTTTTGGGTGATATTGCTATGATATTTATACACTTCCATACACTTTTGATCATATTTGGACTAACCTATTAACTCAGTGCACCCCAGTGCCAGTTTCTGTTTTCTGCTGTTTTTGTATTTCAGGTTTTCCCATTACGAGAACTGCCCGAAAAATCCCGGAAAAATTATATAAAAAATCAGCGTTCCGGAAGCTTCCTTGCGGCCAAAGTAGGGCCAGAGGGGGGCCAGAGGGACTCCAGGCGGCCTGCCCATGCGGTCCCCCTCCTGGCCGCGCCGGGGGGGCGCCTGGGCCCCCCTTAGCTCCCCTGGCGACCCCCTTTGGCATATATTTACACCACGTCATAGAAACCCTGATTCCGGACCCCTTTTCTCCAGACGCAATTCCGATCTCCGCCGCCATCTCCATCAAGCTTTGGGGGACCAGAATTCCTGTGCCGGCACCCTGCCGGGACGGGGAAGTGCCCCCGGATTCATCTCCATCGACGTTGCTTCCTCCCTCCATGATGCGGGAGTAGTTCCTCCTCGGGGCTGAGGTTTCTACCAGTAGCTATGTGGTCAATTCTCTCTCCCATGATGTGATCTTCGTTGTGATCATAGGCTATGTTAATCTAGGGTGATCCCATGATATTTCCCCTTCCTCTATGTATTGGATTGATGTACTCACTTGTCTTTATCTAGTATAATCCCCGAGACCAAGGTGACAGCGGTCTATTGGACATGGATTATAAAAATATTTTCATGAGTGATTTCCTCTCTTGTGTGTTGATTGAAGATTGAGAGTCTCTTGGTGCTTGTCTTTGACTATCCTTTAGATATGTTGGGGTGATTGTGGAACTCTCTTTGGATGGCCGTGGTGACATTGGGAAATCCTTAGATTGAGAACTACGAACTTTGAGGTGTGCTTTTGTAGCCCTACATAATTCTCGTCCTCTCTTGACCACGAAGGAATGACCTCCGGGTGCGTCTCCATTGCATGTTTTATGGGAAATATCATGTGATTCGATTATGTTAATGTTGTTGGGAGTTGCCACTAGTGAAAGTATGAAGCCTAGGCCTTGTTTCCACCATTGCAATACCATTTGTGCTCACGTTTACCACTTGTTTGCTTGCTGCACTTTTTATTACAGATTTATATTACTTTGCTTTGCCACTCCTATCATCCATATTTTACCATCTCTTCGCCGAACTAGTGCACCTATACAACTCCTAGTTGTATTAGGTGTGTTGGGGACACAAGAGACTTCTTGTATCTTAGTTGCAGGGTTGCTTGAGAGAGACCATCTTCAACCTCTACTTCCCTGAGTTCGATAAACCTTAGGTCATCCACTTGAGGGAAATTGCTGCTGTCCTACAAACCTCTGCGCTTGGAGGCCCAACATAGTCTACAAGAGTAGAAGCGTGTGTAGACATCAGGGGTCACCGGCTGGCCCACGAGGCAGGGGGCGCGCCCAGAGGGGGGGGGGGCGCCCCCACCCTCGTGGATAGGTGGTGGCCCCCTGGTAGATCTCTTTTGCCAGATATTTTTTATATATTCTAAAACGGTGTTTCGTGGAGTTTCAGAGCTTTTTGAGTTGTGCAGAATAGGTCTCCAATGTTTGCTCCTTTTCCAGCCCAGAATTCCAGCTGCCGGCATTCTCCCTCTTCATGTAAACGTTATAAAATAAGAGAGGAAAGGCATAAGTATTGTGACATAACGTGTAATAACAGCCCATAGTGCAATAAATATCAATATAAAAGCATGAGAGTTTTGGAGCTTTTTGAGTTGTGCAGAATAGGTCTCCAATGTTTGCTCCTTTTCCAGCCCAGAATTCCATCTGCCCGCATTCTCCCTATTCATGTAAAGCTTGTAAAATAAGAGAGGAAAGGCATAAGTATTGTGACATAACATGTAATAACAGCCCATAGTGCAATAAATATCAATATAAAAGCATGATGCAAAATGGATGTATCAATTATCACGAGGCGTGTCACCCGCTCTTGAGCATCAGCATTTGTGGCATAGGAGTTCGCCACTTCTTGCACCCACGCGGGCTGGCAGATGGAGAGCGCGTCGAGGTTCAGAGAGACGCCCATGCGAGACAGAGCGTCAGCAGCTCCATTTTCGCTGCCGCGATGGTAGCGGAACTTGAATTGGAGCCCCACCAGTTTGGCCATAGCCTTGCGCTGCAGGTCGGTGGCGAGCTGCTGGTCTTGGAGGTTGCAGAGGCTCTTGTGGTCCGTGATGATGGTGAACAGTCCTTGTTGCAAGTAGGCGCGCCACTTACCGACGGCCATCATGCCATCGATGAACTCCTTTTCATATGATGATAGCCGCTGGTTGCGCACGCCCAACACCTTGCTGAAGAATGCCACTGGGTGCCCTTCCTGAGCCTGCACCGCGCCCACGCCGGTGTCGCACGCGTCCGTCTCGACGGCGAACGAGCGCGCGAAGTCTGGGAGCGTGAGCATGGGCGCAGTCACCATCACGCGCTTGAGGAGATGAAACGCCACCTGCGCTCGTTCCGTCCACTCGAAGCCCTTCTTGGTCAGCACGCTGGTCAAAGGGTTGGCGATGATGCCGTAGTGTGTGATGAACTTGCGATAGTAGCCGGTGAGGCCGAGGAACCCGCGAAGCTCGGTCGCGGTTGTCGGGGTAGGCCATGCTACCATTGCTTGTGTCTTCTCAGGGTCCATGGCGACGCCATCCTTGGAGATGATGTGGCCGAGGTAGGAGATGCTGTCCTGGACGAATGAGCACTTGGACTCCTTGGCGTACAACTGGTGCTCCCGGAGCAGGGCGAGGACGAGGTGAAGGTGCTCTAGGTGCTCCTCCAATGTCTCACTGAAGATCAAGATGTCATCGAGAAAAATGATTACGAATTTACGCACATACTTGGCGAAGATAGCATTCATATGGCAATGAAAGGTTGCCGGGGCGTTCCTCAGCCCGAACGGCATGACCTTGAAGTGAAAGTGGCCATGGTGCGTCTTGAATGCCGTCTTCTCCTCATCGCCGGCGCGCATTCGGATCTGGTGATACCCGACGCGGTGGTTGAGTTTGGAAAAGAAGGCGGCTCCGGCCAACTCATCGAGCAATTCATCGACGATGGGCAGAGGAAACTTGTTCTTGACCGTGGCGTCATTGAGCCGGCGATAATCGACGCAGAAATGCCATTTGCCTTCCTTCTTCATGACGAGCAGCACGGGCGTGGCGAAAGGGCTCATGTTGTGCTCGATGACACCAGACTGGAGCATCTCTTGGACCTGATGCTCAATCTCGTCTTTCTGCAATGGCGAGTAGCGATATGGTCCCGAGTTTGCAGGGCGCGCGTCCTCCACCAGGGTGATGGTGTGATCATAGCAGCGATGTGGCAGCAAGCCTTTGGGGTCGGCAAACACGTCGATGAAATCATCTAGGACGCTCTGCACACTTGGTGGCACCTTGGTCGCGTGCAGCTCAAGAGCATGGGGCAGGTCCAGCATGGCCATGTACCAAATATCGTTGCCTGCTTGCCATTTGCGCAATTGCTCGAGAATTCCTAGTTGAGAAGCCTATTACTCTTGGGTGCTTGGTATCCTTGAGCTTGTTCCTCTTGGGTGCCTTGGTGCCCTAGACAGTTGGTGGTGTTTGGAGCTCAATCATTGTGGTGTAAAGCTCCGGGCAAGCGTCGGGTGTCTCCAATTAGGTTCTCGAGATCGCCCCGAGCAATTTGACGGGTTCCGGTGACCACCCCCAAGGGTTGCCAAAGTATACGGGTTCGGTGACCGCCCCCAAGGGTTGCCATTTGTACGGGTTTGTTGACTGCCCTCAAGGGTCCCTTAGTGGAATCACGATATCTTGCATTGTGTGAGGGTGTGAGGACATTACGGTGGCCCTAGTGGATTCTTGGGGAGCATTGTGCCTCCACACCGCTCCAAACGGATATTAGCATCTGCAAGGGTTGAATTTCGGGATACATCGTCGTTTCCGCGTGCCTCGATTATCTCTTACCCGAGCCCTTTACTTATGCATTTTACTTTGTGATAGCCATATTGTTTCTTGTTATATATCTTGCTATCACTTAGTTGTTTATCTTGCTAACCATAAGTTGTTGGTGCACATATGTGAGCCTAGTTGTTTTAGGTTTTGTGCTTGGCAAATTAAACGCTAGTTTTATTCCGCTTTTGTTCAAGCATAAACCGTAATTATTTTAAAGTGCCTATTCACCCCCCTTCTAGGCGACATCCACGATCTTTCAATATTGTTCTCGAAGACTGGCATTGCCTAGCCAGATGTCTTCCCAGAAACGAATCTCTGACCCATCCTTTATCGCGAAAGACCCAAAACGAAAGAGACGTTTCTTTGCCGCCATTAAGCTAGCCCAAAAGTGAGAGTCTTCAGGTTTCCAATATGCCAGAGGCACCGCCTTTTGGCCTAAATACTTATTGCGTGGCATGGTTTGTCAAACGCCATCCTCAGTAAGTAGTTTGAACAACCATTTACTAATTATGGCCTCATTCTTGACCTGTAGGTCATGAATTCCAATGTTACCTTGGTCTTCCAGTCTACAAACCACACTCTATTTGGCCAATATGTATTTTTTTCCCGTCTCCTTGCCAAAAGAATCTGGATATAAAATAGTCCAATCTTTGCAAGACCCTTTTTGGTAGTTGGAAGAAAGAAAGTATATAGAGAACCATATTTGTGAGGACACAGTTAATCAAAACCAACCGTCCCCCAACTCAGAGCAGCTTTCCTTTCCAACTGCTCAATCGTTTCTATAGACGCTCATCTACATGATTTCACTCCGTAATAGTGAGACACCAATTTTTTTGGTTGGTTTACTTATTTCGCATTGTAACCAATAAATTTTAGGGAAACGGGTCAAAACGCCGCGCGCACCACCATACTCGATCGTATTGGCACGTATATATGCACCATAGCAGGCCATTGCCCCATACCACATAAACTTAGACGATAGCTAGCGTGGTAACCTAGGTAGTGGCTGCACGAAATTAAGCCATGAACCAATCGCCTAATTTATCGAGGAAAAAGAAAGCATAGATGATGCTCCATGGATGCAACGTGGTGGGAGCGCTCGTAAAAGTCGACCCAACTGCCAACGTCGGGCGACGCCTCGACGTCGACGTTACGCAACGGTGATGGGCCAAGTGGGACAAAATTACTGTTTCGACCCTTTGGGCTAACAAATTTCGAATTTGACCTCGTTTTGAAAACATGATCATTTTTAACCTTTTTAGGTGACGCCAACATCCCTGGCGTCTGGGTTGCGAAGGAGACGCCACGCACCCTGGTGTTTGGCCCCTGGCCCGCAGCACTCGCCTGCTCGTTGACTTGCTGACGTGGCAACGGGTCCAGACGCCACGGTCCTTGGCGTTTCCTCCTCGCGACCCAGACGCCACCATCCTTGGCGTCCGGCCCTGATAAGTGGATAACCCCCCGGGAGAGTGTGTGGGACCCACCCCACTCACTCTCCCCCATCCATCCCGAGCTGCAAAGAGATTTGCTGCTCTCCTCCTCTCTCCCACTCCTCAAGCTCCCCCTCAAATCCTCTCCAAAAGGTGGTTCTCTCAAGTGGATCTTTCCATCACTTTGTTGCTTGTGGTAATCTCCCCCAAATCCCCCAATTTTTTTTCTCAAATCTTGTTATTTTGGTTGCATTTTTGACATTTGGGTGGAACCCTAGTTAATGTTTCCCCCCTTATTATAGTGTGGATTTCTTGATTAACTTTGGAAATATAGTGATATGCAAGGTGTGTAGTAGGAATATTTGCTTGTTGAGTAGAAAGATTGGGGGTTGGGGTTAGTTAGTGTTATGGGTAAATTTTGCTTAGTATGTGTTAATTAATGACACCTTTGTGGGCATCCAATAATTTAGTGTTTGATATGATTTGGATATAATGAAATGCTTGTGGACAAACACCATTTCTCATTGATGCCTTAAATGCATTCAGGTTGTTTTTAGATGGGGAGACCTGTTAATGTTCATTATATGGACAAGGAGGCATTCTTGAGTAACAATGCCGACACGGGTGAGGAAACAATGGTTTTTGATACAAACCCTAGCTATGAGGATGTTGTTGCAAAAGTGAGACATACCTTAAAGTGGATGGACAACAATGTTGATGTTAAGTTAATAGGAAGGTATGATGTTGGAGTTGGAACCAAATCTCGGTTGAAAAGTATGCCCATCACCTCGGATTTGCATTGGGATGTATACAAGGAAAAAGTTTCTCAATCGGAAGATAAATCACTTGAATTGTTTGCCACCAAGGTTGAATCTCCGCGGTTTACATTTGATTTGAACCTTCATGTGTCTTCCCCAATGAATGACATGACTGAGAGAACAATTGTGCCACTTGTTGAGCAAAGGGTTCTGGTTGATGTCCCCAATGCTTATCGCCAGCCACATCCCCGTCTACCATTTACTGAAGCAAATGAGGTTGAGTGGTATGCCCCCAATGCTTCTAGCCAACCACCAACTAGCCAAGCAAATGCAGTTGAAGTGATTGATAGTGACAAAGTAATTGAAAAGGATGGAGATGCTCATGATGATGATGATGAAGAGCAAGAGGAAGACTTTCATGGGAATAATGTTGGTGACTTGGATGCGTACATAGCGCAAAAGGACATGGATCGTGAGTTGCCTTTTAGGCGTCAATATGCATATGACTCGGATGACGAAGGTCCGGGGCAAGATTTGGATGAGGATGGATTCACAAAGGATGAAAATCAAATGCACTTTGAGCTGACGGGCTTAGAAAAAAGAACTCACTTGTTTCGAGATCTCAGCCTTGCCCATAAAGCCGTAGTTGATGGTGGCATGAGAATGACGGCGATTGAGCCAACACCATGCTCGGATCCAGGCGAACCAAGGGAGGAGAATGAGGACGAGAATGCTTATCTGAAGAAAGGAGTGAAGTTTCTGACCTTGGCTATGCTGAAGATTTGGTTGTCGGACTATGCCATTCGGAACCATAGGCCTTATTATGTTGAGCACTCTGACATTAAGTTGCGTTACACCGTGATGTGTGAGCAAGAAGGATGCCCATGGAAGGTTCGAGCAAGAAAGCTTGAAGAAACTGGAGAATGGGTGTTAAGAAGTTGTGTTGCCACTCATAGGTGCAAACCGCCATCGAAACTGGTTAGAAAGACACACCGTCAACTCACGTCTGAATATCTTGGATACAAATTTATGAAAGACATAGCTGTTGATCCCACTGTGAAAGTGAGGTCATGCGGACGGTAAAAAAACAGTTTGGTTATGAAGTGAAGTATGGGAAGGCATGGAAGGCAAAGGAAAGTGCTATCAGGATGTTGTATAGTGGTTATGAAGAAGCATACAATCAGCTGCCGAGGTTGTTGGGCGCAATTGCACATAGGAATCCAGGTATGTTTCATGTGGTCGATGATCACGAGGGAGTGTTTCACCGTGCCTTCTGGTGTTATGGGCAATGTGTGGCGGCGTTTCAGCATTGTCGTCCGGTCTTGTCTATAGATGGCACATTCTTGACCGGTAGATACAAGGGCACACTAATGGTAGCAATGGCACACTCGTCGAACGACAATATGTTGCCAGTGGCATTTGCTTTGGTCCCTTCCGAGCACCAAGACAACTGGGAGTGGTTCATGGGTCATGTCAGACACAATGTGATCGGGGCTAGGGAGGTATGCATCATATCGGACCGGCACCATGGCATACTCAAGGCAATGGACATTGTTATTCCAGGGTTTCCAAAGCTTCACCACAGATGGTGCATGAGGCATTTTGTGGCTAACTTTTACCGGGTGTGTAAAAGCAAGGAGTTAAGCAAAGACCTTACCCATGTTTGTGTGGCCTTCACCACCAATGCCTTCGATGAGCGATACAACAAACTCTTTGCGGCGGTGAACGAAGGGGGGAAAGAATTCTTGACTAGGAATTTTAGCGAGAAACACAAGTGGGCACGCGCTCATGATGATGGAGGTAGGCGATATGGGGACATGACGAGCAACCTTGTTGAATGTTTCAACAATGTGCTCAAGGGTGCTCGTTCATTGCCGGTGACTGCAATAGTGGAGTATACCTTATTCAAGCTTAATGAGTACTTTCAGAGGCATTCTAGGCATTCTGAAGAGACTGCAAAATGGATAGGTGAAAGCAAGGATTATCCGGATAAGGTTGATGAATGGCTGCAATTACAAGCAAGCAAGTCTTCTGGACAACAAGTTATCATATTTGACAAAATTGAAATGATCTATCAAATTGACGACCCAATCTCCGAATGTATGGCTCGTACCGCGCGTCGTAAGGAAAGTCATTAGCGGAATGACCCCTCATGCGCATAGCAACTACAGGCTGCAAATAAAGTCATGTTTTGATCAATACAAGAACACAAATGGGAAACGACGAAAATTCTGCACAAGTCTGGTTTCTTACCTTTCCGTTCTCAATGGCACGAGCACGATGTTCTGATCCCACTCCACGATTAATCCGTCATACCAAGGTCCATCATCATCCGTCATCCTACCAAATAAATCACAAACATCTATAAATACACAAACAATATGAAACAATATAATTCCCTTCTCAAACACAACCACATCATTTTTTTCTTCATATGCACACATAATTCTTCAAAAACATACCAACATCATCTCAATCAATCAAATAAATTTCTCAAATAATATGCCACGTTTCATCTTATGCAACATCTATATTACAACATTCCTATTGACAACATATGCAAATACATATCTTCTACAGTTCCATATTTCATCATATCTTTTGCAAATAAAATACGCCAATAATAGGATTATCTACACATAGAGTCATCATATATAAATTCAACCGTATTGTCATACCACATACACACATCATCTATCAAACCAAATTATCAAACAAGTCTATTTTACATACAAAAATCATGTATTCATCACCCCTCTTAGTACCAAAAAAAATTCTCTTGGACAACATATCCACTAAATGAAATTGATTTTGCCTACATGTTCAACTACACATCATCTACTACCTAGCAAATCATCTATCAACCACAAACAAATTCCTAAAACAAAGAAACCATCTACTCATCTAACATCACCTAGTGTTGAATAATGCATCAAAAAGAAGAGGACTCAACCAAAAGAAATTGGAGGAGAGGGGGGTGAATACCTCAAGGATGCTTAGGGGCTCAGATCCATGAACTAGAGTAGAGGATGGAGTAGATCAGGGGAGGATTTGGTGTGAGGGAGAAGAGGGGCGAAGGAGAGGACTCCTCTGTTCGTGCGCCGCCAGGGGGAAGAGATAATGGGTGGGTGGGCTCGGCCCGCGCTGGTTATCCACTTACCAGGGCCAGACGCCAAGGATGGTGACGTCTGGGTCGCGAGGCGGAAACGCCAAGTACCGTGGCGTCTGGACCCGTTCCCACGTAAGCAAGTCAACGAGCAGGCGAGTGGTGCGGGCCAGGGGCCAAACGCCAGGGTGCGTGGCGTCTACTTCGCAACCCAGACGCCAGGGATGTTGGCGTCATCTAAAAAGGTTAAAAACGATCATGTTTGCAAAACGAGATCAAATTCGATATTTGTTAGCCCAAAGGGTCGGAACAGTAATTTTGTCCGGCCAGGTGTTCCCGCTTCCGCGCGGTAGAGCTGAGCCGTCGCGCCGGAACTGGAAGTAGTAGGTCACGCGCGAGACAGACAGATCATGGAAGCTGATGCCTGATGGGATGGACGATGGTACGTACCGGTGTAACCCAAAGCTGATGGATGGAATAGAACGTGTGATGATGGATAGATGCGGCCTGCTTGCTTGCTGGACTCTCGACACCGGTGCTGGCTAGCCTATGGGGACTAAGGAGGAGTGGCTATTGTTTGGGCTTTCGTGATTCTTTATCTAACCAAAGCTGGACAACGTGATTGTGTCAAGGGTCTTCTCTCTTACATGCATGACAGAGAATACCTGGTAAACCTTAATTACTAATTAGCCTCCTCCCGCTACAACAATAGAAAGAAAAGAAAAAACCTGCCTAATTAGTCTCCAAATCCGGCGACAGAGAAGTGCGTTGCGTCACACATCATACTAGAACATAAAGGCGCGCGTTGCCGCACCCATCCATCTTGAGATAAGAATGATAGAAATTATCGAGTAAGTATCCCGTAAGTAACAGAATTAGAAATGAATGATCTGCACTTTTAGCAACAAGTAGATCCAACCCACTCCATCATGCGGGAGAAAAAAACCCTACATAGCTTAATACATGGAACAATTGTTCATCAACTAAAAAAAGCAATATTTCATGAGTAAATTTACGGAGTAAAGAAATTAATTAGTGGTATATAGCGACGACTTCCAGATGCAATTAGGCATCACCTTTCCTGCCAGATCCTCAATTTCTAACATCCTCAGAGTGGTTGCTCCATGACATGTGATGGTAATATCAACAATATCAGCCACCAGAATCTGCAAGTCACACCGTAAGTTAGTGCACTCTAACACGCTCATTCCCTTAAAGTTATTTTGTGGCTGCAGAATCTGTCAAACATCACTAATACTGATTACACTACAAAAAGGACGCTACAAGCAATGTCGTTATTCCTAGGTTGCACAATTCACCGGATTAATTCCACACGTAAAAATTGGATCCTGGTATTAAGGTGGTTTTCATGAGTATAATACTTATACAACTAAGCACCAATTAAAGGACCAAAGTAATTTCCACCAGCATCAAGCCGTTCCGCCATCTCTTATGCTCGGTCAAAGTTAAAAACACCACGACCATTTCTTCTAATCTGTTCTGCGAGCCTGAGCAGGTAAAGAACCTGTGAGACCACCATATTCTGAGTTGTTTTCCCAAACCTATTAGCAAGACGCAGAAACTTAACACAGATCATCTGGAGATTCTCCCAGTTTCATCATTCTCATCCCCAGCAGATTCGTTATCCTGCCAAGAATCCATGTCCACATTGAATGGACCATTAGCACGGACCTGCTGAACAGGTCGGACCGGAGGTAGCAGACTGTTCAGAAGAACAAGAAGATGAGGGTGAATCTTAGGTGAGAAGTTGGGAGGTGTATTTGTTGGACACAATGACATACCGGCCTTCGATGCTCCCCTCATCCTTGCATTCCCCTGAATCCAACCAAACGATATACGCAAATATATAGAAAGATACTAACATTTTCTTTGCTACGCACATAAGTTAGTTTATTAGTAGAACAGTGTGGTTCACAAGAAGGAAAATATTAGTAGAACAATGGAGCATGCCTTACTGTTGTGGGAGTCATTGAAGAGTCTTCCGGGGGTGTCGATGTAAGTGGAGTGGTGCCCATTGGTGGTACCTGAATTTGAACCTGATGTTGTCGGTCGAGGAACTCATGTTGATCAGATTGATGCCGACGAGGGGAGCAGCTCTTTTACCGCTGCTGCCGCAGCATCTCTCACTCGCTCAGACAACTCCGTAAACATTCTACCAAAGCTTCTTCAAATTACTGAGATGTTTTACAAATTGGTAAAATTCAAAAGACGTAGTTTAGTGATTGATGAGAAATCAGCAGAGATAGAGGAATCCATACATCACTGTGTGATTTGGCGATCATAATGTGGCCTTCCGGTTGTAGACTCTACGGTTATGGGTTGCTATTCTCACTCCCAGCGTACCAACGCAATCTCCTCACCGTCGACAATGAGGGGAGAGGCGAGCCGCGAGCCCCATGGGGTAGAAGAAGGGGAGCAAAATCTCATCGTCATGGAGTTAGGATTCTGGGCGCTGCTGTGCACCGTCAACAAGGCCGTCATGCACCATTATCGGATCTGCCCTTGTCACCGTCGCCGTTACCATCAATCATCTGGGTGCTTTCCAGCCGCCGTCGTGCTAGGATTAGGTTTGTAGTCTGTAGAGAAGAGGAGAAGGCTTGCGGCGGAGAGATATCTCTCTCCTGCGTGTCCGCGCATCGGCCATCAAGAAAGATATGGACCGCGTAGTCTTGGCCCAATTAATGAGAAGGCGCCTAGGTGGATGTCGGGAGCAGCAGCCCATTAACATCGGGGACGCTTGGGCTGCGAGGTGAAACTGACTCCCGCTGTGTGCTAGAACGATCGAGCAATCTACACCATTGTTTAGTTTGATCGGACGGTCGAGGATGTCAAATCGCTGGGGGACGCCGTAGGTGGCTGAGTTATACTGTTTTGTAATAGGTGTATACTTATCATTGTGTCAAGTACTATACCGGGCATGCATATCTTATCCAGTTTACTTCTATATAGCCGCTTTAATCTTAATGAGATCTTTGCATGCAGCTAGGCACACGCCAACCCACATAGGACATAGCCAAGGCCAAACGGTCAATGCCGGCGCCATTTTAGTACAAAATTGAGTTGATTATGGTCTTGTCCCCCGTCAATTGACAAGTACAAATCGAAGGATCCACGTCGGCGCAAAAGCTACCGCCAAATCGTAAGTTCGTATCAAGAAAATAGAGATGTGGCATGTGTGTGCATGTCACGAGATATACGGCTTACCGCTTACGTAGGGAGATCTACGAATGGACACAGTCAGTGAATGGAGAGTAAACTAACGAGTGATGGTATTAGCTGGCGATCGGCAGGGTCGCTTTTTTGGGTAGCATATATGCTGCGTGGTTTTAAATATGTTATCACATGAATCAGTGGTGCGGGTTTTCTTTGAAAATGAACTGATTTTCTTTTTGCGGGGTCGAAAATGAACTGATTTTCTTTTTGCGGGGTCGAAAATGAACTGCAACTTTCAAAAGAAGAAAACAACTTGAAAATCGAACGTCCACCACGTCCTTCTTATATTCAGATATTTGTAACAGAGCATAGATTTGCGCTTTAGACCTGCCTTGGCTGTGTTCATTGTCCACGTTTTGTATCTAGTGCATTTTACTTAGCGGGAAAGGTTAGCGGACGAGATAGAAGCATTTCCGAGCTAGTTTTAGAACCCCAATCGATCCTCCATGCATGCATGTGATGTGCAAACTCACGCGCTTCTATTACTAAGTCATTCGCGTAGTTTTAGGTCATCGATTCGAGGGATTAAATATATGATATATTTCATGAAAAGTATATCACTAAATTTCTACACGGATGTAATTTCTAAATATATATATTTTTGTCACATATAATACATATTTAGATAGTTAAATCGTCGATCTAGAACTACGCGAACGATTTATTCACCGAGACGGAGGTAGTACTGTAGTAGCGTGCAACGTTGGAGTGGGGACGTTGACATGCAATCGCCAATACACTGCACTAATAGCTGACAGCGTACGTGTTGGCCTGTGGGAGGTGCATGCAGCGGAGGAAGCGAAAACAGAACAAGCACACATTGGCGCGATGGATGCAAGGTGGCGGGTGTGCGTAAGGCGACGGGTGAAAGCCGACCTACCAACGGCGCGCGACGACTCCTCGACGTCGACGTCGGCTACTATATGCGCGCGGCGACGGGCCAGGTGTCCCCGTTTGTAGCAGGGGACCGAGCCGTCGCGTCAAAACGGGAAGTTGGTCATGAGCTGAGACAAAGACTGAGACAGATGACGCAGAATAGTTAGTGCCCTCGTGATTGAGATGACTGAGACAGAGCTTGTTCGATACGTATGTTATGTTGGTTGTTATTTCCGCCCTCGTGAATAGTGATTGCCTTGCCTGGAGCTCGATCGTCCAAGAAGTGACTGTATCAACCGTACGTAATACTTATACTTATCTACTCTACTGTGGCGAACAAGAAAATTACAGAATTTCCTTTTTACAAGATTTATAAGAAACGAAAGAAAGGCTGCGATAAACAGAACGGCGCCACCCAGCTCAGCGTGTGGACGCAGCGAAGCGTTCGGGGCCACAGATTGCATGTTACACCGGAGGTGGCGTTTTGGCTCATAGGTGCATATATATCGAAAATGCACTTTGGAGGCCGGGCTACCTGAAGGCCGGTATCACACCCGTCTGTCCTTGTGGTGATCAGTGCCAAGCAGGTATGCCTCCACTGTATTTCAGTTGCGGTCTTTTTACCGCCGCCCGTATTTGCTAGCAAATAAACAGTGGAAGCTCATGTAGACTAGTCGGCACAGCAGAGCAGGCACACTTGCGATCACCGTCCTGACATGTGCCGTGAGAGATTACCATCTGCAGGACATGGGATTGACTTGGTCGATCGTTGGAGCATCCTGCCGTTGCCTTTGTCTGCTGGTCCATTTATAGCAGAGGTCGTTTTTCTTTCGGGGAATAGCAGAGGTCGTTTGCATTGCAGCCACACCTAACTCAAACACAGTCGCAATGGCTTCTTCTTCATCCTCAGTCCGATTCAAGGAAAGCCTGCACCACTTGCCGCTCATCATGTCGACGGATTTCTTTTTACTCGGCCAAGCCGTGTGTAGATTTTTTGTGGTTTTTCTTTTTATTCAGCCGGGATTCATCTACATTCGCAGGAAGAACCTAGCGCCATATCTGAATTATTTTCGCGTTTGCAACCAAACACGTCAAACATCAGAAAATACACCATCGACCAACTGAATCAGAAACATGAGCTCCATCATTTTTCCCCACCAGACAGAGCTACTACACCATGCATTTTTTGGCAACATCAACATTACTAATTAGCTTAGCACAGGAATGTAAGTGTGAAATCGGTACCAGCGACACGACACACAAACCACCGATACATGCGGTGTTCTTTTCAAAAGATAAACATCTGATATTGTTTTCTTTCCGAAGCGGATCTGAATTGTTTCCAATCTGCAGTCCCGGTTTCAATTTAAACACACACTAAATCAATCAGCGAAGTCTGCCGGCTAGAACTAAGCGTGAACAATTTGAATACGACCACTAACTTGTGGTTTCGTCCCCTCTCGTTAGGGTTTCCTCCTCTCGGCGCCCGCCGCCGTTGAGAAAAACACCGCCGCTGATCTCCCTCCCGTTAGGGTTCCCTCCTCTCGGCGCCCGCAGCCGTTGAGAGTAACGCCTACGTTTTGATCTACCTCTCTCACCCCGTCGCAGGGGTTTTTGGAGAGGCAAGTGTTACATCACCGCGTCGGCCCTTGGGGGACCTAGGGCTAGGATGGCGGCGCCTTCGACATCAAGATCGCAGGAGGACAAAGATCTGGAAGAGATGATGGCTGATCCCGGGATAGTGGAGGACGAGTGTGACGATCTAGTCTTCGAAGATGAGGTGACATATGCCGATGCCATCCCCCGGTGGCTTGCGATCGGCAGGGTTCATACATCCAAGGAGTATGGTGATTTCTGGTTCTACAAGAACATGAGGAGTGCTTGGGATCTAGCGAAACCAGTAAAGTTCAGATCATTGGGCGATAATCTGTATACAATGCAATTCTCTTGTTTAGGAGATTGGATCAAAGTGATGGAGGGTGGACCATGGGCGTTTAGAGGACAGCCGGTTGTCCTTGCAGTTTATGATGGATTCACAAAACCATCTTTGATCGATCTGAATAGCTTCAAAATATGGATCCAAATACATGACCTGCCCGATGGTTTTGGTCCGTTGGTAAAAGCCCTAGCTGCTAAAGTGGGATCTGTGTGTGAGGATGATGATGATCCTGGAGACTTTGCTGGCAACTTCTACAGGGCTAGGGTTATTTTAGATGTGAGAAAACCTCTTAAGAACCATGTCTCCATTGTGAAAAAGCAGAAGAGGCAGATATTCAAAGTTAAATATGAGCGACTACCGGACTGGTGTGCGGTCTGTGGGATGATTGGTCACTTATACATGGAGCATGGAGATGGTGTTCATGATAAAAAAGCTTTGATTTTCAAGGAGCTGAGAGCGACCTGGAGCATGAGGGGGGGGGAATGTGACGCCCCCGATTTGACCGTACACTAATCATGCACGCAAATGTGTACGACCAAGATCAAGGACTCACTGGAAGATATCACAACACAACTCTAGACACAAATTAAAATAATACAAGCTTTATATTACAAGCCAGGGGCCTCGAGGGCTCGAATACATAAGCTCGAAAACACAAGAGTCAGCGGAAGCAATAATATCTGAGTACAGACATAAGTTAAACAAGTTTGCCTTAAGAAGGCTAGCACAAAAGTAACAACGATCGAAAAGGCAAGGCCTCCTGCCTGGGACCTCCTAACTACTCCTCGAAGCCGAACTTCACGTAGAAACATCCTCGGGATCTTCTGGGTCCTGGACTCCATCAATCTGGTTGCATCATCCGAGAAGAAGGAACAAGAGGGGAAAAGGGGGAGAAAAGCAACCGTGAGTACTCATCCAAAGTACTCGCAAGCAAGGATCTACACTACATATGCAATGATGTCTGAGTAAATGGGGTAATATATGTGGACTGAACTGCAGAAAGCAGAATAAGAGGGGGATAGCTATTCCAAACGAAGACTACGCTTCTGGTAACCTCCATCTTGCAGCAGTGGAAGAGAGTAGATGGTAAGTAACAAGCTTCCTCGCTTCTCGCAGCCTCCATCTTGCAGCAGTGGAAGGGAGTAGATGGAATAGTAACAACTATCAAAGCTTCTGGCAGCCTCCGTCTTGAGTAGCAGAAGAGCTCACCAAGTAATCATCGTAAAGCATAATCCTACCCGGCGATCCTCCCGCACATCACCCTGTGAGAGAGCAACCACCGAGTTATATCTGGAACTTGTCTGGGTGTGTTTTATTAAGTATCCAGTTCTAGTTGTCATGAGGTCCGAGTACAACTCCGGGTCGTCCTTTTACCGAGGGACACGGCTATACGAATAGATTAACTTCCCTGCAGGGGTGCACCACATAACCCAGCACGCTTGATCCCATTTGGCCGGACACACTTTCCAGGGTCATGCCCGGCCTCGGAAGATCAACACGTCGCAGCCCTACCTAAGCACAGCAGAGAGGTCAGCACGTCGGTCTAAGTCCTAAGCACACAGGGGTCTGGGCCCATCGCCCAATGCACACCTGCACGTTGCGAGGGCGGCCGGTAAGCAGACCTAGCCTCTCCTAATACCAGAGCAGGCTTCCAGTCCAATCCGGCGCGCGCCGCTAAACCACTGACGTCAAGAAGGCTTCGGCTGATACCACGACGTCGAGTACCCATAACTATTCCCACGTAGCTGGTTAGTGCGTATAGACCAAATGGCCAGACTCAGATCAAATACCAAGATCCCGTTAAACGTGTTATTATGAAATAACCGCGGACAACGACCAGGGCCAGGCCCACCTGTCTCCTAGGTGGTCGCAACCTGCCCTGTCACTCCGCCACAAAGTAACCATCAGGGGACTGTCGGGAACCCAGGCCCACCACTACCTGTGTGGAACCACCTGCCCCTTCAGCCCCCATCTCCGAATCATCAACATGTGTATGTAAAGTATGTATATAGTATATACCCGTGATCACACCAAGTGATCACGGCTCGATAGAATAGCAGGGCAGACGGACAAGGGTGTAGGGCCATTGATGGAATACTAGCATCCTATACTAAGCATTTAGGATTGCAGGTAAAGTATCAACAGTGGTAGCAACAATGACAGGCTATGCAGCAGAATAGGATTATCGAAAGCAGTAACATGCTACACTACTCTAATGCAAGCAGTAGAGAGAAGAGTAGGCGATATCTGGTGATCAAAGGGGGGGGGCTTGCCTGGAAGCCCTGCAGACGAAAGGAATCTTCGGAAGCGTAGCCGTAGTCGAACACCGAAGCATCAATAGTCTCGGGGGTCTATCACAGTATCGGAGTCTACCGAAAATAAGCAACGAAGGGGGAAACAAATAAATAACAGACCAAACAATAGTATCACAAAGCATAACATGGCAAAACGCGGTGCTACGTGTGACCTAACGCGGTGCTCGGTGATACAGACGAAGAGGAATAACATCCGGGAAAGTATTCCCGGTGTTAGGCATTTTCGGGCAGATGAAACGGAGGGTAATGTCGCATGTTCGGTATGATAGAGATGTGCGGCGGACGAACGGACCGCGTATTTGGATTCGTCTCGTCGTTCTGAGCAACTTTCATGTACAAAGTATTTTCATCCGAGTTACGGTTTAAAAGATATGATTTTATTAAGTTTTTATTAATTTTTGGAATGTAATATTAATTAATTTAATTTGAAAATGCATTTATGACATCAGCATGATGTCATGCTGACGGCAGCAGGGGTTGACTGGTCAACCTGACAGGTGGGTCCCACCTGTCAGTGACACAGTATTAATTAGGGTTAATTAATTAATTAAACCTAATTAATTTAATTAATTAAAGTTAAAATAAGTTAATCACAATTAATTAGTTCAACTTAACAGTATATCATTAAGTTAAATAGTTATTAGATTAATTAAAACATTAGTTAATTAACTAATTAGATTAATTAGGATTTAATTAATCCAGATTAATTAAGTTAATTATTTAGTTAACTAATTAATTAATTAATTAATTAACTAATTATTATTATTTATATTTGTTTTCTATATTTTTTTAAAAACGTTCTGGGGTGGGGCCCCTTTGCCATAGGCCCAGGGCCATATCGGGCGCTGGGTTACCGGGCACAGCCCGAACGGCGTTGGTTGGGCGCCCACCCGACGAGGCACGGGTGAGGGAGCGCGAGCGGACGCGCTGGGGCGTCGGCGCGGCGCCGGCGCCGGGCGCCGGAGGTGGCCGCGGAGGGGGGGGCCGGCGGCCAGGGGCAGAGCAGCGCCCGAGACCGGGGGGAGAAGCGTGGGCCGAGGAGGCCAGAGGCGGGGCGCGGCCATGGACTGGCCAGGAGGCGCGGCCAGGTGGACGCTGCCGGAGCCGGCCGTGGCCGCCCGGAGCAGGCCTAGCGGGGAGGAGGGACGGGACGGC
>LR738712.1:63885826-63936892 GCA_902687465.1 Secale cereale
TTTTTCTATTTTCTTTTCAATTTCTTTTCTGTTTAGTTTAGTTCCCCATTTATTTTAGTTTTGTAAATTATAAAGGCAGTTCCAATTTTAGTGTTAATAAGTATGCCACTCCCACATAAGTTTGGGCAACAAAATAAAATAGTTTAATATTTTATAAAATACCAAAGGCATTTACTTAATTGTTTTATCTGATGTTTCAATCATTTTGGTGCATTTAAATATGTTATAATAATAAGGATTCTCCACCATAATTCCTTATGATTTATTTGGTACGTCCCGAACATTTTAGTTTTAATGTTTGAAAACTTTTGTGTTTTCTTTTTAATTCAAATTTTAATTTGGATCGTTTTCGAACTAACACGAGACTATCAACAGTAATTGTGGTGACGTGTCGTCATTAGTAGAGGGTTACTGTAGCTTAACTATCCGGGCGTCACAGGGAAGTAGAGGAGGTGGCAGAACTCATGAGTCAGATGACAACCCTGCAAAACCTATGGTGCAGTCTGTTGCAATGGACTTGGATAAAAGAGCAGAAACTGAGGCTCCAGACGGAGATCTGAACAGAAAACGGGGGGTTGATGCAGGTACTTCAGGGCAAGTGATAGCCAAGAATATCTTGTCCTTGACTGGGCCGGGGACCATCCCAGCAAGCCCGCCCCCGAAGATTGATTTAAAGAGACTGAAAGCGGACAACTCAAGCAAGACCGTGGCTACAACCAATGTGCAGAAGCAAAACCCTTCTTTGGCGGGCTCCCTGGAGGAGCGCCGCCGGATTTAATGGATCTAATGAGCTGGAACTGCCGGGGGGGGGGGGACCCCCGGACAGTTCGTGAGTTAGCGACGCTAGTGCAGTCGCATTCCCCCAGGGTGGTGTTCTTATGTGAAACAAGACAGAAAGAGGAAAAAATGAAGAGATTGAGAGGCAGACTTGGTCTGAAAGGGTTTACTGGTGTGGATAGCAATGGCCTTAGCGGGGGCCTTGCTCTTTTTTGGCATGAAAGTCTACTAGTGGATATTCTGGACAAGGACGATCGATATATTGATGTGATGATTCGATTACAGGCTGACGCAGAACCTTCAAGGATAACCTTTGTGTACGGAGAGCCTCGAGTTGAGAACCGTCATTTTATGTGGCAGAAACTACAGACACTTTACACAACATCAAACCTGCCTTGGCTAGTAATCGGGGACTTCAATGAGTGCCTTTGGGATTTCGAGCACTTATCTGCCACATCAAGATCGGAAGGACAAATGACGGCCTTCAGAGATACGTTGGAGGTTTGCCAGCTGGTGGACTTAGGGTTCTCAGGAGTGCCGTTCACATACGATAATAGGAGGAGTGGAACAGCAAACGTACGAGTACGTCTGGACCGCGCGGTGGCCTCTAGTGCCTGGAGAAATATGTTTGCCTTCTCGGTAGTTACCCATGTTGTGTCACCTTGCTCGGATCATGTGGCAATCTTCCTCAAAGGCACTTCGGACTCGGGACCGAACAGAGGTCGACGGCACCAGTATGAGATATTTTGGGAGCGAAGTGGTGAACTACCAGAACTGGTGCAGCAAGCCTGGGAAGAGGCAGGCCCGATTGGGAATCTCGAGCAGTTACAGACGACACTCAAGAAAACTATGTCGACACTGGGCTTATGGAGCAGGAAAAAGTTTGGTAACATTACACGAGAGCTTGCTAAATCCAGAACACAACTAGAGGAACTAATGCATATGAATGCCGATCGCCGGGACATACAGCGTATAACTGATAAAATGAACGAGTTACTGTACCAGGAAGAGATGTTATGGCTCCAACGGTCTAGAATCAACTGGTTGAAGGAGGGTGACAGGAATACAAAGTATTTCCAAAGCAAGGCAGTTTGGCGAGCTAGAAAGAACAAAATCCGTGAACTAGTTGATGACAGCGGGGTTAAACATTCAGATGAGGCGACAATGGGGAATATGGCAAATGAGTACTTCCAAGGAATGTTTAAATCTGATCCGAACCTCATATATGCCCCGGTTTTGAACTTGTTTGATGCAGTGGTGTCGGATGCAGATAACGCAAAGCTGTGTGCCCCTTTTAGCAACGAGGAGATTGCTGACGCCCTCTTTCAAATAGGGACGTTGAAGGCCCCGGGTCCTGATGGTTTCCCAGCCCGGTTTTTTCAACGCAACTGGAGCACGTTGCGGGACAGTGTAACCTCATCGGTGAAGGAGTTTTTTGAATCAGGTGTGATGCCAGATGGGGTTAATATGACCACTATTGCTCTAATCCCAAAAGTCTCTACTCCTTCAAGGTTAACTGAGTTTAGACCTATCAGTTTATGTAATGTGATCTATAAGGTTATCTCTAAGTGCTTGGTTAACCGACTGCGGCCAATTCTGGATGATATTATATCGCCAGAACAAAGTGCTTTTATACCTGGAAGGATGATCACGGATAATGCACTCATAGCTTTTGAGTGCATTCACCACATAAAGCAAGAAAAAGATCCCACCAGACGTTTTTGTGCCTACAAGCTCGACTTATCAAAGGCGTATGACAGAGTTGATTGGGGTTTCTTGAAGCAAATGATGCAGAAGTTGGGTTTCTCTCATCGATGGATTGATTGGATCATGACATGTGTCACCTCGGTGAGGTATTCGGTAAAACTAAACGGAACCCTTCTAGATTCATTTGCACCGTCGAGAGGTCTACGGCAAGGTGACCCTTTATCACCCTTCTTATTCCTTTTTGTTGCGGACGGGCTTTCGGCCATACTGAGACATGAAGTGGAGGTTGGAACTATTACTCCTGTTAGAATTAGCAGAAGGGCACCGGGAATATCACATCTATTATTCGCCGATGACTCCTTACTATTTTTTGAAGCAACACAGGAACAAGCTAGAAAAGTCAAGGAGATGCTAGATCTATATGCAAGTGCCACTGGACAAAGCATCAATCTGAATAAGTGCTCCATAATGTTCGGACAGGCATGTTTGGAAACTGCACAGGAGGAGGTGCGAGCTGTGCTTGAGGTCGATAAGGTTGAATTTGAAGAGAAATACTTGGGCCTCCCTACACCTGAAGGAAGAATGTCAAAAGGCCGCTTCCAAAATCTTCAGGCCAGCCTCACAAAGAGGCTTATACAGTGGGGAGACGGTTGGCTGGCGCAACCAGGCCGTGAAGTCCTCATTAAATCAGTAGCGCAGGCTCTTCCAACATATATCATGGGTGTCTTTAAACTACCGTTCTCAGTTTGCGATGACTTAACGAGAATGGTAAGGAACTTCTATTGGGGTTCTAGAGATGGGAAGAGGAAAGTTCACTGGAAATCTTGGGACATGTTGATGCAGCCAAGTTGTAAAGGAGGGCTTGGGTTTCGAGACTTTAGATTGTTCAACCAAGCTCTCCTTGCCCGCCAGGCTTGGAGGTTGATCGACAGGCCAGACAGTTTGTGCGCCCGACTCCTCAAAGCTCGCTACTACCCGGAGGGTCAGCTAGAGGACACAGTTTTTGCGGGTAATGCTTCACCATCCTGGCAAGCTATAAGCTATGGTTTGGAACTCTTGAAAAAAGGTTTAATCTGGAGAGTGGGCAACGGAGCAAGTATCCGTGTATGGAGGGACAACTGGATCCCCAGGCCGCATTCTTTCAAGCCTATTTCTCCTCGAGGTAATAGTCGTATGCGATTTGTTTCAGAATTGCTTAACGACAATGGCTCCTGGAATTTAAACCTGCTACAGAGCCACTTCTGGCCTTGTGACGTTGACGAGATCTTGAAAATCAGAGCCTCACCGAGACTGGAGACGGATACAATTGCTTGGGGACCTGGCAGATTTGGCAATTTTTCGGTTAAGTCAGCCTATGACTTCGCTTTTGATGAGGCCAACAGGGAAACACAGTCTGCTTCTAGCTCCAATCCGCAAGGTGACCGGGCTATCTGGAAGCTGTTATGGAAAACAAACATCCCTCCTACAGTAAAAATTTTTGCTTGGAGAGTGCTCACTGACTCCCTCCCTACCTGGGTAAATATGCATAAGAGAACTCTGGAAACGACAAACATATGCCCGGTGTGTGGTATGGAACCGGAAGACAACTTTCACCCACTTTGCCGATGCCCGAGAGCACGGGAACTTTGGATATACATGTCTGAGGTATGGGATCTTCCACAGGTGGATTCTGTCTTGAACGTGGGTAAAGAATGGCTGTTCCAAGCCCTACAACCACTACATGAAATACAAAGGTCGATGTTGCTTATGACACTTTGGCGCTGCTGGTTTATTCGCAATGAAATAGTGCACCATAAGAAGCCCCCGCCTCTTGAGGCTTCAAGGAGATTCCTAGTCAGCTACCTGGAGTCCCTGATAGCCATCAAAATGAATGCTCACATGGACCCAGCCAAAGGAAAGTCGGTTGTATCATATGATCGCTTGCTGCTTAAGGAGAACAATGCGCCCCTGCCACCTAGACTGCCGTGGACTGCACCACCGGAGGGGTGGGTAAAGCTAAACACAGATGGTTCTTATGATGCTGGCAGGGCAGGTGCAGGTATGGTTCTACGGGACCCTCGGGGTCGTGTAATTTTCTCTTCATGTAGAACACTTTATTCGTGCCGTGATGCTTTGGAGGCAGAATTGTGTGCCTGCATGGAAGGGCTGTCTTTGGCGATCCAAAGAAGCGAGCATCCACTGATAATCGAGATGGATTCACTTGTCGCCACAAAGCAAATTCAAGGGCAAGACCAGGATAGATCTATTTATGCATCTTTAGTCAAAGAGATTAGATATCTCTTATCTCTCCGTGAAGTTTGTATTACTCATGTAAGTCGATATCAAAACCAAGTTAGTGATAGCCTAGCTAAGTTTGCTCGTATCGAGGGAAGAACCATGACATGGATTGGCTCAGGACCCCCGAGTACGTTGCAGCTAGTTGCCACTGATTGTAACACTATGGTGATATGAGTAATACAATATTTCCAACCGCAAAAAAAAAATAAAAAAATCAGCGAAGTCTGTTTTTGAGGGGTTGGTGCATGTCTGCGCCGGAAGTGCTGCACCAAAATGATGCCTATGCCCAATGACAGATCCCTCAGAATCTGCTGCCATTTCTCTCTCGGATAGCCCCATACCATCGCGACAGTTGCCAGTACTGTTTTCACATTTCTCAGTTGCTCCATAGCAAGAGTATGCATCCACATTGCTGTCACCTAGCCTAACAATTTCTAGACATAGCACAGAAGATCATCTCGTGAGATTCAACAACCAGGGGCAGACGAACCAGGAACAGGAAGCGATCCGACAGGTAATGTCCGCGAATCACCTAATTGGTTTGAATATACAGTAATAGTTTACCCTGATTCGGCTTACTCGAAGAAGAACTCCATGCCGTGGAATCCATGGCGAATCGTCGCCGCCCGGCTACTGCGAGAAGGGGATGAATGGTCTATAACTAGCCAAAAAATCTGACCACCGCGTGGAAGTAAAGGTAAACCAAGAGCAACTAGCTAACGAGCGCTCCTTCGAGAGTCTTGCAACAATCAGCGCCACTTGATGCGCTCTCAGTCATTCATCACGTGTCGCGCTCTGAGCGTTCTCTCCGAATATATTTTTCCGCACGCGTTTTTGACTTTTTAAACGGGTTTTTCGGTTTTTTTTTCGACGTTTTGATTTTCCACCGGTCTACCTTAGCTTTTCGATCGAGCAAAAATTTCGAAAAAAATATTTTGCGCGAAAAAATGCGTTTTTCCCTTTCGTGAGAGATCACGGTTTTGCTTCCGCGACAGGCACGATTTTATTTTCGCGAGTCATGGCCGGGCCTCTCAGAAACGAAAAAAACGTGTTTTTTGTTTTCGCAAGAGTCACGGTTTTGCTTCCGCGAGAGGCACGATTGTGCTTTAGCGAGAGTCACGGCCGTACCTCTCGGAAACGAAAAAAAATAAGTTTTTTGTTTTCTTTTTCCTTTTTGCGAGAGTCACGGTTTTGCTTTCGCGAGAGGCACGGTTGTGCTTTCGTGAGAGTCACAGACGTGCCTCTCGGAAATGGAAAAAAAATGCGTTTTCTGTTTTCTTTTCTTTCGCGAGAGTCACGGTTTTGCTTCCACGAGAGTCACGGCCATGCCTCCTCGGAAACGAAAAAAAAACTCGTTTATTTTCTTCCACGAGATTCACAGTTTTGCTTCGACGAGAGCCACGGTTGTGATTTCGTGAAAGGCATGGGTGTTCCTCTTTCGGAAAGGGAAAAACCCATGCTCCCGGTTCGATTTTTTTCGATTTTTTCGTCTAGTTTTTTTCGTGAAAAAAAAGTTCGTCAAAACTAATCAACATGTGATTTAGTTTTCAAGATCTCGACGCGAGGATGAAAACGGTTCGACATTTGGACACACGATTTAAGAAAAAATGTTACTCCTTAGTTTTTTTTTTAGGGAAACTCCTTAGCTAGTAATTTCGAGGTAGACCTATGTACAGCGGCATATATGGGTTCACCAAACCAACATTAATAACCCACCAGCCCACCCCCACCGCCAGCTACATATGAGAGTTTCAAAACAGCCCACTACGTACATAATGTGCATGCATAACGACGCATACTTGAGGCCCGTGTACAATGACAGCACGGCAGCCCATGGCACCGCTGTATTGCAACTTAATAGCCAGCGTATAAACCACCCGAGACCTACGGAGCACACATCGCAATGCGAGACTACATGGCACAGATTTCGGCCGCCAGGTAGCCCGGCCATCGTGAACCAACCTGTGGTTGGATGGTTAGAGGGACTGTGGTATCCCCAGCCCACCAGGGTTCAAATCTTGGTGCTCGCATTTATTTCTGGATTTATTTCAGAATTTTGGCGATGCACATTCAGTGGGAGGAGACGTTCCCGTCGACGACGAGGCGCCTACGATGATTTCGTAAATCTCAAGATTATATGCTGGCTCAGTATTTCGGAGGTGCTCATAGGGGTAGGGTGTGCGTGTGTGCGTTCATAGGGGTGAGTGTATGCGCGTGTATATGAGCGCTTGTGTTTGTACTGATGTTCAAAAAAAAAAGCAGCCCGGCCACCAAAACGCCTCACTCCATATATACCTATTATAAAATATATCTAAGAAACACATTTCAAAATGTATTTTTTTTGAGAAAAAACCCCACGTGTACATCCAAGCACTATTTATACATGGAGCAGTTACAATTCTGTGAGAGTAATTCTAACCGCAAGATGCGGTTGCTAATGCGTGAGACAATTTGCTAAGATGAGAGAGGAAGTGCAACTGCTCCTCGCAGTTAGAGATTACAAAGTCGGTTCCGTACTTAGCACGTGATAATTAGTAAATTAACAAGTGCTCTAATTCTATTCCTAACCCTCCCCCTTGGATCACACATCTTCTAGAAGAATCCATCATCTAGAGCTTCTTGTATATTTCATCATATAGAGCTTCATGTATATTGGTCATCCAGCTTGAGAATCATTTGTGCAATTTAAGAACCTCCCCAAAAAAACCCTGTGAAAAAAATATATGAGGAGTAATAGATACACCATCGAAAACATCTTTAAAAACCATGTGGGAAAAATATAAGGAGAAAAAATATGGTATAATCTATATTGCCTCATTAAAAACTGATGCAAAAACTCATAAAGGAACATAGTGCAATAATTATTATCTGATGATAACTAAAGGGTTATAATTCTAGGAGTGTTCTCCCCCTGAAGTTTGCAAATCTCGAAAACGCCTCATACCAATCCCGTGAATACATTTTTGGAATGTTGAATTTGGTAAAGACTTTGTGAAAAAATCTGCTAGATTGTCACATGATTTGGTTTGCAAAATATCAATTTCTCCATCTTTCTGTAATGAATGAGGAAAAAACAACTTAGGAGAAATGTGTTTTGCGATATTACTTTTTATATAACCCATTTGCATTTGAGCAACACAAGCCACATTGTAATAGTTGGTGATCCTAATGAACGAACACCACAAGAAGTTTGAATGTGGTTAATCATCCTGCGAAGCCATACACATTCCATTGGTAGTTTATTTAATGCAATTATTTCAGAATGATTAGTGGAAGTTGCTACGAGAATCTGTTTTTGCGACTTCCATGAAAAGGCAGTTCCACCATATAAGAATACGAAACATGTCTGTGACCTGGCATTGTGAGGATCAAATAGATAGCCAGGGTCAGTATATCCTACCATAGTCATATCTTGATTTTTCTGATAGAATAAGCCAAAATCTTTTATGCCATGTAAATATCTTCAAATATTCTTTACTCCTGTCCAATGATGTTTTGCTGGAGCAGCGCTATGTCTAGCTAGTAAATTTACCGAAAATGCAATATCATGCCCGGTGCAATTTGCAAGGTATATTAGCGCACCAATGGCACTAAGATACGGGAACTCATGTCCTAATCTCTCTTCGTCATCATCCCAAGGTCTAAAATGATCTTTATTCTTATGAAGGGATCTGACAACCATGGGTGTTTTGGTTGGATATGATTTATCCATATTGAAATTTTCCAAAACCTTTTGAATACAAACAGGTTGGTATATTAAATTTCCCGAGGGAAGATGCTCAAGCTGTATGCCTAAGCAAAATTTGGTCTTTCCCAAAACTTTCATCTCAAATTCCGTCATTAAATGATTTTGTGTACTTCCTCTATATCATGTGTACTCCCAATGGTATTGAGGTCATCAACGTACACTGAGATGATGCAAAATCCATTTTAGGACTTTATAAATACAAAAGGGCAATCATCATTATTTGAGTAACCTTTCCAAATAAGAAACCCACTCAGTCGGTTATACCACATTCTACCCGACAGTTTTAAGCCATAGAGTGACTTCTGTAAATTTACACTATATGTGTTGCGATTTCCTTTTGGATTTGGCATTTTAAGTCTTCCAGGAACTTCCATATATGTCCGATTTGAGTGACCCACCCATATAAGTATGTTGTCACTATGTCCATTAACTGCATAGATAAATTCATTTGTACTACCAAAGATATTAAGTACCGAAACATTATTCCACTCATGATAGGAGAGTATGTATCATTGTAATCGATGTCGGGTCTCTGTGTGAACTCTTGTGCTACAAGCCTCGCTTTGTATCTCACCACCTCATTGTTTTCATTCCTTTTTCAAACAAAAACCCATTTTGCTCTCACGGTGAAGATATTCTGAGGAGTAGATATTACTGAGGAAAACACCTCTCTTTTGTTGTGCGAGCGCAGTTCTGCCTCAATTGATTCCTTCCATTTAGGCCAATCAAGGCGCTAGAGGCACTCCGTGACGACACGGCTCTGTATTTCCATGTAGCGTGCAAAAGCGAAAGCGAGCGATGGCAGGTCCCTCCCTGCCATAACTTTCACCTTTCTTTCCAGTGATGGCTCTCTGTCTCTCGGCTAAGCAAGTGCTGATAACATGTAAAGTGAAAAAGTGATTGCCAGAAGTGAATGATTCTCATTGATTGTGAACTATTTATACAGGCATCAGTTACAATTATGTGAGAGCAATTCTAACCGCAAGATGTGGTTGCTAATGCGTGAAACAAAATAGTAACTGCATTGAGCAGTTGCTAAGATGAGAGAGGAAGTGCAACTGCTCCTAGCAGTTAGAGATTACAAAGTCGGTTCCTTAATTAACACGTGATAATTAGTAAATTAACAAGTGCTCTAATTCTGCTCCTAACAAATCTAATGGCATGTGCTAATGCACGCACCCTTGTCCGCGGCGATAACAAACAATACTACTACTATGGATCATATATTTATGCTCTATATAAAGCTGCGCATAAGGATGGCAATGGGTAGGGTATGAGGCGGATGGAGCAATACCATACCCATACCCGTGTAGTCAATGGGTATGAAATTCTACCATACCCGTACCCACGGGTATGAAACTTTACCCATACCCGTACCCGACGGGTACCCATACCTATTGGGTACCCAATGGGTAGATCAAACAGTACACAATTACATCATCTATAGCATATTTAACAAAAAAATTGATCTCAACTCAATAACAGATATATGAGTACTTGACAATTATCTCAATTCAAATTGACAATTGGTGACAACTTTATCAGAGGTTCACAAGCTCACAACATCACTTTAACATAGATGCACTTATGAGTCATCACATGTTAGTATAAATGGGTAGAGTATGGGTATACCCATGGGTAAAAGGCTATACCCGTGCCCTACCCATGACTTCATGGGTAGAGTATGGGTACTATCCGTGGGGTATAAAATTGTGCCAATACCCTGTCCATGTGGGTACAGTATCCGCGGGTACCCGTATTCATGGGTAAAATTACCATCCTTAGCTGCGCACAGATAAATGGTCCATAGTAGTAGTGGTTATTATAGTCGCGTAATCATTAGCACATGTTATTGGGTGATTACATAATGTATTAGCCCGGACCAATGGCCGTCGGCCAGTTGCGCGTGGAGAAAAACTTGTCTGATAATTTTTTTATTATGTTTGTGGAGATTTGTGTTTTTTGTCATTTATTTAATAGATTTGAGACATTTTCATGCAAAAACACTCTCACGCTCACCTTATCTCATATACAGTAGTATACACTCTTACTTGTGCAAACTCGAATTTTTCATGCATTAATTGGGCTACTTCATATTTTTAGTCTTTTTTTAACCAGACTTTGTATTAAACATGACAAGTTCTTGCAATATTTTTAACCACGTGTTTAGTTATTTTATGACGTGATAACTTTTTTTATGAATATTTTTTTTGAACTTTAGCGACTTTATTTAAACAACAACCATATATTTTACAATAAAGGGGATCAAGAAGTCCGGGGGTTTATCATTCCACACCTTTGTTTCCTGTCCTTCGAAACTAAAGCGAGCAAGTTCGTGAGCACACCCATTAGCTTCTCGCACACAATGACTTATAGTCGCTTTGCCGAAAGAACTCATCAACTTTTTTTTACGAATATAACTTAATTTCTTTATGATCTGATATCTTATTGTAGTATTTTATTGTTAGGGCTAAAAGTAAATATGGCCAATAATTATGAGTATGCAAATTGCTAGTGGAGAAAAATTCTGGCCAGATTGAATCTTTTAATATGTATAAGAAATAGGTAATGCATGTACCACGATATCCAAATGGCAAATTAATTAGTGCTCAACAACTTGCTTGTGCTTCTGCAAAAATTAAGCTAATGCCACTTTTGTTCTAAAAAGAGTTTCTTCGGGACCTCGTAAACAAAGCAAAGCGTGTGATTATTGCTGCTTTATTGAGCACATGCGGCCCATCCATAACCCGCACGTTGAATTCGTTATGGAAACAATTGGTCCGGGAAGCAACTCGCACACGTACGTACAGCGCGGCATGGTCCATGGCGGTGGCGCCACCACACGCTTTGCATTACTAACGGAGAAGAGCATGCACCACTCAGCCGATATTGGCCGTTGGGAGAAGAGCATGCACCACTTGTACACCCCCAGGGCCGTACCTGAGAATCTGAGGGCCCGGTGCAGAATATGAACCTAGGCCCTTTATATTGGAAATATTAATTCTGAAATTAATAAATTCTTTATTTTTTTGCTAGTATAAACATAATACTTTCAGTAACAATGCGAGAGCCATTTTTTTAGTGAATGCAAGAGCGATATATGATGACAAGAAAAACCAATAGATGAGAGCGGAGCATATGAATCCATTGCTACCCTTAAATTTCTTTGAAGAATTTGTGAAGGGATTTGCATCAAGGATAATGGAGAACTGTAGAAGAATAGGGAAGTGATTTACTTCATGTACTAGTTATGAATTCGATGCATGTGGAATTTCTAGTCCAACATAGCGTTAATTATTAATGTTAATGTTATTCAAAATAGAGAGAGGTCAAAAGAAATACTTACTCCCTTGATTGGCCTTGGAATTTGGAACTGGTTGGTGTGGGAAGTTGGAACATTGCATGAGCGATCAAGTATTCATGGTTTACTCTCTTGATCACTACACTAGTAAATGCTACTTAAGATGTAAATTGGGGCCCCAAATTTTTGGGGGCCCTGTGCCATCGCACACTCTGCACATGCTTACCATACGGGCCTGTACACCCCAATTGCCTAAAGCCTAAAGATGCATTCCTCTTTTATGGCCCTGACCTGCACAACACAAAGTCATCAGAAACAAAAAAAAAAACTTGTACTCCAGTTCTTCCTGCTCCGCCCACCAGATTGGTCAAGGACAGAGGTACGGTCTCGATATACGTAGGCTCTCTCACGGCTGGGTGACTCGATCGATCCAACACTCAGACCAGCACGCCAACAGAGAAGGAAACAATCTACTGTGTCCATCGATCAATCTCACGTACAGTAATATTTAGCAATACGTGGTGCATGTTTCTGCACACTTGTTCCGAGTTTCGAGCGTGTTACACTTCCATTCGTTACCTAGCCGGCTATGGTTAATCTTTTCATCTTTTGCATGGTACTACGCCATATGCACGTTCCTTTTTTCTAAAGATTTGCATGTTGAGTATGGAAAGAGCTAGCGCTGCCGAATGCAGTGCATGTGATCTGGAATGTTCGCACACGTACGGGCCTGGCCATTATCATCGCAGCGGAATGGTCACTTCTTCTTATTTAATCCAACGGAATGGCACAGCAGTGAGATTTTCTTTAGTAGTAGTATATGAAAATATCCAAGTGACGAAACCATCCAATGATGAGCGGCACAATAGTCCTGCCACCGAAACAGCTCTCGCCGCGTGGCCACTGTTGGGTGATCAGACAGCAGACGCCGAGTCCGAGACCCATTCCAGTAATGAATAAGTGAAATAAACCGACAAAATCAAGAATCCTTTAAAAGGAAGGAATAATCAATCAAATCAGACTCCTGGACGGATTCGGATCCACCTGTCGGAACGTCGTGGCTCCCACGTCATCAGCCTCGTTTCTGTCTCTCAGCGTCCCCACGCGATATATATACCGCCGCTGCTCGACCCCAATCTTCTCCAACCTCGCAAGCTAAACTTGCACCCAAAGCTTCTTCTCCTCCTCCCTTTCGGTCTCGGCTTTCCTCCCGACGCAGGTCATTCCATATTCGGATCCCGGCCCTTCCTCGATCGCCTTTAAAAGGACCCTGCCGTGCCGCTCGGTGCAGCACAAATCCACCAGCTGATCCATCGTTTGCTCGGTGAATTGTGGCATCGACCGACGATGGGTAACCACCAGAAGCTGCTCAGCTTCCTCCGGCCGGACCCGGCCACGGCCGCCTGCTCGCCGAGGTCCTTCTCCTCCTCTTCCGCCTCCGTGTCAGACGACGACGGGTACAGCTGCTCGTCCTACCCCACGACGGACGGGGACGCCTCGCCGTCGCGCTACGGCGGCTCCTCGACCCCGCCCACACCGAAGTCGCCGTGGGCGCACCTCCCGGGCCTCGGCGCCTGGAGTGCCGTTGCCGAACCGGGGGCGACGGGCCTCATCGCGTCGCTGGTCAAGGAGGACGGCCACATCTACTCGCTGGCTGCCACCGGGGACGTTCTTTACACCGGCACCGACTCTCGGAACGTGCGCGTCTGGCGAGACCAGCGCGAGCTCGCCGGGTTCAGGACCGCCAGCGGCCTCGTCAAGGCTATAGTCATCGCCGACGACGGCCGCATCTTCACCGGCCACCAGGACGGCAAGGTGCGCCTGTGGCGCGCCGACGCGGACAACCCGGCCGTGCACCGCCAGGTGGGCTCGCTCCCGAAGCTCAAGGACTACCTCAAGAGCGCCGTCAACCCCGCCAGCTACGTCGAGACGCAGCGCAAGGGGCGCCAACGCGCGGTGTGGCTTCGGCACTCCGACGCCGTGTCCTCCCTCAGCCTCGACGAGGGCGCCGGGCTGCTCTACTCGGCCTCGTGGGACAGGACCTTCAAGGTGTGGCGCGTGTCGGACTCCAAGTGCCTCGAGTCCGTCAGCGCGCACGACGACGCAGTGAACACCGTGGCCGCCGCCGGGTTCGACGGCGTCGTGTTCACCGGATCGGCCGACGGCACCGTCAAGGTGTGGCGGCGGGAGACGGCCCCGAAGGGCGGCGCGACGAAGCATGTCCTCGAGACGGTACTCAGGAAGGGCGAGGGCGCGGTCACCGCCATCGCCGTGTCGCCCGAGGACCGCGTCGTCTACGTTGGCTCGTCGGACGGGTTGGTCACCTATTGGTACTGGATCGACGGCGAGGCGAGATACGGCGGCGTGCTCAAGGGCCACAAGTTGGCGGTGATGTGCCTGGCGGTGGCCGGCAACGTCGTGGTCAGCGGCTCGGCCGACCGGACCCTCTGCGTCTGGCGTCGCGACGGGGCAGAGCACGTGGGTCTCGCCGTTCTGGCCGGCCACACAGGGCCTGTGAAGTGCGTCGCCATGGACGAGGAGGCCGCCAACCGTTCGGGCGGCGATCGGCGGTTCGTTGTCTACAGCGGAAGCCTCGACGGGTCGGTCAAGGTGTGGCGCCTGTCGAACGCGGAAGCCGCACGTGCCGCGCGAGCGCCAGCACCGCCGCAACTGTCGCAGGCGTGGAAAGGCCGGCCGGATCCGTCGCCGTACGCCGAAGCGTGGGCGCCGTGCCAGACGCCGGAGCTGAAGCGCGTGTGCGTGGCAGCTGCGTGAGGTCGAAGCATGGAAACAACAGTTCTGCAAGGAGGAAACAGAGCAGAGATCGTCGTTTGTCCCTTGCGGTGAACGATGCGGAGGGTGCCGTGATCACCAAAGAATGAGGAGGAGTTGATCCCAAGTGTCTCTAGGTCGATCGTCCAGCAGCAGGTTCACGAGTCAGGAGCCATTTTGGACCCCCTCAATTGGTGAAGGCCTCCTCGCTCCGAAGGCTCCATTTTTTGCAAGTTAGAGCAAGCATGTCTGCGCTTCCAACAGCGAACTGCCCCGTCTACTCATGGTGCCACGCATGGCGATATTCCAACGCCTCAGCTCATAGCTTGTTCTGGCTGATGGCTTCCACATCATAATCGTAGAATAGCTGGTGCAATAGTGGAATGTTCCAGTCATTAGGGTTTGGTAAGATCAACTGATTTTACCCACCTGTAAATCGAAATGAGGGATATATTAGCGCAGAGAAATTTGAATGATGTTCCCATTCTTAAATAACCACATATATATCCCACAACTCTTTGTGTCGTGTTGTTTTGCGAGTAAGCATGCAGTTTTATTATTCCATAGTAACTAGGAGGAGGATTTGTGATCTATGGGGACATATACACCCTATATTAAAAAAATAGTAATTCAACAAAAAGTCAAAAATTCCTGAAAATATTTTTGAAATAAACTTAACCTTCTATTGTACTCGTGATAAAAAATCCACAAAAAGAAAATATCCATTTGACTTCTTTTCAGAAAAGACAATTTTTTGGCTAAAATAGTGTGAATAGTGACCTATAATAGCAAAGAAAATTTGTCTTTTTTGCTGTAAGGTCAACTTTTGTTTTTTTTTCATGAAAATTTATATACTAGTGCAAAGTAAGTCAAGTGTTTTGTCAAAATATTTTAAAAAAAATCCCTATATAGGGTGCATATACAACCAGGAACTATTGGGTATTTCCCATAGTAACTAGCACCATGTCCGTGCCTTGCCACGGAGCCATTGGCTTAGAAGGTGGTCAAATAACGTTAATGTCCTTGTGGCCATTGCATGATTTGTAATTAAAGTAGATAGCAAAAATACGGTGAGAGATATGCATTGTCAGAGAATTTTAAATGACCGTAGTAGGATGGAAAGAGAAACTAAAATCAAGATCAATTTCGAGTTGAAATTACACTTTTGTGCTTGCTATTTGTGCCTTCTATGAAAAGTTGGTCTCACATGAAAGTAGTGTATTTATTTATTTATAATTGATCACATATGTGGGTAAAGTACATTTGTTTATTATATGTCTGTTGAAAGGTTGCTAATTCTACATGTGGAGATGCGTGTATTTGTTTATTTGGAAAAAATCTTGGATCCACATGTAAACTCACCACCAACTCTAATATTTATAAGTAGGAAAGATATAATTATAATCTGCCAACACAAGATTATAAATTATTTAAAAAATAAACCCACCTGACATTTGGTCTGAAAACTCCCCAGACCGAATAAAACGTTCGGTACAAACGAACCAGCCAGCTGAACAAAAACCAGAGCTCCTATTGGGCGTTGTATAAGCGCCCGTTGGAGAAGGTTCGCTCGCTCGCTGAAAAAAAAACGCACTGGCCTTGCTGGTTTTTTTGCGGCTGTCCTGCGCTGCTGGTTTAGGAAAAAGACCAGCCTCCGTTCTTTTACAATTCAGAGTAATGAGGAATGCAAGGTGTTCCCGATCAAAAAAAAAACAATTCAGATTAGAACAGGTTCATAAAAAAAGTTCATAGATTTAGTAATTGAAAAAAAAGGTTCATTGAATTTGAAAAAAAAATCACAAATCTGAAAAAAGTTCATCAATTGTGAAAAAGTTTATCTGATTTGAAAAAAGTTCATCGGATAAAACAAAAGTTCATCGAATTGGAAAAAGTTCATTGGAGTTGAAAAAAAATTATCAAATTAAAAAAAGTTGATTGGATTTGAAAAAAAAGTTCATCAAATAGAAAAAGGTACATTGGATTTGAAAAAATTGTTCATTGATTTTTTAAATAACTTCATCAACATATTTAAAAGTTCATTCATTTTGATTTTTTAAGAAAAAGTTCATTGAAATCGAAAAAAAATCATCAAATTTGAAAAAAGTTCATCGATTTAAAGAAAAAGTTCACGAATTAGAAAAATATATCGCCCATTTGTAAACATTCCTCACATTTACAAACAAGAAACAAAAAACAAAAAAAAAGGGAAAAGCTTACCTTTAGTCGGCCGCTCGCGTGCGAGCGTCCGCTGCGTGTGTGCCCGTTGGATTGATTCTTGATCATACGGTCAAGAGCAAGCCCTTATGTGTCCATGTTTTCTGCAACTGAGCCTTTGTTTCAGAAAGAGAGTTTGCAGGTGGCTACTTAAGAGGGGTTAGATCGTGCAGTGGCGGAGACTCTTGCAGCTTGGAGGGCGAGGTGGCAAGGAATCCAGCCTGTTCTCCCGGATTTGACGAGGATGGTGTGTGGGGACGTCCGGGAGCGGTAGGGCCCGAGATTCGTGCAGCAGGGAGGGCGACGACTGCGAGGTTTCCAGCCAGATCTCACCGGATCTGACGATGATGTTGCACGGGTAGGAGGCAGGGACGTCCGCAAGCGGTGGGAGCTCGGCTTAGCGAGGTCCTGCAGGGTTGGAGGCGAGCTTCACAGCGAGAACTCATGACAGCAACGACGCACGGTGCTCCTGCAGCGAGAGACAGAGGAAGACCAAAAAACAGAAGGAAGAGTAGGACGGCGGCGAGGCAGCCTGGTCGGAGGTACGGAGCTCGCCGGCGGCGGTGCGAAGGCGGGGAGGGGCGGCCTCGATCCTCCGTCACCACCAGACCATCTAGCAGAGCTCGTGGTGAACACGCTGGCGCTATTTTGACAACTTCTCTTTGTTGCAAGATTTTCTGTAACATCAATTGTGTTACAAAACATTCTTCTGTAACATCATACGGAGGTGAAGACAACAAAAAAATCTGCAACATTACCGCTGTTGCAAATTTGCAACAAGACATGTGTTGCAAAGATTTCTGCAATGAGATTTCTATTGCAAAAAAAAAATTCCGCAACAACAACTTTGTTCCGATGGTGAAAGATGCCCCTCTGCCGCATGATTGCATCACATAAGACGGCTCATGAGGTGGTGGATCTTTTTAAAAGATCCGACGGCTAACGCGTAGTAAGGCTGAAAAAGAAAAGAAAAAAAACGTAGGAAACAAAGAGGGCATTTTCTGTACGTGTAAGAGTACAAAAGGAGGTTAGTATGCATCAACGGCGGGGGTGGTACAGTGGTTAGTGGAGTTAGCTATCTCCTTTTTTGAGTTTCAAAACAGAAAATGGGTAGTTGGGCCGAGCCCAACTAACATGGCCGCAGGCGCCGGTTTGCAGAAACAGTAATAACCAGTTCCTGCAGCGCTAAAATAAAAATTTCCGGTACGAGCTGCTCTTGCTAGTGAACGGTCGAAATCACTAATTGGGGACTACTCCTTTCGAAGATAACTCATACATTCCTAGGTTGTGACAAATGGCACGCTGCAAGTGCGTCATTTTCCGCAACCCGGGAGTTGTGCCTTTTTTCGTAGATTAGATTATTCAAAATGTTTTATCTTTTAAACTGTGTGTCCAAATTTTGATCCGTTTTCACCGTTGGATTCCTCGCGTCAAGATTTGCAAAATTAGATGCCATAGTGATAGGTTTTGACGAACTTTATTTCACACAAAAAACCGAGCCGAGTGCACGCTTGTCCCCCTTTCCAGAAGCCGTTTCCGAGAGAACGGCCATGCGTCTCACGCAAGCAAATCCGTGCCTTTCGGGGAAGCAAAACCGTTCCTCTCGCGGAAGCTGAAACGCGTCTCTCACAAAAAAAACGCGTTTTTCGTTTCCAAGAGGCACGACCGTGCCTCTCATGAAAGGAAAACCGTGCCTGTCATGGAACTAAAACCTTGCATCTCGCGAAAGAAAAAAAAAGAAGAGAAGACACCTTTTTTCGCTTCCGAGAGGTACGACCGTGCCTCTTGCGGAAACAAAACTGTGCCTCTTACGAAAAAAAGGAAAACAAGTTTTTTCCCATTTCCGAGAGGCAAGCAAAAGCAACTCTCGTGGAAGTAAAACCGTGCCTCTTAAAAAAGGTTTTTTGGGCAATTTTTTCTAAAAAAAATTGGTCAAAAAGCTACGAAAGACGGGTCAAAATCCAAAAAGTTAAAAACCAGGGAGAAAACATCTAAATGGCCAAAAACACGTGTAGAAAAATAAAATCCGAAGGAAGCTCCCAGGACGTAACAAGTGGTGTGCTTTCAGCCCTACCGCAAGTGATCGGTGTGAGGCTCCTGAAGGAGGAGTCATTAACTAGTTGCTCTCTTACAGTTTAGTTTATATAGAAAATTTGAAGGAAATATGCCCTAGAGGCAATAATAAATTTGTTATTTTATATTTCCTTATATCATGATGATTGTTTATTATTCATGCTAGAATTGTATTAAACGGAAACTTGATACATGCGTGGATACATAGACAAAATATCGTGTCCCTAGCAAGTCTCTACTAGACTAGCTCGTTAATCAAAGATGGTTAAGTTTTCTAACCATAGACATGTGTTGTCATTTGATGAACGGGATTACATCATTAGGAGAATGATGTGATGGACAAGACCATCCGTTAGCTTAGCATAATGATCGTTCAGTTTTATTGCTACTGCTTTCTTCATGTCAAATACATATTCCTCCGACAATGAGATTATACAACTCCCAGATACCGGAGGAATGCCTTGTGTGCTATCAAATGTCACAACGTAACCGAGTGATTATAAAAATGCTCTGCAGGTATTTCTGACGCTGCGTTTGGATGTCTGTATTGAGGTCCTGAATCGGATTTCGTATTCTCGAACTCTCAATTCGGCTGTTTGGTATGCGCACGGAAACAGCCGGTTGAAATCAAACGAATACAGTCTTGAAATTGGTCGCACAGGCCGAGCCCTCCCACGTTTCCGAGCACCCCCCCTCCGATTTGGCTGGAAACACCCGTCCCCGCAAAAGAAAACGTTTCGATCCATCTTTTTCCTTCGCTCGACCATGGACAACCGCGCGACCTGGAAAAGAGGAGGCGGCGCCCAGTGAAGCCCACCGATGGCGGCGCACAGGTACCTCTCCTCGCCAGCCATCCTCCTGCTCCTACACCGGCGCAAGCAATCCCACCACCGCAACTCCTGTCCCATTCCTCACATGGCCGCTCCATCTCCTCTACCCCATCTCGTCCGTCGCCCATCTCCTCCTCCATGGCCGCCCTGGCCTGGACCTCGTCCTCCTCCCCCGCTCCTCCTATATCCCTGCTCCGGTGTCCACCATACCCCCTCCTCCACCGGTTCCTCTCCTCCTCTGTCGCCCGACTCCTCTCCCGCCTATCTCCTCCTCTGTGGTGTATACTATTCAGATAAAAACATGGCTTGCTGCAGTGGGAGTACCTCTATGCCTCTTTTATTGTGATGATGATCTGGATGTTATCAATTGGGTAGCTATAAACTGTTTGCCGGCATCAATTAGAATATGTATTTTGTTACAGCTCCAACATGACAGTCCGTGAGAAAATGTACTCATAGGCGCATGAATGGCATTGCTTCAGCAGGATGCCAACGAGCATAGACGGAGTTGCTTCAGAAGGACATTTCTTCTGTTTTATATCTAGAGTTGCTTGAGATGAATGCGCTGTTTCCAGCAAAAGGATTTTTCTTTAGTTTTTGTTCGTCTGTTCTAGAAGACTGAGAATTATTCAGTTTAGCACAGATTGAGTGTAAAAAAATATTAAAAAAATGATGTAACTTGTAAAAAAAATCTAGATGAATAGATGATATGATATTTGTTAATCTTTATAGTCACACATTGTACAGATTTTTATTTGATGCATAAAAAAGCACTATGCAAATCCATAGTTTGACATCCAAACATGATTTGGTATTGAAACCTCACATAGATTCCATGGACCAATTCATGAGCATCCAAACAAGCGAATTCGTATTCATGTCCATTACAGTTTCCTTGGCGAATTGGTATTGAAACCAATTCAATACGGATGCCTCCAATACAGACATCCAAACGCAGCGTGAAGGTGTTTGTTCGGTTGGCATAGATCGAGATTAGGATTTGTCACTCCGAGTATCGAAGAGGTATTTCTGGGCCCTCTCGGTAATGCACATCATAAGAAGCCTTGCAAGCAATGTGACTAATGAGTTAGTTGCGGGATGATGCATTACGGAATGAGTAAAGAGACTTGCCGGTAACGATATTAAACTAGGTATGAAGATACCGACGATCGAATCTCGGGCAAGTAACATACTGATGACAAAGGGAATAACGTATGTTGTCATAACGGTTCGACCGATAAAAATCTTCGTAGAATATGTCGGAGCCAATATGAGAATCCAGGTTCTGCTATTGGTTATTGACCAGAGAGGTGTCTCGGTCATGTCTACATAGTTCTCGAACCCATAGGGTCCGCACGCTTAATGTTCGATGACGATTTGTATTATATGAGTTCTATGATTTGGTGACCGAATGTTGTTCGGAGTCCTGGATGAGATCACGGACATGACGAGCAATCTTGAAATGGTCGAGAAGTAAAGATTCATATATAGGACGATGATATTTGGACACCAGAAGTGTTACGGGTGATACCGGGTCACCGGAAGGGGTTTCGGGCAACCCCCGACAAAGATATGGGCTTAATGGGACAAAGAAGGGAACACAGTAGCCCACAAGGGGATGGTGCGTCCCCTATAGAGCCCAGCCACGTGGGGAGAAAGGGAAATGAGTGGAGGAAAAGGAAAGTATGAAGTAGGACTCCTATTTCCTCCCCCCTCCTTCCTTACCCCGTTGTCCAAATATGGTAAGGGGCGGGGGGGAATTGGACTAGGGGCCCAAGTAGGATTCCTCCTACTTGGGCGCGCCCTAGGATGCCTCCCTCCCTCTCCCTCCTTTATATACGTGGGGAGGGCAACCCTAGAACACACATCAATTGTTCCTAGCCGTGTGCGGCACCTCCCTCCATAGTTTGCTCCTCCGGTCATATTGTCGTAGTGCTTAGGCGAAGCCCTGCGCGGATCATTTTACCATCACCGTCATGCCGTCGTGCTGACTAAACTCTCCCTCGACACTCTGCTGGATCAAGAGTTCGTGGGACGTCATCGAGCTGAATGTGTGCAGAACTCGGAGGTGCCATACGTTCGGTGCTTGATCGGTTGAATCGCGAAGACGTTCCACTACATCAACCGCGTTAATCTAACGCTTCCGCTTTCGGTCTATGAGGGTACGTAGACACACTCTTCCCGTCTCGTTGCTATGCATATCCTAGATAGATCTTGCGTGAGTGTAGGAATTTTTTGAAATTGCATGCTACGTTCCCCAACAGTGGCATCATGAGCCAGGTCTATGCGTAGATGATATGCACGAGTAGAACACAAAGAGTTGTGGGCGATAATAGTCATACTGCTTACCACCAACGTCTTACTTTGATTCGGTGGTATTGTTGGATGAAGCGGCCCGGACCTACATTACTTGACCGCGTTCATGAGACTGGTTCTACCGATGTGCTTTGCACACAGGTGGCTGGCAGGTGTCTATTTCTCCAAGTTTAGTTGAATCGAGTTTGACTACGGCCGGTCCTTGTTGAAGGGTAAAACTACGCACTTGATGAAAAATCGTTGTGGTTTTGATGCGTAGGTAAGAACGGTTCTTGCTAGAAGCCCGTAGCAGCCACGTAAAACTTGCAACAACAAAGTAGATGACGGCTAACTTGTTTTTGCAGGGCATGTTGTGATGTGATATGGTCAAGACGTGATTAGTTATATATTATTGTATGAGATGATCGTGTTTTGTAAATTATCGGCAACCGGCAGGAGCCTTATGGTTGTCTCTTTATTGTATGAATTGCGAACGCCATGTAATTGCTTTACTTTATCACTATGAGTTAGCGATTGTAGTATAAGCAATAGTTGGCGAGACGATCATGACACTACGATGAATATCATGGTGTCAAGCCGGTGATGATGGAGCTCATGACGATGCTTTGGAGATGGAAATCAAAAGCACAAGATGATGATGGCCATATCATGTCACATATTTTGATTGCATGTGATGTTTATCTTTTTCTGCATCTTATTTTGCTTAGAACGATGGTAGCATTATAAGATGATCCCTTACAAAATTCCAAGGTACAAGTGTTTTTTCTGAGTATGCACCGTTGTGACAGTTCGTCGTGCCGAGACACCACGTGATGATCGGGTGTGATAAGCTCTACATTCACATACAACGGGTGTAAGATTGTTTTGCACGCGCAGAATACTCGGGTTAAACTTGACGAGCCTAGCATGTACAGACATGACCTCAGAACACTGGAGACCGAAAGGTCGAGCGTGAATCATATAGTAGATATGATCAACATAAGATGTTCACCATTGAAAACTACTCCATCTCACGTGATGATCGAACATGGTTTAGTTGATTTGGATCACGTGATCATTTAGATAATTTGAGGGATGTCTATCTAAGTGGGAGTTCTTAAGTAATTTGATTAATTGAACTTTAATTTACCATGAACTTAGCCCTGATAGTATTTGCATATCTATGTTGTAGATCAATAGCTCACGATATATCTCCTATATATTTTTGATATGTTCCTAGAGAAAAATTGAAAGATGATAGTAGCAATGCCGCAGACTGGGTCCATGATCTGGGGATTATCCTCATTGCTGCATAGAAGAATTATGTCCTTGATGCACCACTAGGTGACAGACCTATTGCAGGAGCAGATGCAGACGTTATGAACGTTTGACATGATCGGTATGACTACTTGATAGTTTAGTGCGCCATGCTTTACGGCTTAGAACCTGGACTTCAAAAACTTTTTGAACGCCACGGAGCATACGAGATGTTCCAAGAGTTGAAATTAGTATTTCAGACTCATGCCCGTGTCAAGAGGTATGAGACCTCTGACAAATACTTTGCCTACAAGATGGAGGAGAATAGCTCAACCAGTGAGCATGTGCTCAGAATGTCTAAGTACTACAATCGCTTGAATCAAGTGGAGTTAATCTTCCAGATAAGATAGTGATTGACAGAGTTCTCTAGTCACTATCACCAAGTTACTGGAACTTCGTGATGAACTATAATATGCAAGGGATGACGAAAACAATTCCCGAGCTCTTCGTGATGCTAAAATGAACGAAGGTAGAAATCAAGAAAGAGTATCAATTGTTGATGGTTGACAAGACCACTAGTTTCAAGAAAAAGGGCAAAGGAAAAGAAAGGGAACTTCAAAAGAATGGCAAGCAAGTTGCCACTCCCGAGAAGAAGCCCAAAGCTAGACCCAAGTCTGAAACTAAGTGCTTCTACTCCAAAGGAAATGGTCACTGAAAGTGGAACTACCCCAAATATTTGGCGGATAAGAAGGATGGCAAAGTGAACAAAGGTATATTTGATATACATGTTATTGATGTATGCCTCACTAGTGTTCATAGTAACCCCTGGGTATTTGATACCCGTTCAGTAGCTAATATTAGTAACTCGAAACAACAGTTGCAGAATAAACAGAGACTAGTTGAGGGTGAGGTGACGATGTGTGTTGGAAGTAGTTCCAATATTGATATGACCATCATCGCACACTCCCTGTACTTTCGGGATTAGTGTTAAACCTAAATAAATGTTATTTGGTGTTTGTGTTGAGCATGAACAAGATTGGATCATGTTTATTGCAATACGATTATTCATTTAAGTCAGAGAATAATTGTTATTCTATTTACATGAATTAAACCTTCTATGGTCATACACCCAAGGTGAATGGTTTATTGAATCTCGATCGTACTAATACACAATGAAGCCAAAATATGCGGAGTTGATAATGATAGTGCAACATACTTGTGGCACTGCCGTTTAGGTCATATTGGTGTAAAACGCATGAAAAAACTCCATGCTGATAGACTTTTGGAATCACTTGATTATGAATCATTTGATGATTGCGAACCATGTCTCATGGGCAAGATGACTAAAACTCCGTTCTCCAAAACAATGGAGCGAGCTACTGACTTATTGGAAATAATACATACCGATGTCTGTGGTCTGATGAGTGTTGAGGCTAGCGGCGGGTATCGTTATTTTCTGACCTTCACAGATGATTTGAGCAGATATGGGCATATCTACTTAATGAAACATAAGTCTGAAACATTTGAAAAGTTCAAAGAATTTCAGAGTAAAGTAGAGAATCATCGTAAGAAAAAAAAAATAAAGTTTCTACGATCTGATCGCGGAGGCGAATATTTGAGTTACGAGTTTGGTCTTCATTTGAAATAATGTGGAATAGTTTCACAGCTCACGCCACCTGGAACACCACAGCGTAATGGTGTGCCCGGACATCGTAACCATACTTTATTAGATATGGTGCGATCTATGATGTCTCTTACCGATTTACCACTACCGTTTTGGGGTAATGCATTAGAGACATCTACATTCACGTTAAATAGGGCACCATCTAAATCTGTTGAGACGACACCGTATGAACTGTGGTTTGGCAAGAAACCTAAGCTGTCGTTTCTTAAAGTTTGGGGTTACAATGCTTATGTGAAAAAGCTTTAGCCTGATAAGCTCGAACCCAAATCGGAGAAGTGCATCTTCATAGGATACCCAAAAGAAACTGTTGGGTACACCTTCTACCACAGATCCAAAGGCAAGATCTTTGTTGCTAACAATGGATCCTTTCTAGAGAAGGAGTTTCTCTCGAAAGAAGTGAGTGGGAGGAAGGTAGAACTTGATGAGGAAATTGTACCTTCGCTCGAATTGGAAAGTAGATCATCAGAGAAAGCCGTTCCCGTGATGCCTACACCAACTAGAGAAGAAGCTAATGATCATGATCATGAAACTTCGGATCAAGTTACTACCGAACCTCGTAGGTCAACCAGAGCACATTCCGCACCAGAGTGGTACGATAATTATGTTCTAGAAGTCATGTTACTAGACCATGACGAACCTACAAACTATGAGGAAGCAATGATGAGCCTAGATTCCACAAAATGGCTTGAGGCCATGAAATCTGAGATGGGATCCATGCTTGAGAACAAAGTGTGGACTTTGGTTGACTTACCCGATGATCGGCAAGCCATTGATAATAAATGGATCTTCAAGAGGAAGACAGACGCTGATGGTAATGTCACTGTCTACAAAGATCGACTTGTCGCAAAAGGTTTTTGACAAGTTCAAGGAGTTGACTACGATGAGACTTTCTCACCCGTAGTGATGCTTAAGTCCGTTCGAATCATGCTAGCAATTGTCGCATTTTATGAAATCTGGCAAACGGATGTCAAAACTACATTCCTTAATGGATTCCTAAAAGAAGAGTTGTATATGATGCAACCAAAAGGTTTTGTCAATCCTAAATGTGCTAACAAAGTGTGCAAGCTCCAGCGATCCATCTATGGACTGGTGTAAGCATCTCGGAGTTGGAATATGCGCTTTGATGAGGTGATCAAAGCATATGGTTTTACATAGACTTATAGTGAAGCCTGTATTTACAAGAAAGTGAGTGGGACCTCTGTATCATTTCTAATATTATATGTGGATGAGACAGAGGAAACTTCGGAGTTGTTTGACATTCTGAGGAGGTTCCCACTTCACAATAGCTTCAACCTTATCGGGGTTAACAAAAATGCCCTCGGTAGAGATAATATGGCCAAGATAGAGAACTTTATCAAGCCAGAATTCACATTTGGAGAACTTCGCATAGAAACGGTGCTCACGGAGCCTGTCAAGGACCAAACGGAGGTGCTTGGCGTGGTCTTCATTATTCTTGGAGAATACCAAGATATCATCGAGGTACACGAGAACGAATTCATTGGTATAGGGGTTGAATATGAAGTGCATCATCTGAGAGAAAGTGGGTGGAGCATTTGCAAGCCCGAAAGACATGTCCGTATACTCATAGGAGCCATAGCTTGTCCTGAATACGGTCTTGGGAATATCCTCTTCACGGATACAAATCTGATGGTAGCCCATCCGGAGATCAAGCTTTGAGAAAACCTTGGATCCTTCGAGCTGCTCAAATAGTTCATTGATATTGGGGAGCGGGTACTTATTCTTTATTATCTTCTTGTTCAATGGCCGGTAATCAACGCACAATCGTTCCATACCATCCTTCTTCTTGACAAAAAGAACACCACAGCCCCAAGGAGAAGTACTTGGTCTGATCAGACCCATACGTTCTTGCTCATCGAGTTATTTCTTCAGCTCCTTCAACTCTTTAGGATAAAGCTTGTACGGACGCCAACAGGCTGGCTCCGTACCAGGTTCAAGTTCAATGACGAATTCAACTGGACGGTTGGGAGGCATGCCTGGAATCTCTCCTGGGAATACGTCCTCATATTCACAAACCACCAGAATCTAGGATATGGCATTAATCGCGCCCTTGTCATTGAGAGAGAATAGCCTGATTGTGTTATCTCGAGCTGTGAAGATAATCACGTCTTTGGAAGGATGAGTTAGATTGACTTCCTTGTTTGCACAATCAATAAGAGCATCATGCTTAGAGATCCAATCCATCCCAAGAATAAGATCAATGTATGAGTTACCAAGAACAACCAGGGAAACCGGAAAACTGTAATCACCCATATGAATAGATATGTCCGGAGCCATCAAATTAGAAGACAAGTGTTTGCGCGGAGAAATAATTGATAACTTCTCTGGTAAGGCCACTGTGTCCATGTTGTGCTTAGATGCAAATGGACATGACATGAAGGAAAGTGATGCACCAGAATCAAACAAGACTTTTGCATGAATTGAGTTAACTGAGAGGTTACCCATTATCACATCAGAAGAATTCTCTGCTTGAGCTGCATTCATCAGGTTCACTCTTACATGCTTGGGATTGTGCTTGACAATAGCATTGCAGATAGGTGGAGGAGGCGGAAGGCGCCTTTGAGTACACTTGTTTGCATAGTGACCCTTCTGGCCACACTTGTTGCACGTAACTTCTGAGAGTGGACGATGATAAGGAACACTTGGTCTTGGAGCTTGGAACTGAGACTTGGACTGGTTGCTTGGGTTGGGTGGGTGGGAAAATCCATGACCACCTGAATGCTTGTTCTGACTCGAAGGACGGAGCACTGGAGGAGGCGGTAGCCAGAACTTCTGCTGCTTGGCAACCACTTGAGAGGAAAAGGAGGAGTGAACATCATCTCTTATTCTCTTCTTGGAAGCTTCACATTTGAGCTGAGCTGCCTCTTGCTTGAGAGCCATGTTGTAGAATTGGTCAAATTCATCTGGCTCGAACAGAGTGAGTGCAAGTTGGAGTTCATCTTTTAGACCACCTCGGAACTGGTAGATTTTGCTCTTGGCATCGGGGATGTCTTGCTTCGCATAACGGGCAAGATTCTGGAACTTGACATTGTATTGGTAGACAGACATGGTGCCTTGCTTCAGATTGCGGAATTGCTCACGCATGGCTTCAATTACACTTGTAGGAATGTGATGAGAATGGAAATCGCGGTAGAAGTCAGTCCACGAGATCTCATGACCCGCTCTGGAGTCTTTGTACTATTGCCACCAATCTGCAGCTTGATCTTTGAGTTGGAAAGCGACAAACTTGACATAATCCTCAGTTCTGACGTTACTGCACTCGAAGTGTTTCTTGATGTCTGTGATCCAATCTTCAGCATCGAGCAGATCAACGCAGTAACTGAAAGACTTTGGTTGGTTTGCCAGGAATTGGTTTAGAGTCGCAAAGTGAGGTTGATTGAACAGATTTCCTTGGCCTTGGTTCCCTTGATTGCCTTGATTTGCTTGATTGGCTTGGAAACTCTGCATCATCTGCATGAGCATCTGGGTGTTTTGGTTGGTTGCCTGCATAATCGCTCTTCATGCCTCAGACGGAGGAGGAGGGGAAGGTGGACGCTCTTCTTCACCGTTTGGGTTCTCGTTGGGAACTTTCTTAGGTGCCCTCCTGAAGATGATGACAACCGTTAGCCATTGAAGCAAATAATAGATAAGCTGAATCAACGGCTAGATATTTGCAACATATAGTCTTCACAATGAACATCCGAACAAAATTAAACGAATGAATTCCATAGCTTAATGGTACAACAACTTGTCGAGAAGCCACTTGGGAGAACAAAATGATAGAATAAAACAACAAGGTACAGATGGAACAAATACATAATAGAGGTTTCATCCCACATGTTCGTGCTGAATGCCCCATGGCACGTGTTACAAAAGGCCTTGCAATCCCCGTATCAGCATAGCCAAGGATCCTTTAAGATGCAACCCCCTAGTGCAACAACGCCCATGATAGCCTCTCCACTAGATGTTGAAGCCCAACCTCATATCATACACCCGTTGGAAGATTACCTAAGAGCTACTTGAATCCCACCTATTAATTCCCGAAGCTTTCCGGTTATGCATTCTCGTGTTGGGGATACAGGGGAAGCACCGCATATCACTCAACTAATAAATCCTACATCCAGCTGTATCCATCCGTCAACACGTAACCAGGCACCTTCAAAAACTGTTTACCTCGGACCTTCGAAACGCATCCTCTATACTAGCTGTGGCAATACTGAAGGAAATATGCCCTAGAGGCAATAATAAAGTTGTTATTTATATTTCCATATATCATGATAAATGTTTATTATTCATGCTATAATTGTATTAACCGGAAACTTAGTACATGTGTGAATACATAGACAAAACAGAGTGTCCCTAGTATGCCTCTACTAGACTAGCTCATTGATCAAAGATGGTTATGTTTCCTAACCATAGACATGAGTTGTCATTTGATCAATGGGGTCACATCATTAGGAGAATGATGTGATGGACAAGACCCATCCGTTAGCTTAGCAACTTGATCGTTTAGTTTTATTGCTATTGCTTTCTTCATGACTTATACATGTTCCTATGACTATGAGATTATGCAACTCCCGAATACCGGAGGAACACTTTGTGTGCTACCAAAAGTCACAACGTAACTGGGTCATTATAAAGGTGCTCTACAGGTGTCTCCGAAGGTACTTGTTGGGTTGGCGTATTTCGAGATTAGGATTTGTCACTCCGATTGTCGGAGAGGTATCTCTGGGCCCTCTCGGTAATGCACATCATTTAAAGCCTTGCAAGCATTGCAACTAATGAGTTAGTTGCGGGATGATGTATTACGGAACGAGTAAAGACTTGCCGGTAACGAGATTGAACTAGGTATTGAGATACCGACGATCGAATCTCGGGCAAGTAACATACCAATGACAAAGGGAACAACGTATGTTGTTATGCGGTTCGACCGATAAAGATCTTCGTAGAATATGTAGGAGCCAATATGGGCATCCAGGTTCCGCTATTGGTTATTGACCGGAGAGATGTCTCGGTCATGTCTACATAGTTCTCGAACCCGTAGGGTCCGCACGCTTAACGTTTCGTTGACGATATAGTATTGAATGAGTTATGTATGTTGGTGACCGAATGTTATTCGGAGTCCCGGATGTGATCATGGACATGACGAGGAACTCCGGAATGGTCCGGAGATAAAGATTAATATATGGGATAATAGTGTTTGACCTCCGGAAGGGTTGCGGAATTCACCGGAAGGGGTTCCGGATGTTTCCCGAAATGTTTGGGTACGAGAACACTTTATTTGGGCCAAAGGGGAAAGCCCACGAGGCTTTAGGAAAGTGCAAAAGGAAGTTTTGCGGAGACCAGAGGCTAGACGCCAGGAACCCTGGCGTCTAGGGGGTAGACGCCGGGAACCCTGGCGTCTAGCCCTGGAGTCCGAGTGGGACTCTTTCCTTTCGGGCAAAACCGACTTTGAGGAGGCTTTTGCTCCAAGTTTGAACCCCAGGGCTCAACATATAAATAGAAGGGTAAGGCTAGCACCCAGGACACATCAAGATACACCAAGCCGTGTGCCGGCAACCCCGACCCTCTAGTTTATCCTCCGTCTAGTTTCTGCAGTGCTTGGCGAAGCCCTGCAGAGATTGTTCTTCATCAACAACCGTCACCACGCCGTCGTGCTGCCGGAACTCATCTACTACTTCGCCCGTCTTGCTGGATCAAGAAGGCGAGGACGTCATCGAGCTGAACGTGTGCTGAACGCGGAGGTGCCGTACGTTTGGTACTAGATCAGGACGGATCGTGAAGGTGCACGACTACATCAACCGCGTTGATAAACGCTTCCGCTTTCGGTCTACGAGGGTACATAGACACACTCTCCCCTCTCGTTGCTATGCATCTAGTAGATAGATCTTGCGTGATCGTAGGAAAATTTTGAAAATACTACGTTCACCATCAGTGGCATCATGAGCCAGGTCTATGCGTAGATGATATGCACGAGTAGAACACAAGTGAATTGTGGACGATACTAGTCATACTGCTTACCAGCATGTCATACTTTGTTTCGGCGGTATTGTGAGATGAAGCGGCCCGGACCGACATTACGCGTACGCTTACGCAAGACTGGTTTCACCGTTATGAGCACTCGTTGCTTAAAGGTGACTGGCGGGTGTCTGTCTCTCTCACTTTAGCTGAATCGAGTGTGCCTACGCCCGGTCCTTGTGAAGGTTAAAACAGCACATACTTGACGAAACATCGTTGTGGTTTTGTATGCGTAGGTAAGAACGGTTCTTGCTAAGCCCGTAGCAGCCACGTAAAACTTGCAACAACAAAGTAGAGGGCGTCTAACTTGTTTTTGCAGGGTATGTTGTGATGTGATATGGTCAAGACATGATGAGTTATACGGTTTTGTATGAGATGATCATGTTTTGTAAAGTTATCGGCAACTGGCAGGAGCCATATGGTTGTCGCTTTATTGTATGAAATGCAATCGCCATGTAATTGCTTTACTTTATCACTAAGCGGTAGCGATAGTCGTAGAAGCAATAGTTGGCGAGACGACAACGATGCTACGATGGAGATCAAGGTGTCGTGCCGGTGACGAAGGTGATCATGACGGTGCTTTGGAGATGGAGATCAAAAGCACAAGATGATGATGGCCATATCATGTCACATATTATGATTGCATATGATGTTTATCTTATTATGCTTCTTATTTTGCTTAGATCGACGGTAGCATTATAAGATGATCCCTTACTAAATTTCAAGGTATAAGTGTTCTCCCTGAGTATGCACCGTTGCGAAAGTTCGTCGTGCCGAGACACCACGTGATGATCGGGTGTGATAAGCTCTACGTTCAAATACAACGGGTGTAAGCCAGTTTTGCACACGCAGAATACTCGGGTTAAACTTGACGAGCCTAGCATATATAGATATGGCCTCGGAACACTGGAGACCGAAAGGTCGAGCGTGAATCATATAGTAGATATGATCAACATAAGGTGTTCACCATTGAAACTACTCCATCTCACGTGATGATCGGACATGGTTTAGTTGATTTGGATCACGTGATCATTTAGATGACTAGAGGGATGTCTATCTAAGTGGGAGTTCCTAAGTAATATGATTAAATTGAACTTTAATTTATCATGAACTTAGTCCTGGTAGTATTAGCATATCTATGTTGTAGATCAATAGCTCGCGATGTTGCTCCACGTTTATTTTTTTATATGTTCCTAGTGAAAACTAAGTTGAAAGATGTTAGTAGCAATGATGAGGAATTGTTCCGTGATCTGAGGATTATCCTCATTGCTGCACAGAAGAATTATGTCCTTTCTGCACCGCTAGGTGACAGACCTATTGCAGGAGCAGATGCAGACGTTATGAACGTTTTGACAAAAGCTCGGTATGATGACTACTTGATAGTTTAAGTGCACCATGCTTTACGGCTTAGAACCAGGACTTCAAAAACATTTTGAACGCCACGAAGCATATAAGATGTTCCAAGAGATGAAATTGGTATTTCATACTCATGCCCGTGTTGAGAGGTATGAGACCTCTGACAGTACTTTGCCTACAAGATGGAGGAGAATAGCTCAAACAGTGAGCATGTGCTCAGATTGTCTGGGTACTACAATTGCTTGAATCAAGTGGGAGTTAATCTTCCAGATAAGATAGTAATTGACAAAGTTCTCTAGTCACTATCACCAAGTTAGTAGAACTTCGTGATGAACTATAATATGCAAGGGATGACGAAGGTAATTCCCGAGCTCTTCGCGATGCTGAAATCGGCGAAGGTAGAAATCAAGAAAGAGCATCAAGTGTTGATGGTTAATAAGACCACTTGTTTCAAATAAAGGGCAAAGGGATAGAAGGGGAACTTCAAGAAGAATGACAAGCCAGTTTTCACTCCCATGAAGAAACCCAAAGCTAAAACTCAAGCCTGAAACTAAGTGCTTCTACTGCAAAGGAAATGGTCACTGGAAGTGGAACTGCCCTAGATAGTTGGCGGATAAGAAGGATGGCAAAGTGAACAAAGGTATATTTGATATACAGATTATTTGATGTGTATTTTACTAGTGTTCATAGCAACCCCTCAGTATTTGATACTGGTTTAGTTGCTAAAGAGTAGTAACTCAAAATGGGAGTTGCATAATGAACAGAAACTAGTTAAAGGATGAAGTGACGATGTGTATTGGAAGTAGTTCCAAGATTGATATGATCATCATCGCACACTCCCTATACTTTCGGGATTAGTGTTGAACCTAAATAAGTGTTATTTGGTGTTTGTGTTGAACATGAATATGATTTGATCATGTTTATTGCAATACTGTTATTCATGTAAGTTAGAGAATAATTGTTGTTCTGTTTACATGAATAAAACCTTCTATGGTCATACACCCAATGAAAATGGTTTGTTGGATCTCGATCGTGTGATACTCATATTCATAATATTGAAGCCAAAAGATGCAAAGTTAATAATGATAGTGCAACTTATTTGTGGCACTGCCGTTTAGGTCATAATGGTGTAAAGCGCATGAAGAAACTCCATAGTGATGGACTTTTGGAATCACTTGATTATGAATCACTTGGTGCTTGCGAACCATGCCTCATGGGCAAGATGACTAAAACTCCGTTCTCCGGAACTGTGGAGCGAGCAACAGAGTTGTTGGAAATCATACATACTGATGTATGCGGACCAATGAGTGTTGAAGCTCGCGGCGGGTATCATAATTTTCTGACCTTCACAGATGATTTGAGCTGATATGGGAATATCTACTTGATGAAACACAAGTCTGAAATATTTGAAAAGTTCAAAGAAATTTCAGAGTGAAGTGGAGAATCATCGTAACAAGAAAATAAGAGTTTCTACGATATGATCGTAGAGGTAAAATATTTGAGTTAGCGAGTTTGGCCTTCAGTAAAAACAATGTGAAATAGTTTCACTACTCACGCCACCTGGAACACCACAGTGTAATGGTGTGTCCGAACGTCATAACCGTACTTTATTAGATATGGTGCGATCGATGATGTCTCTTACCGATCGACCACTATCGCTTTTGGGGTTATGCATTAGAGACAGCTACATTCACGTTAAATAGGGCACCATCTAAATCCGTGGAGATGACACCGTATGAACTGTGGTTTGGCGAGAAACCTAAGCTGTCATTTCTTTAAGTTTGGGACTGCGATGCTTATGTGAAAAAGTTTCAACATGATAAGGTCGAACCCAAATCGGAGAAGTAAATCTTCATAGGATACCCGATGATCGGCAAGCCATCAAAAATAAATGGATCTTCAAGAGGAAGACTGACGCTGACGGTAATGTTACTATTTACAAAGCTCGACTTGTTGCGAAAGGTTTTCGACAAGTTCAAGGAGTTGACTACGATGAGACTTTCTCACCCGTAGCGATGCTTAAGTCTGTCTGAATCATGTTAGCAATTGCCGCATTTTATGAAATCTGGCAAATGGATAACAAAACTGCATTCTTTAATGGATTTATTAAAGAAGAATTGTATATGATGCAACCAGAAGGTTTTGTCAATCCTAAAGGTGCTAACAAAATGTGCAAGCTCCAGCGATCCATCTATGGACTGGTGCAAGCATCTCGGAGTTGGAATATACGCTTTGATAAGTTGATCAAAGCATATAGATTTATATAGACTTGCGGTGAAGCCTGTATTTACAAGAAAGTGAGTGGGAGCACTACAACCTTTCTGATAAGTATATGTGGATGACATATTGTCGATCGGAAATGATGTAGAATTTTCTGGAAAGCATAAAGGAGTGTTTGAAAGGAGTTTTTCAAAGAAAGACCTTGGTGAAGCTGCTTGCATATTGGGCATCAAGATCTATAGAGATAGATCAAGACGCTTGATAAGACTTTCGATGAGTACATACCTTGATAAGATTTTGAAGTAGTTCAAAATGGATCAGTCAAAGAAGGAGTTCTTGCCTGACTTGTAAGGTGTGAAGTTGAGTAAGACTCAAAGCCAGACCACGGCAGAAAAATATAGAGAGAATGAAAGTCATTCCCTATGCCTCAGCCATAGGTTCTATAAAGTATGCCATGCTGTGTACCAAACATGTTGTGTACCTTGCCATGAGTTTGTCAAGGGGGTACAATAGTGATCCAGGAGTAGATCACTGTACAGCGGTCAAAATTATCCTTAGTAACTGGATGACTAAGGAAATGTTTCTCAATTATGGAGGTGATAAAGAGTTCGTCGTAAAGGGTTACGCCGATGCAAGCTTTGACACTAAATCCAGATGACTCTAAGTATCAATCTGGATGCGTATTAAAAGTGGGAGCATTTAGCTAGAGTAGCTCTATGCAGAGCATTGTAGACATAGAAATTTGCGAAATACATACGGATCTGAATGTGACAGACCCGTTGACTAAACTTCTCTCACCAGCAAAACATGATCACACCTTATTACTCTTGGGTATTAATCACATAGCGATGTGAACTAGATTATTGACACTAGTAAACCCTTTGGGTGTTGGTCACATGGCGATGTGAACTATGGGTGTTATTCACATAACGATGTGAACTATCGGTATTAAATCACATGGAGATGTGAGCTAGATTATTGACTCTAGTGCAAGTGGGAGACTGAAGGAAATATGCCCTAGAGGCAATAATAAAGTTGTTATTTATATTTCCTTATATCATGATAAATGTTTATTATTCATGCTAGAATTGTATTAACCGGAAACTTAGTACATGTGTGAATACATAGACAAAACAGAGTGTCCCTAGTATGCCTCTACTAGACTAGCTCATTGATCGAAGATGGTTATGTTTCCTAACCATAGACATGAGTTGTCATTTGATCAATGGGGTCACATCATTAGGAGAATGATGTGATGGACAAGACCCATCCGTTAGCTTAGCAACTTGATCGTTTAGTTTTATTGCTATTGCTTTCTTCATGACTTATACATGTTCCTATGACTATGAGATTATGCAACTCCCGAATACCGGAGGAACACTTTGTGTGCTACCAAAATTCACAACGTAACTGGGTCATTATAAAGGTGCTCTACAGGTGTCTCCGAAGGTACTTGTTGGGTTGGCGTATTTCGAGATTAGGATTTGTCACTCCGATTGTCGGAGAGGTATCTCTGGGCCCTCTCGGTAATGCACATCAATTAAAGCCTTGCAAGCATTGCAACTAATGAGTTAGTTGCGGGATGATGTATTACGGAACGAGTAAAGAGACTTGCCGGTAACGAGATTGAACTAGGTATTGATATACCGACGATCGAATCTCGGGCAAGTAACATACCAATGACAAAGGGAACACCATATGTTGTTATGCGGTTCGACCGATAAAGATCTTCGTAGAATATGTAGGAGCCAATATGGGCATCAGGTTCCGCTATTGGTTATTGACCGGAGAGATGTCTCGGTCATGTCTACATAGTTCTCGAACCCGTAGGGTCCGCACGCTTAACGTTTCGTTGACAATATAGTATTGAATGAGTTATGTATGTTGGTGACCGAATGTTATTCGGAGTCCCGGATGTGATCATGGACATGACGAGGAACTCCGGAATGGTCCAGAGATAAAGATTAATATATGGGATAATAGTGTTTGACCTCCGGAAGGGTTCCGGAATTCACCGAAAGGGGTTCCGGATGTTTCCCGAAATGTTTGGGTACGAGAACACTTTATTTGGGCCAAAGGGGAAAGCCCACGAGGCTTTAGGAAAGTGCAAAAGGAAGTTTTGCGGAGACCAGAGGCTAGACGCTAGGAACCCTGGCGTCTAGGGGGTAGACGCTGGGAACCCTGGCGTCTAGCCCTGGAGTCCGAGTGGGACTCTTTCCTTTCGGGCAAAACCGACTTTGAGGAGGCTTTTGCTCCAAGTTTCGACCCCAGGGCTCAACATATAAATAGAGGGGTAGGGCTAGCACCCAGGACACATCAAGATACACCAAGCCGTGTGCCGGCAACCCCGACCCTCTAGTTTATCCTCCGTCTAGTTTCTGCAGTGCTTGGCGAAGCCCTACAGAGATTGTTCTTCATCAACAACCGTCACCACGCCGTCGTGCTGCCGGAACTCATCTACTACTTCGCCCGTCTTGCTGGATCAAGAAGGCGAGGACGTCATCGAGCTGAACGTGTGCTGAACGCGGAGGTGCCGTACGTTCGGTACTAGATCGGGACGGATCGTGAAGGTGCACGACTACATCAACCGCGTTGATAAACGCTTCCGCTTTCGGTCTACGAGGGTACGTAGACACACTCTCCCCTCTCATTGCTATGCATATAGTAGATAGATCTTGCGTGATCGTATGAAAATTTTGAAAATACTATGTTCCCCATCAAATACTCCCGAATTATCTCCCCAGTACTAGGTGACGTCGGGGTTATCTCACCACCAGACACGCATAGAAGAGTTTTTTTATGTCGGCCGCCTCTAGTATTCTAGAACTGCAACAATACATTTGTGACGACAACACCTCGGAGCTCAACTCCCCGGGACACTGCCACAACCCCTAAATGACAGGAGGCACCGAGAACAATGTTCTCGTCACAAAGACATCGGAACAATCCAAACAATACCCGCGTGATCCTAAAAAAATTTGTGAAATTTTGAGAATAGTGAATATAAAACAATGTCAGGAGTCCTCACCTGAGCGACGGAGGGGACGAGGAGTAAAAAGAAATCCTACTCTCCGATATATATATAAGACTCAAAACATTTTGTGAGTGTGCCTAGACTCAACGGTCAGCGGTTCGATCAATCAGGGGGCACGACTTAGAGACATAAGCGCACCCTGGAATGATCGCAAGCGGGGTATCTTTGCACAACTCATGTAAAAGTTCAGGGATGAAAGAGTAAAAATAGTTCTCGGCTGTACCTGCATCTGGTGTGTGTTGTAATCTGTGAGTCGAAAGGACTCAGCAATCCCATTTTCGGGTATCAAAACTAACAAACCCTTTGGGTGTGGAGAGGTAATAAAGTGTTTGCAGTAAGCTCTAAGCAACTAGCTTACGAGTTCAGAGCGAGAGGAGAATATGTGCCAACGGTCGCCAAAGTTGATCAAGAAGTGATCCTAGCTACTCACGCTCAAGCATAACCCCACCGTGTTCACTTTTCGAAACCCTTCGGAAAGGGACCATCACGGTTACTCACACAGGTAGTGTATTCTTAAGGATCTGGTGTCAAGTTATCTACAACCGGATATTAACAAATTCCCATCTGCCACATAACCGCGGGCACCGCTTTCGAAAGTTCAAAACCCTGCAAGGGTGTCCCAACTTAGCCCATCACAAGCTCACGATCTGTGGAGTCGCAACTCCAAAATGGGAAGAATCGAGTATTCGCGGAATCCCGTGCTCAAGATATTTCGACAAAGGTAAAACTAATCTAGCAAGACCTCCCGGCGTGCCGACACCCTAATAGTAGCCGCACGTATCTCGTCTCAGGCCACGACCGGATGGGACAACCTACAGGAAAATACCAGATACCTCGGGTTTCCCCAAGGCGGCCCTGCAGTCTGCCCAGTTTGGACCAACACTCATGAGGAGGACTGGCTCGGGTTGTTGATTAAGAACCCGGGTTTATAACTCCATATGCAAGTTTTAGTTGATAGGCAAATGTAGTACCAATGTTGGGCCTTGCTGGAAAAGCTTTAAGCAGTGCGAATTATCAAGGGGGGCCCATAAACCCCAACCGTGTTAGGAACGCAAAATCAAGGAACATAACATCGGTTTATCGGGTCCTAAGGTGGCATGAGTGGAACAAAACACCAAGCAGAAGGCCAAGCCTTCCACCCATTACCAAAATATATGTGCATTAATTTAATTAAGATATATATTGTGTTATCCCAATAAACAAGTCCGAACATGGAGCAATCTTCAAACTTCACCTGCACCTAACAATGCTATAAGAGGGGCTGAGCAAAAGCGTACTTAGCCAATGAACGGTTTGCTAGGAAGGCGGTTAGAGTGTTTCATGGCAACATAGGAGGCTGACAAGACAAGATTAGGCATCGAGGCATAGCTAAAGAGCGAGACAACTAGCAAGGCAAAGATAGAGGTGATATCGGGGAACAGTCATCTTGCCTGGTAAGTCCTTGGTGGGATGGTAAGACGGCTCCTCAAACTCAGTCTCGACAAGATCCTCGAACTAGGTATCGGCTCCCGGCCCTACCCAACACAAGAGCACAACAACGGCACAAGATCAATCACGGTGCAAAGCACAATCATCATCATGCAAGACATGACATGGGATGCAAGTATGATGTGCGTATGCATGAGGATGCTCTCGAGCCTAAATGAGAAGATGATGGAAATGGCTTCATCTTGGGCAACCAAGCAAGACACTGGATAGATGGGAAGATTTCGGTCGAAATTGATATAAAGATCATTGGAAACGGATGCACGGTTTGCCAATGGCAAGCAAAACAAGATGCAATGCAAAACTGCAGTTAACAGCAACATGGCATCTTTTGAGCAAGGTATAATTATGCTACATCACCCAAACATGAAGAAAAAAAGACATGGATGTGAAATAGACATGATTCTTAACACACATGAACTTAGAGAACACCCAAAAACTTACTGGAACACAATTAAACAAGCATGGCAAGATTCAAAAAGTTAACAGATTTCTCAGACTTAGTGAAAATAAGCTAGACATGGCAGCAACAACGACAAGTAGGCATGTTTGCAAGCTTGTGCAACTCATCTCAAAGCATATCATGGCATGTGAATATAACCAACAACAAGAAGACATGTTTGAAGCTACTCATGGCAAGAACATGGTCATAGGATGAATAGAACACTAGATATTCACATGGAAAAACTGAACTTGCTGATAACAGGCTGATAGAAACATTTTATAGCAACTTGAGAGCATGAAAAGAACAAGCTACAACATGCCATCATGCAAGCAAAATGCATGGCAATAACATACATAACATGCTCTTCAAGAATAACCACATGACTACTTCTACAACATACTAGAACATGTCACAAACAACATGTCAAAAGTGCAAAAGTTTATCCAGACTTGGCAAAATCTGGGCATGCTGTCAGAAAATATTTTGAAGAAACTAGATGGCCTCAATAGAACAAGCTACAACATGGCATCATGGAAAACAAGAGCATGGATAGCTAGAGCATAACATATACATCAAGAAACACCCACTGGACAACTCTAACCATGCACAACAATGACGGTGGCCTCATGGGAACATGGCATAAAAATTAACAGATTCAGCCTTAGCAGAAATTTAACATCACATGGCTTGTTAACAAGCTTGGTACACTCATCTCAAGACATATCATGGCATAAAAATAAATCTATCATGTAGAGTGCAAAACTCATGTTGACACCTAGCTCATACGACACATGGATTAATTCACACGAAAAAGACAAATCATCATATCATAACAATTTTAGAAACATATCAGCCACATGCACTTTTGCAATAGGGTTAAACATGGCATAATGTAACCTAACATTCATGCAAATGCATCCATCACGAAGAGCATCACAAGACGAACATTTTGACATATCATACACTCCATTTGGACTAACATGCACCAAGTTGTGACCTCACGAACATGCCAACAAATTGTTAACAGACAACTAGTGCTGAAACAGTAACATGACGAAGCAGTCTTGAGACAAATATTAAGACATCTAGATGAACGCTAACATGCATGAAACTGATGCTAACATGTAGAGCACTTCGAGACGAACATTTTGATATATCATGCATGCAAAACGGAGCACCGAGCACCAAGTTTTGACATGTCAAAGAGGGCATATAATTTACACAGATCTGGGACTTAGTAGAAATATACCCCTCCGAAAAAGTCAACGCGGGACGGAGTGGAGCGGGACAGAGAGATCCGGGCTCGGGGATGGCGCGTTTGGTTCGGATCCTAGTGGATCTCGTCCCGATCCACCGGATCCGGACGGGGAAGACAACGGCAGCTGCTCCGACGAGCTCTGGCGACCACGGCGACGGGGACCGGCCGACGGCGAGGTCGGGACGAGGTGGCGGAGGTGGTGTTGGCCGGCGCGACCGGCGCCGATGGTGATGGCGGGAGGCGGCGACGATGATTGGACAGGCGGCGGCGGCGGTTGGTGACGAAGCCGGCGGCGGCGGCCGGAGTGGCGGCACCGGCGGGAAAGGGCCTCAACGGCGGGGCGTAGAGGCGCGGTGGCGGGGTCGCGCGGGGGCGCGGACTGGGCGGCGGTGGCTAGCAGGCCGCGGGGGCCGGCCTCGGGCCCGGTGGGCTTCGGCGGCGGGGGCGAGAGAGACTGTCGGGTCGGGCCATGTGGCGTTTGCTGATTGGTCAGGCGCGTCCGGCGGACATGTCCGGCGCGGTCTGGACGCGTCCGGCAGACGGAGGATGAGAGAGGCTAGGGTTTGATCCGGATTTCGGGGGAGATGGGCATATTTATAGGTAGATGGAGCTAGGAGTGTCCAAATGAGGTGCGGTTTTCGCCCACATGTTCACCATCCAACGACCGTGAGGATGAAGGTGGTTGTGTTAGGCTAGTGGGCTGTTGTGAAGGGGCGCTGGGCCAAAAGAGATAGGGCTTCCGCGGGGAACGCGGTTAACCATTGGAGTATCAAACGACCTCCAAACGAGAAGAAACTTGACAGGCGGTCTACCGGTGATATACCAAGACCACTCGACTACTCTCGGCCCATTCCGAAGATGTTTTAAACCGCTCACGAAACAAAGGCTTGAGAGGTGTGACGGTTGCCGTGAGAGAGAGTCGAAACCCGAAACAGACAATGGAGAGGATGAAGACGATGCAGCTACACACGGATGCAAGTGGGACTATGCCAATGCAACGCACATAATGAAAATGACACGGTGACATGCAACACACGCACAAGGCAAAAATGAAGAAACTCGAAACAAAGAAGAGCCCAGAATGGAATTGATTAAGTCAACGAAGCTTATATATTGCCATATAAGGAAGTTTTACATCCGGGGCATTACAAACTCTCCTCCACTAAAAAAAGATCTCGTCCCGAGATCTAGGACTAAAAGAAAGCGGGATACTCGGAACGGAGATGATCTTCTCGTTACCATGTAGCTTCTCGGTCGGTATGGTATGACCACTTCACTTTCAAGAATTTGATGGACTTGTTGCGGGTCTTGCGCTCAGTTTCTCCAAGGATAGCAATGGGGTGCTCACGATAAGACAAGTCTTGCTGAAGATCAATCTCTTCGAAAGGAATGGTGCGTTCAGGCGTCTTGAAGCACTTGCGGAGTTGTGACACGTGAAACACATCATGCACATTTGCAAAATTGGAGGGAAGCTCGAGTTGGTAGGCTAGATCACCTCTCTTGCCAATTATCTTGAAAGGGCCCACGTATCTTGGAGCAAGCTTTCCCTTGATACCGAACCTCTGAGTGCCCTTAATGGGAGAAACACGGAGATAGACATGATCTCCAATGTCGAAAGCGAAATCTCGGTGTTTGCTGTCATAGTAGTTCTTCTGGCGCGATTGCACGGCCTTCAGATTCTCATGTATGACTTTGCACATCTCTTCGGCCTCTGAGATCAAATCATTTCCAAGGAGTTGACGTTCACCAACCTCGGACCAGTTGAGAGGGGTACAACACTTTCTGCCATAGAGAATTTCAAATGGTGCTTTGCCTGCACTTGCTTGGAAGCTGTTGTTGTAGGAGAAGTCGGCAAATGGAAGGCAATCTTTCCATCTCATACCGAAGGAGATTACACAAGCTCCGAGCATATCTTCAAGAATTTGGTTCACTCTTTCAACTTGACCACTAGTCAGAGGGTGAAAAGCTGTGCTCAAGTGAATCTTGGTACCCATAGCTGACTAGAAGGAATCCCAAAACTTGGAAGTGAATAAGCTTCCATGATCTGAGGAGATTACTTGAGGGATACCATGCAAAGAGACAATGCTGGAGGTATACAGTTCTGCCAGTTGTGCTACGTTGATGGATTCTTTGACTGGAAGAAAATGAGCCACTTTAGTGAGCTTGTCAATCACCACAAGGATATCATCATTTCCTCGCTTGGACTTGGGAAAACCGGTGACGAAATCCATCTCAATGTGATCGAATTTTCACTCGGTAATAGGTAGAGGTTGAAGGAGTCCAGCTGGACGTTGATGCTCTGCCTTCACTCTTCTGCAGACATCACACTCGTTCACGAATGGAGCAATTTCTCTTTTCATGCGAGTCCACCAATAGGATTGCTTGAGGTCATGGTACATCTTGGAGCTTCCTGGATGTATCAAGAGGAGTGAGGCATGTGCTTCGTTCTTTATGAGCTTTCTGGGATCACCTTTGGGAACCACAAGTCTGTCCTCAAAGAACAAAGTGTTGTTGTCATCAATGAGATAGCACTTGTACTTGGGGGTACCCTTAGCAATACCATGTTTCACCTTTTGCACCATAGCATCACTGAGTTGGGCCTCACGGATTTGATCTTCCAAGGTAGGAGAAACTTGAAGGTTGGCAAGAAATCCTTGCGGAACGACTTGGAGGTTGAGCTTCCTGAAAGATTCACAAAGTTCAGGTTGGAACGGTTTGAGGATGAGACTGTTGCAATAAGACTTTCTGCTCAAGGCATCTGCAATGACATTGGCCTTGCCAGGAGTATACTCAATGCTTGGATCGTATTTTTGAATCATTTCAACCCAACGAGTCTGGCGGAGGTTAAGATTTGGCTGGGTGAAGATGTACTTCAGGCTCTTGTGATCGGTGAAGATGTCCACTTTTCTACCCAACAGAACGTGTCTCCACGTGATCAAGGCATGAAAAACTGCTGCTAGCTCAAGATCATGTGTGGGATAATTCTTCTCATTTGGTTTAAGCTGACGCGAAGTGTATGCAACGATCTTCTTGTCTTGCATGAGAACACCGCCGAGACCTTGCAATGAAGCATCACAGAACACTTCATAAGGCTTGGACTCATCCGGAGGAGTTAGTACCGGAGCAGAAATGAGCATCTCTTTGAGTGTATTGAATGCCACATCACAATCAGGAGTCCACGAGTACTTGACATTCTTTTGCAACATGTTGGACAGAGGCTTGGCAATCTTGGAGAAGTTCTCAACATACCTTCTGCAATAGCTTGCGAGACCGAGGAAACTTCGGAGTTGTTTGACATTCTGAGGAGGTTCCCACTTCACAATAGCTTCAACCTTCTCGGGGTTAACAGAAATGCCCTCGGCAGAGATAATATGGCCAAGATAGAGGACTTTATCAAGCCAGAATTCACATTTGGAGAACTTCGCATAGAAACGGTGCTCACGGAGCCCGTCAAGGACCAAACGGAGGTGCTTGGCGTGGTCTTCTTTATTCTTGGAGAATACCAAGATATCATCGAGGTACACGAGAACGAATTCATTGGTGTAGGGGTTGAATATGAAGTGCATCATCCGAGAGAAAGTGGGTGGAGCATTTGCAAGCCCGAAAGACATGACCGTATACTCATAGGAGCCATAGCTTGTCCTGAATGCGGTCTTGGGAACATCCTCTTCACGGATACGAATCTGATTGTAGCCCATCCGGAGATCAAGCTTCGAGAAAACCTTGGCTCCTTTGAGCTGCTCAAACAGATCATTGATATTGGGGAGCGGGTACTTATTCTTTATTGTCTTCTTGTTCAATGGCCGGTAATCGACACACAAATGTTTCGTACCATCCTTCTTCTTGACAAAAAGAACACCACAGCCCCAAGGAGAAGTACTTGGTCTGATCAGACCAATACGTTCTTGCTCATCGAGTTGTTTCTTCAGCTCCTTCAACTCTTTAGGAGAAAGCTTGTACGGACGCCGACAAGCTGGCTCCGTACCAGGTTCAAGTTCAATGAAAAATTCAACTGGACGGTTGGGAGGCATGCCTGGAAGCTCTTTAGGGAATACATCCTCATATTCACAAACCACCGGAATCTGGGATATGGCATTAATATCGCCCTTGTCATTGAGAGAGAATAGCCTGATTGTGTTATCTCGAGCTACGAAGATAATCACGTCTTCGGAAGGATGAGTTAGATTGACTTCCTTGTTTGCACAATCAATAAGAGCATCATGCTTAGAGAGCCAATCCATCCCAAGAATAAGATCATTGTTTGTGTTACCGAGAAAACCAGAAAACTGTAATCACCCATATGAATAGATATGTCCTTAGCCATCAAATTAGAAGACATGTGTTTGCCCGAAGAAATAATTGATAACTTCTCTGGTAAGGCCACTGTGTCCACGTTGTGCTTAGATGCAAATGGACATGACATGAAGGAAAGTGATGCACCAGAATCTAACAAGACTTTTGCAAGAATTGAGTTAACTGAGAGGTTACCCATTATCACATCAGAAGAATTCTCTGCTTGAGCTGCATTCATCAGGTTCACTATTACATGCTTGGGATTGTGCTTGACAGTAGCATTGCTGACAGGTGGAGGAGGCGGAAGGCGCCTTTGAGTACACTTGTTTGCATAGTGACCCTTCTGGCAACACTTCTTGCACGTAACTTCTGAGAGTGGATGACGATAAGGAACGCTTGGTCTTGGAGCTTGGAACTGAGACTTGGACTGGTTGCTTGGGTTGGGTGGGTGGGAAAATCCACGACCACCTGAATGCTTGTTCTGACTCGGAGGATGGAGAACTGGAGGAGTGATACGTCCAAAACGTATCTATAATTTCTGCTTGCTCCATGCCACTTTTGGGTGATATTGCTATGATATTCATACACTTCCATACACTTTTGATCATATTTGGACTAACTTACTAATCCAGTGCACCCCAGTGCCAGTTTCCGTTTTCGGCTGTTTTTGTATTTCAGGTTTTCACGTTTCGAGAACTGCCCAGAAAAATCCAGAAAAATTATATAAAAAATCAGCGATCCGGAAACAACACTGCGTCCGAAGGGCAGCCTGGGGGGGGGGGCACCAGGGCTCCAGGCGCCCTGGCGGCGCGCCCCCCCCCCTGGGCCGCGCCGGTGGGGCGCCTGGGCCCCCCGAAGGCCGTCCGGTGCCCCCCTTTGGCATATATTTAGAGGGTCCTCCGAAACCCTCAGAGGAGGAACTCTTTTCGCGATCCCATCTCTGTTCCGCCGCCGCCGCCGCTTCCAAGATCGGGAGCACCAGGAGAACTCTTCCCGGCACCCTGCCGGAGGGGAGGATCACCACCGGGAGCTTCTCCACCACCATGGACGCCTCCCGGATGACTCGTGAGTAGTCTCCCTTGGACCATGAGTCCATGACCAGTAGCTATGTGATGTTCTCCTCCCGTTCTTGTGCTTCACTAATTAGTCCTCGTGAGCTGCCCTACATGATCGAGGCATCTATGTAATCCTTATGCTGTTGCTATGTTGAGTTTGCTGGGATCCGATGGATTATGAGATTATGTTCAGATTGATCTTGAGTAATATATTTGATTCACCTCTTTTATATTTTTGTTCATAAGTAATTCTTGCAAGTTCTCTATTGTTATTTATTGCTTTGGCCGAGTAATAGGTAGTGACTCCAAGAGGGAACGCTATGCTCGATTGTGGGTTCATGCCCCTCGATGACTAGCTTGAGTGACAGAAACATGAGTCTAGGGGATGTGCTGTTGCCACAAGGGGGAAAACAACGGTGCTTGTGCCCGCGGGTGCAAGGATTGTTTACTTTACGCAAAGTTCTTTTAATGCAGTTGTCTGTTGCATTGAGTTTACACTATGGGTGGGACTCGCAACTTAATACCAGCGAGATGTTCTGGATAGATATCTCAAGGTGGATGATTAGTAGTAGATATTGATGGATTTTGGTCTACTTACTATGGCGTACCGCCCATGCTTTGAACCTCAACCTTTCTTGCAATGTAGTCAGCATTGGTTTGCGTTCGTGGTCCTGTCAATTGCCCAGCTGTAATTTGTTTACCTCACATAGCTCTTTTATCGTCTTTCAGGAGAGAGACATCACTAGTGAACATCATGAGACTCCGGTCCATATTACCATCATTGATCACACCCGCTATTTACTTTTCGCTATTTACTTACTATTGCAAAACACTATCTATCACTACTATCATTGCTTTTAATCCTTTGTGAACTACAAGGCCGGAGGGATTGACAACCTCTCTGTACTCGTTGGGAGCAAAGTTATTTGTATCTGTGTGCAGGTCCACGTTGATTGCTACTAATCTGGCGCCGTAGCAATTGACACCTACTTGTTGAACCTAGGAGTCTCTGGGGATTCGATCCTTGGTATCTTTGCTAAGGGAAAACACTTCTACTTACTGCATCTTACACCTTCCACTTGGGGTAACCAACGAGGGGTTCGAGGCCCATCAAGGAGTATTTTCTGGCGCCGTTGCCGGGGACTCCACTCTTCAGGATAGGGGAGTTGCATGCTATCTTTTACCTTTGCTTTTTAGTCTTGTCAGTTTACCTTTCAGTTTTTGCTTTAGTACCTTTTTATCGAAAATCACAAAAATAGTTATCTTGTTCTTTAGTTATCATTATGTCGGGTCCTTTTGTCTTTGACGAGGCAGAAGTTCTCACCTTTAAACAAAGAGGTGGGGAAAGTTTGAAAGATGCTTGGTATAGAATTAATGATTCACAAAAAAGAGCCACCAAGAAGCAACCTACTACTATCTTGCTTAGAAATTTGTATGTTGGAATTACTTCTTGTAATAGGTTTATTCTAGATACTGCTATCAATGGGAATTTCCTAGAGGCCCCAGTTTGGGAGTCTCTTAGTATTATTGAAAACATTGTTGGGAATCTCCCTGTTGTTAGCATTCGAGAGGACATCACCCTAGCTCACATTATGAAAAAACTTGAAAAGATAGAGCTAGAGATGCCAAGCATTAATAAGATGAATGAGTTGGATCGTAAGATCCAAGGGAATTTGAATAGACTTGATAGCTCCATGCATAAAATTTTCAAAATTTTGGAGACCGTCGAATTCCATGATTCTGACTTTTCTAGGATGGAAAAGATTGAGGAAATATTTGATACCTTAGGAACTACTTTCTCCTCGATCAAAACCAAAAAGGTAGAAACTCCGGCAAAGAGGGAGCCTAAGTTCGTTCACGTTCCAAAGGCTCCCCGTTCTAAAAGTAATCCACCTACTGCCAAAGGGGTTGAAACTGTAAAGACTTTGGAAGAAACACCTATCGTTGATGAATTTATAAATGAATCTTCCCTTGACTTTTATCCTTTTGGTCTTCTACCTAGAAGTATCTCTATGAGGCCTTTATTTGAGAGTCCTCTTAAGGCTAGTTGTATTATTGAAGAGCTTTTTGATGATCTTGATGATGGTTCAATTGATACAACTTGATATATGCATTATGCCTAGCTTAAAGGCATAAAAGAAAGCGCTTTTGGGAGGCAGCCCACATGAATAATTTTTTTGCCTTTGTTGTGTCTTGATGTTGTTTACTGCTGTAGCATCATCATTGTATCTTTGCTTTTCATATTTGTGCCAAGTATAGCCTCTGATTGCTAGAAAGTTCAAAAGTTGTGAGGTGCTGTCCAGGAAACAGATTCTGTCCTTGGATAGAAAAATTCTTATAAAAATCACCAGATCATCTTTTTGGTCTGAATTCTTTCGACAGCGTTCTCTATATAATTGTCTTTTGTGCGTCTGTTCTGAGTTTTTTGATTTGAGTTGCAGAAGTATCCCGAACAGATCAATTACTACCTGCTGTTCTGTTTTTCACAGATTCTGTCCTGTTTTGCCTTACCTTCACTTTGCAAATCAAGAGCTTGCTTTTTCTTTGCAAAAACCTTTTGGCAATCTTGAGAAACTGTAGAACTTCAAGAATATCCTTATTTCCAGCAAGGTATAATTATTTTATTAAGGGTACTAACCTCGCTAATCAGATTATGATGAGTTATGTATGAAGGGAGTTTTCAAGTGTGCGAGGGAAGATGATAAAAAGATTCAGGAGTGTCAAGCGCTCAAGCTTGGGGATGCCCCCCGTGCACCCCCAAGAAATATTCAAGGAGACTCAAGCGTCTAAGCTTGGGGATGCCCCCGTGCATCCCCTTCTCCATCAACATTATCAGTTCGTCTTTCGTTCCGCTATATTTTTATCACTTCATGTGTTATGTGCTATGCTTGGAGCGTCTTGCTTTTAGTTTTCTTTTTAGTTTTTCATAACGAGTCGGAACTCAGCATTCCTTTATGTGGGAGAGAAACACGCTCCACCTCTCCCTAGAACATAACATAGAATTTTCATGTCTATCTTTGCTGTGTGTGTTCTTTGTCTTTTAAATAGCTACTACCGTGCTCTGCTCTTAGTATTCATGCTTATCTTTTCAAAGAGCTTTTGTTTAGTTGGTTGCTTGAACTCTCTTTAATTATCATGCTCACCTTATTAAGAGAGTTTGCTTCCGTTGCATTGGTTAATGTGTCTATGATAAAGATGCTACTTGCATGATGGTGCTTAGTAGTTCAGGTTTTCTTATGGTTAATCTCAAATAGCTGGGGGGTTCCCAATGTGTTATTGGAGTACCAACTTGATTTGTTTGCCTATGATGTGGTATGGTTTAGTAATATCTTCCTTCGAGAATTTATTTTGATTGACTTGGCGTATGCTCACGCATATTTAAGACTGTAAAGAAAGTCTGTCAAGCCTTGATGATCTTTTATTTCTGAGTAGCGATATAACTTCCATGCCTGATTCAATATTGCTTTGTCGCTCTGCATGATTATGACCGTCATTGCTCTCTTAGTTGGTCGCTCCCAGTCTTTTGCTAACCTCCACTTGTACTAAGCAAACTAACCATGCAATACATAGCTCATGGGAAAGTAGCCTAAAAACTATTGTGGTAAAGAATATGTTGCCTATGTATCTTATTTCTTATGAGTTGCTTGCTGAGCGGTAACCATGTTTCTGGGGACGCCATCAACTGTCACACTTTTGTTGAATATCATGTGAGTTGCTATGCATGTTCGTCTTGTCCGAAGTAAGGGTGATTTGCCGTGGGTTGAATTAATATGCATATTGTTAGAGAAGAACATTGGGCCGCCAACCAAAGCCATGCATCATGGTGGAAGTTTTAGCTTGGACCTTAATCCTCAATATCTCATGAGAATATGCTCATGCATTAAAGAGGAGTCCATCATCTATTTTCTATGTTGTCCCGGTATGGATGTCCTCAAGTTGAGATCTATCAAAAACGAGAAATCAAATGCGATTTATCTCCTTGGACCTTTGTACAGGTGGCATAGAGGTACCCCTTTGTGACACTTGGTTGGAACATATGCAATGCAATGATAACCCATGGGAATCCGAGCTAATTAGGACAAGGAGCGAGCACTATTGGTATTCGATGCATGAGGCTTGCAACTTATATGATGTCTTATACATGACACATATGAAGTACTACTACCGTTGACACAATTGCTTCCATGTTTTCAAAATAAAAGCTCTAGCACTTAACCATTCTTTTACCTTTATGTTAAAGCACCAACTACTGAGAGCATGATTGTCATTCTGAGTGTAATGTGCATTGTCCCAAAGTAGCATTGTATTTTGCATGATTGTGATATCGTTTATTCTGAAATCATTGTATCAAATCATCACTTAAACCTTGAAGGTGCCCCTGCATTTATGTTTTGCATCACTAAAGGGGGCAAGCTAGATATCACTTTATCATATTTGCACATCATGTTCATTGCAAATCTATTTGATGTTTCAGTTTCATATTGTAAAACTTTCAGTCATTTGTGATTTTCTCATGAGGCAACTTAATTACTATAGAATCATTGTCTCAGTAAGCTGTTGTCATATGACTATAAAAAGTCCTATATGGTTAATAGCATGTCACCACAGAAATTATTCTTGTTATCATTTACCTACTCGAGGACGAGCAGGAATTAAGCTTGGGGATGTTGATACGTCCAAAACGTATCTATAATTTCTGCTTGCTCCATGCCACTTTTGGGTGATATTGCTATGATATTCATACACTTCCATAGACTTTTGATCATATTTGGACTAACTTACTAATCCAGTGCACCCCAGTGCCAGTTTCTGTTTTCGGCTGTTTTTGTATTTCAGGTTTTCACGTTTCGAGAACTGCCCAGAAAAATCCAGAAAAATTATATAAAAAATCAGCGATCCGGAAACAACACTGCGTCCGAAGGGCAGCCTGGGGGGGGGGGGCACCAGGGCTCCAGGCGCCCTGGCGGCGC
>LR738712.1:63936959-64137619 GCA_902687465.1 Secale cereale
GGGGGGGGGGAGGGGGGCGCCTGGGCCCCCCGAAGCCCGTCCGGTGCCCCCCTTTGGCATATATTTAGAGGGTCCTCTGAAACCCTCAGAGCGGGAACTCTTTTCGCGATCCCATCTCTGTTCCGCCGCCGCCGCCGCTTTCAAGATCGGGAGCACCAGGAGAACTCTTCCCGGCACCCTGCCGGAGGGGAGGATCACCACCGGAAGCTTCTCCACCACCATGGACGCCTCCCGGATGACTCGTGAGTAGTCTCCCTTGGACCATGAGTCCATGACCAGTAGCTATGTGATGTTCTCCTCCCGTTCTTGTGCTTCACTAATTAGTCCTCGTGAGCTGCCCTACATGATCGAGGCATCTATGTAATCCTTATGCTGTTGCTATGTTGAGTTTGCTGGGATCCGATGGATTATGAGATTATGTTCAGATTGATCTTGAGTAATATATTTGATTCACCTCTTTTATATTTTTGTTCATAAGTAATTCTTGCATGTTCTCCGTTGTTATTTATTGCTTTGGCCGAGTAATAGGTAGTGACTCCAAGAGGGAACGTTATGCTCGATTGTGGGTTCATGCCCCTCGATGACTAGCTTGAGTGACAGAAACATGAGTCTAGGGGATGTGTTGTTGCCACAAGGGGGAAAACAACGGTGCTTGTGCCCGCAGGTGCAAGGATTGTTTACTTTACGCAAAGTTCTTTTAATGCAGTTGTCTGTTGCATTGAGTTTACACTATGGGTGGGACTCGCAACTTAATACCAGCGAGATGTTCTGGATAGATATCTCAAGGTGGATGATTAGTAGTAGATATTGATGGATTTCGGTCTACTTACTTTGGTGTACCGCCCATGCTTTGAACCTCAACCTTTCTTGCAATGTAGTCAGCATTGGTTTGCGTTCGTGGTCCTGTCAATTGCCCAGCTGTAATTTGTTTACCTCACATAGCTGTTTTATCGTCTTTTGGGAGAGAGACATCACTAGTGAACATCATGAGACTCCGGTCCATATTACCATCATTGATCACACCCGCTATTTACTTTTCGCTATTTACTTACTATTGCAAAACACTATCTATCACTACTATCATTGCTTTTAATCCTTTGTGAACTACAAGGCCGGAGGGATTGACAACCTCTCTGTACTCGTTGGGAGCAAAGTTATTTGTATCTGTGTGCAGGTCCACGTTGATTGCTACTAATCTGGCGCCGTAGCAATTGACACCTACTTGTTGAACCTAGGAGTCTCCGGGGATTCGATCCTTGGTATCTTTGCTAAGGGAAAACACTTCTACTTACTGCATCTTACACCTTCCACTTGGGGTAACCAACGAGGGGTTTGAGGCCCATCAAGGAGGCGGTAGCCAGAACTTCTGCTGCTTGGCAACCACTTGAGAGGAAGAGGGGGAGTGAACAACATCTCTTATCCTCTTCTTGGAAGCTTCACAATTGAGCTGAGTTGCCTCTTGCTTGAGAGCCATGTTGTAGAATTGGTCAAATTCATCTGGCTCGAACAGAGTGAGTGCAAGTTGGAGTTCATCTTTCAGACCACCTCGGAACTGGTAGATTTTGCTCTTGGCATCGGGGATGTCTTGCTTCGCATAACCTGCAAGATTTTGGAACTTGACATTGTATTGGTAGACAGACATGGTGCCTTGCTTCAGATTGCAGAATTGCTCACGCATGCCTTCAATGACACTTGTAGGAATGTGATGAGAACGGAAATCGTGGCAGAAGTCAGTCCACGAGATCTCATGACCCGCTGTGGAGTCTTTGTATTGTTGCCACCTATGTGCAGCTTGATCTTTGAGTTGGAAAGCGACAAACTTGACATAATCCTCAGTTTTGACATTACTGCACTCGAAGTGTTTCTTGATTTCTGTGATCTAATCTTCAGCATCGAGCGGATCAACGCAGTAACTGAAAGACTTTGGTTGGTTTGCCAGGAATTGGTTGAGAGTCGCAAAGTGAGGTTGATTGAACAGATTTCCTTGGCCTTGGTTCCCTTGATTGCCTTGATTTGCTTGATTGGCTTGGAAACTCTCCATCATCTGCATGAGCATCTGGGTGTTTTGGTTGGTTGCCTGCATAATCGCTCTCCATGCCTCAGACGGAGGAGGAGGGGAATGTGGACGCTCTTCTTCATCCTCTGGGTTCTGGTTGGGAACTTTCTTAGGTGCCATCCTGAAGATGATGACAACCGCTAGCCATTGAAGCAAATAATAGATAAACTGAATCAACGGCTAGATATTTGCAACATATAGTCTTCACAATGAACATCCGAACATAATTGAACGAATGAATTCCATAGGTTAATGGTACAAAAACTTGTCGAGAAGCCACTTGGGAGAACAAAATGATAGAATAAAACAACAAGGTACAGATGGAACAAATACATAATAGAGGTTTCGTCCCACATGTTCATGCTGAATGCCCCATGGAATGTGTTACAAAGGGGCTTGCAATCCCCGGATCAGCATAGCCAAGGATCCTTTAAGATGCAACCCCCTAGTGCAACAACGCCCATGATAGCCTCTCCACTAGATGTTGAACCCCAACCTCATATCATGCACCCGTTGGAAGATTACCTAAGAGCTACTTGAATCCCACCTATTAATTCCCGAAGCTTTCCGGTTATGCAATCTGGTGTTGGGGATACAGGGGAAGCACCGCATATCACTCAACTAATAAATCCTACATCCAGCTGTATCCATCCGCCAGCACATAACCCGGCACCTTCGAAAACTGTTTACCTCGGACCTTCGAAATGCATCCGCTATACTAGCTGTGGCAATACTCCCGAACTATCTCCGCAATACTGGGTGACGTCGGGGTTATCTCACCACCAGACACACATAGAAGAGTTTTCGATGTCGGTCGCCTCTGGTATTCTAGAACCGCAATGATACATTTGTGACGACAACACCTCAGAGCTCAACTCCCCGGAACACTGCCACAACCCCTAAATGACAGGAGGCACCAAGAACAATGTTCTCATCACAAAGATATCGGAACAATCCAAACAATACCCGCGTGATCCTAAAAAAATTTGGTGAATTTTTGAGAATAGTGAAGATAAAACAACGTCAGGAGTCCTCACCAGAGCGACGAAGGGGATGAGGAGTAAAAAGAAATCCTACTCTCCGATATATATATAAGACTCAAAACATTTTGTGTGTGTGCCTAGACTCAACCGTTAGCGGTTCTATAAATCAGTGGGCTCCTAGGTCATAGAAGGCACTGAATACCAACTTGTAATGCCCACGATGCGACTATATCTCCCACGTGTCGAGGCACAACTTAGAGACATAAGCGCATTCTGAAATGATCGCAAGCGTGGTATCTTTGCACAACTCATGTAAAAGTTCAGGGACGAAAGAGTAAAAATAGTTGGCTTACACTCGCCACGTCACACAATGAATACAATATCATACATTCATCCAAATAACAGAGGGTCCGACTACGGACAAAAACCAAACGAGAAAAGATACCACAAACACAAGTCCTGATCGCCCCTAGTAGGAACCACTACTGATTGTCGGGATACATAACATAGAAACGACCATACTCTTCATCGAACTCCCAGTGAAGTTCTAATCCATCTCCTGCATCGTTCTTGGCTGTACATGCATCTGGTGTGTGTTGTAATCTGTGAGCCACAAGGACTCAGCAATCCCATTCCCGGGTATTGATACGTCTCCAACGTATCTATAATTTTCGATTGTTCCATGCTATTATTTATGATGTTTTGGATGTTTAATGGGCTTTGTTATACACTTTTATATTATTTTTGGGACTAACCTATTGAAGATATAAACCCTGAAGAAGCGATAGGCAGGATGAAGGTAGCCACGTCGCTCCTAATTCGCGATGAACAGTGGTGCGCTGCTGCTGCCACCGCATGTAAATTTCGTTCCCCGCTGAGGGCATTTTAGTCTTTTCACATGCAGGGGGTATAAATCTAAATCACAGCCACCCACGATGCGAAACCCTCGCCGCCGCCTCCCGTCCCACTCGCCTCCCCCTCCTCGTCGCCCCTCCTCCATCTCCTCCCATCGCCGCCTCCTCCCCCTCCTCCCACCGCCGTCCCCTCCTCCTCCGCCCCTCCCCCCGCATCTCGTCCGCCCCGGGTGCGGAGGTGAGCTTCCCGGCGATGGTGGCGGCGCTCGTGGGCATCGCGGCGCTCGGAGATGCAGCAGATCCCCACCAGGCCGTGCTGGCACTTGGGGTACTCCCCGGCGACGACGGCCCAGCAGCGGATGGTGCGAGGGAGGTCGGCCACCGCGACAAGTTCCTCTTCCTCTCTCCCCGATCTAGGTCAGATCCCGTTTAACCCCCCTCCTGCTCTGATTGCTTGTGCCATGATTTGCTCTGTGTTTGGATGAAGAAGTAGACCAGCAGGAGGAAGAGAGGATCTCGGGACACGCTCCTTATTGGACTATTGAAATATGAAGTAATAAGAGAGATTAAACGTGTTTAGAAGAGAGGGCACTAAGATAAGAAGAAGCAAAGAATAGAATAGAACAGCAAGTCGTAGTTTTAATAGTAAAAAGAATGAGAGAGTAACTAAGAAATTAGAATAGAGAGAAGATTTGCAGAGTTAAAAGAGTATGAATCCTACACTTTCTAGCTGAGAATAGATAGAGAGAAAGCAAGACACAATCAGTTCTAGATACGATAAACCATAAGTTTTAGCCTTGCATAGACAAGCAGAAGTACAAGAACATGATATGATGCAGAGAAGAGAGTGATATAGTGAGAATACATAAGTAAAGAGCTAAAAGAAAACATAATTACAGCTTCAAAGAAATAGCATAATAAGTAGAACTTGAGATCTATGAAATATATATATATATATATATATATATATATATATATATATATGTTTACATTTAAGCAACCTCAGTTGCGGATTTTTTATATTTGTTCACACACTCAAGAGGCCATTAGTCTATACCAACAATGGAGACAGCTTCCCTTTTCACTACTGTACTTTTTCCCCATTTCTATATCGTCTTGAATCATGCCATGAGTTTGGAAAATTGTATCACTGCAATGCCTTCTTCGTATCTGTGGAATTGGAGAAAAATTCATACATGTAATCTAGGAAGTTCGTCATAGAAGACGCGGAAGAAAAGTCCATGTAAGCTCCTCTGATTTTTTTCCATAGTTTTTCTCCCCTCGGTGTATATAGGTACTGCACAATAGTTAATCTCTTTCCCTTCTGGGCCACATCTAATTTTGGGGAATGATGCGGGAATTTTGATAGAGATGGAGAACTGAACTATCTTTGTTTCCTTGCCTTCATCTAATTTTGGGGAGAAGAGAGAGGAATTTGAGAGAGGTGGACAACCCAAAGATCTTTGAACGTTCGGGAGCAGACATATCATCAGTGTTATGCCAGCCTCCTCGCCACTGTTGTCGTGTGGCTGTGGCTGCTGGCGAGATGGGCACAGTTGCCTCCAGGTTCATGCATCGTGATGGTATTTGAACAACACCTGAACTGGCCCAAGAAAATTTAGTAGCATTGTCGGATGATAAACCAACTTTTTTGTTTCATGTACTATCGTCTCACGCTCTAATTTTGGTGTTCTGGTAGGAAGGGATCGGCTTTGGCGGTGTCCGGTGCTGGTATGTCATGTGATTAGAGCATAGGAAGCTGACATGATGTTTGAAATTCGATGGTCATGCTCATTGACTAGATGCTGCCCTCATGTCACCCTCGGCCTCGAAGGGCTTGATAGCAGTGCTCACGGAGTAAGAATATGTCTGAAAGTGCTTGTTTGCCATATGCCTGCCCACTCCTCCATGGCTCCATCTCATCAGTCTTTCTTTTATTTCTCTAAATTTGTGGTGTGCATGTTTGTGAAAAAATAACAGGAATAGGCTATGGTAAGGCTTTGGCAAAGAACATTCTTTCCCTTGCTTGTGAAAATTTTGGTCCTCTAATATTGATTCCATGATTTGTGATTAATAAATTCTGTTGGTATTTGATCTCTTTGTTGCTCATGTCCTACTTGATTTTGCATGGGTACATGCAAAATACAATTGGAATGACATATAGTGCATCGTCACTGGCTACATTGAATTCAATTTTATTTCACTTTGATTTTGTTTTTCTGCAGATTGTTTCTAGGTCTCTGCTGATGAATCATGTGAGGATGGCATAGAACTCACCAGAGGGAAAATAACAAAATGTGGTAACCAAATCAAACAGCTGAGAAGGTAAAATTAGGGAAGGATTAGCTGTCCAATGTTTCGGTAATTTCGGAGTGGTTGAATTGCTCGAACAAACTTTATACGTGTGGCGTCGACGAAGATCATAGTCTGGTCATACAAGGCTTTATTGATTGTTGATTCTAATTCCATGGTTTGACCTATTCGAGGTGTAGCCAAGATCAGCCGAGAGGACAATGTTCCGGTTGTTTCGACAGAAAATCCTACTGACTTCAGCTTGAAGCCTGAAGCCCCTAGCCAGGTGTTAAAAAATTCAGTCAACGTAGCTAAAGCTGGAATCACAAAGAGCAGTGGCTACTCCGGAAACTCTTATTTTGATCACTTCCAGGTAATTGATTAGGATTCATATCTCTTTCCAGCTATGTCAGGTGGTATACTGCATACTGATGAGGATAGATAATTTAGGTTGATGTACTATTTTAGATAGTTATACTGAAGTGCTATTCTACAGATAGCGTTCGGTTGTTCTTTTGCAATTTTCCTCTGTACAGATATATATTAACAGACAAACAATGAATGCATGTTAGGTTGTTGTCCGCGCTGGCTGTATTAGCATGCCTAGCTCTGCCAAGTATAAATAGTATATGCGTCACTCAGAAATAGAGCATCCTGGTGGAAAATGGATGAGGCAAGAATTTGGAAATTTCTCTAAGAAAAATTAATCTCTTATAGTGTAGAGTGAATCATATATGTACCAGATGCACTAATTCTGCAGCCTTTGTGGTCAAGTCATCCCTTTCTTTAGGCTAGGCAGAGGTCTTAACTATTGCAATTTGTATGTTCTGTGGTGGTCACGTCCTCCTTTGTTCGGGATGGGAGGTCTTAGCTTTCGCAGTTTGTATGTTCTGCAGCATCCTCTATCACCCCCCCTCTTTTCTTCAAGCTGGGCAGAAGTTTTAACTTCTCGTACCTATGTGCCATTGCACCAATAAGCCTCGGTAAAATATGTCTAAATCTAACAAATATTACAGTTTGTATATTCTTCATTTCTGCTCATCCTGATCTAACCAAACCGACCCCATGGATTTGAGGTTGTCGTGCCTGTCAGGTTTGGACATGTCCCAAGAACAGCAGGTGCCGCATCTTCTCTTATATCTTTATCTATGTACTTTAAATTTATATGGACATTCCAATTGTTGATTGCTAACTATGGCACCTTGAAATTAAGATACTCTGGTGCAAAGGGAGTTGGACCAGAGAAGAAATCAAATCAGTGACTGCTCTGCAATAGTTGTGAGGGATCAAAATCCTATAGGTATAACAATAAATTCTCCTCTGATGCTCAAGTTAAATTTCTTTGTCGAAGATATGATTGGATGTTATTTTTCTAATTTGATTCTTTAAAACACATGCTATTTTTTTGCGTATTCCTACTGCACTTGCCTAAATCTCACATAAGACTGAATGGTACTCTACCATGGTTTTTAAACCACTGCACTTGCCTAAGTCGAGCTAAACTTGCTCAAACCGCAGATGGTATTCCTCATAGTTTTGTCTACATCTACACATTGCACAAAATCTTGGATCTTCGTCGCGTGTCTCCTCATTAGTAGAGACTACAGAGTAGGTAGTACGGACCCCATAATATACTTTCTTCTTACTTTTGTCTTTTCTTTTAGAATATATAAGTACATTTCAGTAATATGTGTCTTGTTTTACTTTGTCCGCGGTGACTGTGGTTGTATTCTCGGTTTTGGTTATTATGTTTGAGTGAAAAATAGGTTGTTGGACTGATGAATTTTATGCTAACATATAACTTGTCTCATTCCTACTTAAAAAAAAGTTTCTGCTTGATGTGGTTATGAGCAGCTACTTTTTTTCCAATTACAAGTGGCCTTTGCTTGATGGTTGATTATATTATGCAAATGGCAGCTTGCTTGAGGCAAACCTTCAAGCCTCACGTGCACTAATGGCGTCGCCGGCAGCATCAAGGATGGAATCAGCGAGACACTCTTTTAAGTCAGAGAAAATGGTGGTGCCAATGATTACGCCTGGATCTTTGTGGCTGCAGCCATAATCATGTTGAAGCCCAGCCAAAGCACGACCATCGACAGGTGACCATCTTCATTGAGGTACAGAAGACAATCCATGCATTGCCATGCCGCCTTCTCTGAACTTTGTAGTTTACACAAATTGCTTATGTGCTTTATATTCTTTACAGAGTTCATATAAGCTAGGCAAGTGCATGACTTCCCTAAAATTTGTACGGTGCATGACTTGTATGTGATGTCATGCAGAAAGTTGAAAATGAAGCTACTGAAAATGGCAATAACCCCGGCGACGACGGCCCAGCAGCGGATGGTGCGAGGGAGGTTGGCCACCGCGACAAGTTCCTCTTCCTCTCTCCCCGATCTAGGTCAGATCCCGTTTAACCCCCCTCCTGCTCTGATTGCTTGTGCCATGATTTGCTCTGTGTTTGGATGAAGAAGTAGACCAGCAGGAGGAAGAGAGGATCTCGGGACACGCTCCTTATTGGACTATTGAAATATGAAGTGATAAGAGAGATTAAACGTGTTTAGAAGAGAGAGCACTAAGATAAGAAGCAGCAAAGAATAGAATAGAACAGCAAGTCGTAGTTTTAAGAGTAAAAAGAATGAGAGAGTAACTAAGAAATTAGAATAGAGAGAAGATTTGCAGAGTTAAAAGAGTATGAATCCTACACTTTCTAGCTGAGAATAGATAGAGAGAAAGCAAGACACAATCACTTCTAGATATGATAAACCATAAGTTTTAGCCTTGCATAGACAAGCAGAAGTACAAGAACATGATATGATGCAGAGAAGAGAGTGATATAGTGAGAATACATAAGTAAAGAGCTAAAAGAAAACATACTTACAGCTTCAAAGAAATAGCATAATAAGTAGAACTTGAGATCTAAGAAATATATATATATATATATATGTTTACATTTAAGCAACGTCAGTTGCGGATTTTTTATATTTGTTCACACACTCAAGAGGCCATTAGTCTATACCAACAATGGAGACAGCTTCCCTTTTCACTACTGTACTTTTTCCCCATTTCTATATCGTCTTGAATCATGCCATGAGTTTGGAAAATTGTATCACTGCAATGCCTTCTTCGTATCTGTTGAATTGGAGAAAAATTCATACATGTAATCGATGCATTAGTAAGAAGGCTCGCCGGCTGGGAGATGGCGAGCGCCAGTGAGCACTGCGCACGGTGTAGCAAGCTGGACAAGAGCGTGAGCGACAATCAAGACATGAGCTATCCAGTGTAGGTTCAGACAATGCATTCATTCATTTCAGGTTCGGCATGTCTCATTATGTCTTTTTACTTCATATTCAGGGTCAAACTGGGCTATGTTTCTTTCATTGAGGCGAGGGTGATTCCAGCAGGTGAGGTGCATTTTAGACATCCGGATGATATCTTGCTATGTCCAGGTGGTACCATGTCTGAATTAAGATTTCCCTTGCAGATTTTGCTTGGCGTACTCGTCTTTTTTCTTGAAGTTGGGCGTCAGTCGTCTCTGTGGCAAGGTAAGCTTATCCCATTTATTTTGTTCAACCCAGAGTCAAGATTCATATCCCCTTCACTGTCATTTCATTTGTGAGCATTTATTTCTTTGATCTATGTCGTCGGCACCCTGACGATTTAGCATTTTCTGCTAATCACAATTGCTTGCATCTGCCATCTCATTTAGGAAATGCCCCTGCTCCTCTTAATTAAAATTAATGTGAAATATGTTTCTACCAAAATTAATGTGAAATATGTTTCTACCAAAATTAATGTGAAGCACTATTGAGACAACGAATTTAAACTATGTTATGAGCCAAACCATATTAAGTATGTACATCCTCGCTGGAATGCTTTCTGTTCATGAGCTGGTCTCCCAACACGTATTGTCGAGAAAATAAAAGAAAGAACCTTTTAAGTTCTTAAGAGGAGCAAGAGAGCTTCTAAGTACTAACTGTCACTCCTATCCTATCCTAATTGAAACGCATTAGCCAACTTGCCTCAGCGATGTTCTATTTCACAAAAGCTCGCTCCTTCACATATATGGTGGTTCTTTTCCTGTATTATTACTTAAATGGTTGATGGCCTTGCTTGATGCTTGCCACGTGTTTGATCGTTAACCTCTGATGCCATGTTTTCTCCATTCAGGTGTCTGGTAGAATTACTAGAACTAGCGCATCTACTTTTATTTGCTGTCCTAGCTTGCCATCAACTTATGCCAACGACGCAAGGTATGATGTTTGATTAATAGCTATTCTTAGAGGATGGATCCAAATATTGTTTAATTTGCCGGTTCTATACTTGGTTGCAATTTTTTACTGAATGAATGGCTCACATTTTTTCTTGGAAAAGGAGGTTAAAACCCCCGGCCTCTGCATCAATCGATGCATACAACCATCACATTGTTACGTCGCCTAACATATATGTACATTTTCTTCAAGTCTTAAAGTGTAGTTAGCACAACATACAGACACAATTTGGTCGTGGGATTAGCTTTCTCATTAAATTATTTAAATTGGTAGCTCAGAAACTAACTCTGTAGGTCTATTAAATCTTCTGTACACCCACATATTTGATATTACCTGAAAAATAAGGAGGTTACCTTTTCCTTTTAATACCTGGAACCAAATTGTTTGATACCAATTGTATCTGGGTGCAGTTTCATACAAGATACAGCTTAGTAGCAAAAAAATTGGCCTCTGTCTTATTTCTCCATACATTGGATTCATATTTGTTCCAAATTTACATCAAGAAGCCTCTAGGCATTTGTACTTTCAGAATCATTCTGAAACTTTGGTTCAGAGCAGAGAGCATTTAATAAGGTTGGTTCTATTTCTGAATCTTGCTCTAATCCCTAAAAGGTGAAATTGGGCATGACTTTGATATTTGTTTTACAAGATATTACATTGATTTTCTGGTTTGGGCATACTTATAATTGTTTTCTTCGGACTACATCTTAATTAGCATGCACTTTTGTAGGCTATTCTTGATTAGAAGATGTATATGAATGTGAGCAACAGAGTTCTTTACTCCTAGAAATTGCACACGCCAATGAAATTCAGGTATCCCTTGATAAGTCTCTTAGCATTTTGCTTTCGTTCGTAGAATTAAAATTTGCCATCAAACAAACAAATAGTTGTGTTACTAAGTTTTTTTTTGAGTGGAGTTGTGTTACTAAGTTTATTCTGTAATTTAGATGACAGTTTTGCATAGGCTTGGTTTGTTCTGACAAAAGGTTTTTTCACACATCATTCGAATTGAGGTTTCTTCATAGCTTTGGTTCAGTGGTAGCTTTAGCCTTTTTACATGTGTGAGTAGGTGTTTCTTTCCATTGACATGAGAACAAAATAGGTCATGACATGTTAAATTATTAATAATGGTCCAGATTCACAAAGAGTCTATGATGTAGAGATTAAAATGCTTATAAAATTCCCTCCTTTCTCATTATAAGTCCCCCTTTTTATTCTGAGCTGGGTTCTAAGTGTAAAGCTAATTGGTTTGCTGAAAACAATGCATCTATAGTATATATCTACACTAGATAGATTGTTCATTTGTTTCTTAGAAAATAGTTATTTTAGCTAATCTTTGGTGCCGATGGAATATGCATTGATTACTCTCATAACCTATGATAAAGTAATATAATTACCGTTTTTGGTCAACTTTCCAACACATTGTGTCCATGCAGTAACTAGCATTGTGTATTTTTATACAGATTTGCTCATCGCGTGAAGCAAGGAATTGAGACGGCCATCCACTTCATGTTGTTAACTGGATGGTGTCGCACTATGCTTTATGAAAGCAACCTAAATAAATTGTTGTAAATAACCCTAAGGATTTTCTTTACCTTGAACTATCTTTAAACCTTTCTTCTTGCTTCACTTGATGCTTTTGGACTTCATGCTGCCATTGAGCGGAATGTAAACCGTTATATTTCTGAATGCGCTACGTATGAGATCTCTGATACTACTAATTATTGGACTGCTTCGGGTCATCTATTTCCTTGTGCAGCAAGGATTCTGGATCGGGCGCAGGTCGTCGCCATTAGAGAGCATGTCTGGTGCATGCTTGGTGTGGAGAAGCAGGGGAGTAGGACGGGCATGGAGAAGGAGCAGCCAGGCCGGAGCTCCGGCGTTGCTCGCGTCATGGTCGAATGGAGCCGGCCATCACTATGGGCTGCTGCTCGCCGTATGTGTGATCACTTGCTTTTAGGTTCCCAGCGGTATATCATGAGAAGTTTTTTACTTTGCACCGGGTGATCAACTACATATTTAGATGAATACACTATTCAGGACCAGAAACATTAAGATTTCTAATGTTGTTTTCCTCTTTCAAGATTGCGGTTTTCATAAGCATTAGATAGGTAAGGTACATAGTTTTCATTTAACATTTTTTTACTATTCTCTCATCTCCTATACGGTGTCTAAGAAATACTAATGTAGACAACTGAAAATTTTAAAGTACCTTCTGGCCAATAATGTGGGGAAGGTGCAGCAAGCCGGCCCTCGCGTTGCAGTAGAGTGGAGCCGGAAATTTTATGATCGGTTTCTAAATATTTCAACTTGCACAGTTTGAATTAGTTTCACATGCTAAAGTATATAGTTTGAACATAGGTACTCCTTAATTTTTCATGTAAAAGGTTTAGAATTATTACCCTCAGTGCTTGCTAAAACTCGAAGTTACTAAAAAACTCGGAAGTTACTAAGAAATGCAAAGGTTTCTGTTACAAAAGGTTTAGAATCATTACCCTTGATGCTTGAATTTGGACCTTGCACCTTACTTGGGTAACATAGAGCTAAATGGCACATTGTCCAAATACACGTTCAAAACACTTCGGGTTTGACATTGTCTCTATCCTTGATCAAACATAAAGTTACTAAAAAAGGCAAATATTTCTCAACACGAACATGGTTTCAAATGGGTTTATGCGCCATTTGGCGCACCGGGTCATCTATGGATACAGAGCCCAGGTAAATCACTTCTCATTGCCTGTTTTGTCGGTATCGATCGTCTATTTTCTTAGTATACAACACATTTTTCATATACAAGATTTGACGGAACAGTTCTGATGCCACAAAGTGACTGTGCTTTGTTAGTACGTATGTGAATACTTATGCTTTATTCAAGACACATTCAGTTTCTTTTTCCTTTGCAAATAAACTGTAGATGTAGCGTTGGCCTGAGCCCCTAAATTGTCGTATGCTATTTCCTGCCTGGATGATGATGTTGAAGTAATTTCTGCTATGAACAATGAAAACATTCAACCACAACATCTATGAACAATTGCCTGAATAAGTTTTCAGTGCCGATGATCCACCAATCACACTGACTAATGTTCATCACTTCAAAACGCCTATGAGATCTATCTCTCCCTATCTACATTCCTTCCTAATAGCATTGTAAATATTCTATCGTAAGCTTCTTAGAACACTATGTGTCATGAATAATCCATGTGTTCCAATCCGCCCCTAAATATATTTATGTTCACTCTTTCAGTACTTGCCTTACTCTCGCCCCTTGCGCCATCGGCGCAACGGGTCATCTAGTTGAACATATAAACCCTCGTGGCCTCGTAGTCACAACGAAGCCAGCCACGTGGCCTTTAAATCGCTATGAACAGTACCCGTGCCACCGCGTGTAAATTCCTTGCCCCGCCAAGGGCATTTTAGTCATTTCATGCGCAGGCATATAAAATGCAGCCCGCCCGTGGAGAAACCCTAGCCACTGCCTCGGCCCGCACTCGAGCCCCCAATCCCCCGCCTCCTCTCCTCCTCCCCAACCCGCCGCCTCGTCTCCTCCTCCGCCTCCATCCCCTCCCTTATCCTCTCCGGTCGCCGCTGCTCCTCCTTGCGCCGCCCCCTCCTCCTCACCTGACACGGCGACCATGAGCGCCAGCGAGAGGAGAAAGGTTGCCGACTGGGCGCTGCCGTACGAGGGGAGCCCTGACCTCTACGTGTGGGACGACCTGCGCGGGTGCCATCGCCGTCACCACCGATGCCGGGGCAAAGGCGACGACCGCACATTGCCATCGCCGGGAGGAGCGTCGACTGTCGAGACGGCCGTCCACGTCGCTGTCGTCGTGGTCCTCGCCTCGACAGATCGTCTCTCCCGCACGCCGCCATGACGACCTATGCCAACTCGTACTTGGGGTGAGCGCTCTCCCCTGCGGCATCTTTCCGGTGGTGAGCCTTAGTAATCTCTGCGCGACCCTCATCCACCACCACGGGGAGACAAGAGCAAGCCCCCTCCTGAGGGTGCCGTCCTCACCATGCTCCAAAGCTCCATGGATACTGGTAAGGGCCCAAATTCCTGATACAAGCTGGCACACAACTGTTCTATGTTCTTCATGGATCTGAACAAAAATACTAAGCAGATTCCTTGTAGCGTTGTTCACCTGATTCCTCTCCTTGGGGTGCTGATCAGCATTTAGTTCAGAAAAAGGGGAGGAACAGGGCGTGGGAGGCCCTAAAGTCCATGGTGGGCGACATGTTCGGTCCCCTGGTGTGTAACATATCAGACATCTGATTCCTTTGCTCGGTCTATTACCTCCAGGATTACCAAGTCGGAATGCTGTTTGGTACATTCAGCTGGTACATATGTATCTGAAGAAAAAGCTTTATAAAGAACCACATGGATCCACTGACCCACACTGTATTTTACTGAATTTTCTACTGCTTATACATCTACAGGCTCTTTTCTTGGCTGCATCGGGTGCTACCAGTGGTGGAAGGCGGCTCCTTCCGTCTTCGTCAATGCTGCCCTTGCTTACGCAGTCTATGTTTGAAATTCGATAAGTATCTTTACTGCTTTGACATTGTCTTTGGAATGCATCAATAAAGGTCGATTTAGTTCTCGTTCCAAGTGTGTTGGGGTAGCTAGCTGGCTTGATCAAACACCAGATATAGCTCCAATGATGGCTGACACCCTTGCTCCCCCTAGGCAAATAGAGCTTGGAGAGTAACAATGGATAAAATGTGACATTCAGAACTTCAGAATTGACATCTTAGGGTAATTTGGGGTAATTGTGGATGATCCCCTGTGGGAAATTCGTATGGAACTGCCATATGGCACAATGGCTGGCGATGAAACAAGGACTCTTAATGGCTATTAAACATTAGTTTTTGGAAAACAGGTGGGAGGAGGGGAGGCTGCTGAGGTGGGAGGATGTTAAATTGTATATCTGACCATATGATCATTGCAACTCAAAAGGATGCAGCATGGCCGATGAAAATAAAATACAGAAACCTGATTGATTATCAGTTGTTGAGTAATTGGCGCTCAAATCGCTCGCCACCGCTAGCACGCTTGATTTCACAACCTGTGAAGAACGATACAAATGCTATAACAACAATTGAAACTATTGGCCTAAGAACAGTCGACCTTTAAGCTCCTCAGTGAAGCTGTTACAGAAGAAGTCCTGCCTTTTTAGAAAATGAAAATGGCTGACTGTTCCTATCAGTATAATCATCAAATATTTTAACAATCCATCTGGCATAAGATCATTTTCTGCGGAAGCACTACAGGCAACCCGAGGGTTCCATGGCAACCCTTCTGGATGGGCACCGTGTAAAGCTCCAGATTTTCGACATGCCTGCATCATTTGAAATGCACAAGAGCATAGTCTAATCGAGTACAGTTGTGGACTTGTGGTACAAGTTAATAGTTGATGCCACTCATTCATATTTATAACATATGCGGGTCATGTCTGTCGAGCAGGTGGAGGGCGTGCGCGACCCCGACGCTGAGGGCTGGCTCGCCTACGAAGGGGACCCGCCTCGCGCCTGGGCCCGCAACGGGCTCTACCCGGGATGCCGTCCTCCGGTGTGCCTGCTATAGAAGAGCCTACGCCCTACAGTTTACAGATTTTCTCAGGCGGATGAGCGCAGAGGTATTGCCTATGTGTCCATGTTGTTACTTGCTGCTGCCTATATGTCTATTTTCACACGTTCTTATGCTACTTTGCAAAATAAATAAATAGATTTTGGGTCACTGAGGATTGATTGACATGTTCAGGCCTCCTTTGGTTCATATGATTGGAATATCATAGGAATAGGAAAATCATAGGAAGTGAGGGGACATGCATCTCACTTCCTGTATGAGAAGAGATGTCACTTGATTCATAGGATAGGAATTTTTCCATTCAGTCTAGGCTAATGTTTTTTATCCTTTAAAATGTGAAGGATTGGTTCCTATCCTACATAGGCATAGGAATCCATTCCTACAAACTAAAGGGCTCCAAAGGAATTTTTCCTATAAAATTCCTATCCTCTAGAAATCCTATAAGATTCTTTCAAACCAAAGGAGGCCTCAGGGTTCAGACACCAGCTCCAAAAATGTAGTTACATTTTTTCATGTCTCTCTGTCCCTGTAAATTGCAAGATAGATCAGCTAGGTGTTCTCTCAAGTAAATTGTTAATCAACTCAGTAAAGCTGGGGTAACTCTCCTATAAAGCGCTAATTACTAATGTGTCTTTTTGAGTTGTAAAAGTTTGTAATTTGCTGATGTGGTAGGCTGTGAGAGCACGAAAAATACTGCCATTTTCAAACTAATACTGCCATTTTGCCATTCTCTTGCTGATGTTTACATATTACTTTGCCTTTCTAAGTCTACAAATGTCTTCTCCTCTGCACACCATAAAGGGATGCGCCCCAGGATAATCAATGCCATGTTTTTATTTTACTGGAAAAACTGATTGACCTGGTCAGTTTTATTTCTAACATCTCTATAACTATATTTATTATCACGAGATGAATATTCTGAGTATACTTTAGTTATGTGAAGATGTGTGTCCAACTTCTACTTACACTTCGTTTAGTTTGATGTGTTCATTACATTATACCACCAGTAGTGTCATTTTGCTTACTTCCAATAATATAATGGTCATGTAAAATTTGAGTCTTGCCGTGTTATATCATGGCAGATTAAATATTCATGTATTATCTTAGAAAGGCAAATTTGAGTCGGATTCACCATGCGGGGCACCTCTCCCGGGCGATATTGCACCTCCCCAATATGCAGCGGCTGGCGCTCTGCCTTTGCAGGGAGGCGAGGAGCACCGACAGGACCAGCAACCGCCGTGCCCTAGCCTGGCCTCCAGCGATTAGCTAGACTGTCGCCACCGTCTGTGTGGTCACCGCGTGCACGAGAAGGTGAGGAAGATGACCCGAGGTGAGTCGCCTCTGATCCGCCGCGAGGCGCTCACCGAGTGCCTCTCCAGCTCAACGTCCCCAACCCAAGGCGAGTCTTCCCCCATCCATCCTTGCATGTTGTCGCCGTCGGATACGGGAGGCCACTGATTGTGTTGCTAGGCCAGATTAGAAGTGAAATTCGCCTTTGAGGTTTAGGTTGGATGGTGAACTCCGTAGCTTATAGATTGTGGTTGTCCTTTTTGGATTGCTGCAGTTGCGCCAGTATATGTTGTTTTCATGCAACTGGTCTTTGGGTCAGTGAACAAGAGCTAGAGACACAAGGTGATAACACCGTTTGTGCCATTTGTTTCTTTCAGTTTTACTCATAGGACGCTGATGATTGATTGAGCAGGACCGCTACCACTCCTCGCATACGTAAAGCACATGCCAGATCTGAGCCAGTGAAGGCACTGATGCCCGTGCGACGCATCATCGTTGTAATGGTGAATAGCATGTGAAGGCTCCTAATTTGTAGCGGTGCAAGTTGTAGCATTTTTGAAGTGGAGCAGCTTTGTCTGGTTGGCCTTCAATTATTTGTGCGTTGTTTGTGATCCTACTAGCTTAGTGAGCTTTGGTTGTTTATTTGTTTCCTGTTTATATCCCCTACATGCACTAACCTGTTTATCTAGCACTAATGGTATTTATTTTATCATAGTTTGGAACTGCTCTGTCAAGTCCTTACCTTTCTTTTGCAGAGGCACTGAATGGTTTGGCTGGTACACAACAGTCTCAGGTAATCTTGATTTTACATGGTGAATGTTCGCTGTTGCATCATGATCAACTTGTGCTTGCCAAATGGATGTCCTGAAACAAATTCCTCCTAATAAATTGTAAAAGTCCTAATGAAGAAAATATGTTCACGTCCTTCTAAAACGATGTATGTACTGGTTGGCTTTGTGATCCTCTCAGATTGTGCTTTTCGCTCTTATGTAGCAATGCATCACTTCTCCAGGTGAAAAATGATGGAAACAAAGGCTCTGTTTAAATTTGTTGTCCTTTTATATCTTCCAGCCTTTATCATACATTCTTCTTATCCAATTGTGAGTTTAAGTAGTTACACCTATCATTGTAAGCCTGTAGGAAGCAAATATTTTCATGTGAAATTTATTTCTCTGTGATGGTTTTACCAGAAAGAAATCATAGCCACTATTACATCATGTTATTTATCTTAGCGTGCCGTTGTATCAGTATACTCTGTTTACGTCTTTTTGACATTCCCAGTTTTGTTTTTCTATCGTATATATTTGACTCCTTTCCATGCCATTTGGCTTTGAACATGTCCTCATGGTCATGTCTACTGGTATATAGTGCCTTCGAAGCTATATATATTGTGATCTACGTGTATCATAAATTTTTGTTTTACCTTGTGCTTGTCCCGGTGGTTTTCTTCCTGGGTGATTGTGTGCTCATATGTCATTGGTCAATATCCATGTTTATAGAGGATGCCCACTTTTCTTAGTTTCATACCGATTCTTAATAGTCTTGCAATGCCTGCTCGGGTTAGTTCTTTGAATGAATATAGATAATAAATGTATGGGGGTTCCAATATGAAGTGTACCGCCTGGTTATTGCTTACCCAACTAATACGTGCTGCTTGATGACAAAGGAAAAATAGCTAGAAAAATAATTAATAAAGTCTACCATCTGCTTATTGTTGTATACAGAGTCGCTTGATTCTTTTTGTTCCTCTACAGGCCTCTGATCCTGTCTGCAGTGTGCGGCTAGGTTGTTGGTCCGCCTAGGCCGTAGGTTCTTTCCTTCCTGCCGACGGCAGGTACAAGACTCGAGCAATGGTTAATGGGCAAGCACTATGTACACCATCCATCTATGCTAATATAGCTTGTCTTTTAAAAGCCAATGTATGCTATTACCAAGTGATCTGAATATTTTCTTTTAAGCATGAAGCTTTCATGTAATGGAATATAAGTATCTTTAAGTTGATTCTAAATCAATCTCATACACATGCTTTGAATGCTTGGCTCGCTCTCGCTTTTTGCGCCATGGTCAAACGTGCAACGATGACTCTGTGTAATGTTTATCACTTCAATATGTGTCCGAATAATATTAATGTACACTCTTTCAATACATGGCTTACTCTCGGCCTTTGCGCCATTGGCGCAACTGGTCATCTAGTTAACCCAAAGGCCCAGTCCAGATTGCTGTTTTTTTTGCCTATTTCAGGGTTTTACAGAAAAGGAATACCAAACGGAATGAAACCTTCGGGAGAGAGATTTCCGGAGCGATATCTTCACGGGAGATTTGAGAACCACGGAATTGGGCACACGCCGCGTCCACGAGGGTGGACAGGGTGCGCCCCCTGCCTTGTGGGCCCAACGTTGGTCCGCCGATGCCCTCCTTCCTCCTATATATACCCACGTACCCCAAAACCATCAGAACAACAAAGAAAACCCTAGTTCCACCGTCGCAACCTTCTGTTCCCATAAGATCCCATCTTGGGGCCTTTACCAAAGCTCCGCCGGAGGGGGGATCTACCATGGAGTGCTTCTACATCAACACCATCGCCTCACCATGAGTTGTGAGTAGTTTACCATAGACCTTCGGGTCCATAGTTAGTACCTAGATGGCTTCTTCTCTCTCTTTGGATCTCAATACCAAGTTCTCCTCGGTCTATTTGATGTAATCTCTTTTTGCGGTGTGTTTGTCGAGATCCGATGAATTGTGGGTTTGTGATCAAGATTATCTATGAGCAATATTTGGTTCTTTTTTGAATTCTTTTATGTATGATTATAATATCCTTGCAAGTCTCTTCGAATTATTGGTTTTGTTTGGCCTACTAGATCTATAGTTCTTGCAATGGGAGAAGTGCTTGGCTTTGGGTTCAATCTTGCGTTGTCCTTTCCCAGTGACAGTTGGGGCACCAAGGCATGTATTATATTGTTGCCATCGAGGATAAAATGATGGGGTTTATATCATATTGCTTGAGTTTATCCCTCTACGTCATGTCATCTTGCTTAAGGCGTTACTCTGTTCTTATGAACTTAATACTCTAGATGCATGATGGATAGCGGTCGATGTGTGGAGTAATAGTAGTAGATGCAGAATCGTTTCGGTCTACTTGTTTCGGATGTGATGCCTATATATAATGATCATGCCTAGATATTCTCATAATTATTCGCTTTTCTATCAATTGCTCGACAGTAATTCGTTTACCCACCGTAGAATTCTGCTATCATGAGAGAATCCACTAGTGAAACCTATGGCCCCGGGTCTATTCTCAACATATCAATCTACAATCTACTTTACTTTAATGTTTTTACTTTCTGTTCTTACATCCAAAAATACCAAAAATATCAAACCATCATATCTATCAGATCTCACTTTCGTAAGTGACCGTAAAGGGATTGACAACCCCTTATCGCATTGGCTGCGAAGTTCTTATTTGTTTGTGCAGGTGCGAGGGACTCGCGCGTGGTCTCCTACTGGATTGATACCTTGGTTCTCAAAAACTGAGGGAAATACTTACGCTACTATGCTACATCATCCTTTCCTCTTCGAGGGAATACAACGCAAGCTCAAGAAGTAGCAGCTATCAAAACTAACAAAGCCTTTGGGTGTGGAGAGGTAATAAAGTGTTTGCAGCAAGCACTACGAAACTAGCTTACGAGTTCAGAGCGAGAGGAAAATATTTGCCAGCGGTTGCCAAAGTAGATCAAGAAGTGATCCTAGCTACTCACGCTCAAGCATAACCCCACCGTGTTCACTTTCTGAAACCCTTCGGAAAGAGACCATCACGTTTACTCACACAGGTAGTGTATTCTTAAGGATTTGGTGTCAAGTTATCTACAACCAGATATTAACAAATTCCCATCTGCCACATAACTGCGGGCATGGCTTTCGAAAGTTCAAAACCATGCAGGGGTGTCCCTACTTAGCCAATCACAAGCTCACGATCTATGGAGTCGCAACTCCAAAATGGGAAGACCCGAGTATTCTCGGAAGCCCGTGCTCAAGATATTTCGACAAAGGTAAAACTAATCCAGCAAGACCTCCCGACGTGCTGACACCCTGATAGTAGTCGCGCGTATCTCGTCTCAGGCCACAATCGGATGGGACAACCTACAGGAAAATACCAGATACCTCGGGTTTCCCCAAGGCGGCCCTGCAGTCTATCCAGTTTGGACCAACACTCATGAGGAGCACTGGCCCGGGTTGTTGATTAATAACTCGGGTCTATAACTCCCTATGCAAGTTTTAGTTGTTAGGAAAATGTAGTACCAATGTTGGGCCTTGCTAGAAAAGCTTTAATCAGTGCGAATTATAAAGGGGGCCCCATAAACCCCAACCATGTTAGGAACGCAAAATCAAGGAACATAACACCGGTTTATCGGGTCCTAAGGTGGCATGAGTGGAACAAAACACCAAGCAGGAGGCCAAGCCTTCCACCCATTACCAATATATATGTGCATTAATTTAATTAAGATATATATTGTGCTATCCCAATAAACAAGTCCGAACATGGAGCAATCTTCAAACTTCACCTGCAACGAACAACGCTATAAGAGGGGCTGCGCAAAAGTGTACTTAGCCAATCAACGGTTTGCTAGGAAGGCGGTTAGAGTGTTTTATGGCAACATAGGAGGCTGAGAAGACAAGAATAGGCATCGAGACATAGCTCAAGAGCGAGACAACTAGCAAGGCAAAGATAGAGGTGATATCGGGGAATGGCCATCTTGCCTGGTAAGTCCTCGGTGGGATGGTAAGACGGCTCCTCAAACTCAGTCTCGAGAAGATCCTTGAACTCGGTATCGGCTCCCGGCCCTACCCAACACAAGAGCACAACAACGACACAAGATCAATCACGGTGCAATGCACAATCATCATGATGCAAGACCTGACATGGGATGCAAGTATGATGTGCGTATGCATGAGGATGCTCTCGAGCCTAAAGGAGAAGATGATGGAAATGGCTTCATCTTGGGCAACCCAGCAAGCCACTGGATAGATGGGAAGATTTTGGTCAAAATCGATATAAAGATCATTGGAAACGGATGCATGGTTTGCCAATGGCAAGCAAAACAAGATGCAATGCAAAACTGCAGTTAACAGCGACATGGCATCTTTGGAGCAAGGTATAGTTATGCTACAACACTCAAACATGAATACAAAAGGCATGGATGTTAAATAGACATGATTCTTAACAAGCATGAACTTAGATCACACCCAAAAGCTTACTGGAACACAATTAAACAAGCATGGAAAGATTCAAAAAGTTAACAGATTTCACAGACTTAGTGAAAATAAGCTAGCCATGGCAGCAACAACGATAAGTAGGCATGTTTGCAAGCTTGTGCATCTCATCTCAAAGCATATCATGGCATGTGAATATAACCAACAGCAAGAAGACATGCTTGTGAAGCTACTCATGGCGAGAACATGGTCATAGGATGCATAGAACACTAGATATTCACATGGCAAAATTGAACTTGCTGATAACAGGTTGACAGAAACATTTTATAGCAACTTCAGAGCATGAAAACAACAAGCTACAACATGCCATCATGCAAGCAAAAGGTATGGCAATAAGATACATAACATGCTCTTCAAGACTAACCACATGGCTACTTCTACAACATACAAGAACATGTCACAAACAGCATGGCAAAAGTGCAAAAGTTTATCCAGACTTAGCAAAATCTGGGCATGCTGTCAGAAAATATTTTGAAGTAACTAGAGGATGGATAGCTAGAGCATAACATATACATCAAGAAACACCCACTGGACAACTCTAACCATGCACAACAATGACGGTGGCCTCGTGGGAACATGGCATAAAAATTAACAGATTGAGCCTTAGCAGAAATTTAACATCATGATGGCATGTTAACAAGCTTGATGCACTCTTCTCAAGACATATCATGGCATGACAATAAATCTATCATGTAGAGCACATTCCAATGAGCAAAACTCATGTTGACACATAGCTCATATGACACATGGATTAATTCACACGAAAAAGACAAATCATCATCTCATAACAATTTCAGAAACTTATCAGCCACATGCACTTTTGCAACAGGGTTAAACATGAAATAATGCAACCTAACATGCATGCAAATGCATCTACCATGAATAGCATCATAAGACGAACATTTTGACATATCATACACTCCATTTGGATCAACATGCACCAAGTTGTGACCTCACGAACATGCCAACAAATTGTTAACAGACAACTAGTGCTGAATCAGTAACATCACGAAGCAGTCCTGCGACGAAAACTAAGACATCGAGATGAACCCTAACATCCATGAAACTGATGCTAACATGTAGAGCACTTTGAGACAAACATTTTGATATATCATGCATGCAAAACGGAGCACCGAGCACCAAGTTGTGACATATGTCAAAGAGGGCATAAAATTTACACAGATCCGGAACTTAGTAGAAATATACCCCTCCGAAAAAGTCAACGCGGGATGGAGTGGAGCGGGACGGAGAGACCCGGGCTCGGGGACGGCGCGTTTGGTTCGGATCCCGGTGGATCTCATCCCGATCCACCGGATCCGGATGGGGAAGACGACGATGGCTGCTCCGGCGACCGGCCGACGGCGAGGTCGGGATGAGGTGGTCGGAGGTGGTGTTGGCCGGCGCGGCCGGCGCCGGTGGTGATGGCGGGATGCGGCGGCAGCGATTGGACGGGTGGCAGCGGCGGTTGGTGATGAAGCCGGCTGCGATGGCCGGAGTGGCGGCCCCGGCGGCGGGGCGCGGAGGTGCGGTGGCGGGGTCGCGCGGGGGCGTGGACTGGGCAGCGGCGGCTAACGGGCCGCGGGGGCCGGCCTCGGGCCCGGCGGGCTTCGACGGCGAGGGCGAGAGAGATCGGCGGGTCGGGCCACATGGCGTTTGCTGATTGGTCGGGCGCGTTCGGTGCGGTCTGGACGCGTTCGGTAGACGGAGGATGAGGGAGGCTAGGGTTTGATCCGGATTTCGGGGGAGATGGGCATATTTATAGGTAGAGGGAGCTAGGAGTGTCCAAATGAGGTGCGGTTTTCGCCCACACGTTCACGATCCAACGACCGAGAGGATGGAGGTGGTTGTGCTGGGCTAGTCGGCTGTTGTGAAGGGGTGCTGGGCTAGTCGGCTGTTGTGAAGGGGTGCTGGGCCAAAAGAGATAGGGCTTCCGCGGGGAACACGGTTAACCGTTGGAGTATCAAACGACCTCCAAATGAGACGAAACTTGACATGCGCTCTACCGGTGATATACCAAGACCACTCGACAACTCTTGGCCCATTCCGAAGATGTTTTAAACCACTCACGAAACAAAGGCTTGAGAGGTGCGACGGTTGCCGTGAGAGAGAGTCGGAACCCAAAACGGACAATGGAGAGGACGGAGACGATGCAGCTACACACGGATGCAAGTGAGACTATGCCAATGCAATGCACATAATGAAAATGACATGGTGACATGCAAAACACGCACAAGGCAAAAACGAAGAAACTCGAAATGAAGGAAGAGCCCAGAATGGAATTGATTAAGTCAACGAAGCATATATATTGCCATATAAGGAAGTTTTACATCCGGGTGTTACAGTCTTTGCCCATGGTATATTTAGTGCATAGTTATGTACGCGTGGCACGTAGACCGCAGTTCGGTTGGGGCTAAGACGGAGGCCGAATTGCTAACCGAGCTCCTGACGAGCTGGGCTGTCGTTCTGCGGTGTATTCCGGACTCGTTTAATAGTGTCTGGGGGCTTGGCCGCCGGTGTAGTATTTGGCTTGATAAGGCCGCCCTGTGCTGCCAAGGCCGCGGTGTGCTCCTCAGTATGGAGGGAGCGTTCCATGTTTTCATTAACTATTATAACACCACGTGGTTCGGGCATCTTGAGTTTGAGGTAAGCATAGTGCGGGGCCGCATTGAAGCGAGCGAACGCGGTTCGTCCGAGCAGTGCATGATAGCCACTGCGGAAGGGGACGATGTCGAAGATCAAGTCTTCACTTCGGAAGTTGTCCGGCGAGCCGAAGACGACCTCCAATGTGATTGAGCCCGTACAATTTTGGTGGGCTTGATCCTTGACGGATCAATACCCATCTTGCGGACCGTGTCGTGATAGAGCAGGTTAAGGCTGCTGCCGCCGTCCATGAGGACTCGCGTAAGGTGGAATCCATCGATGATTGGATCAAGGACTAGTGCGGCCGAACCTCCATGACGGATACTGGTCGGATGGTCTCTACGATCAAAAGTGATCGGACAGGCTGACCATGGGTTGAACTTAGGGGCATCTGGCTCTATTGCGTAGACGTCCCTTAGCGCGTGTTTGCGCTCCCGCTTGGGGATGTGGGTGACGTATATCATATTCACCATTTTGACTCGGGGGGGGGGGGATTTCTCTGACCCCCTGTTTTCGGTGGACGCGGTTCCTCGTCGTCGTCCTTGCTGGGCGACCCTTTCTCCTTATGTTCAGTATTTAACTTACCGACCTGTTTAAAGACCCAACAACTTCGGTTGATATGGTTGGCAGGCTTGTCGGGGGTGTCGTGAATCTGGCAGGGTCGATCGAGTATTCGGTCAAAGCTGGATGAGCCCTCTCTGTTTCTTTTGAATGACTTCTTCCGCTGACCGGATTTGGAGCCGCTGAATCCGGCGTTCACCGTCGTGTCTTTAGTACTGTCATTATTGCTGCGGTGCTTGTGTTTGTTGCGTCGGGGCCTGCTGTTGTTATTCTTAGCTTCGGAAGTGCCTGACTCGCTCGTACTATTACTGTTACGGGCTAGCCAGCTATCTTTGCCCGCGCAAAAGCGGGTCATGAGTGTAGTGAGGGCTGCCATGGATTTCGACTTATCTTGGCCGAGGTGTCGGGCGAACCATTCATTGCGAATGCTATGTTTAAAGGCCGCTAGGGCTTCGGCATCTGGACAATCGATATCCTGGTTCTTTTTAATGAGGAACCTCGTCCAGAATTTTCTGGCGGACTCTCCGGGCTTCTGGGCAATATGACTGAGGTCATCAGCATCTCGAGGCTGAATATAGGTGCCTTGGAAGTTGTCTCTAAGGGCATCCTCCAGATCTTCCCAGCTTCCAATGAAGTTTTCTAGAAGGCTGTTTAACCAGTGTCGAGCTGGCCCCTTAAGTTTTAGGGGAAGGTATTTGATGGCGTGTAGACCGTCACCGCGAGCCATGTGAATGTGGAGAAGAAAATCTTCAATCCATACTGCGGGATCTGTTGTGCCATCGTATGATTCAATGTTCACGGGTTTAAACCCTTCTAGGAACTGGTGCTCCATTACCTCATCGGTGAAGCATAGGGGATGTGCAGCGCCTCTATATCGGGCCACGTCACGACGCAGTTCAGATGAAGCCTGTATGCGGTTTTCGGCCCGAGCGTGGTTATGCTTGTCGCGCCAGGATTGATGACCGTCCTCTCGTGCCAGGGCACGCCCCCGTGACCCATAGATTGATCTGGTCTGGCCTGCTCTATTTTCCAGGTCATGTCGTAGGTCATATGTGTATCCCCGAGCTATTGTTTCTCTGCTTTTACGACGAGGTGGTGCGGGCTGGTGTTCGGCTTGAGTTGCCGTTCTGTCCCGGCCACGTGGCGGTCGGTCAGGTTCGTCAGCCACATTACGCGCGGGTGGTATGGGATCCAACGCTTCGTCGTCGAATTGGGGTAGCAGCTGACGCTTCGGGTAACTCTTTGTTGGGCATTCAAGGTCGTATTCTTCGGCTGCCAAGATATTAGTCCATCTGTCGAGCAGTTCTTGGTCAGCTTGAAGCTGCTGCTGCCTCTTTTTTAGACTTCTTGTCGTGGCTATTAGCCGGCGCTTGAAGCGCTCTTGTTCAAGGGGTTCCTCTGGCACAATAAAATTTTCGTCGCCGAGGCTCACGTCGTCCTTGGAGAGTGGTAGATAGTTGTTATCCTTCGAGTCTTTGTTCCCTGCTTGCTCGTCAGGGTCGACTTGCCCTCCCGATCATCATGTTCGAATGTTGGTTCGATGGGGTCTTCTTGTTCTTCGGCGTTCTCCAAAGTATCATTTTCTCCGGTGCCGGTGTTGCTGTCTTTCCCGCGACGCGATTTAGAGCGGTGCCGCTGACGTCGACGCTTCAGTGGTACCTCAAGAGGTTCATCCTCTACTGGATCCTTCTTATCCTCGCTATCGCCTACTTTAGGTGTGTCCACCATGTACACGTCGTATGAGGAAGTGGTCGTCCAGCATCCAGTGAACAGCGGGTTCTAGGCCTTCTCCTCTCCGGCATCGTCGTCCATACCGTCGATGTCTTAGGAGGCGTAGTCGAGCATGTTAGTTAGATCCTCGACAGTGGCTATAAAGTGGGTGGTGGGTGGGAGGTAAAAATTCCCTATTTTCAGCCCCTAGTCCCGGCTGGGCGCAATTCGGAAGCGGTTCCTCTATGACGGCGAGGGATCGCATTAGGTCCAGAGCCTCGTTTAAGAGCGAGATTTGGGTGGGGACCGAAGTTCCTCGACCGAGCTCGCAAGACACGGACTACGAGGGTTCGGAGCTAGTGTCCGTAGAAGAGTCCGGCTTTGTGATAACTGCCGGTGGAGCTATCCTCTCCGGTTCTCCCGTGTTGAGCTCTATAGCTGCAGATAGTCTGACGGACTCTAGACTCCCGTCTTCGGACCTGGTGACGCGCTCAGGATCTAAGGCCGGAGTGGTGGTTGGAGCTGCGAACCCTTGGAAGATCAAGTCTCCCCGGATATCAGCGACATAGTTCAGATTTCCAAAACTGATCTAGTGACCAGGGGCGTAGCTGTCGATCTGCTCCAGGTGGCGAAGCGAGTTGGCACGCAGTGTGTCAGGGATATTACTAGCAGGTATAAACCGGCTAGTATAAACCGGATTATGGTAAATGTAGTTGTATAATTGTAATACCCAATAGAGGTTATGGCCCATGAGAGTTTAGGGCCCATGTATAGAGTTATGGTTTGTATACCGCATGGTCATGTAACTTGAGAGACAAAGAAGAAAGAATAGAGACCGAGGCGGACACAAGTATGAGCCGGCCTCGGGACTCTGTAAACCGGACCGGGCGTCGCCTCTATATAAAGGGACGACCCGGCGACGGTTCAGGGAGAAGAGACAACCCGTCGAGACACAGGCAAGCGATCCGCTCCCTGTTCATCGACGCCCAAGCAATACCAAACCAAACTAGACGTAGGCTTTTACCTTCATCGAAGGGGCCGAACTAGTATAAATCCTTTGTGTCCTTTGTGTGCTTTTTAACCCCTTCAAGCTAACCTGTGTGATGGTTCCATCACTAAGTCCGTTAAACCGGACATCTACCGTGTTAATTCCACGACAGTTGGCGCCCACCGTGGGGCCTCCGCACGATGGTTTCGAGTTCTTGAAGGCAGCTTTGAAGGGCTCAAGGGTTACGCGGTCGGCCGGATGACCAAGAGTCGCCGCAGCCGGATCTACATCGACGACGCAGGCTGGGGACCGGAGTTCGATTCAATTGAATACGGGTACCGGGTTCCCTTCGGCGACATCCACGTCTTCATCGGCAAGATCGGCGAACCGGGACCTGAGCCGGACGTCTTCCCCAACATCGTCGAGCCGGCTCAGCGTGCGAGATTGGCCCGGATTCAGCCCGCCATGAAGCGCGTTTTCGTTGGACAGTTCACGGGGTTCAAGCCGAGGACGGATCAGATTCCGGCGGCGAGACAGTTATCTATTCCGACGATGAATCTTCATCCGGAGAAACTGAGTCTTTGTATCAGTTGCGGGACGGCCGGTCTGAGGGTGTGTCCGACGGAGACAGCATTCCGGACCCCTTTGATCCGCCAAACCGAGTGGTTGTCTTTATGGCCGGTTCACAACCTACGCTACAGTCCACGGTGAACGGGGCGATGACAGCAGAAGCTGGTGTAGGGGGGAGCGGCCAGGCCCTCTCGCCCTCTGACGCTCTATCCACCTTGATCGAGGAGTTCACAGCTCGAGCCATGGCAGAGGTAGCTCCAGCAGACAAGGCGCAGCACGATGCAGAGCTCCTTCAGCTGAAGGGCCGGATTGATCAAGCAAAAGAAAATCTAAAGGCAGAAAAAGCTATGATAGCAATGAGACAAGCAGAGCTGGAGGCTCAGACTTTTCAGTTGAGGATGGAACAGGCCTCTATACAGGGAGTAAGGAGTCGGAAATACCAGTCTCGTCTACCTCCGGTTTACGAGGCGACGAATCTCTTCAGGACACCAGGAGCAGGAACCGGCAATGATCCGGCGGCAAACCGGAGGGCAGCCCCGGCTAGGGATGAGCCGGTTCAGCAGCCCACTACGGAGCAAGATCGGCGGGTCATGTCCATGCCTCACGTTCCTACCCCTCCGGGTCATTACTCAAATCCTTTGGACAACATTGTGGCTGCCGCTTCACGCCTGGCCGCTTTACCCATTGAGGGGACATCCCCCGTGGCGTTGGAGGCACGCAGGGTCAAGGATCTGCTTAACACGACATTAACACAACAGCAAGCATATTCTTATAGCAGGGAGAGGCTCCATTCGACACCACGCCACAGCCGGAGTTACACTAGGCATTGGGAGGAACCAGAAGTGTCTAGTAGTGAACGCAGGCGACACCGTCACAGACAAAATAATCCGGCAGGCGCGGATGCACAAGCTCAAGATGCAAACCGGGTTAGGTCGGTGGCCCGTGAGGAGGTCCGTCAAACGACGCCGGTTCACACAACCACAGCAGAGACAGGAGTCACAACGAGTTCCTTTGGGGGTGCAATGTCTTATCCCCGCTTTATGGAGCGTGAAGCTGCCCAAGGATTTTAAAGGTCCACGTAAAGTGCCTAATTACACAGCAGATTTGGCTCCAGAAGCTTGGGTTGAGAGTTATGAGATGGCCATGGAGATGCTGGACGTGGATGAAGCGGCTTGTGCGAAATACTTCACCATGATGCTTGAAGGTACAGCCCGGACCTGGCTAAAGGGTTTACCCCCTAATTCTATCGGATCGTGGGGAGAGTTACGTCGCCAGTTTATCAAAAACTTCAAGGATACGTGCAAGCAGCCGATGTCAGTGGTAGATCTAGCAGCATGTATACAAGGAGAACAGGAGTTTACAAGTGCATGGGTGCGGCGAGTATCAGAAATCTTGCACTCTTCGAATGGTATCAATCCCAGTACGGCAATAGTGACACTGGAAAACAATTGCCGGTTTGAGTCTCTAAAGTTAAAGCTGGGACGGCTTAAACGGGATTGTAATGACATGGGAACTCTCATGAGTGCTCTGGTAAAGTACGGGGACTCCGACAACACTAAGTATCCAGAAGCGGAGGGAGACAAAGCTGGAAAAGTCAATAAGCCTGGTAAACTGGTGCAGGTTAATCCGGCTGGTACTAGCTTCTTAGGCAAGCGAAAAGCGGAGGGTGGCTCTGATTTCGTGGCCAATACCCAAGTTCAGGGGGGTTTTCAGCGCAATAAGGGTAAGCCACCTCTGCAAACCGGCGGAAGGACCGTTAGCTGGGAGCAAGAGTTGAATGAGCCTTGTCCGAAACACGGCTCAAGGGAACGTCCAGCAAAACACACTATAGGAGAATGCAAGAACATGATGGAAGCCGTAATGAGCCGGTTCAGCTCCAACAACGGGCCTCCAGGCGGCGGTTCAGGCCCGGGATTTTATGGTCCGGGTCACCAGGGGAACGGTTCCGGATCAGGATATCGTGGCAACAATAGTGGTTATAATAACCGAGGCAATAACCAATATGGTCAAGGCGGCTATAATAACCAAGGCAATCAGCAGCATGGTCAAGGTGGTTACAATAACCAAAACAACCAACAGCAGGGCCAGGGTAATCACAATAACCAAGGTAATCAGCAGCGTCAGCAACAACAGCAGCAATCCGGATATAAGAGTAATCCGAAGGAGTTGAGTAGTGGGCAGTATCATGTGTTCACCACGAGTTTGTGTAAACGAGATCAAAATGTTTTGAAGCGGGCGGTCCACGCGGTTGAACCGGCGACGCCGCAATTCCTGCGCTGGTCAGAGCAGCCCATTGTGTGGAGCAGGGAGGATCACCCGCTGCGAGTTGATAATCCGGGCCACTTGGCCTTGGTAGTAGCACCACAGGTGGGTGGCTACAAGTTCACCAAGGTCCTCATGGATGGCGGCAGTAGCATCAATATCTTGTATTATGAGACTTTCCGTCGCATGGGGCTGACGGATAAAAAGCTAAGACAATCAAACACGGTGTTTCATGGAGTGGTGCCAGGTAAATCAGCTTACCCAGTTGGGAAAATTGACCTAGAAGTTACCTTTGGAGATGAACAGGATTCCAGGTCAGAGATGATAACCTTTGAAGTCGTCAAGATCCGGAGCCCTTATCATGCTCTATTCGGGAGGACGATTTATGCCAAATTTATGGCCAGGCCGTGTTATGTTTATCTACAGCTCAAGATGCCGGGTCACAAAGGAACAATCACGGTTCATGGAAGTCGCAAGATTGCATTGGAGTGTGAGGAAGGAGACGCTGCCTACGCGGAGGCAGTGTGTACTACGGAGGAGCTGAAGTTTTACAAAGACAATGTTGATCCGGCAGATATGTCCCCGTTGAAGAAGCCAACTACGAAGCATGATTCGACGTTAAAGTTTAAGTCAGCAGAGGAGACCAAGCAAGTTGACTTTGTGCCAGGCGATTCATCCAAGCAGTTCACTATCAGCGCTAACCTTGATCCTAAATAGGAAAGCGCGCTCATCGAGTTCATCCGTGAGAACCGGGATATCTTTGCATGGAAACCTTCTGACATGCCAGGTATACCGAGGGAACTCGCTGAGCACAGTCTTAACATTGATCCGAAGTTTAAACCGGTCAAACAGTATCTACGCCGCTTCAATGAAGAAAGGCGCAAGGCTATAGGAGAAGAAGTGGTCAGGCTTTTGGCCGCAGGGTTCATAGTTGAAGTTTTTCACCCGGAGTGGTTGGCTAATCCGGTGCTAGGGTTAAAGAAGAATGGAAAGTGGAGAATGTGTGTGGATTACACGGACCTAAACAAAGCTTGTCCAACTGATCCTTTTGCTCTCCCTCGCATTGATCAGATCATTGATGCTACAGCGGGATGTGAGCGGTTAAGTTTTTTGGATGCATATTCAGGATATCACCAGATCAAGATGGCAGTTAAAGACCTGGAGAAGACGTCTTTCATAACGCCCTTTGGTGCTTTTTGCTATGTTTCTATGCCCTTTGTGCTTAAGAGTGCCCAAGCAACTTATCAGCGTTGCGTACAGAATTGTCTTAAGGGACAGATAGGGAGGAATGTTCATGCCTATGTGGATGATATTGTGGTCAAATCAAGGAAGGAGGAGACGCTGATAGAGGACCTCAAAGAGACTTTTGACAACCTTCGAACTTATAAAATGATGCTTAATCCGGAGAAGTGCGCTTTTGGTGTTCCGGCGGGCAAGCTCCTTGGTTTCTTGGTGTCAAACAGAGGAATAGAAGCTAATCCGGAGAAGATCAAGGCAATCACATCTTTGACTAAACCGGCTTGCATCAATGATGTTCAGCGTATCGCTGGCCGGATCACAGCCTTGAGCCGGTTCATCAGCCGCTTGGGGGAGAAGGCGATTCCACTTTATCAGATGTTGAAAAATACGGATCGATTTATATGGAGTGATGAGGCGAACGCTGCGTTTGAGGATTTGAAGCGGCAGCTGGCAAAGCCATCGGTCCTGGCTGCCCCTGTTGATAATGAGCCGTTGTTGTTATACGTTGCCGCTAATGCATGGGCAGTCAGCGTGGCAATCGTGGTTGAGCGCAAGGAAGCAGGGAAGGAATACCCGGTTCAGCATCCAGTATATTACGTCAGTGAAGTTCTCATTGAGTCCAAGCAAAGGTATCCACATTGGCAGAAGTTGGTGTATGGAGTGTTCATGGCAAACCGGAAATTAAAGCATTATTTCCAAGGCCACCCAATAACTGTTGTTAGTTCTGCACCGTTGGGAGATATAATCCAGAACAGGGAAGCTACTGGCAGAGTAGTGAAGTGGGCCATCGAGCTTAGCCCACATGAGTTGAAGTATGTGACGCGTACTGCAATCAAATCTCAAGCGCTGGTGGATTTCATCAATGATTGGACAGAACTACAAACACCAGAGGAGAAGCCGGATCTTACATATTGGACGATTCACTTTGACGGTTCAAAGCAATTAGAAGGCTCGGGGGCTGGAGTTGTTTTAACTTCACCGCGCGGAGACAAGTTTTGTTATGTCCTCCGTCTATTGTTTCCTTGTACTAATAATGCAGCAGAGTACGAAGCGTTGCTTCATGGCTTGCGGATGGCCAAGGAGATGAACTTGAGCCGGGTCAAGTGTTTTGGCGATTCAGATTTGGTGGCACAGCAAGTATCCGGCAAGTGGGATTTGAGAGATCCTCTCATGGCAGCTTACAGACGAGAAGTCAAAGCAGTTGCAGGATGTTTCAAGGGGTATCAGGTGGATCACACAGACCAGCGAAGGAATGAACCGGCCGATGCTCTAAGCCGGCTGGTTTCTCAACGTAAACCGGTACCACCAAATACTTTTTTGGATGAGCTGCACGGTCCATCAGTTCAAGTGCCATCAGAGGAAGACCTGGCCGTTCCTGATCCGGAGGCGCAGCTGGTTGCAGCACTTCATATTATTCCGTATTGGACGCTCCCATACTTGGCGTATTTAAGCCGGGGAGAGCTGCCAGACGATGAGATCGAAGCAAGACAGATAATCCGGCGCTCTAAGTCCATGACAATTGCAAACGGAGAACTTCATCATCGTAGCGTTTCTGGAGCGTTTCAGCGGTGTGTATCAGCTGAGGAAGGTTGTGATATTCTTCGGGAAATCCATGAAGGGGATTGTGGTCATCACGCCGGTTCAAAATCCTTGGTGGCTAAACCTTTTCGACATGGGTTCTATTGGTTGACAGCCCATGCTGATGCAGCGGATCTAGTCCGGAAGTGTGATGCTTGTCAGAAGTTTTCACGACGTGCTCTTGTTCCGGCACAGGAGCTCCGGATGATACCAATAACCTGGCCGTTTGCGACTTGGGGGCTTGATATGGTTGGGCCCGTCAAACAATCCCAAGATCAGAAAACTCATCTACTGGTGGCTGTGGATAAATTTACGAAGTGGATTGAGGCAGAGCCTGTGAGCAAGTGTGATGCGGCAACAGCGGTTAAATTTATCAAAAAGGTAATTTTCCGGTTTGGTTTTCCACACAGCATCATCACAGATAACGGCACCAGTTTATCTAAAGGAGAGATGGAAGAATTTTGTCAACAGGAGCATATTCGCCTAGACGTGTCTTCTGTAGCCCACCCTCAATCCAATGGTCAAGCTGAAAGAGCAAATCAGGAGATTTTGCGAGGTATCAAGCCCCGGCTTATGACTCCCTTGCAAAGAACACTAGGTTGCTGGGTTGAGGAGTTACCTTCTGTCCTTTGGAGTATCAATACTACGCCAAACTGGTCCACAGGTTATACACCTTTCTTTATGGTGTATGGTGCTGAAGCAGTCCTTCCAAGTGATATCCGTGATGATTCGCCACGGGTGACGGCCTATGTTGAAGCAACCAATGAGCAGGCGAGACAAGACAGTTTGGATCGGCTGGATGAAGAGCGTGATATAGCAGCGGCACGGTCTGCAATTTATCAACAAGACTTGCGCAGATATCACAGCCGTCGGATCAAGACCAGGACGTTCCAGGAGGGAGACTTGGTACTCCGGCTTATCCAAGATCAAACAGATATGCACAAGCTATCCCCGCCTTGGGAAGGGCCCTTTGTGGTCAGCAAGAATCTGCACAACGGTTCATATTATCTGGTGGACGTTCGAGAACACAAGGACTCACGGACATCGGAAGAAGAGACAAAGAGGCCGTGGAACATCGCCCTCTTGCGGCCTTACTATACCTGAGCCATGAGTTCTACTGTATCCTATGTATATATTATGATTAATGAATAAACCGGCACCCTCGGTAAACCGGGGGCTCAGCCTTTTTTCCAATACAAGTGTCTTATGGTGATAACCATACATTTCTTATCATATGTCATATTTCAAATACTTTGATCGGTCTAACTGGTCGTGCAGGGCATATGCACTCTGGAGCAGTAACTTACTGAAGGGCTTCCTGTTCAAACATAGGTCGTATTCGAACCAAAGAGAACATAGCCAAACTTACTGAAGGGCTTCCTGTTCAAACATAGGTCGTATTCGAACCAAAGATAACATAGCCAAACTTACTGAAGGGCTTCCTGTTCAAACATAGGTCGTATTCGAACCAAAGAGAACATAGCCAAACTTACTGAAGGGATTCCTGTTCAAACATAGGTCGTATTCGAACCAAAGAGAACATACCCAAACTTACTGAAGGGATTCCTGTTCAAACATAGGTCGTATTCGAACCAAAGAGAACATACCCAAACCTAACAATGCCATTCTGTTCAAACATAGGTCGTATCCGAACCAAAGAGGACATAGCATAAGCCCAATGGATCGTATCCGAATCCATTGATTGGCTAAGTTTTATATGGCCAGCAGGGGGCAGGATTGTACCCGAATCCTAGCTTAACCCCTGTTGGTTGTATCCGGTTCCTATGGTCGTATCCGAACCATAAGGCCCTCTGGATGGTACCCGCATCCATTGATTGGCTGAACCTTGCTTTGAGCCTGGCAGCTCACAAAAAGCCTCAACTACATGGTTTTATTTGCAAACTTGCATTTCTGGTATTTATGTTTTATGGTTCTTTAATCCGGAGTGGGACAACTCCAGAGTTGACCACATATCCTCAAAAGACTAGACAGAATTCCAGCATGATCTAAACCGGTAGCTTCTATAAAACCCGGGATTATTATTGGGTCTATCAAAGGCTCCCTCAGAAAAATTGCAAATTTTGCCGGATTAAGAATATCAAGCATACTTGATGGCAGGACATATTTTCAGTATTATCTATGCAGGAACAAATAATATGCAGGATAAACCATATCAGACCAGATTTAAATTGGCAAACGTCAAAACAAGAAGTTGGAACATCCGGATCAAGACGAATAATGTTTTATGCTATCCTATTACAAGGCATAGTAAGCCTGAACGGATTAAAGACTGTCTAGCAAAATGAGACTGCAACTACAAAACTACACTATGGCCTACGCCTCCTCGTGCTGCGAAGGCTGGGGATCAACTTGTTCCGGAGTCTCTTCCTCTTCTTGAAGCGGCTGGAAGTCAGGGACACACCGATCGATTTTCGTTAAAGCGTGAAAGTACATCTCTTCCGTGATAAGTTCAGACGGGTCAATATCTGGGGCGAAAGTATGAGGGCGCACTGGTGGGATTAGATTCATGGTATCATAAACCGGCCGATCCACCCGCTCGTTCTGTAAATCATATCCCGGATGATACCTGGACAAATCTGATTCGGCAGCAAGCTTGCTAGCGAGAGGACGCATCTCCTTGGTCAAAGCATGAAGGTCTTTGGCAGTGAAAGCTGATCCGTCTTCTTTAGTGCTGGGATACCCATTCAAGGCCTCTTCCGGATCAAAATCTGGAATCCATGCTTTAGCTCTGGTGAGCGCCATAAGAGAACCGGCCCGAGCAGCAGACTTCTTCGTTTCCTCCAAGCGCGCTGGCAAGACAGAAAGCTTCTCTAAAGTGCCTTGGATGATAGTGGGGGCCGGTTTATGGAAAGACATTGTGCTTATGATCCTTTGAGCGCCGGAATACAGCTGCTCGACCAGAGTATAAGACGCCTTGAGTTTTTTCCGTAAATCATCCCCAAGATGGGTGACACGGCGCCCTGCATATGATTACCATAGTTAAACCAGAACGGATTAAAGATTGCAAAGATGAAAGCAGGAGTACATATTAAGTACTTACCGAAGACAGCAGAAGTCATCAGTTCTATTTGCCGCTTTAAACCGGTTAACTCTTCAATCACCGGATTAAGGGCTTCCTCAGCATCCTTTACCTTTTTTCCAGATCCTTCTTTTGTACTTCAAAAGCTGTCCGCTCCTCTTCAAAAAATTTCTTCAGCTGTTCAGCGGTAGTTAAACTCACCGCCAAATCTTTCTTGGCCTTAGCAGCAGCAGATTCAGTTTCGGTAAGTCTGTTCCGGAGTTTAGTAATTTCTTCAGCCCGCCGGTTCAAATCAGCCTGAAAGGAAAATCAAGTGGGATAAAGGTAAAAGTCAGGCAAGTCTCAAGCACATAACCAAGTTATCCACTTGACACTTGGGGGCTAATGGGCAGTTGAAGCGTTAAACAGTAGCAATTCACAGACAAGTCTCAAGCACACAAACAAGTTGTCTACTTGACACTTGGGGGCTAATGGATAGTTGAAGTATCAAAGGAAAAATTCAGACAAGTCCCAGGCACATAAACTGAATTATGCCCCTGGCACTTGGGGGCTAATGTAAGATCATCTGCTCAAACAGAAAGTACGGGTTCAACTTCTAAATGCAGCTAAACCGGCACTTGGGGGCTACCTTGGTATGGACAGAAACACAACAAAGGTAAAAACAAAGACAAGGGAATTACCTCGTATTTTTCCTTCATCATGCTAATTAAGCCCGCTTCATAGTCCTGACCAGTGTGAAGCCGGTTCAAATACCCGGAATACAGCTCTTGGGCACTCAACTCGGCGAAACCAGACAATTCGGTGCTCCATTTGCCCTTTTCTTGATGAAGTTTTTCCGCTTTAGCTGTATGCTTGGCCAAAACAGTGGGTTCAGCAGGAGCGGTATAAGCGGTACCAGTTATCTGGACATCCGAAGAAGGGGCAGTTGCTGGTGGCGGAGTAGCGGTGTGAACCGGACTAGCGCGAGCAGGGCTAGTTTGAGGAGGATCGGCCCGGGCAGGACTCGCCGGTTCATGGACATTCTCAGTGTTGGGATTTTCAGGTACAGTAGTATGATCCATAGGGGCAGGATCTTCAAGCGGAATTGTGGGCTCGCTTTCCGGAGGGACGGTTGTATCCGGGTCAGCCGCCGGATCATCCGTGGCAATCTCAGCAGTTGGTTTGTTGGCCTTTGCCCTTTTGTTAGGTTTAGGCTTGCTGAAAGGAATTAGAAAGAAAAATCAGTGCCACAGAAGCAAAAGCAATCATAAACCGGATAAGATAAAGGACTTACCTAGGGACAGTCTTCAAAACTGGGACTTGTGTAGCAGTGGATTCGCCAGAGGAAGATAAGGGAGTCTCCTGATAATTAGGGTCAGACGGTTTAAGCGGTTTGCGTATAAGCCCGGCCTTGGGATGAAGAAGAGTTGGAGAAAGTATAACCTCAGAGCGGCGCCTCCGAGCCGGAGTAAGATATATTTCGGACGATTCAACTGCAAGGCCGCTATGGCGGGTAGTCCGGCGAAGGGCTTCATGTTGCTGTTTCTTCAAAAGAAAATTGGGGTCCAGTTGAGCATAAGGGTGAGAAAACTGATATTTCCGGACTGTCCGACGAATTTTTGGTGGAGGTGGTTCTAAATCTGAAGAAAGAATAGTTACCTCAATTTCTGTCGGTTTATCTCCTTCCGCCAAATCCTGCGAAAAGATACCGTTAACACAAATCTGGATAAAAGTGAACAAGTCATAGCTGGATTAACTCATACCTCAGAGTCCGGATCATCATCTTCAGCATGTGAACCGGAGCCAGTAGCCTTTTCTTCTTGATAGCGTAAGTTTTCCGGCGTGACTGTTTTCTAGCCTTCTCCTGAGGCTTCCTCTTCCAAAAAGGATCATCTGCCTGTTCAAAAGGTGAAAGATAATTGAAAGAACGATTTAAAGGAACAGATTACAAAAATATGAAAGAGAGTAAGACATACTGCAGGCAGCTTGTTCATCTTATAATACGGAGCCAATCCGGTTTTGCTACATTCTTCTAAGGAGACATTGAGCATCTTCTTAGCAGACTCAATGACTTCCGATTCAGAAAGTTTGTCCTTGGAAAAATGTTGAGGATCATCCGGTTTACCAGAATATTTACACATCAGACTCGGGCGCGGACTCAGAGGAAGGATACTCCAAGAAAGCCAACAGCGCATAAAATCAATTCCGGTTAAACCGTTGGCCATAAAGGCTTTCAGCCTGGCAAGTTGAGAAGCAAACCGGGGCCGTTCTGAGGAGCTGAGGCGCTGCGGCAAAGGGTGATCCTCCGGAAGACGATGCTCGCGATAACCCGGCAGTGGGTTTTCCCCTTCAGGTGAAGTGTCAATGCAATAAAACCAAGACTTATTCCAATCTTTGAGGTGCGTGTGGAGAGCGGCATGAGGAAAGATTGTGTCTCTTCTCTTCTGAATGCTGACCCCGCCCAGTTCTTGATGAGGTCCGCTAGTAAACTCAGTTCGCCGGTTCAAGTGGAAGAAGTCCCGGAACAGGTCGACTGATGGCTCTTCTTGCAAATACACCTCTGAGAAAACTTGAAAATCGCAGATGTTTGAAATAGAGTTGGGACCTATGTCCTGAGGGTGAAGTCGGAAAGCGGCAAGCACGTCCCGGAAGAACTTTGAACCGGGAGGAGTGAAACCTCGAGCAATGTGGTCAAAGAAGACAATAACCTCCCCCTCTCTGGGAGCAGGAGGACATTCATTTCCTGGGGCCCGCCATTTTAAAACGGACTGAGGGCCTAGAGTGCCGATTGCAGCAGCATTGATTAAATCTTCTTCCGTAATGACGGAAGGAACCCAGTCGCAAGAAACAAATTGTTTGGCAGCCATAGTAACAGAATGAAAGTGCTGAAAAGATGAAGTATAAAAAGCGGATTATTCAAAGACAGATATATAAACCGGATCGCATATGCAAAGTCATGCCGACGGTTTAGACAAGGGACTAATGGCATGGCTAACCCGGAAGTAAGCAGGGAACGCATTACTGCCGGTTCAGAAATAACAAAGAGAGGAGCTAAACCGTCGTGTTCGTTGTCGATGCATTACAGAAGCGATATTTGACTGACTAAACCGGAGAATATTTTACAGATCTACAAGGGTGAAGAAACAAGTTTTTACAGATAGCTAAAGTAAAACAGATCTGAGCACCCAGGGGAAAGAAAAACAAATGCAAGACTATTACAGGAAGAACTGCAAGGATCCTATACAGAGCGGACAAATCTAAAAGATTGAATCTAAAACGCCAAAATCTAAGCATACAGCAGCGGAACAGAGGCAAGTTTTAAGGACAAGATCTAAAGGCTGAAACTACTTCGAACTTGGTGCCTAGGACGAACAGATGAAGCTTTCTCCGAGGTTTAATGGCGGGGGCGCGAGAAGAACCCTAAAGCTATAGATCTACAGCAAGGAAGATGGAGTACCTGAAACAGCAAGAAGCGGCGGCGGAGTTTTTCTGGTCGCACTCAGGTTGATGCAGCGGCCGGCGAAGGAGAGCTTGACGGAACGACGGCGAAGGAGAGCTTGACGGACGACGGCGGAGGTTTGAGCTCGGGCGACGGAAGAAGAGGACGAGCGGAAGGAAAATGAGGAAGAAAGGTAGCAGTATTTATAAAGGGACAGAGAACGAAACGGCAGGCGCGAGATTTGAGGAGGCAGAAGATTGGATAAAGATTCCCTGTCGCCTCGATTCTCGGGATAGCCTTTAAACAAAGGTGATAGACAGCTGCGCGCGTTAAATACGGAAGTGATGTCACGGATAAATTAAGTGATTTTCAAGGATGACGTCATGGCCGGTTTACAAAAATGAGAAGACACAAGAAAAGAAGATCATGCAAGACTGAGAAGATTGATGTGAACAAGTTCAAATCATTCTGGGGCCTAATGTCAGGGATATTACTAGCAGGTATAAACCGGTTAGTATAAACCGGATTATGGTAAATGTAGTTGTATAATTGTAATACTTAGTAGAGGTTACGGCTCATGAGAGTTTAGGGCCCATGTATAGAGTTATGGTTTGTAAACCGCATGGTCATGTAACTTGAGAGACAAAGAAGAAAGAACAGAGATCGAGGTGGACACAAGTATGAGCCGGCCTCGGGACTCTGTAAACCGGACCGGGCGTCGCCTCTATATAAAGGGACGACCCGGCGACGGTTCAGGGAGAAGAGACAACCCGTCGAGACACAGGCAAGCGATCCGCTCCCTGTTCATCGACGCCCAAGCAATACCAAACCAAACTAGACGTAGGCTTTTACCTTCATCGAAGGGGCCGAACTAGTATAAATCCTTTGTGTCCTTTGTGTGCTTTTTAACCCCTTCAAGCTAACCCGTGTGATGGTTCCATCACTAAGTCCGTTAAACCGGACATCTGACGTGTTAATTCCACGACACAGTGTGAAACCGCTGAATACGAAGATCTGACCGAGGAGAAAATTCTCCTTCCCGGCAGCATTGTTGTAGATGATCGATGAAGCCATTGAGGCTTTCAACGACGGCACAGTGGAAATCTCAATGAAATCACCAATGTCGGTGTCAAAACCGGCAGATCTCGGGTAGGGGGTCCCGAACTGTGCGTCTAAGGTTCAAAGGTAACAGGAGGCATGGGACACGATGTTTACCTAGGTTCGGGCCCTCTTGATGGAGGTAATACCCTACTTCCTGCTTGATTGACTTTGATGAGTATAGGGGTTACAAGAGTTGATCTACCTCGAGATCGTAATGGATAAACCCTAGATGTCTAGCATGTATGATTATGATTATAATTACCTCTACGGACTAAACCCTCCGGTTTATATAGATACCGGAGGGGGCTAGGGTTGTACAGAGTCGGTTTACAGAGAAATGAATTTTTATATCCGCACACCAAGCTTGCCTTCCACGCCAAGGAGAGTCCCATCCGGACACGGGGGAAAGTCTTCCGTCTTGTATCTTCACGGCCCATCAGTACGGCTCACGTCACGTAGCCCGGACGCTCAGGACCTCATAATCCAGGACTCCCTCACCGGGCAACCCCGGCAAAGATATGGGATTAATGGGCCAAATAAGGGAACACACCAGCCCACAAGGGGCTGGTGCCCCCTATAGGGCCCCTAGTCCAATTCGCCCCCTTTTATCCCCACGCGCCCTAGGCTGCCTCCCTCCCTCTCCCTCTCCCTTCTTTACACACGTCAATTGTTTCTAGCCGTGTGCGGCGCCCCCCTCCACAGTTTGCTCCTCCGGTTATATTGTCGTAGTGCTTGGGCGAAGCCCTGCACGGATCACTTTACCATCACCGTCACCATGCCGTCGTGCTGAAGAAACTCTCCCTCGACACTCTGCTGGATCAAGAGTTCGTGGGACGTCATCGAGTTGAACGTGTGCAGAACTCGGAGGTGCCGTACATTCGGTGCTTGATTGGTTGAATCGCGAAGACGTTCGACTACACCAACCGCGTTAATCTAACGCTTCCGCTTTCGGTCTACGAGGGTACGTAGACACACTCTTCCCGTCTCGTTGCTATGCACCTCTTAGATAGATCTTGCGTGAGCGTACGATTTTTTTTAAATTGCATACTACGTTTCCCAACAAAATTAATAAAAATAAATTCTGCAGTTTTGCAGCGGCTCCGTGACCCAAGCAAATGACACGAATCCGGTGCCACATTAAGGGGGCGTTCAGACTCCATCCGCTCCCAGACTCGGCTCGCGGAGGCGGCGGAATTGTAGGCTAAAATACTGGAGCTGGAAAGTAGGTGCTCCGCAAATCCTCTAATTCCATGGATCTGGTACATATCCGAACAGGCCTAAACTGCGTGAGTCCGTCAAAAACGCGGTCAAGTGGCACATCTCATCACGGATACCAGCTGCTCGATTGATCACGTTCTTGTCTCCTGTTAATTGACAAATCCAAATCAAGCGAACCACGTTGCAAACCTACTAGCAAACAATAACAAAAATAGGGATCCGTACATGTCACGAAATTTAGATAGATAGAGTAAACTAAAGTATGGTGTTATTAGCTTCCTATGTGCACCATGACGAACCATATATACGATTCCAAGCGCATTCACATATAATAACCACGCCGTCGAGTAGTAATTAAACACGACGTACGGCCGGTCATGCGTATCTATCCACCAAGAGTACTTTACCTATATTGTTACATTCTATACTATGGAATATGGATCGGATCCCAAATTCACCTTTTCATTGCGCTTTACCTAGAGGGCAACAAGAGTGCTTTCCGTCGCCATTTCCTAGCGCCCTTTTGCGGCTGCTCCATGTCCGAGCAATTGACACGAATTTCAGTGCGGAATTAAACTACGAACCAAGTCAATAGCGTTGGCTCAACTGGTCACGTTCTTGTCTCCTGTCAATTGACAAATCCAGGTCGATCGGTCCACGTTGCAAATTAGTGGTGCGTGTCACGGAATATATGAGCTTACGTCGCGAGATCGACGACCGAAAAGTAAACTAACCACTGGTGCTATTAGCTGGCGATCTGAAGGATCTTACTGATATCATACCTCGATCGCTAGCGGGTTTATACAATTGGGCGAGGTTTGAGTGTTTTTAAATGAATTTATATGATTAGCTGACGGATAATTAAAGCATCGGGCTCCCTGAATTAGGCAGGACGATAGTTTTTACTCCGGCGCTTCAGGCTACTTCCAATTCATTGGTGCTTAGATAGGGTGCTAAGAGCATTAAAAAGTTTAGCACCTAAAGTTCACAATGCATAGGTGCTTAGTTTGTTGTTGCTAAGCTTACTACATTTAATTGTTTGACAACCAAACTCTCATTTAAGTGTTTTGCATAGACCACATGGTCCATGTGGTAAGCTACCTGAAAAAAAAGTGTTTTGCATAGGTCCACGCGCTTGGCATTGGTTCTTTCTGGGGTCATCAAAATCTTCTCTCTCCACTTAACTACCATGCCACATCAGATTTTTTGCCTATGTGGCATGCTAAGCACCTGTATATCATGGAGCATTGGGAAGGGCCTTAGACCTACCTTGGATATGTTGTACATGATCGGTCTTATTAAGCACGCGCAGCTTCCATCGTTTTCTTGATTAGCTTAATAACTACTCCCTCCGTCCCATAATGTAATCAAAAAATGTCTTACATTATGAGACGGAAGGAGTAATTAACTTGGTGGTAGGCCCGCGGTAATCAACGCAACTTTGGCAGCCGATCATATTTTCTGGAACACGTATTCTCTCTAGTGCAAACTGAGTGCGCACTTGTTGCCCGATCAGTGGGCACGTGCACCACACTGGTTGAAAGCAATATATGTGACGGCAAAAAAAAAAGAATATCGTGCGTGCCTTTGCGTTGGAAGTTTTCTGAGAGAGGAAGTTGGGTTGGAACTTGGAAGTTGGAACCCATGTCCATGTCCTACGCCGATCCTTCTAGAATGAAACATAAAGGGTCTCGTGGCCACCCTTAAATTAGGCAACTGTTCAACAGGCGCACGTACCCTTAAATATAGACTAAGAAGGTCGTGAGTGAGATCAACTTTTGCATAAAAAAAGGATCGCGAGTGAGATCTACAAGCATTGTGGATGGGGACATGGGCAGACCTAAAAGGCTGAACATCCATATATAAAAGATCGTTTTCGAAAGGCACAATCATGCCTCTCACGAAAACAAAACCGTGTCTCTCACGAAAAAACAAAAACAAAGTGAAACCACATTTTTTGTTTCCATTTTTGAGAGGCACAGTCGTGCTTGTTGCAGAAGCAATACCGTGCCTCTCATGGAAGAAAAAAAAAGTGAAACCACATTTTTTTCGTAGAGGCATGGTCGTGCCTGTCATGAAAATAAAACCGTGCCTCTTAAGAAAGAAAGAAAATGCATTTTTCCAGGCAAAATTATTTTTTTGATTTTTTTGAAAAGCTAAGAAAGGCAGGTAAAAAATCGAAATTTTTTAAAATACTAGGGAAAAACCATCTAAAAAGCAAAAAAAAAACGCATAAAAATTTTTTAAAAAAATCTGAAGGAAGCGCCTAGATGACGACGGCTGAGAGCCTTTCAAAAAGCGCTCGTTAACTTTTTTTTTGAGACAATCTTGCCAAACTTTATTCAGGACCGTGAATGTTTACAGGTACAAATGACAACTCCCCCGGTTGGCCCAGCCACACGTGGCGACCAAAACCGAGTGTCAAAACATGTTTAGCAAGATTGTGAGCCTCGAAATTCGAGCTCCTAAACTCATGAACTATGTTACAAGATGAAAAATAACGGGAACGATCTATAATTTCATGTATGATAGCTCCATACTCAGTCCCTGACTTCTTCTTGATGTCATCCACCACTGTCTTGCAATCCGAAGCCATGTGTATCCGATTTACATAGACATCCTCAGCCAAAGCTTGCCCTTCTCGTATCGCCATAGCTTCCAACGTAGCCGCCTTGCTGATGTACTTGAACTTGATTGCCGAAGCCCCCAAGAAGATACCAAATTGGTCCCGACATATAGCTGCTGAAACTCCAAAGGTGCCGTCCCCTGAGGCTGCTGCATCTACATGAAGTTTGGCATAGCCTTCTGGCGGAGGTTGCCATATTGCCAGCCGGGTTGCTACCATCCTACTGCTCAAAACCGGTGTTTTTTCAGTATACTGAAGATCACGGATAAAGGACATGACAAAAGCATTGGTTGAGAAAGGACTTTCATGGATCTCCTCATGTATCAGCCGTCTTCTCGATCGCCATATCGCCCATAATGTCACCACCACACGCGTGAATTCAGCCTGGGGCAGGGTATCATGCAATGTGAAGAGCCAAGCCCGTGCGTTCATCGACAAAATCTGAATCATACATTCGACAGTCTCTTCCGAGCATAGGGACCAAATGCTTCTTGCCATTATACAGTCAATGAGGGCATGTCTCCAGCTATCTTGTGAAGAGCATATAGCACAGACCTTTGTAGTGGACATCTTGCGATGATGGAGAAGATCAGACGTAGGTATCGTTTCATGGCATAGTCTCCACAGGAACACTTTTATCTTTGACGGAATTTTCATCGTCCATAGTGATGTCCATGATTTTTCATCCCTGGAATCATTCGTGTGGCCCCCAACCGGCTGCAGCAAAGATTCATTCCTCAACTTCGTTCCAAGCAAGAATTTGTACACTGATCTCACTGAGAAAACGCCCCTTTCATCCTCTCCCCAAGTCCAGAAATCCGCCACTCTCCTTGTGCATAGCGGAATTCTGAGAATGCTCTCTGCATCCAAAGGAATAAACACTTGTCTGACCTTTTCCTCTCGCCAAGAAGCAGACGAACTATCAATCAGCTCCGAAACAAAAATTGGTTTATCCTGTACCAGGGATGCTAGTGGCCTCATCATCCCTGACCTTGGAATCCAATTATGATCCCAAATTTTTGTATCCTCTCCAGTCCCAATTCTCCTAATAAGTCCTTGTGCGAGAGCTTCTCTTCCATCCATAATCGCTCTCCATATCTGCGATGGATTATCTCCAAGCTGAGCTTCCAAGAAAGATGATGCTGGGAAGTATTTCGCTCGTAATATCCTGGAGCTCAAAGCCATTGGGTCTTGTAATATTCTCCAAGCTTGCCTTGACAGGAGTGACAAATTAAAGATCTCAATATCTCTAAAGCCAAGTCCTCCCAAGTGTTTAGGTTTTGTGCAAACATCCCATGACACCCAGCAAGGTTTCCTCTTCCCCCTTTTGTTGCCCCACCAAAACTGTCGTATCATTGAAGTTATGCTCTCACAAATGCCTCTCGGTAATCTGAAGCAAGACATAGAGTAAACAGGTATGGCTTGAGCAACTGACTTTATTAGCACCTCCTTTCCTCCATAAGATAACATTTTCTCCATCCATCCTTTTATTTTTTCCCAAACTCTATCCTTCAAGTATTTAAAGGTCCCATTCCTTGCATGACCCACATCAGTAGGCATGCCTAGATATCTGTCACTCAGCTGTTCGTCATGCACTTGAAGGGTGTCCTTAATACTGTCCCGGACCACTTGGGGACACCCCTTGCTGAAAAATATGGAAGATTTATCATTATTGACTCTTTGCCCCAACGCACTGCAATAGGTTTCTAGCAGGTTTGAAACGACCACTGCCCCCTCGTTACTGGCCTTGAAAAGCAGCAGGCTATCATCAGCAAAGAGCAAGTGGTTAACAACTGGAGCTGTCGGCGCCACCTGAACTCCCGTAAAAGCTGACGACTGAGGAACGGATTTTAAAAGGCACGAAAGGCCCTCTGCTGCTAACAAGAAGAGATAGGGGGAGATCGGATCTCCCTGTCGGATACCCCTCGTGGGTCTGAACTGTTGCAATCGTTCTCCATTAAATAGAACCGAGAAAGAAACTGATGTGACCATGTTCATGACCACATTAATCCATTGTTGATCAAAACCCAGCTTAACCATTATTGCTCTCAGGTAGCCCCATTCAAGTCTGTCATAGGCCTTCATCATATCAAGTTTCAAAGCACAATGACTATTGTTCTTCGCCTTGCTCCTCTTCATAAAATGCAGGCACTCATAAGCAGTGATAATATTATCTGTGATAATTCTGCCAGGGACAAAAGCTGACTGTTCTTCTGAAATTATATCTGGCAAAATTTGCTTTAATCTATTTGCAATCACCTTTGAAGCTATCTTGTACAGAACGTTGCATAAGCTTATTGGTCTGAATTGTGAGAGCAAAGACGGATTCATTACCTTTGGGATTAACACCAAAAAAGTATCATTGATGCACTCCGGGCTTTCTTCTCCTCTGACAATTCTAAGGACAGCCTTTGTTACCTCTTGACCACACACCTCCCAATGTCGCTGATAAAAATAAGCCGAAAAACCATCCGGGCCTGGAGATTTAGTTGGGAGCATCTGAAACAAAGCCGTTTTGACCTCCTCCTCCGTGTAATCAGCACATAATACAGCATTCATCTCAGCAGATACTTTTCGAGGTACATGATTCAAAACTGCATTTACATTGGTAACTTCCTCTGATGTATAAAGATTTCTATAAAAATCAGTTACCATCTCCTTTAGCTCAGTCGAATCCTCCACACTAATTCCCAAAGAATTCGTTAGGGCTTTTATCATGTTCTTTTTGCGCCTTATGCTTGCTCTTAGATGAAAGAACTTCGTATTCTTGTCTCCGGCTGTCAACCATTCTATCCGTGATCTTTGTCCCCACAGGAGTTCCCCCCTATGGTAAAGCTCAACCAGACGTTCATTAAATTTCATCTCAGCATGACTGGGGCTCACTCGGGCTGGATCATCACGCATCTCCTCTAATTTCTTTTTCAGAGTTTTCATCTCCCGTCTAACTGACCCAAATGTCCTCCTATCCCATCGCTGCAATCTGTTAGATAGGTGCAGCAGTTTTTGTTTTAGATCCATGGTTCTCTCTCCTGCCTCAGATTCGGACCATGATGACAGAATTGTGTCCTTCAAATTTTCATGTGTTTCCCAGGCCACTTCATAGCGAAAAATTCTGCTACCCTCTTGCCTCCGCTCGTTATCTCTATTTAGCTCCAAATGGATCGGTCCATGATCCGAGGTAGAAGCAGTATAATGTGTTAGTCCTACATAAGGAAATAGGGAGCACCATTCTGTGGAACCAAGCGCTCGATCAAGTCTAACTCTTGTGAACGTGCCTCCCGCCACCTTTTTCTCAAAAGTCCAGAAACGACCCTTGAAACCAATATCCATTAAACTGCAAGTATCAACTGTATCACGGAAGCATTGGATTTGGGCGTTGCTACGTTGGCCAATGCCCTCATGTTCATCTGGTCGCAAAACCTCATTGAAATCCCCTATGCAAAGCCAAGGAAGAGCACTAGAACCTGCTATGTTCTTTAAAGTGCTCCAAGTCTGATGTCTGAGGTGAGTTTGAGCTTCCCCATACACTATTGTAAGTCTCCAGGGGTCAAAACCTGACTCCCTAACACCGCAATCCAAATGATAATCCGAGTAGCCCAAAATCTCAACATCCACATTATTATTCCAATACAAACCAATTCCTCCACTCCTCCCTACACTGCTTATAGCATAGGATTTATCATACCCAATAGAACTAGCCAAATTTTCTACTCTTACTTTATCAATTTGTGTCTCTAAAATACAAAGGAAGGTAGGGGCAAATTTCTTCGCTATTTCACGAAGTTCGCGAATTGTCGAGGCACTGCCCACACCCCGACAATTCCAACTAATGATACTCATTGCTCCCGGCGGTACTCCACGGAGGAGCCCGCTGATACTATATTTTTTGCCTTATCTCCTTTGCCTGTAGCCTCATCCGCCACCTGATCCCCCTTGGACCTCTTATTAATTTTCCTGGGTGACACATAAACCGGAGGCATCGGAGGTATGCCCAACGGTGTCTTTCCTGATAGGACTAAGATGCCAGCCCCTTCATTTGCTGGGAGAACCTTGTCACTAGAAACTAGTGTCGGGGCACTGTCCACTGAATTTCTTTTATTGTTTGCTCGGTTCTGTGTAGCAACAGTCACCTCTCCGGTTTCTGCAGGGCCATCCTGAGTATCTCCCCCGAGCTCTCCATCTTCCTGTTTCCGACCTGTGTTTCTCGCTGGATCTCCTTCTCTTTGCGTTGTGCTGCGACCTCTGCCTCTCGCTCCTCCTCTACCACGGCCCCCTCGAAAGAACGACCTCCCATCATTGGGTTCTGAATAAGAAACCTCTCTGCGCTTTGCTAGCATCCAGCTTCCCCATTTTTTGTCAGTCTCCTTCCAGATCCCATTACCACACTCCTCAAAACCATGTCCCATAAGACCACAAACCTTGCAAAAGAAAGGAATTTTTTCATATTTCACCACTAGCATTCTTCTCCCCTCTCCCTCAACGCTTAGAGGAGCAAATCTTGTCAGAGGTTTCGCAGTGAGAACACGGACCCTGGCCCTGGCATAGTCGCCCTCATAGTACAGAGTAGGACGGAGCTGAACCTCCCTGACTTTGCCAATTCTTCGTGCTAACTCATCAACGACTTCGGGATGGCGATAAAGATCAGGAACCTTATGAATCTGCGCCCATACATAGAGGCCATCAAGCACGTATTCCTCTGGATCCGATGTCCCATCGTAATCCTCAATGACCACCCCATAGTTTCGAAAGAGCCATGGGCCACCATGGACTACTTTCTTCTAATCTCCCAAGCAAAACATCTGGAATATGAATCTATTCGCTCCCGCCTCTCTGAACTTTGGCGGCTGCGCTAGACCCCAAATAAACTTCATAGTATCAAAAAAAGACGACGAACTAAAGGGCCGATCCGTATTGACCCTGGCGATCGCCAGCCATCGGGATTCCTCCTTAAACTGCTGAACTTTTTCCTTCCCAATCACCACATCGTCAAGTTCTTCATCCATAAGATCCATGTTCTTTAGCATCTCCTCTAGGTCCTCCTCCTCCGTCCGTTCTGCTCGCGACGAAGAGCCAGTCGCCGCCGCCATCAGCAAAGGAGCCTGTAGATCACCAAGGTTTCCCCGCCGTGTTGGGGGTAGAGGCTAGGTTAAACCCACCGGAATTGCGATATCCTCCCGCCGGCCGATGAGATCGCCAGCGGAGGTAAGGAAACCCTAATCGTGAGGGTAGTGACTGTAGCTGTTTTCTCTACTGCTTCCCAAGCGCTCGTTAACTGGTTGCTCTCGCGAACGACCATGCATCGCTCGGCTTAGTGGGCTGGGCCCTTTTCTCTTGGGTCACAGCTCCTGGCCCAACACAATCTACTCGCTCAGTTCTACTCCCTCCGTTCCTAAATATAAGTCTTTCTAGAGATTTCAATATGGACTACACACGGAGCAAAATGAACGAATCTATACTCTAAAACGCATCTATATACATCCGTATGTGGTCCATAGTGTAATCTCTACAAAGACTTATATTTAGAAACGGAGGGAGTATAATATAAGAGTGTTTTTTACACTAATAATATAATAATGTCAAAACGCTCTTATATTATGAGACGAAGGAAGTAGTTTATATAAACAATTAATAAAAACAATTTATGCAGTTTTGCGGCGGCTCAGTGTCCGAAGCAAATGACACGAGTTCGGTGCCACATTAACCGGCGCGAATCCGTTAAAAGCACGGTCAAGTAGTAGATCCTATCACGGACACCAGCTGCTCGATTGATCATGTTCTTGTCTCCTCTTCATTGACAAACCCAAATCGAGCCAACCACGTTGCAAACCTACTCGCAAATAGTAACAAAATAGGGATCCGTGCATGTCACGAAATATAGATAGAGCCATAGATAGAGTAAAATAAACCCGGAAATTGGCACTCTGAACTTATAATCCCGGTCTATTTTGGACCCTACACCTGTTTGTCACACCGGGAATACTGCAATCGCGACCGGGATAACCAGCGACTCTCACAAGCACGAATTTGGGCCGGCCCACTATAACACAACAAGAATTCGTGAAACTTAAAAAATGTTCGCACATTATTTTTTTTTGGAATTCTGAAATTCTATTCTCATTTTTAAAAACATTTCGCATTTTGTATTTATTGCTGAAATCTTTGAACATTTATAAAGTGCGTTTTTGAAAATTTCGATACTTTTAATAAACCAACAACTTTCAAAAGGAGAACACCTTTTGAAACATGAACATTTTTTTTAAACCTGAACAAAATTTAAAGTGCAAACACTTTTTGAAACAATTTTTTTTCTGAAATGTTAAAAAATGTTTGCGTGTTGTAAAAAAATGTGACATAACCTTAATAGAATATACGTGGCATGTGTTTGCAAAAAGTGTATGCAAATTAAAAAATGTTGAACCATGTAAAAGAGTGCTCGTGTAGTTTTATAAAATGTTTATTGTCATTCAGAAAATGTAAAACATGTACTGTATTTGGAAAAATATTACCATGTATTCAGAAAAGTTTTTAAAAACATTTTATTTAAAAATGTCCACAATTTATTTGAAAATATCAAAAGTTTATCAAATATTTATGTATGCGTTAAAAATGTATTTTGGGAACTAAGAAAAAATTTAGACATGTATAAAAATGAAAAATGAAATGAAAACATAAAAAAAAAAAGAAAAACAAATTAGTGCGCGCGTGAGAGCGACTGCCCTACTGGGCTGTCCCAATTCAGCAAATACCGGCGAAGTCCTCTCAAGGTTTTAAATAGACCGGGATTAGAAAGTTTGGTGTGCTGATTTCACGGATTGAGAGTTCGGGGTTTGGTTTAGCTTTCGTCTATAAATTGGAGGTTTGTTTTGGACTTTTTACTACCTGTTGATGTGCACCGCGCCATATATACAAATCCAAGCGCATTCACATATAATAACCACGCCGTCGAGTAGTAATTAAACACGACGTACGGCCGGTCATGCGTATCTATCGACCAAGAGTACTTTACCTATATTGTTACATTCTATACTGTGGATCCGATCCCCAATTCACTTTTTTATTGCGCTTTACCTAGAGGGCGACAAGAGTGCTTTCCATCGCCATTTCCTAGCGCCCTTTTGCGGTTGCTTCATGTCCGAGCAATTGACACGAATTCAGTGCGGAATTAAACTACGAACCCAGTCAAAATGTTAGCTCAACTGGTCACGTTCTTGTCTCCTGTCAATTGACAAATCCAAGTCGATCGGTCCACGTTGCAAAGCTACTTGCAAATAATAGTAGTAATGAAATTAGTGATGCGTGTCACGGAATATATGAGCTTACGTCGCGAGATCGAACGACCGAAGCGAAAACTAACCACGGGTGCTATTAGCTGGCGATCTGAACGATCTTACTGATATCGTACCTCGGTCGCTAGCGGGTTTATACAATTGGGCGAGGTTTGAGTGTTTTTAGACGAATTTATATGATTAGCTGAGCTCAATTAAATCATCGGGCTCCCTAAATTAGCCAAGGAATATATTCCATTTGCTCGTAGGACCGACTCCGCCCCCGCGTCGCCCAGCTGTGGCGACACGGGGAACCCTAGCCGCCGCCAGAAAGGTCCTCCCCTGCCCGACCCCCGCGTTGCCGTCGCCGCGCCGGCCGGACCCCAGGAAGGCGGCGGCGGGGCGGATCTGGCTCCTCGCGCCCCCAATCCCCCTCCACCCCACCACCCCATGGCGATGTGAACGATCTTACTGATATCATACCTCGATCGATCGCTAGCGGGTTTATACAATTAGACAAGGTTTGAGTGTTTTGAAACGAATTTATATGATTAGCTGAGCATAATTAAATCATCGGGCTCCCTGAATTAGCCAGAACGATAGTTTTTACTCCGGCGTCTTTTTTTTTTAAACACAACGCAAGCATTCATATACACGCGCATACACTCATTCTTATAAATGCATACACGCATACCCTGCCCTATGAGCAGCTCTGAAAGGCTAACTCCGGCGCTTTTGACCTACCTCGGATATGTTGGACATGATCGATTTTAAGCACGCGCTGGTTCCATCGTTTTCTTGATTGGCGTAATAACTAATTAACTTGATGGTAGGCCCGCGGTAATCAAGGCAACTTTGGCAGCGATCATATTTTCTTCAACACGTATTCGTCTCTAGTGCAAAATGAGTGCGCACTTGTTGCCCGACCAGTGGGCACGTGCACCACACTGGTTACAGCAATATAGACCCTAAAAAAAGCAATATACGTGACGAAAAAAATAAAAGGAATATCGTGTATACCTTTGCGTTGGAAGTTTTCTGAGAGAGAAAGTTGGGTTGGAACTTGGAAGTTGGAACCCATGTCCATGTCCTACGCCGATCCTTCTAGACTGAAACAAAAAGGGTCTCATGGCCACCCTTAAATTAGGCAACTGTTCAACAGGGGCACGTACCCTTAAATATTGACTAAGAAGGTCGTGAGTGAGATCAACTTTTGCATAAAAAAAGGATCATGAGTGAGATCTACAAGCATTATGGATGGGGACATGGACAGACCTAAAAGGCTCAACATCTATATATGAAGTAGAAAAACAATCCAGCATTCCGGCACAGCCGACGCTTTGATTAATATTAAAAAAATGCAGTACGCGATCCATGCAATGGCGGTGCCCATAACTAGTGTACTTAGGTGAGTGCCCCATGCCGCTTGGGACGTGAAACATTTTTTTTTAAACAAGGCAAACGATTTATCGTTTTTATTGAATAAGGTGAAAAGTATGGTTTAGTACATCAATACATCACAGCTCCGCCACAACGGAAGAAGGGCAAAGGCCTACTCCCACCGCTTGGGACGTGAAACGTTGAAGCACGAAACTAATGCAACGTGGCAGCCGATCCGGCGTTGAAAGCGTCCTGAAACCAATCAACCGACCAGTCTCTACCAATTAAAATGTCGTCACGTCAAAAAAAAATTGTCGTCACATAGACGTATATATGAAACGGCGACGGGCAAATGGCAGAACAAATCATCTTTATTTTGCGACCAAAGAATAGGTGTACTTGTACAAGTGATATATATGTAGTGCTGACGTAGTAGTGAAGGAGACGGCGAGTAGGGTGTGCGTGGTCGTTCCACCTGTCTCCTGCTGAGGATTCGACGCAAGTGCTAGCCAAGGGTCTAGCACATGATGATGGTGTACAAATTCTCGTTCTTTTGCTTATTCAGAGCAGGCCCGTGAGTCAGTTTTGGGAAGATTGGTGGATTGGAGATAAAGCATTAAGGGAAAAATTACATAGGCTTTACAATAACTTATGTTTTGATAAAAACAAATCAATTATATAGGTGCTTGAGAAAGGACTGTGTTATGTCCTTTTTTTCAGGAAAACTTCCGATCTATTAATCAATTGTCAGGGAAAAGCTTACCTTCAGCCGGCCGATCGCGTGCGAGCTCCGCTGCGTCCGTGCCCGTTGGATTGATTCTTCATCATACGGTCAAGAGCAAGCCCCTCTGTGTCCACATTTTCTGCAACCGAGTCTTTGTTTCAGAAAAGAGAGTTTACAACTGGCCGCTTCAGAGGGGTTAGATCGTGCAGCGGCAGAGACTCGTGCGGCTGGGAGGACGATGACGGCGAGGAATCCAGTCGGATGCGACGAGGACGGCATGCGGGGACGCCTTGGAGCAGTAGGGTCAAGATTCATGCGTCTGGGAGGGCCACGGCGGCGAGGTTTTCAGCCAGATCTCGCCGGATTCGATGAAGATGGTGCGCCGGTAGGAGGCGGGGACGTCCGCAATCGGTGGGGGCTCGACTCAGCAAGGTCCGGTAGGGTTGGAGGTGAGCTTCACAGCGAGAACCCACGACGGCAGTGTTGCAAGGCGCTTCTGCGGCGAGAGACAAAGGAAGATAGAAAGAAGACAAGGAAGAGTAGGATGGTGGCGAGGCAACCTGGTCGGAGGTGCAGAGTTCGCCGGCGGCGGCGCAAAGGCGGGGACGGGTGGCACCGATCCTCCATCACCACCATCTAGCAGAGCTCGTGGTGAACACACTGGAGCTACTTTTTAAACTTCCTCTTTGTTGCAAGATTTTCTGTAACACCAATGATGTTACAAAGCATTCTTCCGTAACATCATACGAAGGTGAAGACAACATTTTTTTGCAACATTACCCCTACTGCAAAGTTTTCTGCAACAAGACCTTCATTGCAAAAAAAATCTGCGGCGAGAGATTTGTGCGGCTGGGAGGGCGACGGTGGCGAGGTTTTCAGCCGGATCTCACCGGATCCGACGAGGATGGTGCGCGGGTAGGAGGCGTGGACGTCCGCGAGCGGTGGGTGTCGTGGTTCTAAGTCTGACAGTACGAGTAGGGGGTACGTAGGAGGAGGCAAGGTCCTAGCTACGACAAGGTTGTACACATGGTGATTTACGAGTTCAGGCCCTTCTCGGAGGAAGTAAAAGCCCTACGTCTCGGTGCCCGGAGGCGGTCGACTGGAATGTATATGTGTGTTTGAGTTACAGGGGGTGCGAACCCTTGTACTGGAGGAGCGGGTGGCTTATATAGAGTGCGCCAGGACCGCAACCATCCCCACGTTACAAAGGGTTCAATGTACATAAAGGCAGTGCGTTACTGATAACGCCTGCAATAAAGAGTGATAAATGCATTCATTGTCACAGAATGAATGCAGGACCGTTGTTGTCCTAAGGGACCTTTGACCTTCTAGAGTCGAGTGTCCTTGAATGGTCGAGTGGAGTTGACTCGTCTGAGAGGGGGTATACGGTCGAGTGAAATGTCCTCTTGGGCCGTAACAGTCGACCGTTCCTGCTGTCTTCGAGTTGTCTCTTGAGCTTCTGGGGTAGTGACCTTGGGTGGGGTACCTGGGTCAGGCCCGCAACCCTACCTTAGGTCTGTAACATCATCAGTAGCCCCCAAATGGATTGAGGTTCGAGTGAAGGAGGGTGTTGAAGTTGGCCTTGGCTCGGGTTTGATGCCCCTGGGGGACCTTCTTTGAGTTCGTGCGCCAGGATGACTCTTCAACCTTGACTTGATCACCTTAATCCATTCGAGAACTACCAAGTGTACTTGTTTGCGTTGACCGTCGAGTGAACTTTGCGTGCGGCTCCGAGCGTCCGCGGGGTGCGCAGCTTTCGGCGCGATTGGCCATTCTATGGACTCTGGATTTTGCGGGATTTGAAATTTGAGGAAGCGCGTGGGACGGGTCGTGCCGCGGCAATCGGATCGGATACTGTCGTGGTTTTGTCACGGCAGATGTCCTAGCAAAAGGACTTAGTCGTGAGGCCATCGCTACAGGTTAGCTTAAAGGGGTTAAAGCGGACAAGGACACAAGGATTTTATACTAGTTCGGCCCCTTCGATGAAGGTAAAAGCCTACGTCTAATTTGGTGTAATATTGCTAGGGTTTCGATGTCCAGGGAGCGAATCCGCTTTGCCTGCGTCTCGAGCTGTTGTTTTCTGCCCCTGAACCGTCGCCGGGCCGTCCCTTTATATACACGAGGTGACGCCCGGTCCGGTTTACATAATCCCGAGGCCGGCTCATAAACGTGTCTGGCTCGGTCTCTATCCTTCCTATCTGACATTACAAGTTACACGCAGTATGGCGGGTTACAAATCATGGCCCTAACACTTGGGCTCTAAGCTTCCTGGGCTAAAGCGTCTTGCTCCATGCTCTGCTGGGCTTTAGTAAAATTAATCTTGATAGACATAAACCGGCCCCTCCTGGGCGGTTTATACCTGGTAGTAATATCCCTGACATTAGGCCCCAGATTGATTTGAACCTGTTCATGTCAATCTTCAACGTCTTTGTACAGATTTCCCCTTCCACAGCTTCAAGTACTTCATAAACCGGCGTGACGTCATCTTCCAAGATCGCATTAAACCGTCGTGACGTCATTTGCCCACTTACACTTGTACCTATTTTTATCTTTCATTCATTAAAAGCTCCGGAGATCGAGGCAACAATATCTTGCCGTATCCGCCTTTTTTGGCTCCTTGATTCCCGTGCCCGCCGTTTCATTTTGCGGCTTATAAATAGGGCAGAGGGGTATCTCCTTTTCCCCCTTTCTCCCTTGCCTCTTCTTCTTCCTCGCGCTCGCTCGAGCCCAAGTTCCGCCGCCGTCGACCCTCGGTTCGTCATCAAGCTTGGCCGCTGCATCAACCTGATTAGACCAGAAAACTCCGGCGCACCTCCGCACTCGTTTGCTCTGGTAAGTTTCCTTCTTATCCCGCCCCTAGATCTCGTTAGGGTTTCTTCTTCATACGAGCCTGTGGGTAGACACAGTTCTTCATAGTTCTTCGCCATATCCCGATAGTTTTAGCATAGATCTTACTCTCATGTTTGATAGCTGTAGGAGCAACTCCGCTTCTTCGTAGTACCTTTATCTTTCCCAGTATTACTAGTTTAGATTGCATCTGCTAGAGCCTTCGTCGCGTCTGTCGAATATAAACTGAATATTTCAAAATTTTCAGTATGCTGTAGATCCATATTTTCATTACTGTCTGTGCGAAAACTGTTTCTTCATAACTTCAGATCTGTATCTCGTACACCCTTGTTGGCGGTTTAGCTTTTTCAGACACTATAATCCGGTAGATGCCATTGTTTTAGCTGTTCCAGACATTTTAATATGGTAGATACCATTAGGCCCCTGCCTAAACCGCCGTTTAGACAAGTACCTTTAGAGATGCTGCCGGTTTACACTTGCTTAGATTATAAACCGGCTCTTCATCATATTTTCAGACTTTCCCTTCCAAAATGGCCACTCAAGCCAAGCAGTTTACCTCGTGCAACTGGGTCCAATCCCGGGTTACTGAGGAGGATTTGGAGAAACTGGTCGAAATTGGAGCCTTAGGCCCCAAAAATGTCCTTCACTGGAGGGTCCCCGGATCAGAATGTCCTCCAGAGCCAAAAGAGGGAGAAGTTGTTGTCTTTCTTGATCACTTATCCCGTGGATTCAATCCTCCCGGGTCGAAATTCTTCCGTGATGTGCTAGCCAATTTCCAACTTCATCCGCAAGATATCGGTCCCAACTCTGTGTCAAAAATTTGCAACTTCCAAGTCTTTTGTGAAGCTTATCTGCAAGAGGAGCCGTCAGTTGAATTGTTCCGGGATTTCTTTCATCTAAACCGTCGCACATAATTTCATGACGGTCCAAACACTGAACTCGACGGGATGTCTATTCAGAAAAGAAAGGACGTTAGTTTTCCTCATGCCAGTCTCCACAGCCATCCAAAAGAGTGGAATCAAACTTGGTTCTACTGCCTAGATACTTCCCCGGAAGATGAGAATCCCTGGCCGGGTTATCGCTCCCACCGTCTTTCGGAGAACCACCCTTTTCCACAGCGGCTAAGTGCACAGGAACGAGTTCGTTATGCTCCTCATCTCTCAAAGCTCAGGGCCTTTACGGCCAATGGTTTGACAGGGGTTGATTTTGTCCGCTGCTGGATTTCTTGGAGTATTCTCCCGCTAAGCTGGCGTTCCGGTTTAATGTGTGAGTATACTGGGAACCCCAAAGATCCTTTGCGCCATACAGAGGCGGTGCTATCAGAAAATCAGATCAACGAATCCGTCAAGAAACTGCTGAATGAACCTATAGAAGCTTGTAGTCAAACTGGATTGGCTCCTTTCTGTGCGCTCAACAAACCACCCTCGGTAAAAATTTCTTTCATATTGCTTTGCTTTGTTTTAATCCGTCTTCCGTACTTGTCTTTTGAATGTCTTCATTTCTTCAACAGGGCAATGACCCATTCTGGAAGAGGAAGGCCCAGGATAAACTGGCGAAAGTGCCTCGCCAAAAAACCAAGGCTACTAAGAAGGCTGTCAAAAAGAAAACCACTGGCGCATCTGGATCCAATCCGGAAGATGATGAACCGGCCTCCGAGGTACTACCTGATTCTCTTGATTTCTTTGAATTTTCTTCATCTGCATTTTATTAACAATGACTGTACCCAGGGACGCGCTGAAGGCAGCAAAGCGGATGATGTTGAGGTAATTACTCTTTCTTCTGGTTCAGAACCTCTGCCAACACCAAAAATTTGTCGAGCAAGACGGAAAGTACAGTTTTCTCATCCTTTCGCTTACTTGGACCCAAACTTTCTTTTGAAGAAACAGCAACACGAAGCTTGCCGCACCACGCGGCATAGTGGCCACACCATTGAGTCCACCGGATTAACACACACTCCAACTCGGAGGCGTCGTTCCGAGGTTTTACACACTCCAAACGTTCTTTATCCTAAGGCAGGTCTTATTCGACAACCTCTTAATCCGTCTGATTCGAATTATCAAGAAACTCATCATTCCTCTTCTGGCGAATCAGCAGCCACACAGATTCCTCCCCTCAAGACAGTTCCTGGTAAGTTTTTTCGTGTGGCCGGTTTAATTTTTTGTCTTAACTCTTCTGATTTTCACCCTTTTTAACTTTCTGCAGTAAACCCAGGCCTAGCAAGAAGGCCAAATTGAATAAGCCGGTAAATGACGACGCGATTCTTGAACCGGCAAAGGATCCTGAACCCGCCGAAGATCCTATTGACACTTTGCATGACGATCCTATTCCCACGGATCATGAAGTATTTGTTGACCAAGGGAGTGATCCAATGGATCGTGATCTTGAGCCGGCCAATCTTGCCCAAGCTAGCACTGCTCCTGCTAGTCCGGCTAAGCAAACGGCCGCTTCAACTGAAGATGTTGAAATCACTGGGATTGGCTATACTACTACTGGTGAGCCTGTCGCTTTGTCCAAGCATACTGCCAAGGATGAAGTTCCCAACAAGGACAAAGGAAAATGGAGTATTGATTTCTCCAGTTATGCTCAGCTCAGCGCCCAAGAACTCCATTCCGGCTATCTAAACCGGCTATACACCAGCCGTGATCATGAAGCTGGCTTGGTAAATATGATGAAGGAGTGCTACGAGGTAACCTTTTCTGTTTTCTGACTTGCACTCTATTCCTGCTTATTTCTTGTAGCCTGTCTTTACTCCATTGTAGCCCCCAAGTGCCGGTTTAGCCCTTTAGGGTGAACCGGGACTTTGAGTAGATCCAGTAGATAGTTTGTTTTGCACATGTGTAGTCCCCAAGGGCCGGTTTACTCCTTTAGGATGAACCGGGACTTCAACTTGCATTCTGTTCTGAACAATGTCACATTAGCCCCCAAGTGCCAAGTGTATAACTTGTTATGTGCTTGGGACTTGACTGAAAAAGGCATGTTTAACTGCAAATACACATTAGCCCCCAAGTGTCAAGTGCATAACTTGTTATGTGCTTGGGACTTGACTGAGACGTCTCATGAATATATAATGTGCTTTCCTCTTGGCAGACTGGCTTGAACCGAAAAACCTCTGAAGTGACCGAGCTCCGGGATACTTTGAAGTTCCAAGAAACTGCTGCTATCAAAGTCAAAGACGAGCTGACACTTGCTTTAGCAAACATAGAAAAGCTGAAGCGAGACTTTGAAAAAGAACGGCCAGATTGGGATGCTGAGAAAGCTATCTTGGAGAAGAGGGCCACTGATGCAGAGGCTGCTCTTAATCCGGTGATAGAAGAATTGTCCGGATTAAAGCAGCAGATTAACGCCATGACAACTGCTATTTTTGGTAAGTGTTGTTTATCATAGCCCTGAATATTGCAGTCCCGCACCTCTCTGGTTTAACTCATACTTTTTGATGTAGTAAAACGCATTGCTCATCTTGGCAATGATATGCGGAGAAAATTGAAGGCTGCGTACACTCTGGTATAACAGCTATATTCCGGTGCCCAGAGGATTGTCTGCGCTGCCTCGCACAATAAACCGGCTCCCACAACAATCCAGTGTACTTTGGAAAAATTATCCATTCTACCTGCCCGCCTTGTAGAACTGAAGAAATCTTCTGCACAGGCCGGTGCTCTGATGGCCCTAACTCGAGCGAAAGCTTGGGTGCCTGACTTTGATCTGGCGGAAGCAATGAATGGCTATCCGAGAATGAAGGAGGACGGATCAGCTTTTGGAGACAATGATTTGCGCGCTCTGGCGAAGGAAATGCGGCCTCTGGCCAGCAAACTGTCTGATGAGGCTGATCTGTCTCGTTATCATCCGGCATACAACGCTGAGAATGCGCGGGCCGAGCTTCCGGCTTATGAGATTGAAAATCTTATTCCGCCCGTCCGTAAGCACACTTTCGCTCCTGAAATTGATCCATCTGAACTCGTGAACGATGAATTTTATTTCCGAGCGTTGACCAATATTGATTGGACAACTACTGACTTCTAGCAGCTGGAAGAGACCGTCGAAGAATCAGAGCGAGCCGGTCCACAAACTTCACACCAAGCTAACGCAGAGTCCTAAGCCGGTGCCGGTTTAAATTTTATGGCCCAATACTTTAGGGAAAAAACTGATATTCTTCTGGGCTCTCCAGCGCCTTGTAATAGGGTAGCTGAAATACTTTATGTTGTCACGCACTGTTCTTTGTATGAGATTGCTTCAGTTGGCAACTTCATAATTATTTCTTTCTTATAATGCCTTTGACGGTTTATTCCACCTGCTTCTGCATAAAACAATGTTTAAAGTGTCCTGGCGGTTTATCGCCGGACGGATCATAATGCCCAAACACATGGTCTAAGTTTATAACCTGAACTGTGTATAAAATATTAAGTATGTATCATACCTGTGATCAAGTGTGTCACGATTAACCTTAATCAATAGTCGATAGCAAAAGATAACGATCCAAGATGCAAGTATTGATGACTCCCTTTATCATTTGCCGGTTCATGATGGGACCGAACCGGGTTATGACAAACTCCGGTTTAAATGTAGTCAGTACTGGCGTTTGTATAATCAAACCATACTAAGGTTCTGTAAACGCATGTGTAGTGGCAACTTATAGTCATCCACTCCCTGAACCAATGGACTTGGATGAACACCAAGGACCTTTGAAGATATTTTTTTTTATAAAAATCAAAAAGAATTTTTTGGGCAAATAAGACCGTGTAGTCGAGGCTTTTTACGAGCTGCCATGCTCCAAATTCGAGGCTTTTATGAGCTGTCAGGCTACTGTCATTAACCATTTCACAAAGCCTGTGAAGATGGTCCTCAATCCTTAACCAAATCATCAATGTTAATGTTACCACGTTTAGGGTCTGTAAAGATTGACTTCTGTAAATACTCGATGATCGTCAATTTAACGTTACCAAGTTCAGGGTCTGTAAAGATTGACTTGTGTATACATTCGACGGGCCGTACCAGGTTTACCTGGGCGGAGTGACTTACTTAATGCAGGCAGGCTAATCCGGGGTTTTAGGTGTATACAACAGGCTTCCAAGCCATGGCTTGATAGCCTACTACAAGGGTTGTCAACTCGTTGATGCTATGCATCAGGAGCCCCCAGGTAGCATTTGAGCTATGCTCGTCGGGGCCTATGTTTGAGTTGTGCTATGAATCAAACTCTCTTTTGCCCCTCATCATCGTGTGGGCTTTAATAGCCGGATTACCGAAGCAACCAGAGCTATGCTCTTATGATGGTCTTGGTGTAGCTGCCGGTTTAAGAGGCCATAGGAACTCCTTTGCACACAGAAGCCCCCCAAGTGATATATTTCTGAGCTGTGCTCGCCGGGTACCTATGTTTGAGTTGTGTTGTGCAACAAAATCTTTTTGGTCCCCTTAATTTTTCCTGAGAACTCGAACTTGTGAGAGATTATTCCTTTGAACTGGAAATTCTTAAACCGGATATTAAGAGCTTCAAAGCATTATGGAAGACATCTTTCCCTTAAACCGGAATCTTCATTTTCAGCCGGAATTTTTCTAACGGCCTTTAAACTCGAACTTGCGAGAGATTAATTCTTTTTTGAACCGGAAATTCTTGAACTGGATTTGAGAGCTTCAAAGCTTTTGTAAGAGACAGATTTCCCTTGAACCGGATTGGGAACCAGATATTTGAGAGCTTCAGTAAGACTGATGTCCTTTGAATTTTCATCAATACAACAGTTGCCTCTGGGACCGGGTTATCTTTCCATCCATCGTCCTGGGGTTCTTAAATTTGTTGAATCTGGCAAGATTTGCTGAGTCATGTCATCGTAGCCCCCGAGTCTTGAAACTACTCGAGGAGTTGGCTTGAGACTCTCCATATTTGACCATAGCATGAGGTGTCCATCATTGTTGTTGACAGTGCGATATGAATCCATAGAAGATTGAGGTGACTGCGGCGGGTTATCAATGATCCCGTATGAGCCGTGTCATCAACTCGGCCAATGGTTCCTTCCAACTGGCGATTTGAAGTTAACCAGACTGTAGTGGCGGCGACTTGTGCGCCTGCCCATTGAACCACCCAGTGCATACGGCGGTTGATAGTATATGATAACTTGCCTCCATTTTGTTGAAAGAAAACCGGGCTACCCAAGCTGTGACTTGCTCATATTCAATAAACAGCTCATGTAGACAGGCGTGGCTCGGTGTGTTGATGTAGACCGGGCCGCGAGAGTTGGACAGTAAAGATGATCACGGCTTCAGAGGCAACGTAGATAGATGAGACGACTGCGGCATTATAAGCCGGCGCGGACGGGCAAGTCAATCATAGGCGCGGTCCCGGCAAGTTGATGTAAACCGGGCCATAAGGGCGGCGATTTGTGCGCATCCATTCACCGTGTAATGTGGCACAAACGAACGCCGGGCAGGACGTTGCCAGCGTATGCTTCATACCCTCAGTATAACAATGATTGTACCTGTATATAAAAGACCAATAGGGCAGTGTAATGTTGCTCAAAGGAATTAAAATGTCCTGATAAAGTATATAGGAGGGATAACACCTGATTTGCTTCGAACAACAGATGGGTCGGCCGGCGCCGACGGGCTAGTTGTCCTCCTTGTTGTAAACCGGCGTGGTCGTGAAAGATGGCCACGGCGTTGTAAACCGGCGCGATCGTGAGAGATGGCCACGGTGCTGTAAGCCGCTGCGGGAGTCCGTTGAGTAACGGCGACCACTTGCCAAATGATGTTGGCGTGCCTCCATCTCCGCGGTATAATACCACTTTGTAATGTATAATTTTCCTGCTTATAAAATACAACAGAGCGAGGTATTTTTGCTCGGATGAATTAACATGTATTAAAAATAAATAGGATAGATATCACCTGATTCGCCCGGACAATAGATGAGTCGGCCGCGGCATTGTAAGTCGGCACGTGTGGGCGAGTTAATCGCAGGTGCGGACAGCTGAATCGGCCACGTATTGATGTAAGCGCAGCAACGGGGGCAACGACTCGCACGCGTATCCGCTGGGCCGGTTTATGAGAACGGGTGCGGCACCGGCGTGTTAATGTAGACCGGACCGCGGAAGCGGTGGTGTGTGCACGTCCATTGGCAAGGGAGTCAGCCACGGTGTTGGAGACCAGCGCGCGTGGGCGCGGACAGACGAGTCGGCCGACGCGTTGATGTAAACCGGACCACGACACACATGTTCGTGAAGCCGCACAACACATCTGAACGTGCATCCGTAGCATACCACCACCCCTTTTTCTTTAGGCAGTAAGTAACAGGGTAGCATGTAGGGGTACTGCGGCAAACAGGGCCGTCCGCGCACACCTGTGGGTTGACCGGCAGATGTCCTCGAACCAACACATACTTGCAAGCATGCACTGCTCCATTATCCTCCGGCTGATCCCTAATTTTATTTTTCTTTGTACCAGTGAGACAAGATCACACCAGCAGGGGGTACCTTGGCAAAGCGGAGGCAAGTCACGGCAGAAGAAAATGCAACCGCGGCGCGGCCAAAGCACAGGCCCGTCAACGGCCGAGCCACTGGCATCGGCTGCGTGACCGGTGGTTTAGCAGCGGCCGGAGCGGCTATACGCAGAGATAACTCGGACAGGAGGCGAAACTTGACAGACAATGGCTTAGCAATGTGGCCGGCTCAAAGCATGATGAAGGTGAGACGGCGGGAGGTCTGCCCCGAGTCCCACTTGTCCTCCTCTTTCAATATTTCTTGTAATAGTCTCCTCAATCCGTGTGTGACTCCGTTTAGCTCATGTCCAGGTTACCTCCCACTTCAAAAATAATCTTTGTTGGTATAGTTGCTAGGTGAACCAAGCACTCAGATGAGAGAATAAATCTGATCCATTAGTATTCAATCTTACTAGTCTTTCGTCCCGTGCTAGTGGAGTTACTTTCAGAGTTGACTTGTCTTTCACGCCGAAAGTAGCCACCAGATGGCAGAAGTGTCAATTAATTCTCTCGGGACTTGTAGTGCAACAATAGCTTGACGGGTCGGACCATCGCTCGTGAACATAATAGTAGCAATCAGATCCAGACGTTGAATCTACCGCAGAAATTGCTGACCGTTTCGGTAGACTGATGCAGTATGGTAGCTTTCGCCAAAAGGTATCTTGAAACGGTCTCGATCTCATCGGATCGCATCGGCTATTCCAATAGAAGTCTAACCCCACTCGGACGGGCGGATCAACATGCCAAGCGTGGCGGCATGCACGGAAACCCTAGCTTCTTTGGTCTCAAACTTCTTGACTGCAAGGGTCGTGCGGCCGACTCTTTATGGAAATTTCAACGGGGCTTGTTGTCTTGCCCGATACTTCATGAGCAACCGTAACTCAGAGTCAACAACTGCTACCTTTTTAACCTTGATCGACGAACTTGGAGTTGGTGTAAATTTTGATCGGCTCTTCTTCACGGGAGAATTACGAACTTCTCGATCCTTGAGAAAATCCCTCCAAGAACTCAGCACCACCGTGCGCAAGCCCCACGCTGGGCGCCAACTGTCGTGGTTTTGTCACGGCAGATGTCCTAGTAAAAGGACTTAGTCGTGAGGCCATCGCTACGGGTTAGCTTAAAGGGGTTAAAGCGGACAAGGACACAAGGATTTTATACTAGTTCGGCCCCTTCGATGAAGGTAAAAGCCTATGTCTAGTTTGGTGTAATATTGCTAGAGTTTCGATGACCAGGGAGCGAATCCGCTTTGCTTGCGTCTCGAGCTGTTGTTTTCTGCCCCTGAACCGTCGTTGGGCCGTCCCTTTATAAACACAAGGTGACGCCCGGTACGGTTTACAGAATCCCGAGGCCGGCTCATAAACGTGTCCGGCTCGGTCTCTATCCTTCCTATCTTACATTACAAGTTACACGCAGTATGGCGGTTTACAAATCATGGGCCCTAACACTTGGGCTCTAAGCTTCCTGGGCTAAAGCGTCTTGCTCCATGCTCTGCTGGGCTTTAGTAAAAGTAATCTTGATAGACATAAACCGGCCCCTCCGCGGTTTATACCTGGTAGTAATATCCGTGACAGATACGCTCGGGGCGCCTCGATCTCCGTGCCGCCTTTTTAGGCATGTATCCGGTGTGCGCCTGTTGCGGTATTTGACAAGATAGCTTGGGGCCACCAGTCAGTCACTCGACCACCACGCTATAAGTAAGTGCCGCGGCCGAGGCGGAGGTACTGTACATACAATCTTTGCCTCTTCCTCCTTCGCTCCTCCGCCGCGCCCCTGCTCTTCGCTTTCTGCCGCTCGGTCTGCACCGGCTCGCCCTCCATGGGCAAGGACAGGATGGCAGCTCTGGAGCGCTCGAAGAAAGCAGCGGCGATGGGGAAGGGGAAGAGATCCAACCGAGGAGGGTCGTCGTCGAAGTCTGGGCTCCCGCCTGGCTGGATCCAGGGGGACTGGATCAGGTCCACGATGACGCCAGAGGACATCGAGGAGCTGGTGGAGGAGGGCCTGATCATCCGTGACTCCTGGCGGCTGCCCGAGGACGAGCTCGAGCCCCATCCGTAGGAGGGCGAGTGTGTTCTCCTCGCGACCCACGTCGACCGAGGTTTTTCTTTGCCCCGCACCCTTTCTTCCGCGGTTTTCTGGCTTTCTACGGCGCCCAGCTGCACCACTTCACTCCCAACACCATCACGTACCTGGCTGCATTTGTCTCAATGTGCGAAAACTTCCTCAGGTGTCGACCGCACTGGGGTTTGTTTAAGAATATCTTCACTTGTCGCTCCCAAACTGTTAAGAAAGCGAACCCGAGTGACAAGAAGACGCACGTCATCTAGATGTGCAGTGGATTGGGTATCCAGATTAGGGGTAGGAGCACTTTCCCTGCCATGGTCCTTCCCTAGTCGGTCCGGGGATGGCAGTCGACTAGGTTCTATTGTAGGGATGTCCCGACTCCTGGTCAGTCGACCGGGCTTCCTCCATTTTCATTGGGCCGAGTCGTCCAGCCACCAACGCTGCTTGTGAGTTGGGCTGAGAAGGTAGAGGTAGATATGCTAGTGGAGAGGGTGGTTCAGCTGGTCCGCGACAGGGTCACCGGGATGGATCTGCTCGAGGTGTTCCTCAAGAGGAGGATCCAACCTCTCCAAACTAGGGACCATCTGATACGTCTCCAACGTATCTATAATTTTTGATTGTTCCATGCTATTAGTTATGATGTTTTGGATGTTTAATGGGCTTTGTTATACATTTTTATATTATTACTGGGACTAACCTATTAACCCAAAGGCCCAGTCCACATTGCTGTTTTTTTTGCCTATTTCAGGGTTTTACAGAAAAGGAATATCAAACAGAGTCCAAACAGAATGAAACTTCGGGAGATATATTATTGGAGCAAAATACACATGGGAGACTTGAGAACCACGGAGTAGGGCACACGTGGTATCCACGAGGGTGGGGGCGCGCCCCCCTATAGGGCTCCCCCTGCCTCATGGGCCCCACGTCTGGCCCCCGGTGCCCTCCTTCCTCCTATATATACCTATGTACCCCGAAACCATCATAACAACAGAGAAAACCCTAGTTCCACCGCCGCAACCTTCTGTTCCCATGAGATCCCATCTTGGGGCCTGTTCCGGAGCTCCGCCGGACGGGGGGTCTACCACGGAGTGCTTCTACATCATCATCATCGCCTCACCATGAGTTGTGAGTAGTTTACCACAGACCTTCGGGTCCATAGCTAGTATCTAGATGGCTTCTTCTCTCTCTTTGGATCTCAATACCAAGTTCTCCTCGGTCTTCGGGGAGATCTATTCGATGTAATCTCTTTTTGCGGTGTGTTTGTCGAGATGCGATGAATTGTGGGTTTATGATCAAGAATATCTATGAGAAATATTTGGTTCTTTTCTGAACTCTTTATGTATGATTATAATATCCTTGCAAGTCTCTTCGAATTATTGGTTTTGTTTGGCCTACTAGATTTATAGTTCTTGCAATGGGAGAAGTGCTTGGCTTTGGGTTCAATCTTGCGGTGTCTTTTCCCAGTGACAGTAGGGGCAGCAAGGCACATATTGTATTGTTGCCATCGAGGATAAAAAGATGAGGTTTATATCATGTTATTTGAGTTTATCCCTCTACATCATGTCATCTTGCTTAAGGCGTTACTCTGTTCTTATGAACTTAATACTCTAGATGCATGCTGGATAGCGGTCGATGTGTGGATTAATAGTAGTAGATGCAAAATCGTTTCGGTCTACTTGTATCGGACGTGATGCATATATATAATGATCATGCCTAGATATTCTCACAATTATTCGCTTTTCTATCAATAGCTCGACAGTAATTTGTTTACCCGTCGTAGAATTCTGCTATCATGAGAGAAGCCACTAGAGAAGCCTATGGCCCCCGGGTCTATTCTCAACATATCAATCTACAATTTACTTTGCTTTTCTGCTTTTACTTTTTGTTCTTATATCCAAAAATACCAAAAATATCAAACTATCATATCTATCAGATCTCACTTTCGTAAGTGACCGTAAAGGGATTGACAACCCCTTATCACGTTGGCTGCGAAGTTCTTATTTGTTTGTGCAGGTGAGGGACTCACGCGTGGTCTCCTACTGGATTGATACCTTGGTTCTCAAAAACTGAGGGAAATACTTACGCTACTGTGATGCATCACCCTTTCCTCTTCGAGGGAATACAACGCAAGCTCGAGAAGTAGCAAGAAGAATTTCTAGCACCATTGCCGAGGAGGCTTACGCAAAAGTCATGTACCAAGTACCTATCACAAACCCTTATCCTTTGCATTACATTTATTTGCCTCTCGTTTTCCTCTCCCCCACTTCGCCCTTGCCGTTTTATTTGCCCTTCTTTTTGCTGTGTGTTTATCGTTCGCTTTCTTCTTGTTTGCTTGTGTGTTGGATTGCTTGTTTGTCACTATGGCTCAGAACAATACCAAATTGTGTGACTTCTCCAATACCAACAATAATGATTTTATTAGCACTCCAATTGCTCCTATTACCGATGCTGAATCTTGTGAGATCAATGCTGCTCTTTTGAATCTTGTGATGAAAGATCAATTTTCCGGCCTTCCTAGTGAAGCCGCCGCTACCCATCTAAACAACTTTGTTGATTTGTGTGATATGCAAAAAAAAAAGGATACGGATAACGATATTGTTAAATTGAAGTTATTTCCGTTTTCACTTAGAGATCGTGCTAAAACTTGGTTTTCCTCTTTGCCTAAAAATAGTATTGATTCGTGGAATTAGTGCAAAGATGCTTTTATCTCTAAGTATTTCCCTCCTGCTAAGATCATCTCTCTTAGAAACGATATTATGAACTTTAAGCAACTAGATCATGAGCATGTTGCACAAGCTTGGGAGAGAATGAAATTAATGATACGTAATTGCCCTACACATGGTTTGAACTTATGGATGATTATTCAAAACTTTTATGCTGGCTTGAATTTTGCTTCTAGAAATCTTTTAGATTTGGCCGCAGGACGCACTTTCATGGAAACTACCTTAGGAGAAGCTACCAAACTCCTAGATAATATTATGGTTAATTATTCTCAATGGCACACCGAAAGATCTACTAGTAAAAAAGTGCATGCTATTGAAGATATTAGTGTTTTGAGTGGAAAGATGGATGAACATATGAAATTATTTGCTGCTAAGAGTGCTTCTTCTAATGCTAATGATATGCCTTTATCCACGTTGATTGAAAATACTAATGAATCTTTGGATGTGAATTTTGTTGGTAGGGATAATTTTGCTAACAATGCTTATAGAGGAAACTTTAATCCTACGCCTTTTACTAGTAATTCCTCTAATAATTATGGAAATTCCTACAATAACTCTTATGGAAGATGCCTTCTGAATTTGAAACTAGTGTTAAGGAGTTTATGAATTCACAAAAGAATTTCAATGCTTTGCTTGAAGAAACATTGCTTAAGATTGATGAATTGGCTAGAAGTGTGGATAGAATTACTCTTGATGTTGATTCTTTGAAACTTAGATCTGTTCCACCTAAGAATGATATCAATGAGTCCCTCAAAGCCATGAGAATTTCCATTGATGAATGCAAAGAAAGGACCGCTAGGATGCGTGCCAAAAGAGATAATTATATAAAAGCGTGTTCCTCTAGTTATCATGAAAATAAAGATGAAGATCTGAAAGTTATTGATGTGTCTCCTATTAGATCCTTGTTTTCTAGTATGAATCTTGATAAAGATGGGATTGGAGATGAGTCTACTTTAATTAAAAGGTATCCCAATGATTCGGAGTTTTTAGATCTTGATGCTAAAATTATTAAAAGTGGGAGTGAAGAGATTAAAACTTTGCATAGTTATGAACCCACTACTTTGGATTTCAAGGGATTCAATTATGATAATTGCTCTTTGATTGATTGTATTTCCTTGTTGCAATCCATACTAAACTCTCCGCATGCTTATAGTCAAAATAAAGCTTTTACCAAACACATAGTTGATGCTTTGATGCAATCTTATGAAGAAAAACTTGAATTAGAAGTTTCTATCCCTAGAAAGCTTTATGATAAAATAAAAGATCATGAATGCTTTGTGTTGGGGATATAAGTATTTCATATAACCCGCCCAGAAGCCTGTTAAGACAGCGGTTCGGATAAGGGCCCAAGGCCCGCGGCGGCTTAAGTCCTGTAAGTATCAAACCGCCATATATGTAACTTGTAGTGTAAGGCATGTAAGATGAGTCACCGAGCCGGACATGATTGTATGAGCCGGCCGGGACTCCGTAGGCCGCATGGCGTCAACCCGTGTATATAAGGGGACGACCCGGCAGTGGCTTAGGGCAAGAAACAAGAGATCGAGAGCTAGGCAAGCGCATCCGCGACCTAGCAATCGACACCCCAGCAATCCCATCCTAAACTGGAGTAGGTTTTACCCTCACCGCAGGGGCCAAACCAGTATAAACTCCCCGTGTCCTTTGTTTCATTCTTAACCCCTTTAAGCTAACCACGTCTCTATGTCTCCACAATCAAGCCCTTACCTTAGGACATCTGCCGTGACACTTCCATGACAGTTGGCGCCCACCGTGGGGCCTGCAGCTGATGGTGTTGAGTTCTTGAAGGGCAACTTCGAAGGGCTTAAGGGATACGCTGTGGGTCGGATGACTAAAAGTCGTCGCAGCAAGCTGTACATCGATGATGAAGGCTGGGGCCCAGAGGCCGGCCCAATCGAGTACGGGTACCGGGTCCCCTTAGGTGGAATCCACGTCTTCATCGGCAAGATCGGCGAACCGGGCCCTGAGCCAGACATCTGCACCGACATTGTCGAGCCGGCTCAGGGTGCGCGACCCGCCCGGGTTCGGCCTGCGAGGAAGTGTGCTTTTGTCGGATACATCCAGGGCAATAGAGGTTCCAGATCTTATGAGCAAACAACCGTTCTTTCTGATGGTGAGTCATCTACAGGTGAGACTAACTCCATGTATCGGATGCAGAGCGGACGTCCTGGGGGCTCGTCCGATGGAAACAGTATTCCGGACTTCAGTGAACCGCCGAATAGGGTGGCAATCTTCATCCGGCACCCAGCCGGCTCTTAGGCCAACGATCGTCGGGACCATAACACCCGGTGCTACAGCAGATGCGACAGGCGCAGACGGATCAGCAGAATCACCGGCTCAAGCTTTATCAGATCTATTGGAGAATCTGGCGACTCTAATGGGAACGGAAGTCACTCCGAAAAATCAGTATCAGCACAAGATGGCTATGGATAAATTGTGGCAAGAGATAACATAGGTTAGGGAGGACATGGCAGCCGAGAACACCAGGATGGCTGAGGAGCGGGCTGTTCTGGATGCCCGAGCCCAGCGGATTCAAGCGGAGGCTTTCCGGCTCTCGGTAGGACAGAACGCTGCTAATAAAGCCCTGGTAAGAAGGAAACAACAGAGTCGACTCCCCTTTGTCTATGAGCCCAGGAATCTTTTCACTGACGGGGTAGGGGGCAGTGGTCCGCCAGTATTAAACCGGACAGCAGAAGCATTCAGGGCCGGCGGCCCGGTTCATCAGCGTACAGCCGGATCTTTGTATGCAGATCAAAACCGCCCGACCCCTCGCTATGCTCCGACACCGGCGGGTCACTACTCTAACCCTCTGGATAACATGATAGCTGCAGCATCAAGGCTGGCGGCTTTGCTAGTTGAGGGCTAAACTCCGGTAGCAGTGGAAACTCGGAGAGCTCAGGAGCTGCTTTAGACAACACTACAGCAGCAGCATGCTTATTCTTATAGTCGGGACCGGATTCACTCGACCCCCCGTTCGAGTGCTAGCTACAGCAGACACGTTGACTCGCCAGAGGTTTCAAGCGCAGAACGACGTCGTAACTCGCCTCGTGGATATAACCCGACGCGACATGACGATAGGGGACAGGATGTGCCGGTTCAGGCGATCAATCATCAGCCAGCGCCTCATCACCCGGCAACGTTAGTAGAAACGGGTAGAACTTCCCGAGCATGGGGCATGCCATGTCTGTCAGCGGCTATAAGGAACAAATAGTTACCTAAGGATTTTAAGGGTCCTCGCAAGGTGCCAAACTACACAATGGATCAACCTCCGGAGGCCTGGGTAGAGAGCTACGAGATGGCAATGGAGATGTTGGATGTTAGCGAAGCTTCATGCGCTAAGTACTTTACCATGATGCTAGAAGGTATGGCTCGCAACTGGTTAAAAAGATTACCCGTCAATTCCATCGGGTCGTGGGCAAAGTTAAAAGCCAGGTTCATCAAGCACTTCAAGGACACATGTACGCAGCCCATGTCGATCGTAGTAGACTCTTGTGTTCAGAACGAGGGTGAGTCGACAACTAGTTGGGTACGTCGGGTTTCAACCATCATGCATTCTTCAGATAAGATCAACGCAGAGTCGGCAATAATCACGTTGGAGAAAAAATGCCGTTTCCTTCCACTCAAGCAGAAGCTAGGCCGGCTTAAGCGCCATTGTGATGATGTGGGGGAGCTCATGGCGGTTCTCGTCAAGTATGCCGACTCTGATAGTACCAAGGACCCCGAGGCTGAAGCAGACAAGCCGGGAAAGGGAAAAAGGGGTAATGACCCGGGAGGACAACAGTATAACCCGGCCAATCAACATAGTGGTAATAAACGCAAGGCTGATGCTTTTGTAGCTAATACAGGGGCACAGAACTTTAACCAGCCTCGCAAGGGAAGGCCACCTCCAAGGTACAATATTGATGAGGTGATGTATCATCCATGTCCGAAGCATGGGTCGGACTAAAAGCCGGCCACCCATGCGTGGAAGGATTGCAGCATCATGCGATTGATACGTCTCCAACGTATCTATAATTTTTTATTGTTCCATGCTATTATATTATCCTTCAAGGATGTCTTATGGGCTTTATTATAAACTTTTATATGATTTTTGGGACTAACCTATTAACCCAGAGCCTAGTGCCAGTTTATGTTTTTCTCCTGTTTTAGGGTTTTACAGAAAAGGAATATCAAACGGAGTCCAATTGACGAGCCAATTTCTTATGATTTTTTCTAGACCAGAAGAAGCCCCCGAAGCAAAAGAGTTGGGCCAGGAGAGCCACGGGCTGCCCACGAGGGTGGAGGGCGTGCCCTGGGCAGGGGGGCGCGCCCTCCTATCTCGTGGACACCCCAGAAGCCCCCCTGACTTGTGCCCTACGCTCAAAAATCCTATAAACACTGAAACCTTTGGAAATTAACCTAGATCGGGAGTTCCACAGTCGAAAGCCTCTGTAGCCATCGAAAACCAATATACACCCGTTCTGGCACCCTGCCGGAGGGGGGAATCCCTCTCCGGTGGCTATCTTCATCATCCCGGCGCTCTCCATGACGAGGAGGGAGTAGTCCACCCTCGGGGCTGAGGGTATGTTCCAGTAACTATGTGTTTGATCTCTCTCTCGTGTTCTTGAGATGGCACGATCTTGATGTATCGCGAGCTTTGCTATCCTAGTTGGATTTTATGATGCTTCTCTCCCTCTACTCTCTTGTAATGGATTGAGTTTTCCCTTTGGAGTTATCTTATCGGATAGAGTCTTTAAGGATTTGAGAACACTTGATGTATGTCTTGCATGTGTTTATCTGTGGTGACAATGGGATATCATGTGATCCACTTGATGTATGTTTTGGTGATCAACTTGCGGGTTCCGTGACCTTGGTAATCTATGCATAGGGGTTGGCACACGTTTTCGTCTTGACTATCCGGTAGAAACTTTGGGGCACTCTTTGAAGTTATATGTGTTGGTTGAATAGATGTTTCTGAGATTGTGTGATTCATATCGTATAATCATGCCCACGAATACTTGAGGTGACAATGGAGTCTCTAGGTGACATTAGGGTTTTGATTGATTTGTGTCTTAAGGTGTTATTCTAGTACGAACTCTATGATAGATTGAACGTTACTACAGACTCTTGAATAGATCGATCAGAAAGAATAACTTTGAGGTGGTTTCGTACCCTACCATAATCTCTTCGTTTGTTCTCCGCTATTAGTTACTTTGGAGTGACTCTTTGTTGCATCTTGAGGGCTAGTAATATGATCCAATTATGTTATCCTTGTTGAGAGAACTTGCACTAGTGAAAGTATGAACCCTAGGCCTTGCCTACTATCATTGCAACACCGTTTATGCTCACGTTTACCACTTGCTACCTTGCTGTTTTTATTTTTTCTTATTACAAAAACCTATATCTACCATCCATATTGCACTTGTATCACCATCTCTTCGCCGAACTAGTGCACCTATACAATTTACCATTGTATTGGGTGTCTTGGGGACACAAGAGACTCTTTGTTATTTGGTTGCAGGGTTGCTTGAGAGAGACCATCTTCATCCTACGCCTCCCACGGATTGATAAACCTTAGGTCATCCACTTGAGGGAAATTTGCTACTATCCTACAAACCTCTGCAATTGGAGGCCCAACAACGTCTACAAGAAGAAGGTTGTGTAGTAGACATCAAGCTCTTTTCTAGCGCCGTTGCCGAGGAGGTTAGTGCTTGAAGGTATATCTTTAGATCTTGCAATAGAATCTTTTAGTTTCTTGTTTATCGCTAGTTTGGTTTATAAAAGAAAACTACAAAAAAATGGAATTAAGGTTACCTCACATGCGTCATCTTTTTAATATCTTTCTTGAAAATGATGGGAAGGAAAATTGTGCTCAAGTACTAGAAGAAGAATTACATAGAATGCTTGGCATGAAATATGTGAATGATGAGCATGATTGCAATGTTGTTAGTTTGAATCCTTTGAATACCCATGATGCTAATGATATGCAAAGCCACAAGCTTGGGGAAGCTATGTTTGATGAAAATGATATCTTTAGTCCACCAAGTTTTGATGAGCAAATTTATTATGATGAAAGCATGCCTCCTATTTATGATGATTATATTGATGAAAGTGGATTTGGAGAGGTCATGACTTTATTTAGTGATGAATCCACTATTTCGGAAGAGGTTCCAATTGATTATGAGAACAAAGTTTCTATCTATGATGATTATTGTGATGACTTGTATGCTATTAAGAATAATGATAACCATGAAACTTGTCATCATAATTTTAGTTTTCAATTGGATTATGCTTCACATGATAGTTATTTTGTTGAGTTTGCTCCCACTACTATGAACGAAAAGAATTTTGCTTATGTGGAGAGTAGTAAAATTTGTATGCTTGGGGATCATGACAAGAATGCTTTATGTGATAATTATACTATTGAATTCATTCATGATGCCTCTGAAAATTATTATGAGAGAGGAACGTATGCTTCTACATATTCCAATAATATCAAGTTTCCTCTCTATGTGCTTAAAGTTTTGAAGCTATGCTTGTTTTCCCTTCCTATGCTAGTTGATTATTGATCCCATAAGTTGTTTGATTACAAAATCCCTATGCATAGGAAGTGGGTTAGACTTAAATGTGCTAGTCATATTCTTCATGATGCTCTCGTTATGTTTCAATTCTTATCTTTTATGTGAGCATCATTATGCCTAGCTAGGGGAGTAAAACGATAGCGCTTGTTGGGAGGCAACCCAATTTTATATTTTTTGTTTTTGCTTCTGTTTAGGAATAAATATTGCATCTAGCCTCTGATTAGATGTGGTTTCATGTTTTGTTTAGTGTTTGTTCCAAGTAGAACCTTTGGGAAGACTTGTGTGAAGTTTATGTGATCTTGCTGTGAAAAACAGAGTCGTTAGCGCTCGCTAAAGTGGTCTTCAGATTTTACTGGAGCATGCTATTTAGTTGATTCTTTTTGCATATGATTAGTTGACAAAATTCCGCAAATTTACCAATTTAGTTTGAATTTTTTGGAGTTCCAGAAGTAGGCGAAACCTGCAGATTACTACAGACTGTTCTGTTTTTGACAGATTCTGTTTTTCGTGTGTTGTTTGCTTATTTCAATGCATCTATGAGTCGTATTGGGAAGTATAAACCATAGAGAAGTTGGAATACAGTAGGTTTAACACCAATATAAACAAAGAATGAATTCATTGCAGTACCTTTGAGTAGTGGTTTGCTTTCTTATACTAACGGAGCTCACGAGATTTTTGTCTAAGTTTTGTGTTGTGAAGTTTTCAAGTTTTTAGTATTGCTTTGATGGACTATGGAACAAAGAGTGGCAAGAGACTAAGCTTGGGGATTCCCAAGGCACCCCAAGGTAAAATTCAAGGACAAACAAAATCCTAAGCTTGGGGATGCCCCGGGAAGGCATCCCCTCTTTCGTCTTCATCCATCGGTAACTATACTCGGAGCTATATTTTTATTCACCACATGATATGTGTTTTACTTGGAGCGTCAATTTAGTTTTTTTTGCTTGCTGTTTGAATAATATCCCAAGATCTGAAGTTCTTAAATGTTAGAGAGTCTTCACATAGTTACATAATTATTCAACTACTCATTGATCTTCACTTATATCTTTCGGAGTAGTTTGATATGCTCTAGTGCTTCACTTATATCTTTTAGAGCACAGCGGTGGTTTTATTTTGAAGAAATAGATGAACTCTCATGCTTCACTTATATCCTTTTGAGAGTCTATTAGAACAGCATGGTAATGTGCTTTGGCTATAAAACTAGCCTTCACATGATAGGTATCCAAGATCAATATAGTAAAAACTTCCACACTAAGTGCATTGAATATGATGAGAAGTTGGATGCTTGATAAATGTTTTGAGATATGAGGATAGTGATATTAGAGTAATGCTAGTGGAGTTATTATGAAATTGAGAAATACTTGTGTTAAAGTTAGTGATTCTCGTAGCATGCACGTATGGTGAACCGCTATGTGACGAAGTTAGAGCATGAGGTATTTGTAGAGTGTCATCCTTTTTGTGGAGGTCGGGGGCGCGCGATGGTTAACTCCTACCAACCTCCCCCCTAGGAGCATGCGTTGATTGCTTTGTTTTGATGACTCGTAGATTTTTGCAATAAGTATATGAGTTCTTATGACTAATGTTGAGTCCATGGATTATACGCACTCTCACCCTTCCACCATTGCTAGCCTCTCTTGTACCGTGCAACTTTCGCCTGTACCATACACCCACTATATATCCGTCCTCAAAACAGCCACCATACCTACCTATCATGGCACTTCCATAGCCATTCTGAGATATATTGCCATGCAACTTTCCACCGTTCCGTTCATATGACACGCTTCATATTGTCATATTGCCATGCATGATCATGTAGTTGACATCGTATTTGTGGCAAAGTCACCATGCATAACTTTTCATACTTGTCACTCTTGATCCATTGCACATCCCGGTACACCGTCGGGGGCATTCATGTAGAGTCATACTTTGTTCTAGTATCGAGTTGTAAATCAATATAAGTGTGATAATCTTCATTATTAGAGCATTGTCCCGTGTGAGGAAACAAAGAAAAACAAAAAAAAGATAAAGGCCAAATAAAAAAGGAGATGGCCCAAAAAAATAGAGAGGGGCTAAAAAAAAAGAAGAAAGCCCCTCCAAAAAAATGAGAGAAAAGATAGAAGGGACAATGCTACTATCCTTTTCCACACTTGTGCTTCAAAGTAGCACCATGTTCTTCATTATAGAGAGTCTCATGTTTAGTCACTTTCATATACTAGTGGGAATTTTCATTATAGAACTTGGCTTGTATATTACAACGATGGGCTTCCTCAAATGCCCTAGGTCTTCGTGAGCAAGCAAGTTGGATGCACACCAACTAGTTTCTTTTGTTGAGCTTTCATACATATTTAGCTCTAGTGCATCTGTTGCATGTCAATCCCTACTCACTCACATTGATATCTATTGATGGGCATCTCCATAGCCCGTTGATATGCCTAGTCGATGTGAGACTATCTTCCTCCTTTTTGTCTTCTCCACAACCACCACTCTATTCCACATAGTGCTATGTCCACGGCTCACGCTCATGTATTGCGTGAAAGTTGAAAGGTTTGAAAGAATAGAGTATGAAAACAAGTGCTTGGCTGAAATCGGGGTTGTGCATGATATGAATATTTTGTGTGATGAAGAGGGAGCATAGCCAGACTATATGGTTTTGTAGGGATAACTTTCTTTAGCCATAGTATTTTGAGAAGACATGATTGCTTTGTTAGTATGCTTGAAGTATTATTATTTCTTATGTCAATATAGACTTTTGTCTTGAATCTTTCAGATCTGAACATTCATGCCACAATTAAGAGAATTACATTGAAAACTATGTTGGTTGGCATTCCACATCAAAAATTCTGTTTTTATCATTTACCTACTCGAGGACGAGCAGGAATTAAGCTTGGGGATGCTGATACGTCTCCAGTGTATCTATAATTTTTTTATTGTCCCATGCTATTATATTATCCTTCTAGGATGTCTTATGGGCTTTATTATACACTTTTATATGATTTTTGCGACTAATCTATTAACCCAAAGCCCAGTGCCAGTTTCTGTTTTTCTCCTGTTTTAGGGTTTTACAGAAAAGGAATATCAAACGGAGTCCAATTGACGAGCCAATTTTTTATGATTTTTTTCTGGACCAAAAGAAGCCCCCGAAGCAAACAAGTTGGGCCAGGAGAGCCACGGGCTGCCCACGAGGGTGGAGGGCGCGCCCTGGGAAGGGGCGCGCCCTCCTATCTCGTGGATAGCCCAGAAGCCCCCCTGACTTGTGCCCTACGCCAAAAAATCCTATAAATACTGAAACCTTCAGAAATTAACCTAGATCGGGAGTTCCGCCGCCGAAAGCCTTTGTATCCACTGAAAACCGACTACACCCGTTCTGGCACCCTGCCGGGGGGGAATCCCTTTCCGGTGGCTATCTTCATCATCCCGGCGCTCTCCATGACGAGGAGGGAGTAGTCCACCCTCGGGGCTGAGGGTATGTACCAGTAACTATGTGTTTGATCTCTCTCTCGTGTTCTTGAGATGGCACGATCTTGATGTATCGCGAGCTTTGCTATCCTAGTTGGATTTTATGATGCTTCTCTCCCTCTACTCTCTTGTAAGGGATTGAGTTTTCCCTTTGAAGTTATCTTATCGGATTGAGTCTTTAAGGATTTGAGAACACTTGATGTATGTCTTGCATGTGTTTATCTGTGGTGACAATGGGATATCATGTGATCCACTTGATGTATGTTTCGGTGATCAACTTGCGGGTTCCGTGACCTTGGGAATCTATGGATAGGGGTTGGCACACGTTTTCTTCTTGACTTTCAGGTAGAAACTTTGGGGCACTCTTTGAAGTTCTATGTGTTGGTTGAATAGATGTTTCTGAGATTGTGTGATGCATATCGTATAATCATGCCCACGGATACTTGAGGTGACAATGGAGTATCTAGGTGACATTAGGTTTTTGATTGATTTGTGTCTTAAGGTGTTATTCTAGTACGAACTATATGATAGATTGAACATTACTACGGACTCTTGAATAGATCGATCAGAAAGAATAACTTTGAGGTGGTTTTGTACCCTACCATAATCTCTTCGTTTGTTCTCCGCTATTAGTTACTTTGGAGTGACTCTTTGTTGCATGTTGAGGGCTAGTAATATGATCCAATTATGTTATCCTTGTTGAGAGAACCTGCACTAGTGAAAGTATGAACCCTAGGCCTTGCCTACTATCATTGCAACACCGTTTATGCTCACGTTTACCACTTGCTACCTTGTTGTTTTTATATATTCTTATTACAAAAACCTATATCTACCATCCATATTGCACTCGTATCACCATCTCTTCGCCGAACTAGTGCACCTATACAATTTACCATTGTATTGGGTGTGCTGGGGACACAAGAGACTCTTTGTTATTTGGTTGCAGGGTTGCTTGAGAGAGACCATCTTCATCCTACGCCTCCCACGGATTGATAAACCTTAGGTCATCCACTTGAGGGAAATTTGCTACTGTCCTACAAACCTCTGCACTTGGAGGCCCAACAACGTCTACAAGAAGAAGGTTGTGTAGTAGACATTAGCAATCTTACAGAGAGTTCATCTAGAACGATCAGGGACCGAATGGCGGCTCATGATCCGGTTTTCAGGGTTTGGGTCATGGAGGCGGTGGTTCTAGCTCCGGCTTTCAGGGACAAAGCAGACAAGGCAGCAATAATCAACAGAATAGCCAAGGGAACCAGTAGCAGTCCGGTTACCAGAGTAACCCGAAGCAGTTGAGTAATGGGCAATACCACGTATTCACTATGAGTCTTTGCAAACGAGACCAGAAGCTCCATAAGAGGGTAGTGAATGCCGTTGAGCCGGCGGTACCCCGTTATTTAAGATGGTCTGAGCAGCCCATTATGTGGAGCCGCGAAGATCACCCACCCCGAGTTGATAATCCGGGTCAGCTGGCCCTAGTGGTGGCCCCTCAGGTTGGAGGGTATAAGTTCACCAAGGTACTCATGGATGGAGGGAACATCATCAACATTTTGTATTATAATACTTTCCGTCGTATGGGGTTAACTGATAAGAAGCTTAAACCATCAAACACCATCTTTCATGGAGTTGTGCCTAGTAAGTCGGCTTATCCAGTTGGTAAGATTGATTTAGAAGTAACCTTTGGAGATGAGTATGATGCCAGGACAGAAATCTTGACGTTTTAAGTTGTGCGGATACACAGCCCGTACCATGCTTTATTTGGCAGACTGACTTATGCTAAGTTTATGGCAAGACCATGTTATGTTTATCTGCAGCTTAAGATGCCGGGTCATAAGGGGAACATCACGGTGCATGGGAGTCGCACCATAGCTTTGGAATGTGAAGAAGGTGATACAACGTATGCAGAGTCGGCTTGTGCCACAGAGGAGCTCAGGTTTTACAAGGATAATGTTGATCCGACAGATATGACTTCTTTAAAGAAGCCAACTACGGACCATGATCCATTGCTGAAGTTTAAGTCGACAGATGACACCAAGATGGTAGATTTCGTCCCTGGCGACTCTTCCAAGCAGTTCAGTATCAGTGCCAATTTGGATCCGAAATAGGAAAGCGCGCTCATCGAGTTCATCCGTGAGAATCGGGACATCTTTGCATGGAAGTCTTCAGACATGTCGGGTGTACCGAGAGAATTCGCTGAGCACACTCTTAATACTAATCCGAAGTATAAGCCGGTCAGACAGTTTCTCCGCCGTTTTAATAAAGAGAAACAGAAGGCCATCGGTGAGGAAGTGGCCCAGCTCTTAGCGGCTGGTTTCGTTGTAGAAGTTTTTCATCCTGAGTGGTTGGCTAACCCGGTTTTGGTGCTTAAAAAGAATGGCACGTGGCACATGTGTGTGGATTACACAGATTTAAACAAGGCTTGTCTAGCTGACCCGTTTGCCCTCCCTCGTATTGATCAGATCATTGATGCTACGACGGGTTGTGAGCGATTGAGGTTTTTGAATGCATATTCTGGATATCATCAGATCAAAATGGCAGTTAAGGACCAGTAGAAGACGGCTTTCATCACTCCGTTTGGAGCCTTCTGCTATGTATCTATGCCTTTCGGACTTAAGAGTGCCCAGGCGACTTACTAGAGGTGTGTGCAGAACTGCCTGCACGGTCAAATTGGGCGCAATGTTCATGCTTATGTGGATGATATCGTGGTCAAATCCAGGAAGAAGGAGACTCTGATTGACAACTTGAGGGAAACATTTGACAATCTCCGGGTGTATAAAATGATGCTTAACCCAGCCAAGTGTGTTTTTGGTGTTCCGGCAGGCAAACTTCTGGGCTTTCTAGTCTCTGAGAGAGGCATTGAAGCTAACCCGGAAAATATCAAGGCCATCACCTCCCTGGAACGACCAAAGTGTATCAAGGATGTCCAGTGCGTGGCAGGACGGATAGCGGCGTTGAGCCGGTTGATAACACTCAACCGTAAGGGATCGAGATAGTCTTCGCGGGTAAGAATAACCCAATTTATTGATTCGACACACGGGGAGCCAAAGAGTATTTATAAGCTTTGACAGTTGAGTTGTCAATTCAACCGCACCTGAAATATACTTACTTGCAACAAAAGATAAGTGGTAACAGTGATATGATAGTGATGATAGTGATAGTAAAAGTAAACAGTAAAAGTAAATAGCAAAAGTAAATGGCAAAAATAGCAACTAGCAACCAGCAGGATTTAAAACACTGTAGGCTAGGGAGACGGATGGTTGGGCGCTGCATGGATGAGATATATCATTTTTCTAACTTGGGGCACGGCACATGGAAAAGTAATGATCATCTAGGAAAATATCAAACATTAGGCATGTATCCCGTAGGTAGTTGTATGTGCTTGCAATAAGAACTTGCACAACATCTTTTGTCCTACCATCCCGCTACGAACGGGGCCAAAAGGAACTTATGGAGATTAAGGTGCTCCTATCAAAGAGCACCGGAACAAAGCAATGAACTCAATGGATACATGTAATCCTCAAACTACGGACCATCCCCTTTGGTGTCCCAAGCTGTCACTTTTGGGATCGCCGGTTCCGAACCGTAATAGGTGCAAACAACTCATAGATAGGATCACGAACACAAATATATTCATGCAAACACATATGGTTCAGATCTGAAATCATGGCACTCGGGCCCTAAGTGTCAAGCATTAAGAATAACAAGTTGAAGCAAAGATGATAAACACCATAGTAGATGATAGGCAACATGCCCCCAACGATCTGACAAACTATTACATGATCTAAATCATCCAATCCCTACCATCCCCTTCGCCTACAGCAGGGGAATTACTCACACATGGAGGGAGAAGTCATGGAGGGATGATGGAGTGGTGATGATGATGACGATGGCGACGATCTCCCCTCTCCGGAGGCCAATTCAGCCTCCAGATTAGCCCTCCCGAGGAAGAACAGAGGGTGGCGGCGGCTCCGCGACGGAAAACTGCGAAAAGAACTTCTGATCTGGGGTTTCCGTGTCGCGAGTAAAAATACGAGGCAAAGTAGGGCACCAGGGGGTGTGGGCCCCACCCAGGCGACCCCCCGGCGCGGCCCAGGGGGGGGGCGCCCACAGGGCGCCTGGTCACCCCCGGGCCCCCCTCTGGCCCCTCTTCTGGCTCCTGGTTCCTTCGGGTGCGTGGATTTTCTGTGATTTTTCGTGGATTTTTCTGAGATACCTAAAAATCCGTTTTCCTGCACACAATAAAACCATACAGGCAGCTCTGCTGAAAACAGCGTCAGTCCGGGTTAGTTTAATTCAAATCATGCAAGAATGAGGTCAAAACAATATCAAAAGTGTTTGGAAAAGTAGATACGTCTGAGACGTATCAACTCCCCCAAGCTTAGCATATTTCTTGTCCTCAAGCAATTCAGTTCAACGAAGTGGACGCGACAAAGAAAACTTTGACAAACTCTTTTGCTTCATTAGATGTATATAAGCATGTACTACGAAAAGAGTCTAGCAAGTATTGAAACAGTACTATGAGGACAATGCAAGGAGCAATCCTTCTTTCAAGTGACTAGTCACAAATACTTAAAAGTAAACAATATACTACTGAAAATCAAGACAAGATTACATTGCACATAGCTTGAGCATACTAGGGTGGTATCTCGCTAGTCTCCATGAGTGAAGCAAAACATAAATGCAGAAACTCCTCCAGAGTTTTAAAGGAGACTAGAACTAAGAATTTCAGAATAAATCATATCACAAGCATGCAGAAGACAATGTAATACTTTGGGACACTGCACATTACACTCAGAATGACAATTATGCTCTCCTAGTTAGTGCTTTAAAGAAAGAAGGTGGAGACTCTCGAACCGTGGCTTTTGTTGGCAAAGTTGAAAACCCGTGATCGGAAACAAAAACTAAACATGTACCAGAGCTCTTGGTTTTTAGAAACAGAGGTAAAAACATTTTTGAGAGGTGCATATTTCGTCAACGAATGCTAGCAGATAACTCAATCACTTCTTGAGCTGGACAAGTCTCGAGGAACGGCTCCCGCATGAGGATGATTACATCCTCTTAATCTCCTTTGTTTATCACTGCCAAAGTTTTCTGATTTCTCATGAACAAAGCGTGAAGGAGGGTTTGTTTGTTATATTATCTTTTTGAGCCGGGCGCACTCAATGCCAGTTCCTTCTCGTATTATGGGTTTGCACATTATACATGCAATCCAGGGGTGAAACTTGTCCAACTTAAAAAGATCATGAATTAACTAGTACTTCCTCATGAGCTAAAACATAGGCACAAAAAGAGAAATGCTTTTGATTAATTTCGAGATGGCACACGAAAGTCTTCGTTAGGAATGGCAGGTAAATACCATGTATAGGAAGGTATGGTGGACTCATATGGCATAACAGGTTTTAAGGATTTTGGATGCACAAGCAGTCAGTCCGCTTAGTACAGGTGGAGGTTTAGCAAAAGACTGGGAAGCGACCAACTAGAGAGCAATAACGGTCATAATCATGCAGAGCGACAAAGCAACATTGAATCGGGCATGAAAGTGATATAACTATTCTGAAACTCAAAGATCATCAAGGCAAAGCAGACTTTTTAGTCTTAAACATGTTTAAGCATGTGCCAAGTCAATCCAAAAATTCTCTAAAGGGAAATACCACCTTAGTATACCAGACTATGAACAGTGCAATGCATGTAGATCATTTCAATAACACATTATATACTCTAGTTATTCGAGACTAGCCACAAGGAAAGCATGAACCACTGGACGAGCATTGTAAACATAGCACTATGTCGCTACAAGCTGGTCTCTAGATCATAAGTACCGGCATATGTACAAAAGTAGAAACAAGAAGAGTTCATACCGGTCTTCCTTGTTGCTTCCCTTCGGTCGATCTTCGTCATTACTGCTTGTCACTTGCATGATCGAACGTAGGAAATATAATTGAATGCCATCACGGACTCGAGCTGAACTCTGAAAACAAAGCAAACTAAAGAGAGAAAGGAAATCTTTTTGGATTTTTCAAAGGTTGAATAAAAGCAAAAGAAAGAGAAAATCTTTTTGTTGTTTTTGCAAAGAGAGAAATAAAGAAGAACGGGCAAAAACTTCGAAAAGATCAAAGCGAATAAAACGGATAATACAATGGAAAAGTGAGAGGGGCACGTACTCCCCCAAGCTTAGGCTTTTGGCCTAAGTTGGTAGCAGCTACTGCCCCCAGGAGCCTCCTGCTCTGGGGGTATGGTGGTGAGTCCAAGGGTCGTAGAAGGATGCTGGCGCGTACACCGAACTCCTCAGAGTCTCCCACGAGGAAGGTTCCAAACGCCAAACAGAGGAAGAACCTTCACCAAACTCGGTGGTGGTTTCTCCCTGAAAAGGTGGTAACTCACCGTGCTCCTCCTCATCGGGCACAACCCCCTCCATGGGGTTATGAAACTGATGCTGGACCATGAACTCATCGAACTGGACAACATCAAAGGACCATCCGTTCCTGCGAGAAAAATCAAACAAAAGAGGTGCAGGTAGACGGATCTCGCGTTCCGCGGTAGTTCCGAAACGCAAGATATAAACAAGATTATCAAGCTCAGAACCCATGGTAACAAACTTATGCCTTTTCATAGCAGAAGATCAAAGTTTAAATAAGTAAAAGGATTATCATCAGGGTGTGGGGTGCCTCCAAGATGTTCTAAGATAAGTGTGGCATAAACGCCACCATATAAGTCCCCCTTGTTACCGTTCATAGCAAGGCGTCGAGCAATTAAGGCACCCAGATTATAATCAGACCTCCCTGAGAGGGCTGCTGCCAGGATAGCAATATCCGGAGCAGAAATGCTGCTCGTGTTGTCACGAGCTAACACCCCTCTGGCAATATAATATGCAAAATACCTGAGGTGAGGAAATAAGATGCTGGAGATCTTCGACCGATGAGTATCCCTCGTACCCATGCTGCAGAGAGAGTTGATGACAATTTTCAGCTCGGAGGGCTGAGTGGCCATCCTAGCCGTCCTCCCAACGTTCGGCACACCTATTATTTCACAAAAAATTCCCAAAGTCATGGTGATAAGATTATTGTAAATTTTAAACTCAATAGCACCTGAATCAGGATTATATCTAAAACTGTTAATGAAACTGGAGGTGAGTTTTTGATACTGGGTAACACGGCTCGTGACAAGCCGTGTCAAACCTGCATTAGCACAAAGATTATAAAACTCATCCTTGATTCCCGCAGCTTCAAGGAATTCATCACATGGAAATGTCATCGCACGTGCTGGACTTGTGTCTTCCAACAACTCTAGGGGCACATGATCTTCATTATAGCTCACCCTAGCAGTTGATGGTGAAGCTGCGGCTCTAGTAACTCGATCGGAGTGTGCGGGCCTCCTCTTCTCAAGCCACCCTTTTGCCCTTCCTAACAAACTCATTTCTGAATTTTTTTTGCAATTTACAAAAACGAGGATTAAAACAAAGTGAGTTAAGGCAAACTACTCAACTCACTTGCCCAAGGCATAAACTTGCATCAAAACTTGGAAAATAACTTTCTACACATGCATGCAAGCTCATTTCTACAGCACCAAGAACTACTAAATACTCACAAATGAGGACACCAATCAAAAATCTAATTGGAGGGGTGGAGGAGTCACATACCAGGGAGTATTTGCTCAAAATTTCAGCTCAAATGAGGGGCTGTAGAGAGAGATCGAAGAATCGCCTCCAAGAACAGCAAGAACACAAGAACAAGTGCAGAACTCGCGTTTTTGGAGAAAGAGAGAGATGGAGGAAGAAGACATACCTGGAGGGGGGTCCTGTGGGCCCCAGGCGCCCTGTGGGCGCGACCAGGGGCTGCGCCGCGCCAGCTGGCCGCCTGGGCCCCCCTGGCTGGCCCCAGGCCCCTCCGGGTCACTCCCGACGTGGAAATTTTTATTTTAATTTTTCTGGAATTTTTCTGAAAACTTCACTGTTGAATTTTTTTCGAAGTTCAAAAAGCTGCGAAACTCTCTGAAAACTTGAAGCAGTTAGTAGTATTGTGAAGCTTCAAAACATAAATGCTTGATACAGCAAGTAGGACAAAACTAAAAACAAACGAAAACATGACAAGCTCAACTTTTTATCCATATAAAACATGCTTACTAGTAAGGTTGATCAAGTCTTACCAACAAACAAGCGATATATAGAGCAAAAAGTCTCACATCTTACGAAGTAATCACTGAATCTTTACTTTGATGGACATTGTCCCCACCATGATAGTTTTGTATTTGTGAGGCACATGTAGTGGACAGTCCCATTCTCCAATCTTCACGGTCTCGATATTCTCTATAGAGTTGAGGGCATGCCTCCTGTCGATCTTCTTCAGAAAATATACCGTGTGTTCTTTATCATTCACATGGAAGGTAACCTTCCCTTTATTGCAATCAATAATAGCACCTGCGGTGTTAAGAAAAGGTCTACCAAGAATAATGGACATGCTCCCATCCTCGGGCATGTCAAGCACAACAAAATCAGTAAGAATTAAACAATTAGCAACTTCTACGGGAACATCCTCACAAATACCTATCGGAACAGCGGTTGACTTGTCAGCCATCTGAAGGGAGATATCTGTAGGAATTAGTTTCTCTAAACAAAGCCTCTCATAGAGAGAGAGAGGCATAACACTCACTCCTGCTCCAAGATCACATAAAGCAGTTTTGACATAATTATTCTTTATGGAGCAAGGAATGGTGGGTATACCTGGATCACCGAGCTTCTCAGGAATCTTGCCACTGGAAGAGTAGTTAGCAAGCATAGTAGATATTGCATCATTAGGAACTTTTCTTTTATTAGTGACAATATCTTTCATATATTTTTAATAAGGAGGTAACTTAATAGCTTCAGTCAAAGGGATTTGAATAAAAAGAGGTTTAATCCACTCACGAAACTTATTGTAATGCTCTTCTTCTTTGGATTTGATGGACTTACCTGGAAAGGGCATGGGTTTCTGTACCCATGGTTCTCTTTCCTTCCCATGTTTTCTTGCGATGAAGTCTTCTTTAGTGTACCTCTTACGTTTGTCAGGTGCTTCTTCCTCTCCAACTTCAGGCGGATCATTCTTCTCACTATCCTTACCTTCAGGTTCAGCACCGTCTTCAGTCTCAGCATCGGAGATAGATACGCTGTTAGGATCAATAGTTGGCTCTTCATCTGCAATAGGATCATTAGAATTGTCAGCCTCCTTATGTTTCTTCTTTTTCTTTGGAGAGCCAACAATTTCTTCTTCCTGCATTTTAGAATCTTGCTCGATTCTCTTCGGATGCCCCTCTGGATAGAGAGGATCTTGAGTGCTAGTTCCTCCTCGGGTCTTAATCCCAAAAGCCTACAAAGTATCTTGTTTGGCATTGTTAGCAAGCAAATCTTTTTGCACATTAGAAATTTGGTCTAGCTGAGTTTTAACCATATGAAAATGCTTCACAAGACATTGAACATCATTAACTGTTCTACCTAAAACATCAAGCAGACTTTTGATAGCAAGGGAATTATCATGCAACTGACTTTCTATCCTCTCATTAAAATGATTTTGTTTCATAATAAAATTATCAAACTCATCTAAACATTGATCAGGAGGCTTACCATGAGGGATGTCACTTGCGTTGAAATCTAAAAGAGAGTGTACCTCTACCATAGGAGGGTGAGTGGTAGGCTCACACAGCTTCTCAATAGGGGGTAGATTCTTCACGTCTTCAGCTTTAATACCTTTCTCTTTAATAGACTTCTTTGCTACTCGCATATCTTCGGGGCTTAGAACAAACATGCCCCTCTTCTTTGGTGGTGGAGGTTGTTCAGGGACGGACCAATCTTCATGGTTTTTGGCAATCCTGCCCATCAAATCTTCCGCATCGTCCGGTGTTCTTTTCCTGAAAACACAACCAGCACAACTGTCCAAATAGGACCTAGATTCATCAGTTAGACCAGCATAGAATATATCGATTAATTCATTCTTAGGGATTTCATGTCCTGGTCTAGCCCGAATCAGACCGCAGTACCTCCCCCAAGCTTTAGGGAGGGACTCATCCTGCAACTGTTTAAAGTTATAAATTCTTTGTAAAGCAGCATGTTGCATGTGAGCAGGAAAGTACTTATCAACAAAAGAGTGAGCTAGGTCTTGAGGACTCTTAATGGAACCGCATGGAAGCGAATCATACCATGCTTTAGCACCTTCCTTCAAGGAGAAAGGAAGAAGCTTGGTGATATAAAAGTATCATATCTTCTCATCTGTGGTAAACATGCCACCCAACTCACCGAGTTTAGTTAGGTGTGCAATAGCATCATCATTTTCTCTGCCATAAAAGGGGTCAGCTTCAACCATAGGTATTAGTGAAAGATCAACAGAGAAATCATAATCAGGATCATCAATGCATATAGGAGATGTAGCAAATTCAGGATCAGGAACTGTTTTGTTCTTCAAAGAGTGTTTTTCAAATAGTTTCTTAATAACTTCAGGGTCAGAGCCAGAAAACTCTGTCAGTTCCCTGCATAAATCTTCATCAAGCATATAGTAATCATCATCAAGGAGTCTCTCCTTGAGTTTACTCAAATCAGGATAATCATAAGTTTCACCAATAGGGTAGCGAGTAACAGGAATTTCAATTCCAGACTTTTTAGCAGCAGCATCAATTTGTTTCTCAAGAGCATAACCAAGGGAACTAATATCATCAACAGTAGTAGAAGCATCATCAAGAGTATCGGACATAGTAACTGATTCAGTAGGAGCATCATGTGGTGGTGAGGCAAACTTACTCATAACAAAAGGCGAATCAAGTGTAGCACTAGTGCTCAGAACAGTACCTCTTCTTGTAGTAGATAGTAAAAGTGTGAACATTCTCAATAACTTGGATAGTAGCAACAGTGTGGTGGGTAGGAAGGCTCTTAATTCTTTCCTCTTCCTCCCTTTCTCTAGCCCATCTCTCTTTAAGCTTAGCCATCATCCTAATGTTTTCATTGATTTGCACTTGAGTAGCATTAATAGGGATGACTTCCTTCTCCTTAAGAGAAGAAGTTTCAATTTTTAGCAATTTTAACTCATTGGCTAAGTGGTCTACCTTAAAAGAAAGATCATCTAGTTTATGTAGTTTCTCTTCTACATTCTTTTTAAAGGCTTTTTGGGTAGTGATGAAATCTCTAAGCATGCTCTCTAGTTCAGTGTTGGAGTTCTTGGTATTAGGATAAGCATTGTTGTTCCCATAAGAGTTAGAGGGGAACGGTCTAGAATTGTTACCAAAGTTACTCCTATAAGAATTGTTGTTGAAATTATTTCTAGAGATAAAGTTAACATCTACTTGTTCTTGAGCAATCAAAGAATTTAAAGGAACATCACGAGGATCAACAGTAGATTGCTTCGAAAGTAGAGACATGATCAAGTCAACTTTTTCATTAAGGGAGGAAATCTCCTCGACAGAGTTTACCTTCCTACCTGTTGGAGCGCGTTCCGTGTGCCATTGGGAATAGTTGGTCATCATCTCATCGAGAAGCTTTGTGGCAGCACCAAGTGTAGTTGACATAAAAGTTCCTCCCGCGGCCGAATCTAACAAGTTCCGCGAGGTAAAGTTCAAGCCTGCATAAAAAGTTTGAATAACCATCCAAGTAGTCAAACCGTGAGTAGGGCAGTTCTTGATAAGAGACTTCATACGTTCCCAAGCTTGGGCAACGTGTTCATTATCCAATTGTTTAAAATTCATGATGTTACTTCTAAGTTGGATAATTTTAGCAGGTGGATAGTATTTTCCAATAAAAGCATCTTTGCACTTGTCCCATGAATCTATGCTATTTCTAGGCAAAGACTGAAACCAAATTTTAGCTCCTCCTCTCAAAGAGAGAGGAAAAAGCTTAAGCTTAACAATATTACCATCTATTTCTTGGTACTTTTGCATATCACAAAGTTCTACAAAGTTGTTCAAGTGTAAAGCAGCATCATCTCCAGCACCGGAGAATTGTTCTCTCATGACTAAGTTAAGTAAAGCAGGTTTAATTTCATATGAAGGTGCTGAAGTGGCAGGTGTAGTGATAGGTGTGCTGATAAAGTCATCGTTGTTGTGACTAGTGAAGTCACACAACTTGGTGTTCTCGGTGGAACCCATAGTAGCAAGCAAGCAAGATAACTATTTTTGTGATTTTCGATAAAAGGAACTAAAGCAAATATGATAGGTAAACTAACAAGACTAAAAAGCAAAGGTAAAAGATAGCATGCAACTCCCCTATCCTGAAGAGTGGAGTCCCCGGCAACGGCGCCAGAAAATACTCCTTGATGGGCCTCGAACCCCTCGTTGGATTACCCCAAGTGGAAGGTGTAAGATGCAGTAAGTAGAAGTGTTTTCCCCTAGCAAAGATGCCAAGGATCGAATCCCCAGAGACTCCTAGGTTCAACAGGTAGGTGTCAACTGCTAACGGCGCAATTAGCAATCAACGTGGACCTGCACACAGATACAAATAACTTTGCTCCCAACGAGTACAGAGAGGTTGTCAATCTCTCCGGCCTTGTAGTTCACAAAGGGTTAAAAGCAATATGATAGTAGTGATCGATAGTGTTTTGCAATAGTAAGTAAAATAGCGGAAAGTAAAATAGTGTATGTGATCAATGATAGTAATATGGACCGGAGTCACATGATGTTCACTAGTGATGTCTCTCTCCCAAAAGACGATAAAACAGCTATGCGAGGTAACAAATTACAGCTGGGCAATTGACAGGACCACGAACGCAAACCAATGCTGACTACATTGCAAGAAAGGTTGAGGTTCAAAGCATGGGCAGTATGCCAAAGTAAGTAGACCGAAATCCATCAATATGTACTACTAATCATCCACCTTGAGATATCTATCCAGAACATCTCGCTGGTATTAAGTTGCGAGTCCCACCCATAGTGTAAACTCAATGCAACAGACAACTGCATTAAAAGAACTTTGCGTAAAGTAAACAATCCTTGCACCCGCGGGCACAAGCACCGTTGTTTTCCCCCTTGTGGCAACATCACATCCCCTAGACTCATGTTTCTGTCACTCAAGCTAGTCATCGAGGGGCATGAACCACAATCGAGCATAATGTTCCCTCTTGGAGTCACTACCTACTACTTGGCCAAAGCAATAAATAACAACGGAGAACATGCAAGAATTACTTATGAACTAAAATATAAAAGAGGTGAATCAAATATATTACTCAAGATCAATCTGAACATAATCTCATAATCCATCGGATCCCAGCAAACTCAACATAGCAACAACACAAGGATTACATAGGTGCCTCGATCATGTAGGGCAGCTCACGAGGACTAATTAGTGAAGCACAAGAACGGGAGGAGAACATCACATAGCTACTGGTCATGGACTCATGGTCCAAGGGAGACTACTCACGAGTCATCCGGGAGGCGTCCATGGTGGTGGAGAAGCTCCCGGTGGTGATCCTCCCCTCCGGCAGGGTGCCGGGAAGAGTTCTCCTGGTGCTCCCGATCTTGGAAGTGGCGGTGGCGGCGGAACAGAGATGGGATCACGAAAAGTAGTCTTGTTTCAAGGGTTACGGGGGACCTTTTAAATATCTGCCAAAGTAGGGCACCGGGGGGCTCTCGGGGGGCCGAGGCGCCCCCCCGGTGCGGCCTAGGGGGGGGGCGCCCACAGGGCGCGTGGAGCCCCTGTGGCCCCCCAGGCTCCCCTTCGGAAGCAGTGTCGTTCCCGGATCGCTGATTTTTTATATAATTTTTCTGTATTTTTCTGGGCAGTTCTCGAAACGTGAAAACCTGAAATAGAAAAACAGCCGAAAAAAGAAACTGGCACTCGGGTGCACTGGATTAGTAAGTTAGTCCAAATATGATCAAAAGTGTATGGAAGTGTATGAATATCATAGCAATATCACCCAAAAGTGGCATGGAGCAAGCAGAAATTATAGATACGTTTTGGACGTATCAACATCCCCAAGCTTAATTCCTGCTCGTCCTCGAGTAGGTAAATGATAACAAGAATAATTTCTGTGGTGACATGCTATTAACCATATAAGACTTTCTCATGGTCATATGACAAAAGCTTACTGAGACAATGATTCTAAAGTAATTAAGTTGTCTCAAGAGAAAATCACAAATGACTGAAAGTTTTACAACATGAAACTGAAACATCAAAAAGATTTGCAATGAACATGATGTGCAAATATGATCAAGTGATATCTAGATTGCCCCCTTTAGTGATGCAAAACATAAGTGCAGGGGCACCTTCAAGGTTTAAGTGATGACTAGATACAATCATTTCAGAATAAACGATATCACAATCATGCAAAATACAATGCTACTTTGGGACAATGCACATTACACTCAGAATGACAATCATGCTCTCAGTAGTTGGTGCTTGAAGTGCTAGAGCTTTTTATTTTGAAACATGGAAGCAATTGTGTCAACGGTAGTAGTACTTCATATGTGTCATGCATAAAACATCTTATAAGTTGCAAGCCTCATGCATCGAATACTAATAGTGCTCCCTCCTTGTCCTAATTAGCTCGGATTCCCATGTTTATCATTGCATTGCATATGTTTTAACCAAGTGTCACAAAGGGGTACCTCTATGCCACCTGTACAAAGGTCCAAGGAGATAGATCGCATTTGATTTCTCGTTTTTGATAAATCTCAACTTGAGGACATCCATACCGGGACAACATAGAAAATAGATGATGGACTCCTCTTAAATGCATAAGCATATTCTCATGAGAGATTGAGGATTAAGGTCCAAGCTAAAACTTCCACCATGATGCATGGCTTTGGTTGGCGGCCCAATGTTCTTCTCTAACAATATGCATATTAATTCAACCCACGGTAAATCACCCTTACTTCAGACAAGACGAACATGCATAGCAACTCACATGATATTCAACAAAAGTGTGACAGTTGATGGCGTCCCCAGAAACATGGTTACCGCTCAGCGAGCAACTCATAAGAAATAAGATACATAGGCAACATATTCTTTACCACAATAGTTTTTAGGCTACTTTCCCATGAGCTATGTATTGCATGGTTGGTTTGCTTAGTGCAGGTGGAGGTTAGCAAAAGACTGGGAGCGACCAACTAAGAGAGCAATGACGGTCATAATCGTGCAGAGCGACAAAGCAATATTGAATCAGGCATGGTAGTTATATCGCTACTTAGAAACAAAAGATCATCAAGGCTTGACAGACTTTCTTTACAGTCTTGAATATGCGTGAGCATACGCCAAGTCAATCAAAATAAATTCTCGAAGGAAGATATTACTAAACCATACCACATCATAGGCAAACAAACCAAGTTGGTACTCCAATGACACATTGGGAACCCCCCAGCTATCTGAGATTAACCATAAGAAAACCTGAACTACTAAGCACCATCATGAAAGTAGCATCTTTATCATAGACACATTAACCCATGCAACGGAAGCAAACTCTCTTAATAAGGTGAGCATGGTAATTAAAAAGAGTTCAAGCAACCAACTAAATAAAAGCTCTTGAAAAGATAAGCATGAATACTAAGAGCAAAGCACGATAGTAGCTATTAAAAGACAAAGAACACACACAACATAGATAGACAATGAAAATTCTATGTAATGTTCTAGGTAGAGGTGGAGCGTGTTTCTCTCCCACATAAAGGAATGCTGGGTTCCGACTCGTTATGAAAAACTAAAAAGAAAACTAAAAGCAAGACGCTCCAAGCATAGCACATAACACATGAAGTGATAAAAATATAGCGGAACGAAAGACGAACTGATAATGTTGATGGAGAAGGGGATGCACGGGGGCATCCCCAAGATTAGACGCTTGAGTCTCCTTGAATATTTCTTGGGGGTGCACGGGGGCATCCCCAAGCTTGAGCGCTTGACACTCCTGAATCTTTTTATCATGTTCCCTCGCACACTTGAAAACTCCCTTCATACACAACTCATCATAAATTGATTAGCGAGGTTAGTACCCTTAATAAAATAATTATACCTTGCTGGAAATAAGGATATTCTTGAAGTTCTACTGTTTCTCAAGATTGCCAAAAGGTTTTTGCAAAGAAAAAGCAAGTTCTTAATTTGCAAAGTGAAGGTAAGGCAAAACAGGACAAAATCTGTGAAAAACAGAACAGCTGGCAGTAATTGACCTATTCGGGATAATTCTGCAACTCAAATCAAAAAACTCAGAACTGATGCACGAAAGACAATTATATAGAGAACGCTGTCGAAAAATTTCAGACCAAAAAGATGATCTGGTGATTTTATACGAATTTTTCTATCCAAGGACAGAATCTGTTTCCTGGACAGCACCTCACAACTTTTGAACTTTCTAGCAATCAGAGGCTATACTTGGCACAAATATGAAAAGCAAAGATACAATGATGATGCTACAGCAGTAAACAACATCAAGACACAACAAAAGAAAAATTTTTATTCATGTGGGCTGCCTCCCAAAAGCGCTTTCTTTTATGCCTTTAAGCTAGGCATAATGCATTGATCAAGTTTTATCAAGAGTAAAAGAATAGCTAGCCCGTACAACGGACTCAAAAGGTAACTTGACCTTCTTACGAGGGAAGTGTTCCATCCCTTTCTTGAGAGGAAACTGAAATTTTATATTACCCTCTTTCATGTCAATGACAACACCAACGGTGCGCAAAAAGGGACGTCCCAAAATAATTGGACACGAAGGATCACATTCAATATCCATAATAGTGAAATCAACGGGCACATAATTATCATTGACAACAATAAGAACATCGTCGATCCTCCCCAAAGGTTTCTTTATGAAAGAATCAACGAGACGAACACCAAAAGAACAAGAATCATAAGGTTTAAATTTAAGCATATCATATATCCTTTTGGGCATAACAGAAGTACTAGCACCAACATCACATAATGTATAACAAGAGAAGTCATTCAAATAAATTTTTATCATAGGATCCCAACCATCCTCTAGCTTTCAAGGTATGGAGGCTTCTACTCTAAGTTTCTCCTCCCTAGCTTTGATGAGAGCATTAGTGATATGCTCTGTGATGGCAAGGTTAAGCGTGCTAGTGCGGGGATCTCTAGACATCTTGTGAAGGAAATCAATAACTTCTGTAAGAGTGCAATTATCAAAATCAAGGTCACGAGCATCAAGTAAGGTAGTAGTGGTGTCCTTAAGGCTCACCTGTTTGGTAGTTTCTATAGCATCACCATTAATAGGTCCATTGGGACCAGGAGTACATTGGGTGCTAAAAGTGTGAACATTCTCAATAACTTGGATAGTAGCAACAGTGTGGTGGGTAGGAAGGCTCTTAATTCTTTCCTCTTCCTCCCTTTCTCTAGCCCATCTCTCTTTAAGCTTAGCCATCATCCTAATGTTTTCATTGATTTGCACTTGAGTAGCATTAATAGGGATGACTTCCTTCTCCTTAAGAGAAGAAGTTTCAATTTTTAGCAATTTTAACTCATTGGCTAAGTGGTCTACCTTAAAAGAAAGATCATCTAGTTTATGTAGTTTCTCTTCTACATTCTTTTTAAAGGCTTTTTGGGTAGTGATGAAATCTCTAAGCATGCTCTCTAGTTCAGTGTTGGAGTTCTTGGTATTAGGATAAGCATTGTTGTTCCCATAAGAGTTAGAGGGGAACGGTCTAGAATTGTTACCAAAGTTACTCCTATAAGAATTGTTGTTGAAATTATTTCTAGAGATAAAGTTAACATCTACTTGTTCTTGAGCAATCAAAGAATTTAAAGGAACATCACGAGGATCAACAGTAGATTGCTTCGAAAGTAGAGACATGATCAAGTCAACTTTTTCATTAAGGGAGGAAATCTCCTCGACAGAGTTTACCTTCCTACCTGTTGGAGCGCGTTCCGTGTGCCATTGGGAATAGTTGGTCATCATCTCATCGAGAAGCTTTGTGGCAGCACCAAGTGTAGTTGACATAAAAGTTCCTCCCGCGGCCGAATCTAACAAGTTCCGCGAGGTAAAGTTCAAGCCTGCATAAAAAGTTTGAATAACCATCCAAGTAGTCAAACCGTGAGTAGGGCAGTTCTTGATAAGAGACTTCATACGTTCCCAAGCTTGGGCAACGTGTTCATTATCCAATTGTTTAAAATTCATGATGTTACTTCTAAGTTGGATAATTTTAGCAGGTGGATAGTATTTTCCAATAAAAGCATCTTTGCACTTGTCCCATGAATCTATGCTATTTCTAGGCAAAGACTGAAACCAAATTTTAGCTCCTCCTCTCAAAGAGAGAGGAAAAAGCTTAAGCTTAACAATATTACCATCTATTTCTTGGTACTTTTGCATATCACAAAGTTCTACAAAGTTGTTCAAGTGTAAAGCAGCATCATCTCCAGCACCGGAGAATTGTTCTCTCATGACTAAGTTAAGTAAAGCAGGTTTAATTTCATATGAAGGTGCTGAAGTGGCAGGTGTAGTGATAGGTGTGCTGATAAAGTCATCGTTGTTGTGACTAGTGAAGTCACACAACTTGGTGTTCTCGGTGGAACCCATAGTAGCAAGCAAGCAAGATAACTATTTTTGTGATTTTCGATAAAAGGAACTAAAGCAAATATGATAGGTAAACTAACAAGACTAAAAAGCAAAGGTAAAAGATAGCATGCAACTCCCCTATCCTGAAGAGTGGAGTCCCCGGCAACGGCGCCAGAAAATACTCCTTGATGGGCCTCGAACCCCTCGTTGGATTACCCCAAGTGGAAGGTGTAAGATGCAGTAAGTAGAAGTGTTTTCCCCTAGCAAAGATGCCAAGGATCGAATCCCCAGAGACTCCTAGGTTCAACAGGTAGGTGTCAACTGCTAACGGCGCAATTAGCAATCAACGTGGACCTGCACACAGATACAAATAACTTTGCTCCCAACGAGTACAGAGAGGTTGTCAATCTCTCCGGCCTTGTAGTTCACAAAGGGTTAAAAGCAATATGATAGTAGTGATCGATTGTGTTTTGCAATAGTAAGTAAAATAGCGGAAAGTAAAATAGTGTATGTGATCAATGATAGTAATATGGACCGGAGTCACATGATGTTCACTAGTGATGTCTCTCTCCCAAAAGACGATAAAACAGCTATGCGAGGTAACAAATTACAGCTGGGCAATTGACAGGACCACGAACGCAAACCAATGCTGACTACATTGCAAGAAAGGTTGAGGTTCAAAGCATGGGCAGTATGCCAAAGTAAGTAGACCGAAATCCATCAATATGTACTACTAATCATCCACCTTGAGATATCTATCCAGAACATCTCGCTGGTATTAAGTTGCGAGTCCCACCCATAGTGTAAACTCAATGCAACAGACAACTGCATTAAAAGAACTTTGCGTAAAGTAAACAATCCTTGCACCCGCGGGCACAAGCACCGTTGTTTTCCCCCTTGTGGCAACATCACATCCCCTAGACTCATGTTTCTGTCACTCAAGCTAGTCATCGAGGGGCATGAACCCACAATCGAGCATAACGTTCCCTCTTGGAGTCACTACCTACTACTTGGCCAAAGCAATAAATAACAACGGAGAACATGCAAGAATTACTTATGAACTAAAATATAAAAGAGGTGAATCAAATATATTACTCAAGATCAATCTGAACATAATCTCATAATCCATCGGATCCCATCAAACTCAACATAGCAACAACACAAGGATTACATAGGTGCCTCGATCATGTAGGGCAGCTCACGAGGACTAATTAGTGAAGCACAAGAACGGGAGGAGAACATCACATAGCTACTGGTCATGGACTCATGGTCCAAGGGAGACTACTCACGAGTCATCCGGGAGGCGTCCATGGTGGTGGAGAAGCTCCCGGTGGTGATCCTCCCCTCCGGCAGGGTGCCGGGAAGAGTTCTCCTGGTGCTCCCGATCTTGGACGCGGCGGCGGCGGCGGAACAGAGATGGGATCGCGAAAAGAAGTCCTGTTTCAAGGGTTACGGGGGACCCTTTAAATATGTGCCAAAGTAGGGCACCGGGGGGCTCTCGGGGGGCCGAGGCGCCCCCCCCGGCGCGGCCCGGGGGGGGGGGGCGCCCACAGGGCGCCTGGAGCTCCTGTGGCCCCCCCAGGCTCCCCTTCGAAAGCAGTGTCGTTCCCGGATCGCTGATTTTTTATATAATTTTTCTGTATTTTTCTGGGCAGTTCTCGAAACGTGAAAACCTGAAATACAAAAACAGCCGAAAACAGAGACTGGCACTGGGGTGCACTGGATTAGTAAGTTAGTCCAAATATGATCAAACGTGTATGGAAGTGTATGAATATCATAGCAATATCACCCAAAAGTGGCATGGAGCAAGTAGAAATTATAGATACGTTTTGGACGTATCACACACGGGGAGCCAAAGAGTATTTATAAGCTTTGACAGTTGAGTTGTCAATTCCACCGCACCTGAAATATACTTACTTGCAACAAAAGATGAGTGGTAACAGTGATATGATAGTGATGATAGTGATAGTAAAAGTAAACAGTAAAAGTAAATAGCAAAAGTAAATGGCAAAAATAGCAACTAGTAACCAGCAGGATTTAAAACACTGTAGGCTAGGGAGACGGATGGTTGGGCGCTGCATGGATGAGATATATCATGATTCTAACTTGGGGCATGGCACACGGAAAAGTAATGATCATCTAGGCAAATATCAAACATTAGGCATGTATCCCGTAGGTAGTTGTACGTGCTTGCAATAAGAACTTGCACAACATCTTTTGTCCTACCATCCCGCTACGAACGGGGCCAAAAGGAACTTATGGAGATTAAGGTGCTCCTGTCAAAGAGCACCGGAACAAAGCAATGAACTCAATGGATACATGTAATCCTCAAACTACGGACCATCCCCTTTGGTGTCCCAAGCTGTCACTTTTGGGATCGCCGGTTCCGAACCGTAATAGGTGCAAACAACTCATAGATAGGATCACGAACACAAATATATTCATGCAAACACATATGGTTCAGATCTGAAATCATGGCACTCGGGCCCTAAGTGTCAATCATTAAGAATAACAAGTTGAAGCAAAGATGATAAACACCATAGTAGATGATAGGCAACATGCCCCCAACGATCTGACAAACTATTACATGATCTAACTCATCCAATCCCTACCATCCCCTTCGCCTACAGCAGGGGAATTACTCACACATGGAGGGAGAAGTCATGGAGGGATGATGGAGTGGTGATGATGATGACGATGGCGACGATCTCCCCTCTCCGGAGGCCAATTCAGCCTCCAGATTAGCCCTCCCGAGGAAGAACAGAGGGTGGCGGCGGCTCCGCGACGGAAAACTGCGAAAAGAACTTCTGATCTGGGGTTTCCGTGTCGCGAGTAAAAATACGAGGCAAAGTAGGGCACCAGGGGGTGTGGGCCCAACCCAGGCGACCCCCCGGCGCGGCCTAGGGGGGCGCGCCCATAGGGTGCCTGGGCACCCCCTGGCCCCCTCTGGCCCCTCTTCTGGCTCCTGGTTCCTTCGGGTGCGTGGATTTTCTGTGATTTTTCGTGGATTTTTCTGAGATACCTAAAATTCCGTTTTCCTGCACACAATAAAACCATACAGGCAGCTCTGCTGAAAACAGCGTCAGTCCGGGTTAGTTTAGTTCAAATCATGCAAGAATGAGGTCAAAACAATATCAAAAGTGTTTGGAAAAGTAGATACGTCTGAGACGTATCACCGGTTCATAAGCCGTTTAGGTGAAAAAGCTATCCCTCTATACCAGATGATGAAAAAGACAGATGACTTCGTCTGGAGTGAAGCTGCTGAGGAAGCGTTCGACGCACTCAAGAAGCAATTGGCTGAGCCGCCGGTTCTTGCGCCCCCCATTGACAAAGAGCCCTTGTTGTTATATGTTGCTGCAAATAGCAGGGCTGTCAGTGTGGCTATTGTGGTGGAGAGAAAGGAGGCTGGTAAAGAACATCTGGTTCAAAGGCCGGTTTACTATATCAGTGAAGTCCTCATCGAATCTAAATAGAGGTATTCACATTGGCAGAAGCTGGTTTACGGAGTCTTTATGGCAAGCCGGAAAGTCAAGCAGTATTTTCTGGGTCATCCCATTACTGTCATGAGCTCTACTCCCTTGGGAGACATTATCTAGAATAGGGAAGCTACATGACGAGTGGCCAAATGGGCCATTGAGCTTGGGCCTCATGATGTAAAATATGTGCCTCGAACAACCATTAAATCGCATGCGCTGGTGGATTTCATCAATGACTGGACAGACCTACAAACGTCTGAAGAAAATCCAGATAATACGTATTGGACGATTCACTTTGACGGGTCCAGGCAGCTGGAGGGCTCGGGGGCTGGAGTTGTTTTGACTTCCCCGCGAGGTGATAAGCTTTCTTATGTCCTCCAGCTCATGTTTCCATGTACTAATAATGCAGGCGAGTACAAAGCCTTGCTCCATGGCCTTCGGATGGCTAAAGAGATCAATTTAAGCTGGGTCAGATGTTTTGGCGACTCAGACTTGGTGGCTCAGCAGGTTTCTGGCAAATGGGACTCCAAGGATATGCTCATGGCGGCTTATCGCCGAGAGGTTGATGTTATTGCAGGTCACTTCAAAGGTTGCCAAGTTGAGCACATCGATCGAAGGAAGAACGAGGCAGCAGACGCCTTGAGCCGGTTAGGATATCAGCGTAAGCCGGTGCCGCCCAATACCTTTTTAGAAGTGTTGCTTAACCCGTCTGTCAAGTTGCCTACAGAGGAGGATCTCGCTATCCCTGACCCGGTGGTACAATTGGTGGCGGCTCTTCATGTTATACCATATTGGACAGTTCCTTATTTGACTTATATGACCCGGGGTGAGTTACCTGAGGATGAAATATTAGTCACGCAGATAACCCGACGGTCTAAGTCAATGACGATCGTCAATGGAGAATTGCACCACCGTAGTGTTTTAGGCGTGTTTCAACGTTGTGTCTCGCCTGAGGAAGGCTGCGAGATTCTACGGGAGATTCATGCGGGAGATTGTGGTCACCATGCTTGTTCTAAATCTCTAGTAGCGGAAGCTTTTCGTCATGGATTTTACTGGTTGACGGCTCATGCTGATGCCGAGGATTTGGTCAGTAAATGTGATGGTTGTCAGAAATTTTCGCGGCGTGCTCACGTTCCGGCTCTAGAGTTGAGGATGATCCCGATAACTTGGCCGTTTGCGACTTGGGGGCTTGATATGGTAGGACCTTTTAAAAGATCCAAAGATAAGAAGACCCGCCTGTTGGTGGCAGTGGATAAATTCACCAAGTGGATCGAGGCAGAGCCAGTCAGTAAATGTGATGCAGAAACAGCGGTGCAGTTCATCAAGAAGGTGATTTTTTGGTTTTGCTTTCCCCACAGTATCATAACAGATAATGGCACTAATTTGTCTAAGGGTGTTCTGAAGGAGTTTTGCCAGCGTGAGCATATTCAACTTGATGTTTCTTCTGTGGTTCATCCCCAGTCCAATGGCCAAGCAGAGCGGGCCAATCAAGAGATCTTGCTAGGGATCAATCCACGGCTCATGGTTCCTCTAAAGAGAACGCCGGGTTGTTGGGTGGAAGAATTACCTTTCGTGTTATGGAGCATTAATACAACACCCAATAGGTCTACAGGATACACGCCCTTCTTCATGGTTTACGGAGCAGAGGCGGTTCTTCCCAGCGATATCCGTCATGACTCGCCGCGAGTGGCGGCTTACGTGGAATCTGACAATGAGACGACACGACATGATGCGTTGGATTGATTGGATGAAGAGAGAGATCTCGCGGCGGCTCGATCGGCGATTTATCAGCAAGATTTATGACGCTATCACAGTCGGCGGGTCAAGACAAGAACCTTTCAAGAAGGCGACTTAGTTCTCCAGCTCATCCAAGATCAGACTGGCATGCATAAACTTTCGCCGCCTCGGGAAGGACCTTTTGTCGTCAGCAAGAATCTGCACAACGGGTCATACTACTTGATCGATGTTCGAGAGCACAAGGACTCACGCACGTTAGAAGAGGAGACTAATCAGCCGTGGAATATTGCTCACCTCCGGCCCAACTATACTTAAGCCTCCAGCTCTCATGATGTAATCCGATGATGTAAATATCAATACAATATAATAAAGTCGGCATCCCCGCCAATTCGGGGCCTCTGACATTTTTCAAAGATGAGTCTCTATTATCATCATATATATATATATATATATATATATATATATATATATATATATATATATATATATATATATATATATATATATATATATATATATCTTCTCAAGAAGCTTACTACCCAAATCACAAGGATCATGAAAGAGTTGGATGCATAGCACAACTCCAGCATAAGCTCTTGATGAGAATAATCAGCAAGTATGTCACTTGGGGGCTTCCTGTTCAAACATAGGCGTATTCGACCAAAGAGAACACAACGTTACTACACATTTGACCGAGTTATGTTCAAACATAGGCGTATTCTACTAAAGAGGACATAACCTGTGGGTCATCCTACCTATACCCAACTGCTTCAACTCCACCAGGTCATCCTGATTGACCCGACAAACTCTTGGCGATCAGTCTTAATGGCGTATTCGACCAAGACCTGAGCTTGCTAAGGTTCAAACGTCGGCTGTCACTGCGAGAGCACGGTGCTATAGATAGTCAGGATAGATCCAGGCTCAAAATGCCGCCTTCCTTGAAACTTGGATAACACGGCCTATGATGCAAGATGCAACTCTGACCCCACGTACTCTAGGCAAGTCTATCTTTAAACAAGCAAATAAAGACCTGCACTTGTCTAGGTTCAAATGTTGATTGGGTATTGTGAGAGCCAGCTCATAGCACGCACGTATCTTCCAGGGGCCCCTGTGACGCCCCCGATTTGACCGTACACTAATCATGCACGCAAATGTGTACGACCAAGATCAGGGACTCACTGGAAGATATCACAACACAACTCTAGACACAAATTAAAATAATACAAGCTTTATATTACAAGCCAGGGGCCTCGAGGGCTCGAATACAAAAGCTCGAATACACAAGAGTCAGCGGAAGCAATAATATCTGAGTACAGACATAAGTTAAACAAGTTTGCCTTAAGAAGGCTAGCACAAAAGTAGCAACGATCGAAAAGGCAAGGCCTCCTGCCTGGGACCTCCTAACTACTCCTCGAAGCCGAACTCCATGTAGAAACATCATCGGGATCCTCTGGCTCCTGGACTCCACTGATCTGGTTGCATCAACCAGAAAGAAGAAGAAGGGGGGAAAAGGGGGAGCAAAGCAACCGTGAGTACTCATCCAAAGTACTCGCAAGCAAGGATCTACACTACATATGCAATGGTATATGTGTAAAGGGGGGGGGTAATATATGTGGGTTAAACTGCAGAATGCCAGAATAGGAGGGGGATAGCTAATCCAATCGAAGACTACGCTTCTGGCCACCTCCATCTTGCGGCAGAAGAAGAGAGTAGCTGGAAGTAACAAGTATCCTCGCTTCTGGCAGCCTCCGTCTTGCAGCAGTAGAATAGAATAGATGGTAAGTTCACCAAGTAACAACGTATAGCAATATCCTACTCGGCGATCCTCCCGCACATCACCATGTGAGAGAGCAACCACCGAGTTGTATCTGGCACTGGTAAGGGTGTGTTTGATTAAGTATCCGGTTCTAGTTGTCATGAGGTCGGAGTACAACTCTGGGTCGTCCTTTTACCGAGGGACACGGCTATTCGAATAGATTAACTTCCCTGCAGGGATGCACCACGTAACCCAGCACGCTTGATCCCATTTGGCCGGACACACTTTCCAGGGTCATGCCCGGCCTCGGAAGATCAACACGTCGCAGCCCTACCTAAGCACAACAGAGAGGTCAGCACGCCGGTCTAAACCCTAAGCGCATGGGGGTCTGGGCCCATCGCCCAATGCACACCTGCACGTTGCGAGGGCGGCCGGTAAGCAGACCTAGCCTCTCCTTATACCAGAGTAGGCATTCCGGTCCAATCCGGCGCGCGCCGCTAAGTCGCTGACGTCAAGAAGGCTTCGGCTGATACCACGACGTCGAGTGCCCATAACTATTCCCACGTAGCTGCTTAGTGCGTATAGACCAAATGGCCAGACTCGGTGTCGGTGTACTAAGGTAGGGGTGCCTCAGTACCCCAACTTGTGCACGGGCAGTTGCAGTTTCCCGCGGCAAGGTTTACTGCGGGCTCGCCGGAGACCTTCCTGCTCCTTATTAAACCATTCAAAAACAAAGTATACAAGACATAAGACCGAGACCCCGGCAAGAGGAGCTTGCCGGGAAGGCCGTACCAGGCTCAAGACTGTTCCACTAACACAAGACCCTGGCAAGAGGAGCTTGCCAGGAAGACTAGAAGACATCGCCTCGGCGCTATGCGCGCCCCGGCAAGGGGCCCGGGGAGCGGCAAGTTCCCGGGCCCGGCAAGATCAAGGCCCCGGCAAGGTGCTTGCCGGGAAGGCTGCGCTGTGTGCCCACGCTCCAGCTCATCGGCCCACGCGTCGCCCTGGGGCCTATCCAGGGACGCGTGGCGGATGGCTGTGCAGCCTGGGGTACACGGTGGCACTCCACGGTGATAAATCCGTCGCCGTGGCGGACGGAGACGCTAAGGCGGGAGCTTTTGGGGTCGACGGCGACGGGCATTAAATGCCCTTGTCCCCCACTGTTAAAGTAGGTATAGACCACTGTTCTGTACTGTAGCTCCACTGTTCCCGCACTGTTACAACTACCACCTCTTTTACATTTTTACCCCTTTCTCCTACGTTGACACCTGTCGGTGACCCCTTGCACTATAAAAGGAGGCCCATGCACAACGTGGAGGGGGTTCGAAACCTAGATTACTCTCACGCACGGTGTAGCTGCTTCTTCAAGCTCCCGAGCACTCAACTCAATACACAACCAAGCAGGAGTAGGGTTTTACGCATCCGTGCGGCCCGAACCTGGGTAAAACTGCCCGCGTGTCTGCTTCGATCTGCTCTTTGTGCTCCCTCCGCCCTCGTACCGCACAGACAAGGGGCTCCGGTCCCATAGGTGCTCGTGGCGGACAGTTTCCCCCGACATCTTTGGCGCGCCAGGTAGGGGGCGTCGAGGTTGTGCGAACCTGATCCGGCGTTCGCGCGGGCGCATTCTTCATCAACCTCTCCAGCTTCATCAGCAACTTCGTCAGCGACAACTCCATGGCCCCGAAGAAGAAGCCTTCGGAGGTCGGAGGCCCGTCTGCGTCTCACCCGCCGTCACCAGAGCCAACGGTGGGCGGGGGAGACGCCGTCGGAAGGGTGGTTGCCGGCGAGGACACTCACGGTGCCACCAGATCCAAGAACAGGACGGACGACCGGACCTCGGTCTCCGTGGACGCGCCGCGTCCATCACAGCACACGACGACCCCGCAGCGCCATACCACGGGAGGTGGTATCCGCTTGCTGGGGCAAGGCCAAACTGGAGGTTCGCGGGACGCCCCGGATCCCCGTCCGGGCACAAGCAAAGCGAAGGCGCCGGCGCGGGACCCCGCTCCTTCTAACGTTGTTAGAAGTCCGAGCGTATCCCGCTCCTCGCACCGCTCGCCCGCGTTCCCCACTACTCCGGCAGAAGCGCTCGCAAGGGCGCAACTGCTCCTCGATTTTCCTCCGGCGGCCGACAAGGCCGAAGAATGGAGGGCCACTATCCGGAGCCTGATAGACTTCGCCAACAACGACTCTCCACAGCAGCCGTCGGCCTCACGGCCGCGGCAAGCTGAGAAGACGAAGGCTATCGGCGACAAGACGGCCGGGGGTGCGACAAGCGTGCACTCCCCGGCGCAGAAACAGAAGACGCCGCCCCGCCGGAACAACCCCGACGACGGCTCCACAGCCTCGTCGGACCCGCGGGCCCGTCGGGACCAGCGCCAGGTCCTCGACGACCGGCGAGATGAAGGCGCTCGAACCACGATCGAGCGCCGCCGAGAAGCTCGGCGACAATCCGACAAGAGAGCTGGGAACACTGTCGACACGCACGCGCCCGGTGAACCAGGCGACTTGCCGTACGCGGCAGGCTGCCCTGCGTTCACCCGCGAGCTGCGGCGCGTCCAGTGGCCCAGCATGAAGAACTTTAAGCCCGACGTACCAGAGAAGTACGACGGCAAGACGCACCCCTCGGAGTTTCTCAGCGTCTACACTATCGCAGTGCAAGCTGCCGGGGGGCGCGACGAGAAGATCCTAGCCAACTACTTCCCGCTCGTGCTGAAGCCGAACGTCCGTTCGTGGCTCATGCACTTGCCGGAAGGCTCTATCTCTTCTTGGGCCGACCTCTGCCATCAGTTTGTCGGCGCCTTCACCGGCGGCCACAAACCCCATGGCCAGGAGAGCGATCTCCACATCTTGGCCCAGAAGGAAGGCGAACCCCTGCGCAAATATATCCAACGCTTCAGCCGGGTGCAGCACAACATCCCTGACGTTCACCCTGCCGCGGTTATCAGCGCGTTCCATCAGAACGTGCGTAACCGCCGCATGCGTGAGGAAATGGCGATGACCAAGATTAGGGACGTCAGCGAGCTCTACGCTCTTGCTGACAAGTGCGCCCGCGCGGAAGAGGGGAGGAAACTCCCCGGGGAGGATGCTGGCGCGGGGGGAAGCGACAGCGACGACGCCGCCCCGGCAAAGAAGAGCCGGCGGCGGAACAACAGAAAGAAGGGCAAGAAGGAAGTGCTTGCCGTCGAGAAGTCCGGCAAGGAGGTCCCCGCCAAGCAAGCACAGGCTGGCGGCTCCGGCAAGGAGCCTGCCCCTGCGGCGGCGGCCGACAAGCCGGGTAGCTCCGACAAGCAATACTGTAAGATTCACCGCACCAAGGGTCACGATCTCTCCAACTGCAAGCGCGTCGAGTACCTCGTCGAGCAGCAAAAAGCTGAGTACGAGAGGCGCGACAAGGAGAAGGCCCAAGGTGGCGGGGAAGAGCCCAGCAAGAAGCGGCCGTTCAATGGCCGGGGAGGGCGCCGCGGCAAGGCTAAGCAGCGGCAAGGGGATCGACCTCCCCGGGGCCGCGACAACGACGAAGACGACGATGAAGACATGGAGGATGACGAGAACAGCGAGCAGGAGTTCCAGAAGGCCACGGAGGTCCTGTGCGTCGACGGTGGCGCCTCCCTGCACACCTCCCACCGACAGCTAAAACAGTGGGTGCGTGAGGTGAATGCAGCGGAACCGCCCGTGGAGTCACGCAGGCTCCTCAAATGGTCCAGCACGCCCATCATTTTTGATCTTGAGGATCACCCTGACCGCACCACCGCGGTCGGGTGCTTGCCGATGCTGGTTTCTCCCACCATCCGCAACCTCAAGGTCACCAAAATGTTGGTTGACGGCGGGGCCGGGCTGAACTTGATCTCCTCTGCTGTGATCAAGAAGCTCCAAATTCAAGATGGCGAGCTCGAAGAGACCGGTTCATTCCAAGGAATCAACCCGGGAAGGAGCAAGCCCAAGGGAAAGATCACTCTGCCGGTGACCTTTGGCGGGGAGCTCAACTTCAGGACTGAGCGCATCACCTTTGACGTTGCTGATATTCCATTGCCCTACAATGGAATACTCGGCCATCCCGCCCTCGCCAAGTTCATGGCAGCTTCCCACTATGCTTACAACGTGCTGAAGATGCCGGGGCCGATAAGCGTCATCACTGTCCACAGCGACAAGAAGGATGCGCTTATTTGCGCCGACAAGATTTACCGGGATGCGGCAGCTGCGGCCGAGAAGGATACTCTTGCCGCTGAAGCTCCCGGGGGGAAGAAGACAAAGACCAAGTCCGGCAAGTGCTCTGGGACCCACTCCGGCAACCGCACCTCTTCGGAGTGCTGCGCTGCCGTCGAGGACGTTCCATCGAGCTCCACCGGCAAGAGCAAGAAAGGAATGGCTGCTCCTCCGGCAACCAAGAAAGTGTCCGCAAAGGAGGATGGCACTGGTGGTACCTTCACCATCAGTGCCACCCTTGACAGCAAATAGGAAAGCGCGCTCGTCGCCTTCCTGCGGGCGAATGTCGATGTGTTTGCTTGGCAACCGTCTGACATCCCCGGTGTTCCCAGGAAGGTGATTGAGCACAAGCTTGCTGTCTGTCCTCATGCGCGGCCTATCAAGCAGAAAGTGAGGAAGCAAGCCGTGGAGCGCCAAGAGTTCATCAATGAGGAGATCAAGAAACTAGAGGCAGCAGGTCTAGTTAGAGGTGTGATCCATCCGACGTGGCTGGCAAACCCAGTCGTCGTGCGCAAGGCCAACGGGAAGTGGAGACTGTGTATAGACTTCACCGATGTCAATAAAGCATGTCCCAAGGATCCCTTCCCTTTGCCGCGCATTGACCAGATCGTTGACTCCACTGCCGGATGTGAGCTACTCTGTTTTCTCGATGCATACTCAGGCTATCATCAGATTTTCATGGCCAAGGAGGATGAAGAGAAGACTGCATTTATCACTCCATGTGGCACTTATTGCTTTATCCGCATGCCATTTGGATTGAAGAATGCAGGCTCAACCTTTGCAAGGGTAGTGTACACTGCTTTTGAGCCACAGATCCACAGAAATGTAGAAGCTTACATGGATGACATCGTGGTGAAGAGCAAGAGCAAAGAAACCCTGATTCAAGACTTGGAAGAAACGTTTCAGAACCTGCGCAGGATACAGCTCAAGCTGAACCCCGAGAAGTGCGTCTTTGGAGTCCCCTCCGGCAAGCTTCTCGGGTTCTTTGTATCACAGAGGGGGATTGAAGCCAACCCCGACAAGATCAAAGCCATTGAGCAGATAGAGGCCCCGAAGCGCGTCAAGGATGTCAGAAGACTTGCAGGTTGTGTTGCTGCCCTCAGTAGGTTCATTTCAAAATCCGCAGAACGCGCCCTACCTTTCTTCAAAATCTTGAAGAAGGCAGGTCCCATGAAGTGGACTCCGGAAGCGGAGGCAGCGTTGCAGGATTTGAAACGGTACCTGTCCTCCACTCCTACACTTGTCGCACCTAGACCACAGGAAAAGTTGTTGCTATACTTAGCGGCAACCAACCAGGTGGTTAGTGCTGCGTTAGTGGCGGAGAGGGAGTCCGACGAGGAGTCAGCATCACCGGCAAGCGAATCTAGCGACAAGCAGGGGGCTGTCCCGACGAGCTCTGGCCCCGACAAGGAAGACTCTGCGCAGGAGCAAGGAGAGGTGCGGAAGAAGATGGTGCAGCGCCCAGTGTATTTTGTAAGTTCCCTTCTCCAGGGGGCTAGATCAAGGTACTCTGGTGTGCAAAAATTGCTTTTCGGCCTCCTCATGGCCTCAAGAAAGCTGCGCCACTACTTCCAAGCCCATGAGATAACAGTGGTCACTCGCTTTCCGTTGAAGAGGATATTGCACAATCCAGAGGCAACAGGCAGGATCGTCGAGTGGGCACTGGAGCTGTCAAGCTTTGGACTCAAGTTTGAAAGTACTTCAACCATACAGAGCCGAGCTTTGGCAGAATTCATTGCTGAGTGGACCCCAACACCAGAAGATGAAGTTCAAGAAACAAGCGCACCCGTGCAAGAAGCGACAAGTGAATGGGTAATGTATTTTGACGGTGCTTTCTCGCTGTAAGGCGCCGGTGCCGGCGTGGTACTCATCGCGCCCACCGGAGAGCACCTCAAATATGTTATCCAGATGCACTTTCCCAGGGAGCAAGCGACAAACAACACTGCAGAATATGAAGGCTTGCTTGCCGGCCTCAGGATTGCGGCCGAACTTGGGATCAGAAAGCTGATTGTGCGGGGCGATTCTCAATTGGTGGTCCGACAAGTTAACAAGAGCTATCAGAGCCCTTTGATGGAAGCTTATGTCGATGAAGTGAGAAAGCTTGAAGAGCACTTTGAAGGTTTGCAGATGGAGCACATCCCGAGAGCTCAAAATGAGATTGCAGATGGCCTTTCAAAGTGCGCCGCGATGAAGTTACATGTGGAACCAGGGACCTTTTTGCTCAAGCTGACTCAGCCATCAGTTACACCATCAATTGGGCAGTCCAAGAAGAGAAAGTTGATCTCCGGCGACTACTTGCCGGCGGATCTCCCTGAACCCGCCGCCAAAGTTCCCAAGATCAACAACAACGCTGAGGAACAGTTTGCTCCTGCAAGCCCTCGGGCTTGTGCAGTTGAAGCAAGTGTTCCCGACAAGCCTCGCCCCGGCGAGCTTGCCGGGGGACCGTCAGCTCCGGCAGGACCAGAGGTCTTTGCCGTAGAAGCTGAGGTTCCCGCAGCGGCCCTCGAGCCTTTAGTCCTTGCCGTCGAGCCTCGGGCTCCGGCATGGGCGCAGCAGATCGTCCGTTTTTTGCAAACTGGAGAACTTCCCGACGACCCTCAAGAGATAGAAAAGATAACCAGGCAGTCAAGTATGTATCAGTTCGTGGATAACGAGCTATACAGAAGAAGACTCAACGGTGTCAGGTTGAAGTGCATCTCCAGAGAAGATGGACAGAAGCTGTTGGCAGAAATACACGGAGGCATATGCGGCCACCACATTGGCGCAAGGGCGCTTGCCGGGAAAGCTTTCCGGCAAGGGTTCTTTTGGCAAGAAGCCCTCCAAGATGCAACTGCACTAGTAACCAAGTGTGAAGCGTGCCAGTTCCATGCAAAGCAAATTCATCAGCCAGCTCAAGCTCTCCAAACAATCCCTTTGTCATGGCCCTTCTCGGTCTGGGGGCTCGATATCCTCGGCCCTTTCCCTCGCGCTGTCGGGGGCTTTGAGTACTTGTACGTTGCAATCGACAAGTTCACAAAGTGGCCAGAAGTAGAGCCGGTGAGGAAGGTGACAACACAGTCAGCAGTCAGGTTCTTCAGGTCGATTGTTTGCCGTTTCGGGATCCCGAACAGGATCATCACCGACAACGGTACGCAATTTACTAGTCGCACCTTCATGCAGTACGTCCAAGACCTTGGCGCCAAGGTCTGTTTCGCTTCTGTTGCTCACCCGAGGAGCAACGGCCAAGCGGAGAGGGCAAATGCTGAAGTGCTGCGCGGACTCAAGACAAGGACCTTTGACAGGCTGCGCAAGTGCGGAAGAAATTGGATAGAGGAGCTCCCGGCGGCTCTTTGGTCAATCAGAACGACACCAAGTCGAGCCACCGGACAGACACCTTTTGCTCTAGTCTATGGAGCAGAGGCAGTTCTCCCCACGGAACTCGTATACGGATCTCCTCGAGTACTCGCTTATGATGAGCTCGAGCAAGAGCAACTGCGACAAGATGACGCATTGCTCCTTGAGGAGGGACGTCTCCAGGCTGCTGTACGAGCTGCTCGATACCAGCAAGCTTTGCGCCGCTACCATAGCCGCAAAGTCAAGGCCAGGAGTCTCGAGGAAGGCGACCTTGTTCTTCGGCGTGTTCAGTCCGCCAAGAATTCCAGCAAGTTGACGCCGAAGTGGGAAGGCCCTTATCGGGTGAGACAAGTTACGAGGCCCGGCGCTGTCCGCCTCGAGACCGAAGAAGGCTTACCGGTGAGCAACTCCTGGAACATAGAGCATCTTCGCAAGTTTCACCCCTAAGGCGCGGTTGCCGTGATCCGCTCCGGCAACCACCTTTTGTACAAGCTTTGCCGCTGTTGCATGTAACCCTTTGTACAAAGCCGGGCGCAGACCCCGTGCATCAGTAAAGCTTTCGTGTTTTCGCATCAATTGCCTTTTGCATGCTTCTCTTTGCTATTTGCATGTTCTGTTTGGCATTTGATGCAACACTTGGATAAACGGTAAGCACTATTACGTCGAAAGGCAATATGGTTGTTTCCCTCTCCATTTCCTTTTTTTTCTTAAGCAGAAGGAACGTTCCTCGCGCACAAGTTTGCCGGGGGGGAAGGAGGGGGAGGAGGAACTAAGTGCTGTTCAAGTAAGAGAAGCCTTACCGAAAAGCAAGCAGTATGAGCAAGCAGCATATGAAAGATAAGTTGTTAGAATTTGACCAGCTCAAATTTTAAATTTTTGGTTGTCTTCCTTGAACGATCACACTTTGTATGGAAAACCTGTGCGCGGAGGAACCTACCCGTAGCTTGCCACACCCTTATCTTGTTTTCGAGTTCACTCAACGATTTAAGTGAGCTGCGACAAGTGTCGCGCCCTTGCCTCGTTTCCGAGTACGCTCAGCAAGCTAAGTGCGTTGCGACTAGCTGCGGCAAGGTTGCTTGCCGGCGAGGACCTTGGCCAGCAGGCTGCTTAGAGTCCAGCGCTCAGCGCTCGCGACAAGGGCCCCTTGCCGGCGAGCTCCCCGGGAGCGTAGGGTGAAAAACATACAAAGTCAAAGATTGGAACAAGGAAGATAACATTGCACTGATTGATCGAAGTAAAGCAAATATCTTACAAAGGATAGTTTGTCGCGATGGACTAATGAGTTCATAGTATAATGTGCAGCAACAAAAAGATAAAGATAAATGGGGCCCTAGTCTACGCGGTCGCCTTCCTTCCTGCCAAGCTTTGCCACCTTGGCGATGATGTGGCCGACCTGCTCCTTCAGGGCCTCCGTGTCTGCATCTGCCGGCAGGGTGCGAAGAACGTTCGTGAGGTTGATTCCCGGGTTGCGGTACACGATCTTCGTCAAGACCCGCTCCAGAGTTCCAGCGCAGAGCCGGCGCGACTCCTCGGCCAGCTGCGCGGGGATGCGGTTCCGGAGACCTGCAAGAGCTGGAGCGACGCCTCTGAAGAAGAGGCTGAGCTTGGCGCTGTGCGGGAGATCTGGATCCGGCGAGTAGATAAGATGTTCGACCTTCAACGCCAGCAACTCCTGGTCAATATTGGACGCAGAAGAAACCAGCTCTTCGGTCCACACTTCAATAGTCTGCCGGAAGAGCTCGGATGCCTTGTTGACGCTCTCCATCAAGGTTCGCTCCTTGCGGAGCTCATCCTTCAACTTGGTCTCCTGGGCCCGGGCAGCATCGAGCGATTCCTTCAGGGTGGTGACCTTCAGCTCCAAGTCCTCAATGGAGTCCTTGGCGGCCTTCAGCTCGTCGCCCCTCTTGGATAAACTCACCTAGAGCTCTGAGTTTGTGTGAGCATCCTTCTCGCGCTCCAAGATGAGCGCGGCAACCTTCTCGGCGCTCACCTTCATCGCCTTCTCCAGTTGTTCGACCTTGGCGGCGAGCTCTTTCTTGGCGTCCTCCGCGGCAACCGCGGCGGCTTTCGCCTCCTTCAGCTCCCCGCCAAGGACAGCCTCGCGAGCGGCAAGGTCTTCTTCATGGGAGTCCAGCTCAACCTTCCGCTGCGCGAGCTCTCCCTCTCGCCGGGACATCTCCACCCCGGCGAGGCGCTGCTGTTCATCGGCTTCAGCCTTCTCGAGTACCCACTCCTGGTACTCGCCGGCGAGGCGCTCACGCTCCTCCGCCACCTGGCGGAGGGCAGCCTGATTGGCGGCGCTGAGCTCCGCCGCACGCTTCTCCATCTCTACCGCGGCCTTGGCGGCAAGAGCCTCCCGGGAAGCGAGCTTTGCTTGCCTGGCCCGGTAAAGGGCCAGGAGCTGATGAAGCAACCGCTCCTCCTCGGGCCCCTCACCTCCACCGGGCGCCTGGACGATCTTCAGGCCTGCGGAGGCGAGGACTTCTCCGTCGAACGCCTCGCCCTCCGCAGGAGCTCGCGACGAAGACCCCCACGGCATCTGAATGAAGACGCCATTGGGGGCCTCGAGATAGAACCTCTGCTCTTCGCCGGCGGAGGGACCGGTGGCCGGTGCAGCATCAGATGCTCCCGCCGCCTCCGGGTCGGCGGTGCGGCCACCGTCCCCCTCCCCGGCCGCTGCGTCCGCAGCCGGAGCAGTCTCTTGCGCGGCCGGCTCGGCGGCCTCAGTTACCTCCTCGACGACTGGAGCGTCGTCGCCGCCGCCCTGCGCGTCCTCCTCCTCGAGGATAATCACCTCCGTCTCCATGGGCGCAGGAGGAGGAAGATCTGGAAAGAAGAAGAAGAGAAAGAAATTCGAGACTCAAGCAAATATCCAAAAAAGAGATAAGCCAAGAAGACAAGTTACAAAGATTACCTTGGCGGACGTCCTCAGCGGCGGGCTCCCTCGCCGGGGAGCTCGGCCTCGTCGGAGTAGTCGCCCTCGCCGGGGAACTTGGCCTCGGCGGGGTGGCCGCCCTTGCCGGGCTGCTCGTCCTTGGCGGGGTACTCTGCCTTGGCGGAGTACCCGCCCTTGACGGAGCACTCTCCCTTGCCGGAGAGTCCAGCCTTGGCGGGGATGGCGGGGCCTGCGCCTCCTCAGCTGTGGCCTCCGGGCGCTCTTCCCGCTGGGGCTCCTCCTCTGCGCGGAACAAGACAAGAAAAGTCAAGACACGAAGACAAAATCAAAGCCTCAGGCGTACCCCGACAAGCAAAAAGAGAACCCCAGACTTACGCTGGGGGCTGCGCTGCGGGCTGCGCTGGGGGCTGCTCATCGGAGCAGTACTCGAGTCCGGCAGGCTCGGCTCCGGCACACCCTCTGTTGCCGCTGCCGCTGAGCCTTCCGCGACCTCGGCCTCGGGCGCCTTGGCCTTCTTCGCTGCGCGGTGGGCCAGGGTCCTGAAATCAAAACAGTAAACAGAGTCAACATCAACAAAAGTTCAAGACAAAAATCAAGAAGATGTAGAATCTCGGATCCTTACTCCTGGTCCTCCTCGTCGTCCTCGCTCAGGGCGGAGAAGTCATACTCCACCGTGGGCGCGTCGACGCGAGGAGCGGGAGGTGAAGACTCCCTCGCGCGCTTGGTGTTCACCGGGGCTGGGGGCTGCGAAGACCCAGCCCCTGTGGCCGCCGGCGCCCGAGGAACGGGCGGAGCCGTCGCTCCGCTCCGAGAAGACCCCTGCCGGCTCGCTGCCGGCCTGCGGGGCGCCTCCGTCGTGGTCCGCGCACGGGCCGCCTCCGCTGCGGCTGGTGCGCCGGACGGCCTTGGCGCGGCTTGACTCCCCCGTGGAGCCGCCCGCCGAGGTGGCTGTTGCCGGGGCGCCTGCGCCCTCTCCCCCGTCGCCGCCTTGCGGAGGCGTTTTGCCGGGGACTGCTTCGGGCTTGCCGGGGGCGGGGAGCTCTCCGACGAGGAGAGGTCGTCGGCGTATAACTCCGTGGATCCGCCGGAGTCTTCGGCCTCCTCCTCCTCCTCCTCCTCTGCCCCGGCCGGCTCGCTGGGCCCAGCGTCCAGCACTGCGGCCCTCTTTCCCCTGGCGCCTCCGCCTCTCGCGGCGCCTCTACTCCCTCCGGCGGTGCCCTCCATTGCTGCGGCCTCCGTCGCGATCCCATGGATCCCGGAGTGCCTCAGTGAGGGGACCCCGGCAAGCGCGTCGGGTGGGAGGTTCAGCAACCTGCGGATCTCCGCCTCCTCCGCCTGGGTGGACGCCTCCTCGGCCTCCGCCTCCTCCGGCGAGAACCCGAAAACTCCTGCCGCCGCGGCCGCGGCGGCCTCCTCAGCCCGAGAAGCAATATAGGCGATTTCCTGGTCGGTGGTGTCCCGCGTGTGCAGCTTGAGGTCCTCCTTGTTACTCGCCACCTCGGTGAGGTTGTCGTAGAAGTTGAGGACGTCGATGGGCTTCGGGGCGATCCACGAGCGGTCCAAGCCATGCGAGTCGCACATGGGCATCATGGCAAGGATCCGGTCCCTCGCGGCGTTGTTGCAGAGCGGCACCACTTCCCGGGGAGTCCTGAACCACTCAGGGTGCGTCGGGTCGTACTTGAAGAGTTCTCGTACCATCCCGCGCAGCTCCAGAGTGGTGAAGTTGAAATTAAGCCCGGGGCGCAGCCTCATGATGTCTGCCGGGCCGCCGTACTCCCAGGCCGGCCTCTTCCGGTCTTGGAGAGGGGCGATGCGCCGGCGGAGGAAATCTGCGCCCACCTCGGCAACCGACAGCCGGGCCATCCGAAGACGAAGAATCCGGACGAGGGCGATGTCGAGCTTGACGTCGTCGGAGTCTAGATCACTCCAATCTCTGCCGCGCACAATGGGCGTCGTGCGCGGCGCAGTGAAGGCTTGCGGCTGGTCTTCTACAATCCAGCACCACTCCGCTCGCCATTCCTCCCACTTGCCGCGGAGCTCCCCCGGCAAGTACGCCCCTTTCTTATTAAGACGGAAGACCCAAGAAATTCCTCCGGAGAGGGGGGCATCGGCCTCGGCTCTAGGAGTGAAAAAGTGTCTAAAGAGGGCTACGTTGGGGTGGACTCCTATGAAGTTTTCGCACATATGTGCGAAAACGGCCATGGTGAGAATGGCGTTGGGGGTGAAGTCAAGCAGATGGAAGCCATATGTGTTCATGATATCACAGAAGAAGTTCGAAAAAGGAGGACAGAGACCACAATGGAAAAAGGCAGCAAAGAAGTGATACCCGCCGGGATAGTTGTCCTTGGCGACGGCCGGGTATGCTCGCGTGCGGGGATGCGCATCGGTTCCCTTGGACCAGAACAAGTAGTACTTGTTCCAGAGTTCCTGCACACCGAGCTTCGGCGGGAAGACGACGTGCCGCTTCCGGTAAGCGATGAGCTTGGCCGCTTGCTCGGATTTCTCCTTCTTGGACTTCTCCGCCTTCGCCTTGTCGGTCTTTGGGGCCATGGCGGACGCGGCGGAAGGAAGGGGACGAAGAGCTCGGCGGCGGCGGAGGTGTGGAGGCGGAGCGCAAGAAGGAATCTTTTGCAGGTGGAAGACGACGTAATGAGAGCGCAGGGAGGGGAACCGCGCCTGCTACCTCTGCTTTTATGGGGGAGTGGGGGGCGTTTCGCCCTTTCCATTAAGAGATCGTGGGCACGTCCCATCCCACGGCGCCGCAATCGACGCGTGCCGTTACCGTGGGGTGCGGCGGATATGGAAGTGGATTCGGCGCGCCGCGGGCCGCGGGTGCCCGTGCACTGTTTTGGGCCTGGCCCAACAGCGCTCGGCACCGTGTGTGGCCCAGGCCCGGGGGCTCCTGTCGGTGTACTAAGGTAGGGGTGCCTCAGTACCCCAACTTGTGCACGGGCAGTTGCAGTTTCCCGCGGCAAGGTTTACTGCGGGCTCGCCGGAGACCTTCCTGCTCCTTATTAAACCATTCAAAAACAAAGTATACAAGACATAAGACCGAGACCCCGGCAAGAGGAGCTTGCCGGGAAGGCCGTACCAGGCTCAAGACTGTTCCACTAACACAAGACCCTGGCAAGAGGAGCTTGCCAGGAAGACTAGAAGACATCGCCTCGGCGCTATGCGCGCCCCGGCAAGGGGCCCGGGGAGCGGCAAGTTCCCGGGCCCGGCAAGATCAAGGCCCCGGCAAGGTGCTTGCCGGGAAGGCTGCGCTGTGTGCCCACGCTCCAGCTCATCGGCCCACGCGTCGCCCTGGGGCCTATCCAGGGACGCGTGGCGGATGGCTGTGCAGCCTGGGGTACACGGTGGCACTCCACGGTGATAAATCCGTCGCCGTGGCGGACGAAGACGCTAAGGCGGGAGCTTTTGGGGTCGACGGCGACGGGCATTAAATGCCCTTGTCCCCCACTGTTAAAGTAGGTATAGACCACTGTTCTGTACTGTAGCTCCACTGTTCCCGCACTGTTACAACTACCACCTCTTTTACATTTTTACCCCTTTCTCCTACGTTGACACCTGTCGGTGACCCCTTGCACTATAAAAGGAGGCCCATGCACAACGTGGAGGGGGTTCGAAACCTAGATTACTCTCACGCACGGTGTAGCTGCTTCTTCAAGCTCCCGAGCACTCAACTCAATACACAACCAAGCAGGAGTAGGGTTTTACGCATCCGTGCGGCCCGAACCTGGGTAAAACTGCCCGCGTGTCTGCTTCGATCTGCTCTTTGTGCTCCCTCCGCCCTCGTACCGCACAGACAAGGGGCTCCGGTCCCATAGGTGCTCGTGGCGGACAGTTTCCCCCGACACTCGGATCAAATACCAAGATCCCGTTAAACGTGTTATTATGAAATAACCGCGGACAACGACCAGGGCCAGGCCCACCTGTCGCCTAGGTGGTCGCAACCCACCCTGTCGTTCCGCCACAAAGTAAACATCAGGGGGCTGCCGGGAACCCAGGCCCACCACTACCTGGGTGGAACCACCTGCCCCTTCAGCCCCCATCTCCGAATCATCATCATGTGTATGTAATAGTAAAGTATATACCCGTGATCACCACCCGAGTGATCACGGCCCGATAGTATAGCATGGCAGACGGACAAGAATGTAGGGCCACTGATGGAATACTAGCATCCTGTACTAAGCATTAGGATAGCAGGTAAGGTATCAACAGTGGTAGCAACAATGACAGGCTATGCAACCGAATAGGAATAACCGAACAGTAACATGCTACACTACTCTAATGCAAGCAGTAGAGAGAAGAATAGGCGATATCTGGTGATCAAAAGGGGGGGGGGGCTTGCCTGGTTGCTTTGGCAAGAAGGAGCGGTCGTCGTCGACGAAGTCGATCACAGTGGCACCGGCAGCGGTCTCAGTGTCTAGCGGAAAGAAGTAACGGAGGGGGAACACAATAAATAACAGAGCAAACAAAGCATCACAAAATATAACAAGGCAATACGCGGTGCCAGGGGTGATCTAACGCATGGATAGGTGATACTAGCGAATGTGGAAAACATCCGGGAAAGTATTCCCGGTGTTTGACGTTTTCGGACAGACGAACCAGATAGAGATTGTTGCGTGTTTGCTATGCTAGGGACGTGTGACGGACGAACCGGCAACGTATTCAGATTCGTCTCGTCGTTCTGAGCAACTTTCATATATAAATTATTTTCATCCGAGTTACAGATTATTTTATATTAATTTTTGAAGTTTTAAATAATTTTGAAGTTATTATTATTTCGAATTAAAAACAAAATATACTTTTTACACCTAGCTGCAGCTAGCCACAGTGGCTTACTGGTGGGACCAGAGGGCTGGGTTGACCCAGTCAACTAGTCCAGCCAGCAGTTGACCAGTCAACATATGTACAGTGTAACTGGGTCCCATGTGCCATTATCTTTAGTTAAAAAAGGTATTAAACAAGGATGACCGCACATGTCATTTGCTTAGGCTAAATTAGCACTAATTTACTAGCGTACTAACTAAGCCTAAACCTGACTTAAACAAGGGCCAGCCTCCATTAGCAAGAGCAACAAGCAGCAGCAGTAGTACCTACGCAGGGAGCAGGCTGCCGCAACTAAGAGCAGCCACAACAAGCAGTGTAGAGCAGCAGCAGAGCAGCCAAGCAGCCAGCCAGCAGTGCAGCGTCGACTGCACGCACTAGCATCAGCGGCGGGAAACGGCAAGGACGGCGACCGTTGCTCAGCAAGAAGCAACAGCAGCGGCAAGAGTACCAATAAATCACTAGCAGTAACAGCAAAGCAAAAGCAGCAGCGACACGCGGGAGCAGCGGCGAGCGATGGCATGCGCGCGACGGCGGTGTGGGTTGGCGAATAGGGGGCGCGGCCATGCGCGGGGTTCGTAGGGGCGGCGCACACGTGACACGGCCGCGTGCGCGATGCAGGCGACTTCGGGCGCGGGCGATGCGTGACGAGCGTGAGGTTGACCGCGGCGGCTACGACATCTACGGCGAGGAAACAACATGGAGGAGATGGGGCAATGAGCGGGGCCTCACAGCGGAGGTCGGAGGCGACTCGGGGCAGCCGGAGGAGGTCGAGGATGACGGCGAGATGCGGCGGTCAGAGGAAGAAGAAGAAGACCGCGTCGGCTACGCGGCTCCCTGGACTGATGAAGCGTCCTGAACGGAGGAAGTCGAGGGCGGTGGACCTCCTTGACGTGCTCCCGCACGCCGGAGGGGCCGGTGGACGTGTTGACGACGAAGAGGCAACGGTCACCGCGGATCTTTCGAACTCGAATTCGGGCAGTAGAGGAAGGAGGCGAAGGGGGAACGAGGGGGGAATTGAAGAGAGCGGTTTAGGGTTTCCAGAGGACGTATATATAGCCTCGGGGAGGCGACGTGGTGGCCATCCACGGGCATGGCGCCCTGGATGTGCGCCACGACCTCCTATCTCCTGTACAGAGGAGGAGGACGAGGTGAAGCTGGGCTGGGCTCCCACTGTGCACTCGAACCCAGTTGTGCAGTATAACTCTGGCCCATTTCCAATTTCTTTTATGTTAGCAATTTTTCTCTCCTACTTTCTATTTTAATTTAAAACTAAATGAGTTTTTTTTAATCTGAGACTTGGCACATAATTCAAGTACATTATTGTTAGGTGCCACAAAAATGTTTGAGGTCATACAAAAATGTTTAAATATTTTTTAGAAATTGAAAAGGTCATTTATTGTGTTGTTGGTTCACTAAAATAATTTCCAAGGGCAATTGGGGAACCCAAATAATGTTCAACTAGTTTTTAAAATTGCTTTGATATTATTTTAAATACTATGAAATATTTTATTTGCAACTTTGAAATCTAAATATTTGACTTGCATTCAAATTGGATTTGAATTTACTTAATAATTTTTTTTGTTATCAAGAGGCGGATTTTCTTAGTAATTCTTGATGACAAAGCACCATTAGTGTGGGTTACCGTAGCATGATTATCGGGGTGTTACAAATCTCCTCCACTAAGAAATCTCGTCCCGAGATTTAAGAGGTGAAGTAAAGGGGAAGTTCTGGTTACGAAATTCTAACGGATCTTCTCGGTCTTTGTTGCTCATCTCGAAGAGGTTGATCCATAGTGGTCATGTCTCCACTTCTCTGCTTCAGGTCGTCATGATGAAATCGTCCCCCTTTCTTCGGGAACTCCGTCGTACTTACGAAAGAATAAGGGGGTATTCCGGGAGAATGGACCTCTTCAAGGTTGGCTATCTCGTAGATAACAGCGGGGAAGGTGGCGGAAAGTAACCCTTGAATTGAAACTTAAGAAGATATTGAGAGAAAAGTAAGAAGGTACCATGAGAAGTTTCGGACGGGCAAGCAATCGTCCGATGTCTGAAACAACGCGTGAAAGGGGTTCATAGCAACGGGATTAAGTATAGTGTCTGATACCAGAATAGATCACGAGGAAGGTGGCCTGTGAATTACATACGAATTTAAGCATGAGGTATAGCTTTGGCAACAGGGGTGTACAGGAGAGTCAGGTTTCGATCCTGTGGAACTGTGGGTTATGGGCCCACCATGTGGGTTGAAAGTAGGAAGGGTGGTGACATCTTGCACAGAAAGCAAGGCATGTCAGAGGATAGTCTGTCAGCTAAGTTGGCAACAATGTCGGTACCAAGGACGGGGAACAAAGAGAACCATTTTCTTGCCCATTGTAACGAGGCGGACCAATAAGCAAGGTTCTCGTTCACCGGCAGTTAATGGAATGTTACAACAATAGTAGCGAGGTCTTACTAATAGAGTTGTACAACGAGGTGTTTACATAAGCAGAGAATTATTACTGCTTAGATTATATGTAGATCAAAGAAAGGTTAAACAAACAAATGGACAGGAAAATTGTGATTACACACAATTAATAGGGGTATATCATTCCCATGGTCAAGCGGAACATGGCATACAGGGTTGGAGAGCAAGTATCCAACCATTCAGATAAAGAGGCAAGGATTAATCAAGATGTTACCCATACAACGGTGTTTGGATAACTGACCAAGAAACATTTAGCATTGGGCTTCAAATGCTCTTGTTGAAAATCGGAGTACCACAGACATGCTTCGAGATAGCATTGGCATGGTCTTGAAGCAAAGGTCGGACTTGGATACACAAAGGATTCATCAGGAACAACTTATAGAAAAAGTATTACCATTTCCTCCTGGAAGAATGGCTATCCTTGCATAAGAAATTATAATGATGGGTCCTCCAGCCAGGGGTGCTAGGCATGACATCATATTACCGGATCAGCAAGGGACCAACATTATAACTACTGAAAAGTTGTCCCAACCATCATATCTGACCGAGATTCAGATCCGATTGGTGTCATGATACCTCAGACTCGGGATGTTCGAGAAGAAAAGGTGCAACACCAATCGACGAAATGACATTGCAAGATTCTCGGGAAATGAACTATGGGAGCGGGTTCCGAAACAATAGTTCTTCATTAAACCAAGGAGAGGATGAGGCGGTGGCTGATGGGCTCAGCGACAATTCACCGAGAATTCCAAACGGATGGATTTCCACAATAATGTGAACAAGAAGATGACACTCGTCATTTCAAATGATATAACGTTGTATGCTCGAGAAAAACATACACCATTAATCATTAGGTGAAAGGTGTGCCCGAGATATGACCTTAGGCAGCAAGATCAATGTTAGAGTGACGATTCAATAACCAACAGTCTAAGAACGAACTGTCGATCGTTAACTTCAAAGCAATAGGGTTGCTAGAAGTGCATAACTCAAGTAGCATCTTTAGCATATTGCTATCCCTGTTGAAAACAACACGGGGACCAAGGAAGAATGATGTTGGGGAGTAGTATCACTATACCAAGAATTCTGATGAGGTGGAGGAGTCTCGCAACATTCTTGACATAAAAGATGGTAATACTTCAAGATAGAACATATTACAAGTTGGAGAGTAAGTTTTAATCATAACGTGGACAAACTCGCGATGAAAGGAAGTCAAGGGTGTTGTCGATGATAATAGAAATCATCGAGGGCAAGGAGGGTATTTCTCATCATAAACTCTGTTGACGTCTCAGAAGAAGTCAAAGTATTGAAGGTGATCACGACACATTTGTCGGGAGGTTTCAAGAGGATGCAATCGAAGATCGGCTGCGCCAAGCAAGGGAATGACGAAGTGGCAAGTTATTGGATCAATATAAAATATGCAAGCTCGGAATCAAAGTTGCCTTACTGAACAAGCAACCAGATGCTGAAAGCTCGACGTAAGTTGTGCTCAATCTCTGAAGAATTCGTGCACCAAAGAAGGACGAGGTAGCACAGTCAAAGATAGCTAGACAACGGATGTACCCGATAGTCTAGGAATAAACCAGACTGAGTTTAAAAATTTCCCAGTAACATCTACTAGGGGTGTTGAATTTTTAGAGCAGATTTGATTTACTAAACGGTGTCCTCGGTTGACGGCAACCTAGAACCCGTAGAGTGATTACGACAAGCAAAGGTATTACTTCATCAAAAGTTCAAAAGGTGTAGTGCAAAGGCATGATATCCTCGAGATATCAAAGGGTAAAACTCGAAGGTAGAACATGATAGAAGTTGAACTAGGTCATTGACCTATGACAGTAGACGCTTTAACCTTGTCAATAATTGACGAGGCCTGGAATGGATTTATTCCAGATATATTGAATAAGGACAGCATGGTCGGAACCATAACTGCAAGGGATCAAATTTATTGATACCGAAAGAATTATTTAGATGTAAAATCATTTTGCAAGAAGCTCCGGAGACGGTCTACATCGTTTCCATGGGCATGAACACAAGCTCAAGGTCGACTCCCATTTCTCCAATGCATACGTTTCATTTACCTCTTGCTTTGATAAAACTGTAGTGTTGGAATTTCATTTGGTGGGACACCGGAAGAGTATGACATGTGAAAACTTTCGGGTTCTCACAGATTAAGGGAAGGCATAGGTTCAACCCATCGGGCATCTTAGTAACATATACCACAAGTTTCAAAAGTAAATACACATGCTCGAAAGCAGAGCATGGTTGGCCAAGCAGAGGATACAATTTACCAAAGGCATTATGTATCAGGGGAAGAACTCACAAGGTGATTGAATATGAAGGACACTGTCGGATAACAATCCAACAATGGATCGGGCGATCCACAACGGAGCTGATGTGAGTATCGGTACTCACTCAAAGGAAGAAAGATTGCAGAGGCATCAAATTCAAGAATCACCTGATTAGTCTGATGCTTAAATAGAAAGAAATTATGGTTTCCAAAACGAAGGATCAGAAGCATACACTCTGATCAAGGATGGATAAGTTGAAAACACTTAGTTGGAGAATCAAAAAAAGTTTGAATTGCCGAGAACCAACTCATGTCCGGAATGACGTGTGAGCCGGAAAGATAATTTTAAAAAGGATAACCTGATGACTTCGTGCATACGCACACATTGAATCAATAGGTTCAAAAATAGCTAAGACAAGGGATATTAACGAAGACTACTAGTCATATGGAATTAACCATAATGCAAGCAGGCAAGAATTTCAAGAGTAACCGGCTGTAGAGGATTTTCGAAAGATCGAAAAGTATTCAGAAGAATTTTGTGAGACACATGATCAATTGAGAAAAACGGATCCTCGATAAATGTGAGGAAATAACCGTAACGGTTTTCAAGCGAAATAAAACTACAAGACAGTAAACTCAAAGGATTCTCGGGACAACGAAGAATATTTCGAGGCATCTTGTAACAACAAGAGCGACGAGGAATGATCTTGAGAATGACAAGTGCATGCAGATATCCATAGGGATATATCGGTGGCAGATAATTGCAAAGGCGATGACCACAAGGGTCTCGGGAAAATATCGAGGGATATCCTCATAATCTTCTGACGAAACAGGTGATCTTCCAGAATGAGGGCTCTCCGGGAGAAATAGTTACGAGAACCTAGAGTCATAATTAGTAAAACCATTTAACCCGAATAGAAAAGAGATCAGATTCCCAGAGTAAAGATGAGGAATAAAAGATCCTAATACCATCCATTGGTGATGTGGGCCCGTAAGCCACACAACAAGTTAGTAAAAAAAAATTTCAAAGACTAGACTCAACTTCGGCCAAGGAGTTGGAAAGTGGGATTCCTACAGGCAGTCGGCTCTGATACCAACTTGTGACTCCCCCGATTTGACCGTACACTAATCATGCACGCGAATATGTACGACCAAGATCAGGGACTCACTGGAAGATATCACAACACAACTCTAGACACAAATTAAAATAATACAAGCTTTATATTACAAGCCAGGGGCCTCGAGGGCTCGAATACAAAAGCTCGAATACACAAGAGTCAGCGGAAGCAATAATATCTGAGTACAGACATAAGTTAAACAAGTTTGCCTTAAGAAGGCTAGCACAAAAGTAGCAACGATCGAAAAGGCAAGGTCTCCTGCCTGGGACCTCCTAACTACTCCTCGAAGCCGAACTCCATGTAGAAACATCATCGGGATCCTCTGGCTCCTGGACTCCACCGATCTGGTTGCATCAACCAGAAAGAAGAAGAAGGGGGAAAAGGGGGAGCAAAGCAACCGTGAGTACTCATCCAAAGTACTCGCAAGCAAGGATCTACACTACATATGCAATGGTATCTGTGTAAAGGGGGGGTAATATATGTGGGTTAAACTGCAGAATGCCAGAATAGGAGGGGGATAGCTAATCCAATCGAAGACTATGCTTCTGGCCACCTCCATCTTGCAGCAGAAGAAGAGAGTAGCTGGAAGTAACAAGTATCCTCGCTTCTGGCAGCCTCCGTCTTGCAGCAGTAGAATAGAATAGATGGTAAGTTCACCAAGTAACAACGTATAGCAATATCCTACTCGGCGATCCTCCCGCACATCACCCTGTGAGAGAGCAACCACCGAGTTGTATCTGGCACTGGTAAGGGTGTGTTTTATTAAGTATCCGGTTCTAGTTGTCATGAGGTCGGAGTACAACTCCGGGTCGTCCTTTTACCGAGGGACACGGCTATTCGAATAGATTAACTTCCCTGCAGGGATGCACCACGTAACCCAGCACGCTCGATCCCATTTGGCCGGACACACTTTCCAGGGTCATGCCCGGCCTCGGAAGATCAACACGTCGCAGCCCTACCTAAGCACAACAGAGAGGTCAGCACGCCGGTCTAAACCCTAAGCGCACGGGGGTCTGGGCCCATCGCCCAATGCACACCTGCACGTTGCGAGGGCGGCCGGTAAGCAGACCTAGCCTCTCCTTATACCAGAGTAGGCGTTCCGGTCCAATCTGGCGCGCACCGCTAAGTCGCTGACGTCAAGAAGGCTTCGGCTGATACCACGACGTCGAGTGCCCATAACTATTCCCACGTAGCTGGTTAGTGCGTATAGACCAAATGGTCAGACTCGGATCAAATACCAAGATCCCATTAAACGTGTTATTATGAAATAACCGCGGACAACGACCAGGGCCAGGCCCACCTGTCTCCTAGGTGGTCGCAACCCACCCTGTCGCTCCGCCACAAAGTAAACATCAGGGGGCTGCCGGGAACCCAGGCCCACCACTACCTGGGTGGAACCACCTGCCCCTTCAGCCCCCATCTCCGAATCATCATCATATGTATGTAATAGTAAAGTATATACCCATGATCACCGCCCGAGTGATCACGGCCCGATAGTATAGCATGGCAGACGGACAAGAATGTAGGGCCACTGATGGAATACTAGCATCCTATACTAAGCATTAGGATAGCAGGTAAGGTATCAACAGTGGTAGCAACAATGACAGGCTATGCAACCGAATAGGAATAACCAAACACTAACATGCTACACTACTCTAATGCAAGCAGTTGAGAGAAGAATAGGCGATATCTGGTGATCAAAAGGGGGGGGCTTGCCTGGTTGCTTTGGCAAGAAGGAGCGGTCATCGTCGACGTAGTCGATCACAGTGGCACCGGCAGCGGTCTCAGTGTCTAGCGGAAAGAAGTAACGGAGGGGGGACACAATAAATAACAGAGCAAACAAAGCATCACAAAATATAACAAGGCAATACGCGGTGCCAGGGGTGATCTAACGCATGGATAGGTGATACTAGCGAATGTGGAAAACATCCGGGAAAGTATTCCCGGTGTTTGACGTTTTCGGACAGACGAACCAGATAGAGATTGTTGCGTGTTTGCTATGCTAGGGACGTGTGACGGACAAACCGGCTACGTATTCAGATTCGTCTCGTCGTTCTGAGCAACTTTCATATATAAATTATTTTCATCCGAGTTACGGATTATTTTATATTAATTTTTGAAGTTTTAAATAATTTTGAAGTTATTATTATTTCGAATTAAAAACAAAATATACTTTTTACACCTAGCTGCAGCTAGCCACAGTGGCTTACTGGTGGGACCAGAGGGCTGGGTTGACCCAGTCAACTAGTCCAGTCAGCAGTTGACCAGTCAACATATGTACAGTGTAACTGGGTCCCATGTGCCATTATCTTTAGTTAAAAAAAGGTATTAAACAAGGATGACCGCACATGTCATTTGCTTAGGCTAAATTAGCACTAATTTACTAGCGTACTAACTAAGCCTAAACCTGACTTAAACAAGGGCCAGCCTCCATTAGCAAGAGCAACAAGCAGCAGCAGTAGTACCTACGCAGGGAGCAGGCAGCCGCAACTAAGAGCAGCCACAACAAGCAGTGTAGAGCAGCAGAAGCTGCAGCCAAGCAGCCAGCCAGCAGTGCAGCGTCGACTGCACGCACTAGCATCAGCGGCAGGAAACGGCAAGGACGGCGACCGTTGCTCAGCAAGAAGCAACAACAGCGGCAGGAAACGGCAAGGACGGCGACCGTTGCTCAGCAAGAAGCAACAGCAGCGGCAAGAGTACCAATAAATCACTAGCAGTAACAGCAAAGCAAAAGCAGCAGCGACACGCGGGAGCAGCGGCGAGCGATGGCATGCGCGCGGCGGCGGTGTGGGTTGGCGAACAGGGGGCGCGGCCATGCGCGGGGTTCGTAGGGGCGGCGCGCACGTGACACGGCCGCGTGCGCGATGCAGGCGACTTCGGGCGCGGGCGATGCGTGACGAGCGTGAGGTTGACCGCGGCGGCTACGACATCTACGGCGAGGAAACAACATGGAGGAGATGGGGCAATGAGCGGGGCCTCACAGCGGAGGTCGGAGGCGACTCGGGGCAGCCGGAGGAGGTCGAGGATGACGGCGAGATGCGGCGGTCAGAGGAAGAAGAAGAAGACCGTGTCGGCTACGCGGCTCCCTGGACTGATGAAGCGTCCTGAACGGAGGAAGTCGAGGGTGGTGGACCTCCTTGACGTGCTCCCGCACGCCGGAGGGGCCGGTGGACGTGTTGACGACGAAGAGGCAACGGTCACCGCGGATCTTCCGAGCTCGAATTCGGGCAGTAGAGGAAGGAGGCGAAGGGGGAACGAGGGGGGAATTGAAGAGAGTGGTTTAGGGTTTCCAGAGGACGTATATATAGCCTCGGGGAGGCGACGTGGTGGCCATCCACGGGCATGGCGCCCTGGATGTGCGCCACGACCTCCTATCTCCTGTACAGAGGAGGAGGACGAGGTGAAGGTGGGCTGGGCTCCCACTGTGCACTCAACCCAGTTGTGCAGTATAACTCTGGCCCATTTCCAATTTCTTTTATGTTAGCAATTTTTCTCTCCTACTTTCTATTTTAATTTAAAACTAAATGAGTTTTTTTTTAATCTGAGACTTGGCACATAATTTAAGTACATTATTGTTAGGTGCCACAAAAATGTTTGAGGTCATACAAAAATGTTTAAATATTTTTTAGAAATTGAAAAGGTCATTTATTGTGTTGTTGGTTCACTAAAATAATTTCCAAGGGCAATTGGGGAACCCAAATAATGTTCAACTAGTTTTTAAAATTGCTTTGATATTATTTTAAATACTATGAAATATTTTATTTTCAACTTTGAAATCTAAATATTTGACTTGCATTCAAATTGGATTTGAATTTACTTAATAAATTTTTTTGTTATCAAGAGGCGGATTTTCTTAGTAATTCTTGATGACAAAGCACCATTAGTGTGGGTTACCGTAGCATGATTATCGGGGTGTTACAGCCCCCAAGGCTAGTTTCATTAAAAAAACCTTTGGCTTGGCGGTCTGCAAAAGCCTCGAGTGTTTTTTGCTTGTTCTTTGCTTTCTTTTTTCTCTTTGCTTTCTTGAGAGTTTTATTTTGAAGTGGTGTCCTTTGCAAGACCAGCCTATAAATTAAATCCTTTCATGGCTCATATTTGAAGCCTCTCCGGGTCTCAACAACCCAATCTACTGAACGGCTCTCAGCCGTCGGAGAATAAACAAATTTCGTGGAATCATATCTTAACAGCGTTATGAACATATGGAGGTTGAAGTAAGCCAGCAATTTAAGTTATGTATTCAGGTATGGCTATGTTTATAACTATTAAACCGGCCCTGGGTTTTGACATCTGTCCCCAGTGGCGTTGGTGGGACACAGTGACCCACCCGGCGGTAATCCGCCGGGACACTTGTTTCTGTCTATATGCAGGATGCAGTTTATATTGATCTACGCGCGCCAACACCACCACAAGGATAAAATAAGGATTCCAACATTTGGAGAATCATCATATCATCAAAATACAAGCAGTACGCATGACAGCGCGACAGTTGGTACAATAAAACCGGCAGGAAAAGTGTTTGCTATCCTATTACAAAAAGCGGTGAGCCGGACAAGTGTCCAAGTATTTCTATCATAGGTACGCAAGTCGTCCGACGGACCAGTCTCCTTGGCCTTGCTGCTTCTGTGATTCCGGGTCATCCGTCGTCAGTTCTATGTCCTCCACTGTTTAAAAGTTCTGCGCCAACCAATCCAAGCCACACAGAGCTTCAAATTTAGCCGCCCCATCAATAAGATCAGTGGGATCAATTTCACGGGCAAAGGTATGCTTACTAACTGGAGGAATCAGATCCATCACTTTATAAGAAGGAGTGGACATCTTCTAATTTTCAGCATCATAAGCCGGCTGATATTTCAACAAGTCCGTCTCATCTGCAATCAAAGTGGCCAATGGCCGGATATCCTTGACACAAGCAGCGAAATCTTTATGATCAAAGGCTGAGCCGTCTTCCTTCAAACTTGGATACCCAGTAGCCAAGTCGGACATCTCCAGCTCTGGAAGCCATGCTTTAGCCCGGCTTAAAGCTGTGACAGCACCGGCTCTTGCGGATGACCGTTTGATTTTGTCAATCCTAGCAGGCAGAACGGAGAGTCTTCGCAAGATATCTACAAAGAATGTTGGTGCTTGGCTAGACGGAGAGATAACAGCCAGGGCACGCTGCGCCCCAGTGTACAATTGTTGCACGAGGGTATAGACGGCTTTCAGCTTCACAAGTGGATCCTTGCCAAGAATATTGCTTCTTTTGCCTACATAACCATTAAGTTGATCAGTAAACGGGTTATGTTCTCATAAGATTTTACAAATTGACTATGGCGGTTTACCAAAGATGGTTGTAGTCATTTCTGACACACGGTGTTTTAAGTCGGAGAGCTCCGTTGTCACCGCTTCAAGAGATGTTTCGGCTTTCTCAGCCCGTTGCACTAAAGCAGCCCTTTCTTTAGTCCATGCAAATTCCTCGGACTTAAGTTTAGCTTTTAAATCATTCACTTCAGTCAAGCTAAATTGGAATTTGGATTCAGCTTTCTAAGTTTCGGATTCTTGGTGCTTAAGCCATTCCCGAGCATCCTTCAGCTGTGCTTGTAATTCTGTAGTCGCTTCCTGAAACAGGTAAAGTAAACATGAGACGGATTAGCTGCCGGTTTAACAATGATTTAAGTCCCAAGCACTTTGCAAGCAAGCGCACTTGGCACTTGGGGGCTAATGGAGGTTGAAGTTTTTTCTAAGCCGGATTCATGTTATTAAGTCTCAAGCACTTTGCAAGCAAGAGCACTTGACCCATGGGGGCTAATGGAGGATGAAGTTTTTCTTTCTCGGCAGAATCCATGGTATTAAGTCCCAAGCACTTTGCAAGCAACAACACTTGGCACTTGGGGGCTAATGTGCATCGCTTTTACATATCAAGTTAATTATGGATGAAGTACAGGCAAGTTGTATAATAAGCACTGGCTCATCTAACCTGATTAAACCGGCCCTTAGGGGCTACACATGCAATGTTTCTTAAGAAGGGATGTTTTGGTTAAGTGATATGCCGATTTTAAAGTCAACAGAATATTCAATGTCATCATATCCACTAGACTTGGGGGCTAGAAGGACAGCTAGAAATTGCTCAAGAACTTTACCTCAAACTTTTGATGCATCTGCTTCACCATGTCGATTTCAAGATCACGATTGCTATGAACCTGACTGAGAAAACCAGACAAGACTTCGCCAGTACTTAACTGTGTGTACTGTGACATGTCAAACCTCACGCGCCCGCTCTCAGCAAGCTCTTGCTTAGCGGTGTGTTTGGCTAATACTGTTGGGTTGCCCGGTTCTCTGAAACTAGTGCCAATAAATGTAACATCTTCAGACCGGTCTTCGGCTGGTTCAGTGGGGGCAGGCGGTTCGGCAGGTGCAGTATTAGTCTGGGCAGGAGCAGTAGTGGCATCGGGTACCTCAGGAGGAGTATCGTGAGTAACTTCTTCAGCTGACTTTTGAGCATCTGTCGCTGACGCTTGTAGTGCCGGCTCAACAATATTGGGGTCAGCCACCGGTTTAGCCGCCCTGGCCCTCTTAATAGGTTTTGCTTGGCCTCTACATCAATAACAGTAAGTCGCTGCAAGAATATAAAGATCTAATGATTAAAATGAAATTGAGATAAGACATTTACCCAGGAGCAGTCTTGAAAGCCAGAAGTTGACACTGAGATGAATCGCCGGAGGACGAACGGGAAATTTCTTGTTTATTTTGAATGAGATGAGTTCAGGGATTACTGAATAAAGGCCCATTGGCAGAGGGTAGGAGCTTATGAATGGAAGTACCTCATTTCGACGTTTTTTGTCGAGGCGGAATGTTGGGTAAACCGGAGGACAATTCCTCCTCTTCGGAGTTTCGGGTCCGACGGCAGTTCTCGTGTTGCTGTTGCTTCAAAAGAGAGTGAGGATCTAAATGAGCTGAAGGGTGTGAAAAGCTTACTTTCCGAATAACTCGTCAAACTTTTTGTCTTGGCAAGGATTCTGAGCCGGAGGAAATAGTAATTACCTCTTCGTCTGCGGCCTGACTAACCTCCGTGTCATCCTCGCAATAATCAGTGTCAATAAGATAGTTGAAATAAGAGCCAAGAGAGTCGAGGATTACCTCCGACTCGGTGCCATAATTCAGTTCAAACTAAATAGAAGCAGTGGTTTTCTTCTTAGTCTTCTTAACAGCTCTTTTGGCGGCTTTCTTGGCGGCTCTGGCTTTTTTGGCGGCCTCATGATCATAAGTTTTCTTCCAGAAGGCCGACTTAGCCTGTGAGGAGTGACGAATTAACATTGGCAATGGAGTCGAATTATAAAGGACAATAGTCAAAATTTAGAGTTACCTCTGGAGCCGGGTTAGATTTGCAGAAAGGCAACAGGCCCACTTTGCCGCAATCAGGCAAAGATTCATTTAAAACAGTTTTTGTCATATCTGTGATGACATTTTCCTCCACGTCCTCAGAGTTATGGCGCAAGGGATCATTCTTCTCTCCAGTATATTCGCACATTAAGACCTACGGCTTAATGGAATAATTCGCAAAGCAAGCCAGCATCGAGCTAAATCGATTCCAGTTAAACCATTTCCAAGAAGGGCATTAACTTTTGACAGAGTGGGGGCAATTGACTCGCGTTCTGCAGGGGTGAATTTTTCAGCAAGATGATGATTGGTATCTAAACGTTGAGGACGGAAACCCGGCAAAGGATGTTCATCAGCCAGAGAGGTATCTTTGTAGTAAAACCAGGTCTTGTTCCAGTCTTTCGGATGACTCGGCTGATAGGCAAAAGGAAAAATAGAGTCTCTTCTTCTTTGGATAGAGACAACCCCAAGCTCCAGGCTAGGACCATTGGTAAATTCATTCTGGCGTTTCAAGTAAAAGAATTCTCTGAAAAGCAAGATGCTGGCTTCCTCTTGAAGCTATACTTCACAAAAAACATGGAAATTGCATATATTTGACACGGAATTGGGTCCGATGTCTTGGGGATGGAGCTGGAAGAAGTGCAGGACATCTCTGAAGAATTTAGAGCTAGGTGGTGAGAAACCCCGACTCATATGGTCAGTAAAAACGACCACTTCATCATCCGTGGGTGCAGGTCTTGCTTCGCCCGGGTTAGGCGCACGGTAAGGCATAATTGGAGCGTTGGGCAGAAATCCGACTCTGAGAAAGTCGGCGAGTGTAGCTTCAGTGACAATGGAGGGAACCCAGTTGCAAGTTGTGACTGTCTTCGGCGGCATTATGAACAAACAGACCTAACAGGTAAAAAATGTGCCAGTTTAGAAGAGCCGGAGATAAGGCATGGCTACAAGTTCAGCATGGCGGCTTACATGGGGCCTAATGGCATAAGAGTAATCATAAACTGGAAAAGTAAGCTGCCATGGCAAATACAAGTGTTTAGGAAAGTAAAATTTATCAAAGTCTGGAAAAAATAGCTTTCACAGATTGCGGCGGAAATTTTGGATCTACGACTGTTCAAAAATCAAGATTAAATGACGAACAGACAAAAACTTCATAATGATATAATGCAGTTCTAAGAGATGAATCCAGTTATTAGCAGAGATGAGATTTTACAGTAGTGATTAGAGAGATGCTATCAAACATCGGAATACACAGAGGCATCGAAGGTTCAGAAGAAGAAACCATAGTTGCAGAGGAAGAAAAAGAAGAACTCGAAAGAACTTCACAGGAACCCTAATGGATCTGGCGGAGAAAGGCAAGAATGTACCTGTGCAGGCAAGACGACGGCGGCGGTGCGCGGAAGAGGCCTGATCACGATGGGTTGGTGTGGCGGCTGTCAGTAAGGATGAAGCAGAGGGCGATGGCGCCAGCGAAGCTCGGTTACAGGTACGACGCGAGGAAGAAGATGAAGAAAGGGAGACGAAGGAGAGAATGGAAAGGGACCTTCGGTCCTATTTATAAACCAAGTGGATAAAGTCAGGCACGAAAAACGAGGAGATGGAGAAAAAGATAAATAACTATGCAGGCGCCTCGATTCTCGGAATACCAATAAATACGGAAGATTTGTTAAAATCTGGACCGTTTGCAAGTAAGTGATGTCACGACGGGTTAACGTTATTTCAAAAGCTGACGTCATGGCGGGTCAATATTATTTCAAAAGCAAGATGGCGGCGGTTTACAGTCTATCACAAGAAGATGAGGGAAGATTGACATGAACAAGTTGAAGATCAACCTGGGGCCTAATGTTGGGGATATAAGTATTTCATATAACCCGCCCAGGAGGGGCCGGGTTACCCAACAACGGTTTATCAGACCAGCCCAGAAGCATGTTAAGACGGCGGTTCAGATAAGGGCCCAAGGCCCGCGGTGGCTTAAGGCCTGTAAGTATCAAACCGCCATATATGTAACTTGTAGTGTAAGGCATGTAAGATGAGTCATCGAGCCAGACACGATTGTATGAGCCGGCCGGGACTCCGTAGGCCGCAGGGCATCAACCCGTGTATATAAGGGGACGACCTGGCAGCGGCTTAGGGCAAGAAACAAGAGATCAAGAGCTAGGCAAGCGCATCCGCGACCTAGCAATCGACACCCCAGCAATCCCATCCTAAACTGGAGTAGGTTTTACCCTCACCGCAGGGGCCGAACCAGTATAAACTCCCCGTGTCCTTTGTTCCGTTCTTAACCCGTTTAAGCTAACCACGTCGCTATGTCTCCACAATCAAGTCCTTACCTTAGGACATCTGCCCTGACACTTCCACGACACTTTGCTTTGTGTGATTTGGGTGCAAGTGTCTCCACTATCCCAAAAACTTGGAGTGATTTGTTAGGTTTCCATGAGCTTGAGGATTGTTATTTATATTTGCATCTTGCGGATTCTACCATTAAGAAACCTATGGGAAGGATTAATCATGTTCTTATTGTTGCCAATAGGAATTATGTGCCCGTAGATTTCATTGTTCTTGATATAGATTGCAATCCTTCATGTCCTATTATTCTTGGTAGACCTTTCCTTAGAACGATTGGTGCAATTATTGATATGAAGGAAGGAAATATTAGATTCCAATTTCCGTTAAGGAAAGGCATGGAACACTTCCCTAGAAAGAAAATTAAATTACCCTATGAATCTATTATGAGAGCCACTTATGGATTGCCTTCCAAAGATGTCAATACCTAGATCTATCCATGTATCGGGCATGGCTAGGGGCGTAAAACGAGAGCGCTTGTTGGGAGGCAACCCAATTTTATATTTTTTGTTTTTGGTTCTGTTTAGGAATAAATATTGCATCTAGCTTCTGTTTAGATGTGGTTTTGTGTTTTAATTAGTATTTGTGCCAAGTATAACATTCGGGAAGACTTTTGTGAAGTTTATATGATCTTGCTGTGGAAAAAATAGAATCGTTAGCGCTCGCTAGAATGCTCACCAGATTTTGCTGGAGTGTGATATTTAGTTGATTCTTTTTGTACATGATTAATAGACAAATTCCTCACGTTTACCATATTATTTCAATTTTTTTTGGAGTTACATAAGTATGCGAAAGTTACAGATTACTACAGACTGTTCTGTTTTTGACAGATTCTATTTTTCGTGTGTTGTTTGCTTATTTTGATGAATGTATGAGTAGTATTGGGGAGTATGAATCATAGAGAAGTTGGAATACAGTAGGTTTAACACCAATATAAACAAAGAATGAGTTCATTACAGTACCTTTGAGTGGTGGTTTGTTTTCTTATAGTAACGGAGCGCACGAGATTTTTGTCTAAGTTTTGTGTTGTGAAGTTCTCAAGTTTTGAGTATTGCTTTGATGGACTATGGAACAAAGAGTGCCAAGAGCCTAAGCTTGGGGATGCCCAAGGCACCCCAAGGTAAAATTCAAGGACAACCAGAAGCCTAAGCTTGGGGATGCCCCGAGAAGGCATCCCCTCTTTCGTCTTTATCTATCAGTAACTATACTCGGAGCTATATTTTTATTCACCACATGATATGTGCTTTACTTGGAGCGTCATGTATCATTTGAGTCTCTGCTTGTTAGTTTGCCACAATCATCCTTGCTGGACACACCTTTTTGAGAGAGATAAATATGGCCTAGGAATTGTTAGAACACTCTATGTGCTTCCCTTATATCTTCTGAGTTGAATAGTATTTGCTCTAGTGCTTCACTTATATATTTTAGAGCACGGTGGTAATTATATTTTGTAGAAATTGTTGATCTCTCATGCTTCACTTATATCCTTTTGAGAGTCTATTAAAACAGCATGGTAATGTGCTTTGGCTATAAAACTAGCCTTCACATGATATGCATCCAAGATCGATGTAGTAAAAACTTTCATACTAAGTGCATTGAATATGAAGAGAAGTTGGATGCTTGATAATTGTTTTGAGATATGAGGATAGTAATATTAGAGTCATGCTAGTGGAGTTATTATGAAATTGAGAAATACTTGTGTTAAAGTTAGTGATTCCCGTAGCATGCACGTATGGTGAACCACTATGTGACGAAGTTAGAGCATGAGGTATTTGTAGAGTGTCATCCTTTGTGTGGAGGTCGGGGGCGCGCGATGGTTAACTCCTACCAACCTCCCCCTAGGAGCATGCGTTGATTGCTTTGTTTTGATGACTCGTAAATTTTTGCAATAAGTATATGAGTTCTTGTGACTAATGTTGAGTCCATGGATTATACGCACTCTCACCCTTCCACCATTGCTAGCCTCTCTTGTACCGCACAACTTTCGCTAATACCATACACCCACTATATACCTTCCTCAAAACAGCCACCATATATCTTCCTCAAAACAGCCATCATACCTACCTATCATGGCATTTCCAAAGCCATTCCGAGATATATTGCCATGCAACTTTCCACCGTTCCGTTCATATGACACGCTTCATATTGTCATATTGCCATGAATGATCATTTAGTTGACATCGTATTTGTGGCAAGGCCACCATGCATAACTTTTCATACATGTCACTCTTGATTCATTGCACATCCCGGTACATCGCCGGAGGCATTCATATAGGGTCATACTATGTTCTAGTATCGAGTTGTAATATCGAGTTGTAATTCAATATAAGTGTGATGATCATCATTATTAGAGCATTGTCCCATGTGAGGAAAGGCCGAACAAAAGAAAAGGCCCCTCCCAAAAAAAGAAGAAGCAGAAAAAAGGGACAATTGCTACTATCTTTTTCCACACTTGTGCTTCAAAGTAGCACCATGTTCTTCATGATAGAGAGTCTCATGTTTAGTCACTTTCATATACTAGTGGGAATTTTCATTATAGAACTTGGCTTGTATATTCCAACGATGGGCTTCCTCAAATGCCCTAGGTCTTCGTGAGCAAGCAAGTTGGTTGCACACCCACTTAGTTTCTTTTGTTGAGCTTTCATACATATTTAGCTCTAGTGCATCCGTTGCATGGCAATCCCTACTCACTCAAATTGATATCTATTGATGGGCACCTCCATAGCCCATTGATACGCCTAGTCGATGTGAGACTATCTCTCTCCTTTTTGTCTTCTCCACAACCACCATTCTATTCCACATAGTGCTATATCCATGGCTCACGCTCATGTATTGCGTGAAAGTTGAAAGGTCTGAAAAAATAGTCAATACCTAGATCTATCCATGTATCGTGCCTAGCTAGGGGCGTAAAACAAGAGCGCTTGTTGGGAGGCAACCCAATTTTATATTTTTTGTTTTTGCTTCTGTTTAGGAATAAATATTGCATCTAGCTTCTGTTTAGATGTAGTTTTGTGTTTTAATTAGTGTTTGTGCCAAGTATAACATTCGGGAAGACTTGTGTGAAGTTTATATGATCTTGCTGTGGAAAAAATAGAATTGTTACTTTTCCGCTTTTACTTTCTGTTCTTATATCCAAAAATACCAAAAATATCAAACTATCCTATCTATCAGATCTCACTTTCGTAAGTGACCGTAAAGGGATTGATAACCCCTTATCGCGTTGGCTGCGAAGTTCTTATTTGTTTGTGCAGGTGCAAGGGACTCGCGCATGGTCTCCTACTGGATTGATACCTTGGTTCTCAAAAGTTGAGGGAAATACTTACTCTACTATGCTGCATCACCCTTTGCTCTTTGAGGGAATACAACGCAAGCTCGAGAAGTAGCACCATCCGATGTGGATGTACTCGGGCGTCGACAATACTTCTCGGATCCACCCAGAGGAATCCGCCGCGAAGACGGTGGAATTGTGCCTGAAGTGCATAACAGGGAACAAGGACAACCCTCGGGGGACCGGAAGGGTTCGCCCGTTTGACACAGCCCACCAACCAGACAAGGTTCGGCCACAGTGTCCGAGTGGATTTTATGTTTCTTTTTTGTGGATGCCTGATGAATCTGACTGGTGTGTGATCGTTCTTCTTTTCCACAGATCTATACTGAAATGTATTCGGTGCCCAACGGCGAGCAGGTCCAGGAGGGGGAAGAGGGCGTAGGCGAAGCTTCTGACTGGAAGTCTGGCGAGGAGACGGGGGAGGAGAGCGAGGACTCCAGCAGCGGCGAGGAGGTCAGTCACCTCCCCACGTCAAGAAGCGCTCCAAGGAGAAGCACGACCCAGAAGCCGCGCGTACCAGGGCGGGCCCTTCCAGCTCCCAGGTGCAGAAGCACACTTGCACGTCCACTCCGGATCCGACTGAGAAAGCACCAAAGCAGCCCAAGGTCGCCGCTTCCAAACCCCGGAAGGCCTTGCCGAAGATCAAAGTGGACGTCCCAATTGCCTCCACATAAGTGTTACTCTGTTTCATTCTTCTTCCATTTTGGAGGCCAGATTTGCCTTTGTCGACTCACTTTCTGCGAAATTTTCAGGGCTGCTGCTTATGCGACTTCGATGGATGTCGATAAGGGTCGAGATGATGAGGAGACCACAGATGCAGCCACGTCCCACCCAGGCGTAGATTCTTGACTATGCTTTGCCTTTTACCATTTTGGATTGTCAGTCGACTGAATTTCTTCTTGATTGTTTTCTGAAGGGCCACACAATGTCATTGAGCTTCCTGATGACGATGATGACGAGGAGGATAGCGTGGAGGTGACTCGATGAGGCACGGGAAGGAGGGGTCAGAAGAAGCCCTCTGGCTCTGAGGCTCAGCAACAGGGGGACATGGCTCGGACCACGGTCTCCTTTGCTGCTCCCGTGTCGACTGGTCGTCCCTCTACGTCAACTGTTCCTGCTGTTGACCCTGTGACTGCTCCGACTGCCCCACCATCCGTGCTTTTCACCACCCATCACGTGCTGGAGGACCCCGTGAGTGCGGCCAAGGAGGCCGTCCATCAGGCGGGATTGATGATGGAGCGGATGAAGGTGGCGTATGAGGCTAGGATGGCTGCCTATAATGCCAGCTCGGCTCTTCGAACCAATGTCCAGTTTTGTCTTTTCCGACTGGCTTGTTGTGTTGTTGGAATTTTCGTTCTGAAAACTGTCGCTTTGTTCTTAAGATGATGTTACACCCACTGGGTGTTCTTGATTTTCTTGAACTTTAGCTCTTGTAATCCAATCAGTCTTGTGTCGGTTGGACCAGTGGGGGCACGCTGAGTGCACCCACTGGGTGTAGTCCCCGAGCCAACGGTCAACTGAAATTGGTCGGCTGTGGTCTTAGAAATTGTCTTGATTATTTGTTTCGAACACTTCTCACTCGCACAGGACTGATCCGGCCGAGTGAGAACCAGTGGGGGCACGCTCAGTGCACCCACAGGGTGTAGTCCCTGAGACCGTGGTCGACTACTGGTAGTTGGCTGCGGTCTAAGAAAGAAATACATCTGTCTAACCTTTTTTTAGCTCGGGAAGGACTGATCCGGCCAAGTGAGAACCAGTGGGGGCACGCTTAGTGCACCCACTGGGTGTAGTTGATGGCTTCTCGCCCCTCGTTGGTTACCCCAAGTGGAAGGTTTGAGATGCAGTGTAGCGGTAGTTTTCCCTTGGCAAAGATACCAAGGATCGATTTCCCCTGAGACTCCAAGGTTCAACAAGAAGGTGTCAACTGCTAACGGTGCCAGATATTAGCAATCAACTGGACCTGCACACAGATACAAATAACTTTGCTCCCAACGAGTACAGAGAGGTTGTCAATCCCTCCGGCCTTGTCGTTTACAAAGGATCAAACGCAAGAGATAATAGTGATAGGTATAATTGCAACTAGTAAGTAAAAGCAGAAAGTAAATAGCGGATGTGATCAGTGATGGTAATATGGACTGGGGTCCCATGATGTTCACTAGTGATGTCTCTCTCCCAAAAGACGATAAAACAGCTATGTGAGGTAAACGAATTACAGCTGGGTAATTGACAGAATTACGTGCGCAAACCAATGCTAACTATGTTGCAAGAAAGGTAGAGGTTCAAAGCATGGGCGGTACACCAAGGCAAGTAGACCGAAATCCATCTGCATCTACTACTAATCATCCACCTTGAGATATCTATCCAAGACATCTCGCTGGTATTAAGTTGCGAGTCCCACCCATAGTGTAAACTCAAAGCAATAGACAACTGCATTAAAAGAACTTTGCGTAAAGTAAACAATCCTTGCACCCGCGGGTACAAGCACCGTTGTTTTCCCCCTTGTGGCAACAACACATCCCCTAGACTCATGTTTCTGTCACTCAAGCTAGTCATCGAGGGGCATGAACCCACAATCAAGCATAACATTCCCTCTTGGAGTTACTACCTACTACTCGGCCAAAGCAATAAATAGCAATGGAGAACATGCAAGAATTACTTACGAACATAAATATAAAAGAGGTGAATCAAATATATTACTCAAACACAATCTGAACATAATCTCATAATCCATCGGATCCCAGCAAACTCAACATAGCAACAGCATAAGGATTACATATGTGCCTCGATCATGTAGGGCAGCTCACGAGGTCTAATTAGTGAAGCACAAGAAGGGGAGGAGAACATCACATAGCTACTGGTCATGGACCCATGGTCCCAGGGAGACTACTCACAACTCATCCGGGAGGCGTCCATGGTGGTGGAGAGGCTCCCGGTGGTGATCCTCCCCTCCTGCAGGGTGCCAGGAAGAGTTCTCCTGGTGCTCCCGATCTTGGAAGCGCGGCGGCGGCGGAACAGAGATGAGATCGCCGAAAAGGGTTCCGTCCTCGAGGGTTTCGGGACGCGTGTTAAATATATGCCAAAGGGGGGCATCAGCGGAGACCTGGGGGGCCCAGGCGCCGCCCCCGGCGCGGCCAGGAGGGGGGCCGCGCCACCAGGGCGCCTGGAGCCCTTGTTGCCCCCTCCGGCCCTACTTTGGCCGCCAGGAAGCTTCTGGAACGCTGATTTTTTATATAATTTTTCTGGGATTTTTCTGGCAGTTTACGTGATGGGAAAACCTGAAATACAAAAACAGCAGAAAACAGAAACTGGCACTGGGGTGCACTGACTTAATAGGTTAGTCCAAATATGATCAAAAGTGTATGGAAGTGTATAAATATCATAGCAATATCACACAAAAGAGGCATGGAGCAAGCAGAAATTATAGATACGTTTTGGACGTATCAACATCCCCAAGCTTAATTCCTGCTCGTCCTCGAGTAGGTAAATGATAACAAGCATAATTTCTGTGGTGACATGCTATTAACCATATAAGGACTTTTCATAGTCACATGACAAAAGCTTACTGAGACAATGAATCTGTAGTAATTAAGTTGCCTCATGAGAAAATCACAAAGAACTGAAAGTTTCACAATATGATACTGAAACATCAAATAGATTTGTAATGAGCATGGTGTGCAAATATGATAAAGTGGTATCTCGCTTGCCCCCTTTAGTGAAGCAAAACATAAATGCAGGGGCACCTTCAAGGTTTAAGTGACGACTAGATACAATGCTTTCAGAATAAACGATATCATAATCATGCAAAAGACAATGCTACTTTGGGACAATGCACATTACACTCAGAATGACAATCATGCTCTCAGTAGTTGGTGCTTAAAGAAGGCAGAGACTCTCGAACCGTGGCTTTTGTTGGCAAGGTTGAAAACCCGTGGTCGGAAACAAAGACAAAGCATCTACTAGAGCTCTTGGTTTTAAAAACAGAAGTAAAAATTATTTTTTTGGATATGCATGTTTCGTCAACGAATGCTAGCAGATAACTCAATTACTTCTCGAGCTGGACAAGTTTCGAGGAACGGCTCCCGAATGAGGACGATCACATCATCTTAATCTCCTTTGTTTATCACTGCCAAAGTTTTCTGATTTCTCATGAACAAAGCGTGAAGGAGGGTTTGTTTGTTTATATTATTTTTTTAATGAGCCGGGCGCACTCTATGCCAGTTCCTTCTCGTACTATGGGTTTGCACATTAGACATGCAATCCGGGGTGAAGCTTGTCCAACTTAAAAAGATCATGAATTAACTACTACTTCCTCATGAACTAAAACAGAGGCACAACATAGAAATGCTTTTTTTTGAATAATTTCGAGATGGTACATGAAAGTCTTCGTTAGGAATGGCAGGTAAATACCATGTATAGGAAGGTATGGTGGACTCATATGGCATAACTGGTTTAAAGGATTTTGGATGCACAAGCAGTCAGTCCGCTTAGTACAGGTGGAGGTTAGCAAAAGACTGGGAGCGACCAACTAAGAGAGCAATGACGGTCATAATCATGCGGAGCGACAAAGCAACATTGAATCAGGCATGGAAGTTATATCGCTACTCAGAAATTAAAGATCATCAAGGCTTGACAGACTTTCTTTACAGTCTTAAATATGCGCGAGCATACGCCAAGTCAATCAAAATAAATTCTTGAAGGAAGATATCACTAAACCATACCACATCATAGGCAAACAAATCATGTTGGTACTCCAATAACACATTGGGAACCCCCCGGCTATTTGAGACTAACCATAAGAAAACATGAACTACTAAGCTCCATTATGCACGTAGCATTTTTATCATAGACATATCGACCAATGCAACAGAAGCCAACTCTCTTAACAAGATAAGCATGATAAATAAAGAGAGTTCTAGCGACCAACTAAACAAAAGCTCTCTAAAAAGATAAGCATGAAAACTGAGAGCTGAACATGACAGTAGCTATTGAAAGACCAAGAACATACACAGCAAAGATAGACATGAAATTTCTATGTTGTGTTCTTGGTTGAAGTGGAGCGTGTTTCTCTCCCACACAAAGAAAGCTGATGTCCAACTCGTTATGAAAAAAGCAAGCAAAGCTAAAGGAAACTAAAAGCAAGACGCTCCAAGCATAGCACATAACACATGAAGTGATAAAAATATAGTGGAACGAAAGACGAACTGATAATGTTGATGGAGAAGGGGATGCACGGGCGCATCCCCAAGCTTAGATGCTTGAGTCTCCTTGAATATTTCTTGGGGGTGCATGGGGGCATCCCCAAGCTTGAGCGTTTGACACTCCTGAATCTTTTTATCATCTTCCCTCGCACACTTGAAAACTCCCTTCATACATAACTCATCATAATCTGATTAGCGAGGTTAGTACCCATAATAAAATAATTGTTCCTTGTTGGAAATAAGGATATTATTGAAGGTCTATTGTTTCTCAAGATTGCCAAAAGGTTTTTGCAAAGAAAAAGCAAGCTCAAGGTTTGCAAAATTAAGGAAAGGCAAAACAGGACAGAATCTGTGAAAAACAGACCAGCAGGTAGTAAATGATTTTTTCGGGGCACTTTTGCAACTCTAATAAAAAAACTCAGAACAGACGCCCGAAAGACAATTGTATAGAGCACGCTGTCGAAACAATTCAGACCAAAAAGATGATCTGGTGATTTTATACGAATTTTTCTGTCCAAGGACAGAATCTGTTTCCTGGACAGCACGTCACAACTTTTGAACTTTCTTGCAATCAGAGGCTACACTTGGCACAAAGTTGAAAAGTAAAGATACAATGATGATGCTACTGCAGTAACAACATCAAGACACAACAAAAGCAAAACAAAAATTTTATTCATTGTGGGCTGCCTCCCAAAAGCGCTTTCTTTTATGCCTTTAAGCTAGGCATAATGCAAAGAGATCAAGTTGTATCAATTGAACCATCATCAAGATCATCAAAAAGCTCTTCAATAGTACAACTAGTCTTAAGAGGACTTTCAAATAAAGGCCTCATAGAGATACTTCTAGGGAGAAGACCAAAAGGAAAAAAGCCGAGGGAAGATTCATTTATAAATTTATCAAAGAGAGGTGTTTCTTCCAAAGTCTTCACAGTTTCAACCCCTTTGGCAATAGATGGATTACTTTTAGAGCGTGGAGCCTTTGGAACGTGAACGAACTTAGGCTCCTTCTTTGCCGGAGTTTCTACCTTTTTGGTTTTGATTGAGGAGAAAGTAGTTCCTAGAGTATCAAAGATTTCCTCAATTTTGTCTATCCTAGAAGAGTCCAAGTCATGGGATTTGATGGTCTCCAAAGTTTTGAAAATTTTATGCATGGAGCTATCAAGCCTATTCAAATTCCCTTGGATCTTACGATCCAACTCATTTATCTTATTAATGTTTGGCATCTCTAGCTCTATCTTTTCAAGTTTTTTCATAATGTGAGCTAGGGTGATGTCCTCTTGAATGCTAACAACAGGGGGATTCCCAACAAGATTTTCAATAACACTAAGAAACTCCCAAACTGGGGCCTCTAGGAAATTCCCATTAATAGCAGAATCTAGAATAAACCTACTCCAAGAAGTAATTCCAACATAAAAATTTCTAAGCAGGATAGTAGTAGATTGTTTCTTGGTGGCTCTTTTTTGAGAATCATTAATTCTATACCAAGCATCTTTTAGACTTTCCCCACCTCTTTGTTTAAAGGTGAGAACTTCTGCCTCACCAAAGACAAAAGGACCCGACATAATGAGAACTAAAGAATGAGATAACTATTTTTGTGATTTTTGATAAAAGACACTAAAGCAAAAACTGAAAGGTAAACTAAAAAGACTAAAAAGCAAAGGTAAAAGATAGCGTGCAACTCCCCTATCTTGAAGAGTGGAGTCCCCGGCGATGGCGCCAGAAAACTTTGCTTGATGGCTTCTCGCCCCTCGTTGGTTACCCCAAGTGGAAGGTTTGAGATGCAGTGTAGCGGTAGTTTTCCCTTGGCAAAGATACCAAGGATCGATTTCCCCTGAGACTCCAAGGTTCAACAAGAAGGTGTCAACTGCTAACGGCGCCATATATTAGCAATCAACTGGACCTGCACACAGATACAAATAACTTTGCTCCCAACAAGTACAGAGAGGTTGTCAATTTTTCCGGCCTTGTCGTTTACAAATGATCAAACACAAGAGATAATAGTGATAGGTATAATTGCAACTAGTAAGTAAAAGCAGAAATTAAATAGCAGATGTGATCAGTGATGGTAATATGGACCGGGGTCCCATGATGTTCACTAGTGATGTCTCTCTCCCAAAAGACGATAAAACAGCTATGTGAGGTAAACGAATTACAGCTGGGCAATTGACAGGATTACGTGCGCAAACCAATGCTAACTATGTTGCAAGAAAGGTAGAGGTTCAAAGCATGGGCGGTACGCCAAGGCAAGTAGACCGAAATCCATCTACATCTACTACTAATCATCCACCTTGAGATATCTATCCAGAACATCTCGCTGGTATTAAGTTGCGAGTCCCACCCATAGTGTAAACTCAAAGCAACAGACAACTGCATTAAAAGAACTTTGCGTAAAGTAAACAATCCTTGCACCCGCGGGTACAAGCACCGTTGTTTTCCCCCTTGTGGCAACAGCACATCCCCCTAGACTCATGTTTCTGTCACTCAAGCTAGTCATCGAGGGGCATGAACCCATAATCAAGCATAACGTTCCCTCTTGGAGTTACTACCTACTACTCGGCCAAAGCAATAAATAGCAACGGAGAACATGCAAGAATTACTTACGAACATAAATATAAAAGAGGTGAATCAAATATATTACTCAAACACAGTCTGAACATAATCTCATAATCCATCAGATCCCAGCAAACTGAACATAGCAACAGCATAAGGATTACATATGTGCCTCGATCATGTAGGGCAGCTCACGATGTCTAATTAGTGAAGCACAAGAAGGGGAGGAGAACATCACATAGCTACTGGTCATGGACCCATGGTCCAAGGGAGACTACTCACAACTCATCTGGGAGGCGTCCATTGTGGTGGAGAGGCTCCCGGTGGTGATCCTCCCCTCCGGCAGGGTGCCGGGAAGAGTTCTCCTGGTGCTCCCGATCTTGGAAGCGTGGCGGCGGCGGAACAGAGATGAGATTGCCAAAAAGGGTTCCGTCCTCGAGGGTTTCGGGACGCGTGTTAAATACATGCCAAAGGGGGGCATCAGCGGAGACCTGGGGGGCCCAGGCCCCCCCCGGCGCGGCCAGGAGGGGGGTCGCGCCACCAGGGCGCCTGGAGCCCTGGTGGCCCCCCTCCGGCCCTACTTTGGCCGCCAGGAAGCTTCTGGAACGCTGATTTTTTATATAATTTTTCTGGGATTTTTCCGACAGCTTACGTGATGGGAAAACCTGAAATACAAAAACAGCAGAAAACAGAAACTGGCACTGGGGTGCACTGAGTTAATAGGTTAGTCCAAATATGATCAAAAGTGTATGGAAGTGTATAAATATCATAGCAATATCACACAAAAGAGGCATGGAGCAAGCAGAAATTATAGATACGTTTTGGATGTATCAACATCCCCAAGCTTAATTCCTGCTTGTCCTCGAGTAGGTAAATGATAACAAGCATAATTTCTGTGGTGACATGCTATTAACCATATAAGGACTTTTCATAGTCACATGACAAAAGCTTACTGAGACAATGAATCTGTAGTAATTAAGTTGCCTCATGAGAAAATCACAAAGAACTGAAAGTTTCACAATATGATACTGAAACATCAAACAGATTTGTAATGAGCATGGTGTGCAAATATGATAAAGTGGTATCTCTCTTGCCCCCTTTAGTGAAGCAAAACATAAATGCAGGGGCACCTTCAAGGTTTAAGTGACGACTAGATACAATGATTTCAGAATAAACGATATCATAATCATGCAAAAGACAATGCTACTTTGGGACAATGCACATTACACTCAGAATGACAATCATGCTCTCAGTAGTTGGTGCTTAAAGAAGGCAGAGACTCTCGAACCGTGGCTTTTGTTGGCAAGGTTGAAAACCCGTGGTCGGAAACAAAGACAAAGCATGTACCAGAGCTCTTGGTTTTAAAAACAGAAGTAAAAATTATTTTTTTGGATATGCATGTTTCGTCAACGAATGCTAGCAGATAACTCAATTACTTCTCGAGCTGGACAAGTTTCGAGGAACGGCTCCCGAATGAGGACGATCACATCCTCTTAATCTCCTTTGTTTATCACTGCCAAAGTTTTGTGATTTCTCATGAACAAAGCGTGAAGGAGGGTTTGTTTGTTTATATTATTTTTTAATGAGCCGGGCGCACTCTATGCCAGTTCCTTCTCGTATTATGGGTTTGCACATTAGACATGCAATCCCGGGGTGAAGCTTGTCCAACTTAAAAAGATCATGAATTAACTACTACTTCCTCATGAACTAAAACAGAGGCACAAAATAGAAATGCTTTTTTTTTGAATAATTTCGAGATGGTACATGAAAGTCTTCGGTAGGAATGGCAGGTAAATACCATGTATAGGAAGGTATGGTGGACTCATATGGCATAACTGGTTTAAAGGATTTTGGATGCACAAGCAGTCAGTCCGCTTAGTACAGGTGGATGTTAGCAAAAGACTGGGAGCGACCAACTAAGAGAGCAATGAAGGTCATAATCATGCAGAGCGACAAAGCAACATTGAATCAGGCATGGAAGTTATATCGCTACTCAGAAATTAAAGATCATCAAGGCTTGACAGACTTTCTTTACAGTCTTAAATATGCGCGGGCATACGCCAAGTCAATCAAAATAAATTCTTGAAGGAAGATATCACTAAACCATACCACATCATAGGCAAACAAATCATGTTGGTACTCCAATAACACATTGGTAACCCCCCAGCTATTTGAGACTAACCATAAGAAAACATGAACTACTAAGCTCCATTATGCACGTAGCATTTTTATCATAGACATATCGACCAATGCAACAGAAGCCAACTCTCTTAACAAGATAAGCATGATAAATAAAGAGAGTTCCAGCGACCAACTAAACAAAAGCTCTCTAAAAAGATAAGCATGAAAACTGAGAGCTGAACATGACAGTAGCTATTGAAAGACCAAGAACATACACAACAAACATAGACATGAAAATTCTATGTTGTGTTCTAGGTTGAAGTGGAGCATGTTTCTCTCCCACACAAAGAAAGCTGAGTTCCAACTCGTTATGAAAAAAGCAAGCAAAGCTAAAGGAAACTAAAAGCAAGACGCTCCAAGCATAGCACATAACACATGAAGTGATAAAAATATAGTGGAACGAAAGACGAACTGATAATGTTGATGGAGAAGGGGATGCACGGGGGCATCCCCAAGCTTAGACGCTTGAGTCTCCTTGAATATTTCTTGGGGGTGCATGGGGGCATCCCCAAGCTTGAGCGTTTGACACTCTTGAATCTTTTTATCATCTTCCCTCGCACACTTGAAAACTCCCTTCATACATAACTCATCATAATCTGATTAGCGAGGTTAGTACCCATAATAAAATAATTGTTCCTTGCTGGAAATAAGGATATTATTGAAGGTCTACTGTTTCTCAAGATTGCCAAAAGGTTTTTGCAAAGAAAAAGCAAGCTCAAGGATTGCAAAATGAAGGAAAGGCAAAACAGGACAGAATCTGTGAAAAACAGACCAGCATGTAGTAAATGATTTTTTCGGAGCACTTCGGCAACTCGAATCAAAAAACTAAGAACATACGCCCGAAAGACAATTGTATAGAGCACGCTGTCGAAAAAATTCAGACCAAACAGATGATCTGGTGATTTTATACGAATTTTTCTGTCCAAGGAGAGAATCTGTTTCCTGGACAGCACGTCACAACTTTTGAACTTTCTTGCAATCAGAGGCTACACTTGGCACAAAGTTGAAAAGTAAAGATACAATGATGATGCTACTGTAGTAACAACATCAAGACACAACAAAAGCAAAAGGGTTCCGTCCTCGAGGGTTTCGGGATGCGTGTTAAATATATGCCAAAGGGGGGCATCAGCGGAGACCTGGGGGGCCCAGGCGCCCCCCCCGGCGCGGCCAGGAGGGGGGCCGCGCCACCAGGGCGCCAGGAACCCTGGTGGCCCCCCTCCGGCCCTACTTTGGCTGCCAGGAAGCTTTTGGAACGCTGATTTTTTATATAATTTTTCTGGGATTTTTTTGGCAGTTTACGTGATGGGAAAACCTGAAATACAAAAACAGCAGAAAACAGAAACTGGCACTGGGGTGCACTGAGTTAATAGGTTAGTCCAAATATGATCAAAAGTGTATGGAAGTGTATAAATATCATAGCAATATCACACAAAAAAGGCATGGAGCAAGCAGAAATTATAGATACATTTTGGACGTATCAGTAGTCCCCGAGACTACTGTTGAGTATTTGGCTCGGCTATAGTCTTAGAATTCTGTCTTGTTTTGTTGGTGCAGAAATCTTGTGAGTTTGGAGCCAAATTTGCGGATCTTGAGAAGAAGCTGGTCCAACTCAATCTTGACATGCAGCTGGCTAGGGAGCATTTGAAGAAATCTTAGGACTAAGCGTATGGTAATTGAAGTGTATAGCTTGTCGACTGATTTTCAGCGAACGTGTTATCTGTATCCTTATGTTCATATGTCTAGTAATATCCCTTTTAGATCAAATGAAGGCAGCCCTGGAGCAAAAGGACCTTGATCTAGCCGCGCCGCAGTAGAGGGCGCAGGAGAAAACTGAACTGGCAGAACAGAAGCTGGCTTCCGTCGGCACACTTGAGGAAGGGATCGTCAAGTTGAAGGATTCTCTTGGCGCGGCCAACAAGGAGGTGACTCGACTAAAGAGAGACAACACCGCTCTGGACGAGAAGTACGGGGGCCTTTTCCAGAAGAAGAATGGGTTGGAAGCTTATCTGAGTGACCTCACCAAGAAGTGATACCTTGTGCTTGAAGGTATGTTCCATTTGTCCGACTGAATCAAGGTGGTTGACTCATAATTTGCTCGCTAACTCATCGTGTTCTCGCCCATGTAGAATTCGGTCGCAACTTTGAGGAGGAGACTGGATGGGTCGAGCCGGGTTTGGACCCCGCCAACTCTCTTGTCAAGGATGAAGCGGCTATGAACATCTTGAGGCTGGAGTCTCGCCTCACCAGCGCCACAGGCTACCTCGGTCGACTGAAGGCAGTGATGTCTCGGATCGACGCCGCGCTCTGGAGGGGGACGGTGCAAGAGAATGACCTCGAGTCTCTGATGACTCGACTCAATGAGATCCCCAGTCGAGTGTAGGAGTGGAAGAAATCATCTGCCCATTGTGGTGCCGACGTTGTGCTGTCTCTGGTTCGGGTGCACTGCAAGGAGGTGAAGGAGGAGAGGTTGGCTGTGCTCAAGGTTGCCAACACGAAGAAGCTCCAGTTCCAGTCGCTCATGGAGACTTCAAAGAGTGCCCTAAAGTTTCTACTGGAGAGTCAAGACAAAAAATGTGTGCCAACCCCTATGCATAGATTCCCAAGGTCACGGAACCCGCAAGTTGATCACCAAAACATACATCAAGTGGATCACATGATATCCCATTGTCACCACAGATAAACACGTGCAAGACATACATCAAATGTTCTCAAATCCTTAAAGACTCAATCCGATAAGATAACTTCAAAGGGAAAACTCAATCCATTACAAGAGCGTAGAGAGGGAGAAGCATCATAAGATCCAACTAGAATTGCAAAGCTCACGATACCTCAAGATCGTGCCATCTCCAGAACACGAGAGAGAGATCAAACACATAGCTACTGGTACATACCCTCAGCCCCGAGGGTGGACTACTCCCTCCTCGTCATGGAGAGTGCCGGGATGATGAAGATAACCACCAGAGAGGGATTCCCCCCCCCTCCGGCAGGGTGCCAGAACGGGTGTATATTGGTTTTCGGTGGCTACAGAGGCTTTCGGCGGTGGAACTCCCGATCTAGGTTATTTTCCGAAGGTTTCAGTATTTATAAGATTTTTTGGCGTAGGGCACAAGTCAAGGAGGTCTCCGGGCCGTCCACGAGATAGGGCGGCGCCACCACCTACCCACGGCGTGCCCCCCACCCTCGTGGGAAGCCCGTGGCTCTCCTGGCCCAACTCTTTTACTTCGAGGGCTTCTTTTGGTCCAGAAAAAATCATCAAATATTGGCACGTCAATTGGACTCCGTTTGATATTCCTTTTCTATAAAACTCAAAAACAAGGAAAAAAACAAAAACTGGCACTGGACTCTATGTTAATAGGTTAGTCCCAAAAATCATATAAAAGTGTATATAAAAGCCCATAAAACATCCTAGAAGGATAATATAATAGCATGGAACAATAAAAAATTATAGATATGTTGGAGATGTATCAAGCATCCCCAAGCTTAATTCTTGCTCGTCCTCGAGTAGGTAAATGATAAAAACAGAATTTTTGATGTGGAATGCTAACCAACATAGTTTTTTCAATGTAATTCTCTTAATTCTGGCATGAATGTTCAGATCTGAAAGATTCAAGACAAAAGTCTATGTTCACATAATAAATGATAATACTTCAAGCATACTAACAAAGCAATCATGTCTTCTCAAAATACTATGGCTAAAGAAAGTTATCCCTACAAAATCATATAGTCTGGCTATGCTCCCTCTTCATCACACAAAATATTCATATCATGCACAACCCCGGTTTCAGCTAAGCAATTGTTTTCATACTCTATTCTTTCAAACCTTATAACTTTCACACGATACATGAGTGTGAGCCATGGACATAGCACTATGTGGAATAAGGAGGTGGTTGTGGAGAAGACAAAAAAGAGGGAGATAGTCTCACATCAACTAGGCGTATCAACGGGCTATGGAGATGCCCATCAATAGATATCAATTTGAGTGAGTAGGGATTGCGATCAACGAATGCACGAGAGCTAAAAATGTGTGAAAGCTCAACAAAAGAAACTAAGTGGGTGTGCATCCAACTTGCATGGTCATGAAGACCTAGGGCATTTGAGGAAGCCCATCGTTGGAATTTACAAGCCAAGTTCTATAATGAAAATTCCCACTAGTATATGAAAGTGACTAAACATGAGACTCTCTATCATGAAGAACATGGTGCTACTTTGAAGCACAAGTGTGGAAAAAAGATAGTAGCAATTGTACCTTTCCCCTTTTTTGGGTCTTTTTTGCCCTTTTTTGGAGGGGCTTTCTTGATTTAGCCTTTCCTCACATGGGACAATGCTCTAATAATGATGATCATCACACTTTCATTGAATTACATCTCGATACTAGAACAAAGTATGACCTATATGAATGCCTCCGGCGGTGTACCGGGATGTGCAATGAATCAAGAGTGACATGTATGAAAAGTTATGCATGGTGGCTTTGCCACAAATACGATGTCAACTACATGATCATGCATGGCAATATGACAATATGAAGCGTTTCATATGAACGGAATGGTGGAAAGTTGCATGGCAATATATCTCGGAATGGCTATTGAAATGCCATGATGGGTAAGTATGGTGGCTGTTTTGAGGAAAATATATGGTAGCTATTTTGAGGAAGGATATATAGTGGGTGTATGGTACCGGGGAGAGTTGCACGGTACAAGAGAGGCTAGCAATGGTGGAAGGGTGAGAGTGCGTATAATCCATGGACTCAACATTAGTCATAAGAAATCATATATTTATTGCAAAAATCTACGAGTCATCAAAACAAAGCAATCAACGCATGCTCCTAGGGGGGAGGTTGGTAGGAGTTAACTATCGCGCGCCCCCGACCTCCACACAAAGGTTGGCACTTTACAAATACCTCTTGCTCTAACTTTGTCACATAGCGGTTCACCATACGTGCATGCTACGGGAATCACTAACCTTAACACAAGTATTTATCAATTTCGTAATAACTCTACTAGCATGACTCTAATATCACTATCCTCATATCTCAAAACAATTATCGAGCATCCAACTTCTCATCATATTCAATGCACTTAGTATGAAAGTTTTTACTACATTGATATTGGATGTCTATCATGTGAAGAATAGTTTTATAGCCTAAGCACATTACCATGCTGTTTTAATATACTCTCGAATGGATATAAGTGAAGCATGAGAGTTCAACAAGTTCTACAAATATAATAACCACAGTGCTCTAAAAGATATAAGTGAAGCACTAGAGCAATAACAAACTACTCCGAAAGATATAAGTGAAGATCAATGAGTAGTTGAATAATTATGTAACTATGTGAAGAACATTTAAGAACTTCAGATCTTGGGATATTATTCAAACAGAAAGCAAAAAAAAATACACTAAATTGACGCTCCAAGCAAAACACATATCATGTGGTGAATAAAAATATAGCTCCGAGTATAGTTACTGATGGATGAAGACGAAAGAGGGGATGCCTTCCCGGGGCATTCCCAAGCTTAGGCTTTTGGTTGTCCTTGAATTTTACCTTGGGGTGCCATGGGCACCCCCAAGCTTAGGCTCTTGCCACTCTTTGTTCCATGGTCCATCAAAGCAATACTCAAAACTTGAAAACTTCACAACACAAAACTTAGACAAAAATCTCGTGAGCTCCGTTAGTATAAGAAAACAAACCATTACTCAAATGTATTGTAATGAACTCATTCTTTGTTTATATTGGTGTTAAAACTACTGTATTCCAACTTCTCTATGGTTCATACCTCCCAATATTACTCATAGATGCATTGAAATAAGCAAACAACACACGAAAAACAGAATCTGTCAAAAACAGAACAGTCTGTAGTAATCTGCAGGTTTCGCATACTTCTGTAACTCCAAAAAATTCAAACTAAATTGGTAAACGTGAGGAATTTGTCTATTAATCATCTGCAAAAAGAATCAACTAAATAGCATGCTCTAGTAAAATCTGATGACCATTCTAGCGAGCGCTAACAATTCTGTTTTTCACAGCAAGATCACATAAACTTCACGCAAGTCTTCCCAAAGGTTCTACTTGGCACAAACACTAATTAAAACATAAAACCACATCTAAACAGAAGCTAGATGCAATATTTATTCCTAAACAGAAGCAAAAAGAAATAAAATAAAATTGGGTTGCCTCCCAACAAGCGCTGTCGTTTAACGCCCCTAGCTAGGCATAATGATGCTCACATAAAAGATAAGAATTGAAACATAACGAGAGCATCATGAAGCTTATGAATAGAACATTTAAATCTAACCCACTTCCTATGCATAGGGATTTTGTAAGCAAACAACTTATGGGAACGATAATCAACTAGCATAGGAAGGGAAAACAAGCATAACTTCAAGATTTTAAGGACGTAGAGAGGAAACTTGATATTATCGCAATATGTATTAGCATATGTTCCTCCCTCATAATAATTTTCAGTAGCATCATGAATGAATTCAACAATATAACCAGCACATAAAGCATTATTTTCATGATCTACTTGCATAGAAATTTTACTACTCTCCACATAAGCAAAATTCTTCTCATTCATAGTAGTGGGAGCAAACTCAACAAAGTAACTATCATGTGAAGCATAATCCAATTGAAAACTAAAATCATGATGATAAGTTTCATGGTTATCATTATTCTTAATAGCATATGTGTCATAACAATAATCATCATAGATAGCAACTTTATTCTCATAATCAATTGGAACCTCTTCCGAAATAGTGGATTCATCACTAAATAAAGTCATGACCTCTCCAAATCCACTTTCATCAATATAATCATGATAAATAGGAGGCATGCTTTCATCATAATAACTTTGCTCATCAAAACTTGGGGGACTAAAAATATCATCTTCATCAAACATAGCTTCCCCAAGCTTGTGGCTTTGTATATCATTAGCATCATGGGTATTCAAGGAATTCATACTAACAACATTGCAATCATGCTCATCATGCATATATTTTATGCCAAGCATTCTATGTAATTCTCCTTCTAGTACTTGAGCACAATTTTCCTTCCCATCATTTTCACGAAAGATATTGAAAAGATGAAGCATATGAGCTAACCTTAATTCCATATTTTGGCAGTTTTCTTTTATAAACGAAACTAGTGATAAAACAAGAAACTAAAAGATTCGATTGCAAGATCTAAAGATATACCTTCAAGCACTAACCTCCCCGGCAACGGCGCCAAAAAAGAGCTTGATGTCTACTACACAATCTTCTTCTTGTAGACGTTGTTGGGCCTCCAAGTGCATAGGTTTGTAGGACAGTAGCAAATTTCCCTCAAGTGGACGGCCTAAGGTTTATCAATCCGCGGGAGGCGTATGATGAAGATGGTCTCTCTCAAGCAACCCTGCAACCAAATAACAAAGAGTCTCTTGTGTCCCCAACACACCCAATACAATGGTAAATTGTATAGGTGCACTAGTTTGGCGAAGAGATGGTGATACAAGTGCAATATGGATGGTAGATATAGGTTTTTGTAATAAGAAAATATAAAAACAGCAAGGTAACTAGTGGTAAACGTGAGCATAAATGGTGTTGCAATGGTAGGAAACAAGGCCTAGGGTTCATACTTTCACTAGTGCAAGTTCTCTCAACAAGGATAACATAATTGGATCATATTACTAGCCCTCAACATGCAACAAAGAGTCACTCCAAAGTAACTAATAGCGGAGAACAAACGAAGAGATTATGGTAGGGTACAAAACCACCTCAAAGTTATTCTTTCTGATCGATCTATTCAAGAGTCCGTAGTAATGTTCAATCTATCATAGAGTTCGTACTAGAATAACACCTTAAGATACAAATCAACCAAAACCCTAATGTCACCTAGATACTCCATTGTCACCTCAAGTATCCGTGGGCATAATTATACGATATGCATGACACAATCTCAGAAACATCTATTCAACCAACACATAGAACTTCAAAGAGTTCCCTAAAGTTTCTACCGGAGAGTCAAGACGAAAACATGTGCCAACCCCTATGCATAGATTCCCAAGGTCACGGAACCCGCAAGTTGATCACCAAAACATACATCAAGTGGATCACATGGTATCCCATTGTCACCACAGATAAACACGTGCAAGACATACAACAAGTGTTCTCAAATCCTTAAAGACTCAATCCGATAAGATAACTTCAAAGGGAAAACTCAGTCCATTACAAGAGATTGGAGAGGGAGAAGCATCATAAGATCCAACTAGAATAGCAAATCTCGCGATACATCAAGATCGTGCCATCTCAAGAACACGAGAGAGAGATCAAACACATAGCTACTGGTACATACCCTCAGCCCCGAGTGTGGACTACTCCCTCCTCGTCATGGAGAGCGCCGGGATGATGAAGATAGCCACCGGAGAGGGATTTCCCCCCTCCGACAGGGTGCCAGAACGGGTGTAGATTGGTTTTTGGTGGCTACAGAGGCTTTCGGCGGCAGAACTCCTGACCTAGGTTATTTTCCGATGGTTTCAGTATTTATAGGATTTTTTGGCGTAGGGCACAAGTCAATGAGGTCTCCGGGCCGTCCACGAGATAGGGCGGCGCCTCCACCTGCCCAGGGCGCGCCCCCCACCCTCGTGGGCAGCCCGTGGCTGTCTTGGCCCATCTCTTTTACTTCGGGGGCTTCTCTTGGTCCAGAAAAAATCATCTAAAATTGGCACGCCAATTGGACTCCGTTTGATATTCCTTTTCTGTAAAACTCAAAAACAAGGAAAAAACAGAAACTGGCACTGGGCTCTAGGTTAATAGGTTAGTCCCGAAAATCATATAAAAGTGTATATAAAAGCCCATAAAACATCTTAGAAGGATAATATAATAGCATGGAACAATAAAAAAATATAGATATGTTGGAGACGTATCAAGCATCCCCAAGCTTAATTCCAGCTCGTCCTCGAGTAGGTAAATGTTAAAAACAGAATTTTTGATGTGGAATGCTAACCAACATAGTTTTTTCAATGTAATTCTCTTAATTGTGGCATGAATGTTCAGATCTGAAAGGTTCAAGACAAAAGTCTATGTTGACATAAGAAATAATAATACTTCAAGCATACTAACAAAGCAATCATGTCTTCTTAAAATACTATGGCTAAAGAAAGTTATCCCTACAAAATCATATAGTCTGGCTATGCTCCCTCTTCATCACACAAAATATTCATATCATGCACAACCCCGGTTTCAGCCAAGCAATTGTTTTCATACTATAATCTTTCAAACCTTTCAAATTTCACGCAATACATGAGCGTGAGCCATGGACATAGCACTATGTGGAATAGAGAGGTGGTTGTGGAGAAGACAAAAAACAGGGAGATAGTCTCACATCAACTAAGTGTATCAACGGGCTATGGAGATGCCCATCAATAGATATCAATGTGAGTGAGTAGGGATTGCCATGCAACGGATGTACTAGAGCTTAAAATTTATGAAAGCTCAACAAAAGAAACTAAGTGGGTGTGCATCCAACTTGCTTGCTCACGCAGACCTAGGGCATTTGAGGAAGCCCATCGTTGGAATATACAAGCCAAGTTCAATAATGAAAATTCCCACTAGTATATGAAAGTGACTAAACATGAGACTCTCTATCATGAAGAACATGGTGCTACTTTGAAGCACAAGTGTGGAAAAAAGATAGTAGCAATTGTCCCTTTCCCCCTTTTTTGGGCCTTTTTTTGCCTTTCTTCTCTTTTTGAGGGGTTTTCTTGATTTAGCCTTTACTCACATGGGACAATGCTCTAATAATGATGATCATCACACTTTCATTGAATTACAACTCGATATTACAACTCCATACTAGAACAAAGTATGACCTATATGAATGCCTCCGGCGGTGTACCGGGATGTGCAATGGATCAAGAGTGACATGTATGAAAAGTTATGCATGGTGGCTTTGCCACAAATACAATGTCAACTACATGATCATGCATGGAAATATGACAATATGAAGCGTGTCATATGAACGGAACGATGGAAAGTTGCATGGCAATATATCTCGAAATGGCTATGGAAATGCCATGATAGGTAGGTATGGTGGCTGTTTTGAGGAAAATATATGGTGGCTATTTTGAGGAAGGATATATAGTGGGTGTATGGTACCGACGAGAGTTGCGCGGTACAAGAGAGGCTAGCAATGGTGGAAGGGTGAGAGTGCGTATAATCCATGGACTTAACATTAGTCATAAGAACTCATATATTTATTGCAAAAATCTAGGAGTCATCAAAAGAAAGCAATCAACGCATGCTCCTGGGGGGAGGGGGGGGGGTTGGTAGGAGTTAACCATCGCGCGCCCCCGGCCTCCACACAAAGGTTGGCACTTTAGAAATACCTAATGCTCTAACTTTGTCACATAGCGGTTCACCTACATCCATGCTACGGGAATCACTAACCTTAACACAAGTATTTATCAATTTCATAATAACTCTACTAGCATGACTCTAATATCACTATCCTCATATCTCAAAACAATTATCAAGCATCCAACTTCTCATCATATTCAATGCACTTAGTATGAAAGTTTTTTCTACATTGATATTGGATGTCTATCATGTGAAGAATAGTTTTATAGCCTAAGCACACTACCATGATGTTTTAATAGACTCTCAAATGGATATAAGTGAAGCATGAGAGTTCAACAATTTCTGCAAAATATAATCACCACCGTGCTCTAAAAGATATAAGTGAAGCACTAGAGCAATAACAAACTACTCCGAAAGATATAAGTGAAGATCAATGAGTAGTTGAATAATTATGTAACTATGTGAAGAACATTTAAGAACTTCAGATCTTGGGATATTATTCAAACAGCAAGCAAAACAAAATACACTAAATTGACACTCCAAGCAAAACACATATCATGTGGTGAATAAAAATATAGCTCCGAGTATAGTTACCGATGGATCGATCGACCCGTAGAGGTATTCGTCGGGCTCGATGGCCGCAACTTGAGGGGTAGCCGTTTGACGGGCCACTGCGTGTTTCACCCAACGCTGGAGCCGCAAACAACCGGACCGCTTGCGGCGGCGGCCAGCGGGGACGACACACGATGAAGGAGTCGGCCGATACTGAGTCGACGGCTGCCGGAGAAGGACGCCGCAGGCGCTGGCACAAAAGTGCACGGCCCCGCGGACGGGCAAAGCCTCGACGTCGAGGGGGCCTCCTGGAGCCAAGCGGAGTCGTCTGCGACGAAGACGAGCGCACCGAGTCGGATCTCGCGGCCCAGCGCCAAACCACCGTCGGAAACCATGATGATGGAGGTCGGAGAAAAAGCTTGCAACCTCACCGGAAGTCGCTAAGACACCTGCCCCATAGTGGGTGCCAAGTGTCGTGGTTCTAAGTCTGACAGTACGAGGAGGGGTACGTAGGACGAGGCAAGGTCCTAGCTACGGCGAGGTTGTACACAAGGTGATTTACGAGTTCAGGCCCTTCTGGGAGGAAGTAAAAGCCCTACGTCTCACTGCCCGGAGGCAATCGACTGGAATGTATATGTGTGTTTGAGTTACAGGGGGTGCGAACCCTTGTACTGGAGGAGGGGGTGGTTTATATAGAGTGCGCCAGGACCCCAGCCATCCTCACGTTACAAAGGATTCAATGTACATAAAGGCAGGGCGTTAGTGATAACGCCTGCGATAAAGAGTGATAAAGGCATTCATTGTCACAGAATGAATGCAGGACCGTTGATGTCCTAAGGGACCTTTGACCTTCGGGAGTCGAGTGTCCTTGAATGGTCGAGTGGAGTTGACTCGTCTGAGAGGGGGTATACGGTCGAGTGAAATGTCCTCTTGGGCCGTAACAGTCAACCGTTCTTGCTATCTTCGAGTTGTCTCTTGAGCTTCTGGGGTAGTGACCTTGGGTGAGGTACCTGGGTCAGGCCCGCGACCCTACCCTAGGTCTGTAACATCATCAGTGGGGACTCGACTTAGCGAGGTCCGGACAGGGTTGGAGGTGAGCTTCATAGCGATAACCCACGACGGCAACGACGCACGACGCTCCTGCGACGAGAGACAGAGGATGACATAAAAACAGAAGGAAGAGTAAGATGTAGGCGAGGCAACCTGGTCAAAGGTGCGGAGCTCGCCGGCGGAAGCAGGAAGGCGGGCACGGGCGGCGCCGAGCTTGCGGGTGAACACATTGGCGCTATTTTTGCAACTTCCGCTTTGTTGCAAGATTTTCTGTAACATCAATCATGTTACAAAACATTCCTCCGTAACATCATACAAAAATGAAGACAACTAAAATTCTGCAACATTACCACTGTTGCAAAAAAAAATCTGCAGCAAGATCTTCGTTGCAAAAAATTTCCGTAACAAGACACGTGTTGCAAAAATTTCTGCAACAAGACCTTTGTTGCCAAAAATTATGCAACAACGGCTTTGTTGCAATGATGAAAGACGCCCCTATGCTGCATGATCGAATCACATCAGACGACTCCTGAGGAGCGGTATCTTTTTAAAAAAATCAGTCGGCTAACGCGTAACACGACCCAAAAAGAAAGGAAAAAACGCAGAAAACAAAGAGGGCATGTCTTGTACGTATAAAAGTAGGAAAGGAGGTATGTATGTATCAACGGTAGGTGTGGTGTAGTGGCTAGTGGAGTTAGCTATCAACAGAGAGAACCCATGTTTGATTCCTTGTTGCGCCCACTTTCCGTTGCTCCTTTTTTGGTTTTCAAAACAGAAAAATGGGATTGCATGGGATAAAATGTGCATGAGGAAGCAAGAAGGCGGACTTGGATTTAGGGACCCGGAAGCGTTTAATCAAGCGCTGCTTGCCAAACAAGCATGGCGGCTGATGTAGGTACCAAACTCGTTGTGTGCAAGAGTGCTTAGAGCGAGGTATTTCTCAAATGGGTTGTACGTGTGTTGAACGCGGAGGAGCCGTCCGTTCGGCGCTAGATCGGATCTTCCGCGATTTGAATCGCTGTGAGTACGACTACATCAACCGCGTTCTAGTAACGCTTCCGCTTTGCGATCTACAAGGGTATTTGGATCCAACTCTCCTCTCGTAGATGTGCATCTCTTAGATTGATCTTGGGTGTTCGTAGGAATTTTTTTGTTTCCCATGCAACGTTCCCCAACAGTGGCATCATGAGCTAGGTCTATGCGTAGATGACATCACGAGTAGAACACAAAGGAGTTTGTGGGCGTTGATATTCATATTGCTTCCTTCCCTAGTCTTATTTTGATTCAACGGTATTGTGGGATGAAGCGGCTCGGACCAACCTTACATGTCCACGTACATGAGACCGGTTCCATCTACAGACAACTTGTTGCATAAAGATGGCTGGCGGGTGTCTGTCTCTCCCACCTTAGTTGGATCGGATTCGACGAAGGCGGTCCTTGTAGAAGGTTGAATACCAATTTGCATATCACCGTTGTGGCTTTGCGTAGGTAAGAATCGTTCTTGCTAGATACCCATAGCAGCCACGTAAAACTTGCAACAACAAATTAGAGGACGTCTAACTTGTTTTTGCAGGGTATGTTGTGATATGATATGGCCAGAGACATGATGAGTATATTTGATGTATGAGATGATCATGTTTTGTAATAGTTTGTCACGACTTGCATGTCAACGAATACGGCAACCGGAAGGAGCCATAGGGTTGTCTTTAATTATTGTATGACCTACGTGTCAATCATTAAATGCTTTGTAATGCTTTACTTTATCGCTAAGCGGTAGCAATAGTAGTAGAAGCATGGTTGGCGTGACAACCCCGATGGCAGCACGATGATGGAGATCATGGTGTCATGCCGGTGACGATGGAGATCATGCCGGTGCTTTGGAGAGGGAGATCAAAAGCACAAGATGATGGCCATATCATGTCACTTATGATTTGCATGTGATGTTAATACTTTTATGCATCTTATTTTGCTTAGGACGACGGTAGCATTATAAGGTGATCCCTCACTAAAATTTCAAGGTAAAATTGTGTTCTCCCCAAGTGTGCACCGTTGCGAAAGTTCATCGTTTCGAGACACCACGTGATGATTGGGTGTCATAGACTCTACGTTCACATACAATGGGTACAAGCCAGTTATGCATATGCAGAACACTTGGGTTAAACTTGATGAGCCTAGAATGTACAAACATGGCCTCGGAACACAAGAGACCGAAAGGTCGAGCATGAGTCATATAGTAGATATGATCAACATGGAGATGTTCACCATTTAAACCACCTCATCTCACGTGATGATCGGACTTGGGTTGGTGAATTTGGATCATGCTACACTCGGATGACCAGAGGAATGTCAATTTGAGTGGGAGTTCTTAAGTAATATGATTAATTGAACTCATTTATCATGAACAATAGTCTAAGTTGTCTTTGCAAATTTATGTTGTAGATCAATGGCTCGCGCAGTAGCTCCCCTGAATTTTAATGCGATCCTAGAGAAAGCTAAGCTGAAAGATGATGGAAGTAACTTTGTGGACTGGGCCCGTAATCTGAGGATTATCCTCACGGCTTCCCAAAATGTTTATGTCCTTGATGCACCGCTTGGTACGCCACCCGCTCCCGCGTCTGTGGACGTTATGAACGCCTGGAAGTCGCGTGTTGATGACTACTCAATAGTTTAGTGCGCCATGTTTTATGGCTTAGAACCGGGACTTCAAAGGCGTTTTGAACGTCATGGAGCATATGAGATGTTCTAGGAGTTGAAGTTTATTTTTGTGAAAAATGCCCGGATCGAGAGGTATGAGACCTCCGATAAGTTCTACATTTGCAAAATGGAGGAGAACACTTCTGTCAGTGAGCACATACTCAGAATGTCTGGGTACTACAATCGTCTGGCTGAGTTGGGAATTGAGCTCCCGCCTGAGGCAATCACTGACAGAGTTCTTCAGTCGCTACCACCTAGCTACAAGAGCTTTGTGTTGAACTATAACATGCAAGGGATGAATAGGTCAGTCTCCGAGCTGTTCGCGATGCTGAAAGTCGCTGAGTCAGACATCCAGAAGGAGCATCAAGTGTTGATGGTCAATAAAACCACTAGTTTCAAGAAGAGCAAGGGAAAGAAGGGAAACTCCAAGAAAGGTGGCAAAGCAGTTGCTCCTCCCGTGAAGAAACCCAAGGCTAGACCCAAGCCAGAAATCGAGTGCTTCTATTGCAAGGGAATTGGCCACTGGAAGCGGAATTGCCCCAAGTATCTGGCTGAAAAGAAGGGGGCCAACAAAGGTATATATGATATACATGTTATTGATGTGTACCTAACCAGCTCTTGTTGTAGTGCCTGGGTATTTAATACCGATGCGGTTGCTCACATTTGCAACTCTAAACAGGAACTGCAGAATAGACGAAGGCTGACGAAGGACGAAATGGTTCCAAGGTTGATGTGATCGCCGTCGACAGGCTCGCTCTTCGATTACCGTCGGGATTAGTTATAGACCTGAATAATTGTTATTTAGTGCCTACGTTGAGCATGGACATTTCATCTGGATCTTGTTTAATGCGAGACGGTTACTCATTTAAATCAAAGAATAATGGTTGTTCTATTTATATGGGTAATATCTTTTATGGTCATGCACCCATTGTGAGAGATGTATTCTTATTGAATCTCAATAGTGATTATACACATGTTCATAACATTGATGCCAAAAGATGTAGAGTTGATAATGATAGTACCACTTTCTTGTGGCACTACCGCCTAGGTCATATTGGTGTAAAGCGCATGAAGAAACTCCATGCTGATGGACTTTTGGACTCTCTTGACTTTGAATCACTTGACACATGTGAACCATGCCTCATGGGCAAGATGGCAAAACCCCCATTTTATGGAACAATAGAACAGGCAAGTGACTTGTTGGAAATCATACATACTGATGTGTGCGGTCCGATGAGTGATGACGCGCGCGATGTATATCGTTATTTCCTCACCTTCACCGATGATTTGAGTAGATATGGGAATATTTACTTAATGAAGCATAAGTCTGAAACGTTTGAAAAGTTCAAGCAATTTCAGAGTGAAGTCGAGAATCATCGTAACAAGAAGATTAAATTCCTACGATCTGATCGAGGGGGAAAATATCTGAGTTATGAGTTTGGCAATCACTTAAGACAATGTGGAATTGTTCCAGAGTTGACACCACCTAGAACACCACAGCGTAATGGTGTGTCAGAACGTCGTAATCGTACCCTATTAGATATGGTGCGTTCTATGATGTCTCTTGCTGATCTGCCACTATCATTTTGGGGTTATGCGTTAGAGACAGCTGCATTCACTTTAAATAGGGCACTATCTAAGTCCGTAGACACGACACCGTATGAACTATGGTTTGGCAAGAAACATAAGCTGTCGTTTCTTAAAGTTTGGGGCTGCAATGCTTATGTCAAAAGGCTTCAGCCGGAAAAGCTCGAACCCAAAGCGGAAAAATGCGTCTTCATAGGATACCCAAAGGAGACGGTTGGGTATACCTTCTATCTCGGAACCGAGGGCAAAGTGTTTGTCGCTAAGAACGAGTCCTTTTTTGAGAAAGAGTTTCTCTCGAAAGACTTGAGTGGGAGGAAGATAGAACTTGATGATGTTGTCGAACCTTCACTTCAACCAGATAGTAGCACGGTGCAAAAAGTAGTTTTTGTGGCACCTACATCAGTTGAAGACAAAATTAATGATGGTGATCATGAACTTTTGGATCAAGTCAGTATCGAACCTCGTAGGTCGACAAGGACACGTACTGCTCCTGAGTGGTATGGTAACCCTGTCTTTGAGGTCATGTTGTTGGACAACGATGAACCTACGAGCTATGGAGAACCAAAGGTGGGCCTGGATTCCGACAAATGGTTAGAGGCCATGAAATCCGAGATGGGATCCATGTATGAAAACAAAGTATGGACTTTGGAAGTATTACCTGAAGGGCGAAAGGCCATTCAGAATAAATGGATCTTCAAGAAGAAGACGGACGCGGACGGTAATGTCACCGGCCATAAAGCTCGACTTGTGGCAAAGGGGTTTTGACATGTTCAAGGAGTTGACTATGGTGAGACTTTCTCACCCGTAGCGATGCTTAAGTCCGTCCGAATCATGTTGGCAATAGCTGCATTTTTAGATTATGAAATCTGGCAGATGGATGTCAAAACAGCATTCCTTAACGGATTCCTTAAGGAAATGTTGTATATGATGCAACCGGAAGGTTTTGTCGATCCAGAGAATGCTGACAAAGTGTGCAAACTCCAGCGATCCATTTATGGACTGGTGCAAGCATCTCGGAGTTGGAATCTTCGCTTTGATGAGGTGATCAAAGCGTTTGGGTTTGTACAAGTTTTTGGAGAAGCTTGTATTTATAAGAAAGTGAGTGGGAGCTCTATAGCGTTTCTAATATTATATGTGGATGACATATTTTTGATTGGAAACAATGTAGAACTTTTGGAAAACGTGAAGGGATATTTGAATAAGAGTTTTTCAATGAAGGACCTAGGAGAAGCTCCTTTCATATTAGTCATCAAAATCTATAGAGATAGATCAAGACGCCTAATAGGACTTTCACAAAGCACGTACCTTGACAAGATTTTGAAGAAGTTCAAAATGGATCAGTCCAAGAAGGGGTTCTTGCCTGTTTTGCAAGGTGTGAAGTTGGGTAAGACTCAATGCCCAGCGACTACAGAGGATAGAGAAAATATGAGTGTCATCCCCTATGATTCAGCCATAGGCTCTATCATGTATGCGATGTTGTGCACAAGACCAGATGTCAGCCTTGCCATAAGTATGGCTAGAAGGTTTCAAAGTAATCCTGGAATGGAACATTGGACAGCGGTCAAGAATATCCTTAAGTACCTGAAAAGGACTAAGGAAATGTTTCTCACTTATGGAGGTGATCAAGAGCTCGTCGTAAAGGGTTACGTCGATGCAAGCTTTGACACTGATCCGGATGAATCTAAGTCTCAAACCGGATACGTATATATTCTTAATGGGGGAGCGGTAAGCTGGTGCAGTTCCAAGCAAAGCATGGTAGCTGATTCTACATGTGAAGCGGAGTACATAGCTGCCTTGGAGGCAGCAAAGGAAGCTGTCCAGATGAAGCAGTTCATGACAGATCTTGGGGTTGTGCCCAGCACACTGGACCCAATGACTCTGTTCTATGACAACACTGGTGCCATTGCTCTAGCCAAGGAACCAAGGTTTCACAAGAGGACCAGACACATAAAGCGACGCTTCAATTCCATCGCGATTCGATCAAGGAGGAGGACATAAACATTTGCAAAGTACACACGGATCTGAATGTTGCAGATCCGTTTACTAAACCTCTTCCACGGGCAAATAATGATCAACACCAAAACTCTATGGGTGTTAGATTCATTACCATGTAATGCTAGATTATTGACTCTAGTGCAAGTGGGAGACTGTTGAAAATATGCCCTAGAGGCAATAATAAAATGGTTATTATTATATTTCATTGTTCATGATAATCGTTTATTATCCATGCTATAATTGTATTGATTGGAAACTCAAATGCATGTGTGGATACATAGACAAACAACATGTCCCTAGTGATGCTCTACTAGACTAGCTTGTTGATCAAAGATGGCCATGGTTTCCAGGTCATACACATGAGTTGTCATTTGATAACAGGATCACATCATTAGGAGAATGATGTGATGGACAAGACCCAAACTGTGAACGCAGCATATGATCGTGTCAGTTTATTGCTATTGTTTTCTGCATGTCAAGTATATGTTCCTATGATCATGAGGTCATGCAACTCACTGACACAGGAAGAGTACCTTGTGTGTACCAAACGTCACAACGTAACTGGGTGACTATAAAGGTGCTCTACAGGTATCTCCAAGGGTGTCTGTTGAGTTGGCATGGATCATGACTGGGATTTGTCACTCCGTATGACAAAGAGGTATCTCAGGGCCCTCTCGGTAATACAACATCACAAGAAGCTTGCAAGCAATGTGACTAAGGATTTAGTTGCGGGATCTTGTATTACGGAACAAGTAAAGAGACTTGCCGGTAACGAGATTGAACTAGGTATGAAGATACCGACGATCGAATCTCGGGCAAGTAACATACCGATGGACAAAGGGAACTGCATACGGGATTGTCTGAATTCTTGACATCGTGGTTCATCCGATGAGATCATCGTGGAACATGTGGGAACCAATATGTGTATCCAGATCCGGCTATTGGTTATTGGCCGGAGAGGTGTCTTGGTCATGTCTGCATGGTTCCCGAACCCGTAGGGTCTACACATTTAAGGTTCGGGTGATGCTAGAGTTGTAATGGGAATTGTATGTGGTTGAGCGAAAGTTGTTTGGATCTCGGATGAGATCCCGGACGTCACAAGAAGTTCCGGAATGGTCCGGGGGTAAAGATTTATATATGGGAAGTCCTATTTTGGTCGCCGGAAAAGTTTCACGTATTATCGATATTGTACTGGGAGTGCCGAAAGGGGTCCGGGGGTCCACCTACCCCGGGGGGGCACATGGGCTCTAGGGGTGTTCTCCTTGGCCTATATGGGCCAAGGGCACCAGCCCCAAGAGGCCAGTGCGCCAAGAGATAAAGGGGAGGAAGAGTCCTAAAGGGGGAAGGCACCTCCTAGGTGCCTTGGGGAGGGTGGACTCCTCCCTTGCCGCACCCTTCCTTGGAGGAAGGGCCAAGGCTGTGCCCCCACCCCTCCCCCTTGCCTCCTATATATAGTGGGGGAGAGGGAGGACCTGGACACACCAATCCCTTGCCCCTGGAGCAGCCCTTTCTCCCCCCCTTCACCTCCTCCTCCTCCGCAGTGCTTGGCGAAGCCCTGCCGGAGAACCACAATCTCCACCACCACGTCGTTGTGTTGCCTGAGTTCTCCCTCAACTTCTCCTTCTCCCTTGCTGGATCAAGAAGGAGGAGACGTCCCCGGGCTGTACGTGTGTTGAACGCGGAGGCGCCGTCCGTTCGGCGCTAGATCGGATCTTCCGCGATTTGAATCGCCGTGAGTATGACTACATCAACCGCGTTCTAGTAACGCTTCCGCTTTGCGATCTACAACGGTATGTGGATCCAATTCTCCTCTCGTAGATGTGCATCTCTTAGATTGATCTTGGGTGTTCGTAGGGAATTTTTTGTTTCCCATGCAACGTTCCCCAACAGTTTGATTCCTTGTTGTGCCCACTTTTCGTTGCTCCTTTTTTGGTTTTCAAAACAGAAAAATGGGATTGCATGGGATAAAATGTGCATGAGGAAGCAAGAAGGTGGACTTCGGTTTAGGGACCCGGAAGCGTTTAATCAAGCGCTGCTTGCCAAACAAGTATGGCGGCTGATGCAGGTACCAAACTAGTTGTGTGCAAGAGTGCTTAGAGCGAGGTATTTCTCAGACGGCTCCATACTCAATACCACTTTCCCTGATGGGGGGTCTTTCACGTTCAGGAGTATCCTTAATGGCCGTGATCTCCTCCTGGAAGGGCTCATTTGGTGAATTGGAGATGGTTCCCGAGTCCGTATACATCATGATAACTGGATACCGCGTAAAGGCAGCCTGAGGCCACTGGGCCAGGTGTTTGTCCCGGGCACAACAAGAATCAGTGATTTATTGAATGACACTAGTTTGGGGTGGGATCAAGCTAAGGTGCAGAACATGTTCCCTCCAGCAGAAGCACGCGAGATCTTGCAAATATCAGTGGGGGTGATGGTGGAGGACTATCTTTCTTGGAATTATACAAAGGAAGGTGTCTTTACAGTCAGTCAGCTTACCACCTTTGCATGGGTATGAAAAGGTCCGCCCGGGATCTTCATCCTTGGTCGTGAATCATAGAGCTTGGATGAACATGTGGGATACAGTTGCACCGGGCAGAGTAAAAATTCACACTTGGCGACTTATTCGCAATGGGCTGGCGGTAGGCTCGGAGCTTCATAGAGGCAATATTAAACCCGGGGTGTTCTGTGTTGTGTGTGGAAGAGAGGAGCCGAATCTACACAGGTTTTGGAGATGTCCCCACTCTGCAAAATTCTGGAAAGTGATGTACTCGGAATTGGGAGAACCGACGACGATCCCCCCGGAGTCAGTAAGCTCCCAGAGTGTGCTATCACAGTGGCTCCTGTCATGGTTTGTGGATGCTTCGGATGATGCTCGAGCTATAATGTTGAAGGGATTATATGCTTTGTGGTTGGCACGGAATAACGCGTGAGTAGGGAAGAGGATCGAGGAGGCGGCGGACATGGCTGGGTTGGTTCGGAGGCTCATGGAGGAGTGGCAGAACATCAATGGAAAAGCGAGCAAAATCCCTCGAGTAACCCAGGTCCAGAAGTGGAGCGCTCCATAGGAAGGATGGATCAAGGCGAACGTTGATGGTGCAACCACTAAGGGACGGGAAAAGGGGGCCGGTGGCGTGGTTTTCAGAAACAAGAACAGAGCTTTCCTCGGTGGAGCATGCCATTACTTTCCGATGGGAGGTGATCCAGCAATGGTGGAACTCCAGGCCTGCAAAAGGGCGGTGCAACTTGCGGGGGAACTAAACTTCGCGAAGGTGCACATTGAGATAGACTGTCAAGAGGTGGTACGCAAACTGCAGAGCGAGGAAACCGACTTCTCCGTGCTGGGACCATTGATCAAGGAGGTGAAAAACATGCTGGCGATGAGGGAATGGAAGGTGTCTTGGGTCCGGAGGACGGCGAACGGCGCCGCGCACGGGTTAGCTAAGGAGGGAGTAGCAAATAATCTTTGCAAAGTTTGGGAGTATGAACCCCCAGATTGAATTTTGCACATTATTTCGGCAGAAATTCCTGCCTTCTAGGAATAAATAGAGACGTGGTTGATTTAAAAAAAACCAGAAAAATGGGTAGTTATGCCGGATATTACTGTTCCGTGCCTGCATCGCTAACGTTCTATCTTTTAAGCCATGCGTCCAAATCTCGAACCGTTTTCATCTTTGAATTTGCCGCGTCAAGAGATCCCATGTTGATAAGTTTTGACAAATTTTTATTTCATGAAAAATACGAATGAAAAAACCGAACTGGGAGCACGTTTTTTTTTCCTTTTCGGAAGTTGTTTCCGAGAGGAACCATCGTGCCTCTCATGGAAGCAAAGCCCGCCTCAAAAAAAGAAAGAAAAAGAAAACACATTTTTTTCTGTTCGAGAGAGGCATGGACATGCCTCTCGCGGAAGCAAAACCGTGTCTCTCGAGAAAGCAAAAACATACCTCTCGCACACACAAAAAACGTGTTTTGTTTTTGTTTCCGAAAGGGACAATCGTGCCTCTCACGGAAGTAAAACCGTGCCTCTCGTGAAAAAGAGAGAAAATGTGTTTTTTGTTTCCGTTTTTTAAGAGATACGGTCGTGCCTGTTGCAGAAGCGATACCGTGCCTCTCACGAAAGAAAAAATAATGTAAAAACAATTTATTTTTTTTGTTTCCGAGACATTGCCGTGCCTCTCGTAGAAGTCAAACCATGCCTGTTAAGGAAGAAAAAATGCATTTTTCTTGACAATTTTTTTTAGAAAAGCTGAGAATAGCCGGTGAAAAACCAAAAAGTTAAAAATAAATAAAAGAAAAAAATCATCTAAAAGCTAAAAACGTATGCGAAAAATAAAAATAAAATAAAATCCGAAGGGAGCGCCCAGATGGTGGCGACTGAGAGCGTGCCAAGTAACGCGCTCTCAGCCCCACCGCAAGTGTTTTTGCGAGGTTTTCAAAAGAGCACTCGTTAACTGCTCTTGCGAACGACCGTGTATCGCTCGGCTTAGTGGGCTGGGCCTTTTTCTGTTGGGTCACAGATTCTGGCCCAACACAATCTCACATCAAACTGTGCGACTCCGTCAAAAGCACGGTCAAGTGGTAGATCTTACCACGGACACCAGCTGCTCGATTGATCATGTTCTTGTCTCCTGTTATTTGACAAACTCAAATCAATCGATCCACGTTGCAAAGCTACTCGTAAATAGTAACAAAAATAGGGATCCGTACATGTCACGAAATTTAGATAGATAGATAGTAGCGTAAACTGAAGTATGGTGTTATTAGCTCCCGATGTGCACCATGACGCACCATATATACGAATCCAAGCGCATTTAAATACATTATATATTCACATATATAATAACCACGCTGTCGAGTAGTAATTAAACACGACGTACGGCCGGTCATGTGTATCTATCGACCAAGAGTACTTTACCTATATTGTCATTCTATACAATGGTATATGTATCGGATCCCCAATTCACTTTTTCATTGCGCTTTACCTAGAGGGCGACAAGAGCGCTTTCCATCGCCGTTTCTTAGCGCCCTTTTGCGGCCGCTCTATGTACGAGGAAATGACACGAATTCAGTGCGGAATTAAACTACGAACCAAGTCAAAAGCATTGGCTAAACCGGTCACGTTCTTGTCTCCTGTCAATTGACAAATCCAAGTCGATCGGTCCACGTCGCAAAGCTTTTTTTTTTTTTGATATTTCCACGTTGCAAAGCTACTTGCAAATAGTAGTAATGAAAATAGTGATGCGTGTCACGGAATTTATGAGCTTACGTCGCGCAAGATCGACGACCGAAGCGTAAACTAACCACCGGTGCTATTAGTTGGCGATCTGAACGATCTTACTGATATCATACCTCGATCGCTAGCAGGTTTATACAATTGGGCGAGGTTTGAGTGTTTTTAAACGATTTTGTATGATTAGCTGATCATCATTAAATCATCAGGCTCCCTGAATTAGCCAGGACGATAGTTTTTACTCCGGCGCTTTAGACCTACCTCGGATATGTTGTACATGATCGGTTTTATTAAGCACGCGCAGCTTCCATCGTTTTATTGATTAGCATAATAACTAATTAACTTGGTGGTAGGCCCACGGTAATCAAGGCAACTTTGGCAGCCGATCATAATTTGCTCAACACGTATTCGTCTCTACCTGCAAACTGAGTGCGCACTTTTAGCCCTACCAGTGGGCACGTGGACCACACTGGTTAAAAGCAATATATGTGACGGAAAAAAAAGGAATATTGTGTGTGCCTTTGCGTTGGAAGTTTTCTGAGAGAGGAAGTTGCCAGTTGGGTTGGAACTTGGAAGTTGGAACCCATGTCCATGTCCTACGCCGATCCTTCTAGAATGAAACAAAAAGGGTTTCGTGGCCACCCTTAAATTAGGCAACTGTTCAACAGGGGCACGTACCCTTAAATATTGACTAAGAAGGTCGTGAGTGAGATCAACTTTTGCATAAAAAAAGGATCGTGAGTGAGATCTGCAAGCATTATGGATGGGGACATGGACAGACCTAAAAGCTTCAGACGACGCTTTGATTAGTAATCAAAAAATGGTGTACGCGGACCATGCAACGGTGGTGCCCATAGCTAGTAGGTGAGTGCCCCATGCCGCTTCGGACGTGAAACGTTGAAGCACGAAACTAATGCAACGTGGCGGCCGATCGGGCTTTGAAAGCGTCCTGAAACCGATCAACCAACCGGTCTCTACCAACTAAAATGTCGTCACGTAGATGTATATATGAAACGGCGACGGGCCAGGTGCACTTAGCCGTTGTACCAAAATGGGAAATGGCAGAAGAAATCATCTTTATTTTGATGACGTATTAGTGAAGGAGACAGCCAGTAGGGTGCGCGTGGTCGTTCGACGTGTCTCCTGCTGAGGATTCGACACAAGTGCTAGCCAAGGGTCTAACACATGATGATGGTGTGCAAATTCTCTTTCTTTTGCTTATTTAGAGCAGGCCTGTGAGTCAGTTTTGGGAAGATTAGTGGATTGGAGATAAAGCATTAAGGGAAAAATTCCATAGGCTTTATAACTTGTGTTTTGACAAAAACAAATCAATTATATACATGCTTGAGAAAGGACTGTGTTATGTCCTTTTTTTTTCAAGAAAACTTCCGAACTATTAATCAGTTGTCGAGGTAGTACAAAAAACACCAGAAGTTAAGAAAAAAATACATTCTCGAAAAAAAACACTCCAAAATATGATATCGAAAATGGCATTTTTGGAGTGTCAAATTTATTTTTTTACCACGACTTCCATGAATGTTATTTCGGGATGAAAATTGCCAGCGTTGAGAACATTTGTCAAAGTTTGCACCAAAAAAAAAAGAATTTTTTAAACTTTATTATTATTATTATTATTTATTTTACAGTTCATCACAAGAGCTCGAGACTAGATACTCCGCGTTCGTGGTACTGCCGCTACTCTTTGGACTTTCAGAGACTTCACCGACGCATGGAACCGACGGAGAATCTGTCAGAGATGGAGACGGCGGAGGTGCCGAAGGATCCGAGCATCATGCTCACTCGGTAGATCGGCTCGGAGACGCGGCAAATTCGCCACGTCAAAGTGAAGGCCGCAAAAGAGGAGTAGCTGAAGAAGTGTCTGGCCGTCGGTGGGCCTGGTGGTGGTGATGGGCATGGTGGGCATGGTGGACAAGGCGGTCGGCGAGGCCGTGGCGGGCGCCGCCAGATGAGCGCACCCACATTACAGACAGCGCTATGGCCGGAGCCTTACAAGCCTCCGTACTACTATGCCGCCAAGCAGCTCGCAAACCCCGCTGGTATGGTTCCTTTCATCGTCGACATTAATGTGGCGCCCCTCTTCTCCGAGTATTCTTCGTCGCCGCTCGTCTGTGCGAGGGCGGCGGACGGAGACCAGATGGGTGCTCGCATGCTATTTGATGCAATGCCGAAAGCGGAGGAACTGACGTATGACGCGGACAGGGATATGCTTGATGTCATCCACGATGAAGGTGAGGGATGAGGAGGGGGCTATGAGGATGGGAAGGTGGAAGACTCGGATCCCACCCAATCTGGCAAGTACCAGCAGTAGCATTCCTACACCCAGACGACCACGCAGCAGTCCTACACCCTGACCGGCGATGGCACACAACAACAACAACATTGGGCTGCTGGAGAGCAGCATTCGGAGGGAGGGAGAAGGATCACGACTACGACGATGATCCACATGATACAACAGGTGATCCTAAGAAAAAGGATAGAGGAGAAATCTTCAACATGCGGGAGGACGAGCTGCTGTGCGATGCATGGTTGGCCACTAGCCTCGATCGTGTCCACGGAGCAAAAGGGCACAACCTTTTGCAGGAACATTCACATATGGTTCCATGAGCACAAGCATTTCACGCCCTACTCCGATGCGTTGATCCGCAACCGTGAGTGGAAGTCCCTCAACCATAGATGGTACACCATCCAAGAGGTCGTCTGCATGTATTGCGGGCACTTCAAGCATCTCATCGCATGGTGTAAGGGCATATTTCTCCCCAAGTAGTTTTGGTGATTGATGACAATGCATTTGCGGACTAATCGTGTGCTCTAAGCTCTTTCAGATATATCTCACCTAGGCACAAGACGATTGTGTACCCCTCGGAATCTATGGAAGACGGTGTTTCCTTTTGCTTCTTTTTCGGTGGTTTTGAGTAATAGGAAAGCCGTACTATTAAGAGGGGGTCCGCTTCGGAAAGTTTTGGGTGGAATCAACACGTACACGTCTATACTCTCGCACCACCTTTCCTTTACTTCTCTGGAGCTCCGGCTATTCTCCTCGTAAGTACAAACCATGGCTTCCTACTAGTACAACTGCCTGGCAGGCGGTAGTACCGCTCATGGTAAGCAGTAGTACCGCACAGCCACACGGTAGTACCGCCACAGGACACGTTAGTACCGCACCAAGCGGTAGTACCGCATCATGAGCACGGTAGTACCGTGTAACTGGCCCGGCACAGTACCTAGTACGGTAGTAGGTGCGGAAGTAATTTTTTACTTCCGCATCCTACACGGTAGTACCGCTTGGGTCAAGCGGTAGTACCGTGTCGTGTTTTTGCTACTACCGTATTTCTGCGGATGTAGCTACGGATGTATTTTATTTCATCCGTGCTTGTCCTCAGCCTGCTTATCTCTGCCTTGAGGTGGTACCGCAGGAACGAGCTGTAAGGGCATCTCTTGCCTAAGGTTTTGGTGATGATGACAATCCTTGTGTGGACTAATCGTGCGTCAATATTACTCAGGTTTATAACATGTGGCACAAGACGGTTAGGCCTTCCCTCTTTAAGGAAAAGATCGAAGACGGATGTTCCGATGCCTTTTTGTTTCTTTTGGTCATAGGAAATCCGTACTATTAAGAGGGAACCCACATAGGAAGGTAATGGGTGAATCAAGTCACGTACACAGATACTTTGCACCCACTATATTGCCTCCGTTCGTGGAGAGAGAGGTCCCCTTTCCATTCCTCCTTATGTGTAGACTCATCTACTGCGGTAGTACCGCCGTGGTAGGCGGTTGTACCGGTGACCGGTAGTTCCGGTCAAACCACCGCCCCAAGTACCGCTCAGGGGTGATACCTTCTATACTGGGTGCGGTGGTAGACCGGTGGTGGCCCGGAAGTACCAGTGTTCTTCTCGCAAAACCGGTACTACCGGTGTTCCGAGCGGAAGTACCGCTCTGACTGCCATCACACAGTAACTATCTGCCTGGCGGTAGTTCCGGCCCAACCACCGTCCCAACTACCGCCCTTGCTTGAAACCTTCTGGTTTCTAAGCGGTAGTTGACCGGAGGTGCGCGGTAGTTCCGGTTTTCTCCAGAAGACCGGTACTACCGGGTGAGCCACCGGAAGTACCGCCTTGGTGTCATGGGCGTTGGTTCCTTCACTCACCGGTACTATCGGTTGGGTAAGCGGAAGTACTGGTCCTATGTAATTCTGCACATAACGGTTGGATTGGTGGAGACCCTATTTAAGGAGGCCCTTCTCCCACCTCCTTCTTATCTCTTGCCTCTCTCTCTCCACCATTAATGCCATTGAAGCTTTCTTGCCCGATCTCTCTCCCTAGCAAACCAAACTTGTTGATTTGCTAGGGATTGAAGGAGGAGACCTAGATCTACACTTCCACCAAAGGAAACTTGATTCCCCCATACTTTCTTGTGTGGATTTTGTTACTCTTGTGTGTTTGAGCACCCTAGACGGAAGAGGTCACTTCGGAGCCACAATCCATTGTGGTGAAGCTCCGGGGTTTCGTTGGGAGCCTCCAATTAAGTTGTGGAGAGAGCCCCAACCTTGTTTGTAAAGGTCTGGTTGCCGCCTTCAAGGGCACCACTAGTGGATTCACGGCACCTTGCATTGTGTGAGGGCGTGAGGAGAATACGGTGACCCTAGTGGCTTCTTGGGGAGCATTGTGCCTCCACACCGCTCCAACGGAGACGTACTTCCCCTCAAAGGGACGGAACTTCGATAACACATCCTCGTCTTCACTGTCTCCACTTGTGGTTATTTCTATCCTTTACTTGTGCAAGCTTGTCTTGTTCATCTTATATAGCTTGCCTGTGTAGTTGTGTTCTTTACGTTCTTCTAGTTGTCATCGTAGTATCTTATCTAGACAACTTACTTTGAAGCTTAATTTAAAAGTGGTTAAGAAAAGCTAAAATTGTTAGTTGCCTATTCACCCCCCCCCCTCTAGTCAACCATATCGATCCTTTCAATTGGTATCAGAGCCTCGTCTCTTTTTAAGGACTTTACCGTCCAAAGAGTATGGGTGACAACGTAGTCGAGACGGAGGATCATTCCGGTGGAACTCCGTCCTTGCCTACGTCAGATGGGGGAGCCTCGGTCTCTCATGAGGAGTTCAATGTGGCTTCGACCACATTGAAAGAGTCACTAGCGAGCGAGGTCAAAGGCATGTTTAAATATTTGCTTGAGGGGCTTAAATTATCCACTGCGTCGTTGCAAGTGGTTCGTCCCGCTACCAACGTGTCGGAGGCTAATCCCGACAAGGGAGAAGCTAGTACTGAACAAGCCCCTGTTAAGGCATGTACAATGATTCTATCTTAGCAATGTCACGTAGGATAAATGATGAGGTGGAGGAGAGAGAAATCATAAGAGAAGGCTTGTCTTCTCTTAATTAAGAGAAGGCAAGAGATAATCTCTTAGCACAATATGTCTCACCACGTTTTTAGGAATAACTAGTTATTGAAGATAAGGCTAAGAGATGACCCATTGTATACATGCATTTTTGTCATCTCTAAATTACATGCAAGATTTAAGATAAGACTACCTTATCAACCATTGTACATGCCCTTACTAAGAATGGGAGTGGGATCTTTGCCCACTCCGCTCCACCTACTCACTATGGAGGACCCGTTCCTACACCGCATTTAAATTCCGTTGGGCCTCCCCCCAAGTTTATAAAAAATTCTGATTTTGCTACTTGGGTATTTCGTTTCAAACGTCATATAACTCATTGTTCTACTAATCTTTGGAGAATCATTGAGCAAGGTTTTTATCCGCGTGATCCCGACAACATGACTCCAAGAGAAACTACGGATCATCAATTCAACGAGTCCGCTCTGTGCATTCTTCAAGATGCTATTCCTCCATAAGACATTGCACATCTTCGACCCTTTACTGTGGCCAAGGAAGCTTGGGAGCATGTTGGCACTATGTACAAGGGAAGCACTAGCATTCAACGCTCTAACTACAAAGTTGTGCAAGATGAAGCCGATGAGTTTGTTATGATTGAAGAAGAAGATCCTCATGAACTTTATCGGAGATTAACTACCCTTGCGGTCTACCTTCGAGATCATGGCAGTAAGGACACGGATGACAATTGGATCAAGCGCAAGTTCCTCAAGGTCATGATGCCCTATCATAAGGCCACGTCCTCTGTCATTCGTCAGAGACCGGACTTCCACCACTTATCTTCTAATGAAGTGTTGGATGACTTCGTTGCCATGAGGATCTTGGACATGACCGCCGACAATGCGGTCTTAAGAGCTCAACGATCGAAGAAGCCCAACCTTGCCCTGAAAGCCAAGGCTTGTGTGGATGAAGAGGAGGTGGAGGATGATGATGAGTGTAGCCCCGAGGACACCAAATATGCCTATCATGAGCACATGGCTCTTGCTTCAAGGCAATTTTGGGGCAATAAGAAGAACACAAGGCCCAACTTCAACAGGAACAACTCAAGTGGGAACAAGGGCAAGCAACGAGTGAGGACATGCTTCAACTGTGGAAATGTAAGCCACTTCGTTGCGGATTGCCCATATGAGAAAAGAGAAGACTTTGGAGGCAAGCTTATCCGGAAGGACAAGTCAAAGTCCTATCCCAACAAGAACAACTTCAACAAGAAGACTCCTCCGAAAGGGTTGGTGGCCCAAGAAGAATATGTTGAGGATGATGATAATGATGAAGATGATGAGATGGTCACCATGGCCACAATTGCTATTGCTACTACTCCGCACTCATCTCTCTTCGACTCGCCAAATGAGAACATCACCGCCAAGTGTCTCATGGCCAAGGCCACCAACAAGGTAACCCCAAACATCAATACTACCATCACTTCTAATCCTTCATTGATGAATTGTATTGATGAAAGTGAGGGAACTAAGGAGGAAGAGAATGAATTTGAGTTGTTCATGAAAAATCTCAAGGGCAAACCCAAGAAGCATTTTGTTGCTCTCTTGGAACAACTCGGTGAGGCCAATGACATGATCGAGGCTCACGAGGAAACCATTACTAAAATGGAAGGACATAGTCGAGACTATGCCGATGAGATATCGGATCTCTCTAACGCCCTAGAGGAAGAGCGTGGTCTTCGTTTGGCTCTTGAGGAGTCACACAACGATGATCATGCTAAATTAAAGAAAGATCTTGATCATGCATTAGTTGTCTCTCGTGTGATTAATTCCGAGAAGGCAAAACTTGAGGTTGACCATGCTAAACTCAAAGATGAGTTTGCCATACTCGACAAGGCTCACAAGGCCTTGAAAGGTATGCATGTTACTCTCAAGGAGTCTCATGATCAACTCCAAGTTTCGCTAACCAAGGAAAAGGCTATCTTTCCTCGCATGGTATTAATTGATAATGCAAATGCTACTAACCCGTGTTGCGAGCATGTGCATCTCGTTGAAGAAAATGCCGAGTTGAAGAAGCAACTTGAGAAAGGCCTTGTGACATGTATACAAGGTGAGAAGAACCTCAACAACCTTTTGAGCATCAAAAGGAGGTTGTGGCAAAGGAAGGAATTGGGTTTGTTCCTAAGCCCAAGAAGAAGAAGAATGACAAGACCAAGCAACCACCCCCTATCCGACAAACTTTTGTGAAAGAAGGAGAGGGCGCGTCAAAGAAGAAGAAAACAGTGAAAAGTGGTGGTGTCAAGAAAAACTCCACCATACCATCAAACATGGCCGGCGACTTTAATCCTTCATATGTTTTATGTCGTGCTAGTGATGGTCATGTGTTTGCTAAATTTGTTGGTTCTTCTTATGAGTACATTGAATGGTCCATTTGGGTTCCTAAGACCCTTGTTACTAACCTCAAAGGACCCATTACCAAATGGGTACCTAAATCCAAGCATTGATCTCTTGTAGGAGTTTGCTTCTGGTGGGGGATCATGGTTGCTCGATAGTGGAGCCACAAATCATATGACCGGAAGCAAAGACTTGGTGGTGGACGTGCATCTAGGTTCATCTATGGCCACCAACGTCGAATGGGGTGATGCTTCTTCTTCTAAAGTATTGGGGTTCGGCAAGGTTGTTATTTCTCATGATCTCACGATCGAGAAAGTCATGCTTGTTGAGTCCTTGCATACAATTTACTTTCTGTTCGCCAACTTGCACTCATGGGCTTTGCTACATTCTTTGATATTGATACCGTGGCCCTCTTGTGGAGCAAGACTCTTAAAGTAGCCTACGTTGGGCATGTCGAGAACGGTCTTTATGTGGTTAACTTTTCGAAGCAACCCACGAAGGTCGCGACATGCTTAATGGCTAAAGTTGATGTGGGATGGCTTTGGCATCGCCGTTTGGCCCATGTCAATATGAGATCTTTGCAAAGTCTTCTCAAGGGGGACCATGTCCGAGGACTAACAAATGTTAGCTTTGCCAAAGATCGTGCTTGCAGGGCTTGCATTGAAGGAAAGTTACATGAGACGACTCACCCTCCCACGACTATCATCTATTCAAAGAGACCCCTAGAGCTCCTTCACATGGACCTCTTTGGGCCTCCATCTTTTGATAGTCTTGGGGGTAGAAAGTACTGCTTGGTGATTGTGGATGATTACTCAAGATACACCTGGGTATACTTCTTCAAGAAGAAGAGTGAGACCCAACAAACCGTCATCAACTTTGCAAATGAAGCTCAACGACAACATGAAGCAAAGATTTTGATGATCAGAAGTGACAACGGCACCGAATTCAAGAACTACACCTTGGATGAGTTTCTCAGTGATGAGGGGATCAAACATCAATATGCAGCTCCCTATAACCCTCAACAAAATGGTGTAGCGGAGAGAAAGAACCGAACTCTGATGGATGCGGCAAGAACCATGATGGCGGAATTCAAATCTCCATACAACTTTTGGGCCGAAGCCATCAACACTGCTTTCCATGCATCAAATCGGCTCTATCTCCGCAAAGGCCTGAACAAAATTCCATATGAGATACTTACCGGTAACAAGCCCAATCTCAAGTACTTTCGGGTATTCGGGTGTAAGTGTTTCATTCTCAAGAAAGGTGTTCGCTTGTCTAAATTTGAATCTAGAGCTCACGAGGGCATATTTATTGGTTATGCTACAAACTCTCATGCTTACCGTGTCCACAATAAGTCCAATGGACTCATTGAGGAGACGAGTAACGTAGAGTTTGATGAAAATAACGGCTCCCAAGTGGAGCAAAGTGGTACTTGTGATGTAGGTGATGAAATTCCTCCTCAAGCCATAAGAAGAATGGGTGTAGGATATATCCTACCCATTGAGGAATCCCTTGTGGCCGAAGGAGAAGGATAATGTTCCAATCAAGTGTAACCATCACCAACCCAAGACCCACACGCTTCCGAAGAACAAAGTGAAGGCCCTCAACCGGACGAACAAGGCCAAGTGCAAGATCAATCACAAGTTGGTGGAGAGCCACCAAATGATGCACAAGGCCAAGTTCTGTCCTCCGAGCAAGATCAAGGTCAAGAGGAAGCTCAAGATCAAGATCTAGCTCCTGATGACGCTCAAGATGATCAACTCAATGCTCCTCAGTTATCTCTTGAAGAGCAATTGGAGCGTCGTGCTGCAAAAGTTGCCTCCAGGCTTGCTTCCAGAGAACATCACATGGAGAACATTCTAGGAAGCATCAAAAGGGGGGTAAGCACTCGTAGACAATTAGCAAACTATTGTGCTCATCAGGCTTTTGTCTTCTGTGTTGAACCTCAGAAGGTGTATGAGGCGCTCGAAGACCCTGATTGGCTCAATGCCATGCATGAAGAACTCCATAATTTCGAGCGCAACAAGGTGTGGTGTCTAGTGCCAAGGCCAAAGGAGAACCATAATGTCATTGGAACCAAGTGGATCTTTAAGAACAAGCAAGATGCACATGGCATTGTCATCCGCAACAAGGCGCGTCTGGTGGCTCAAGGCTACTCCCAAGTCGAGGGTATCGACTACAGTGAAACCTTTGCCCCCGTTGCTCGTCTCGAATCCATTCGCTTGTTGCTTGCCTATGCTTCCCATCATAACTTTAAATTGCAACAAATGGATGTGAAAAGTGCATTTCTTAATGGTCCTATTAATGAGTTGGTGTATGTTAAACAACCCTCGGGGTTTGAGGATCCTAAGCTCCCCAATCACGTGTACCAACTCGATAAGGCACTCTATGGCCTTAAACAAGCCCCACGTGCGTGGTATGAGCATCTTACCGAGTTGTTACAAGATCGTGGGTTTGAAATTGGGAAAATCGACCCCACTCTTTTTACTAAGAAGGTCAAATGGGAGTTGTTTGTATGCCAACTATATGTTGATGATATTATCTTTGGTTCTCCTAACAAAGCTTTAAATGATGAGTTCGCCGCACTCATGACCACACATTTTGAGTCCATGATGGGAGAGTTGAAGTACTTCCTTGGGTTTGAGATCAAGCAAAGAAGAGAAGGGATCTTTATCAAACAATCCAAGTATACTAAAGACATGCTCAAGAGGTTCAATCTAAGTGATGTCAAGCCGGCGACTACTCCTATGCCAACCAAGTGCCAACTTGACATTGATCCCAATGGTAAAGCGGTGGATCAAAAGGTATATCGCTCTATGATCGGTTCCTTGCTTTACCTTTGTGCATCTAGACCGGATATTATGTTGAGTGTGGGAATTTGTGCACGGTTTCAAGCCTCACCTAAGGAAAGTCACTTTGTGGCTGTCAAGCGAATCTTTCGATATTTGGCTCATACCCCAAACTTTGGCTTATGGTACCCAAGAGGAGCAAACTTCAACCTTGTTGGTTTCTCTGATTCTGACTGGGCGGGAGACAAAGTGGATAGGAAGTCCACTTCTGGAGGGTGCCAATTTCTTGGTTGCTCTCTGGTTAGTTGGTCTTCCAAAAAGCAAAGTTGTGTGTCTCCCTCATCCACCGAAGCAGAGTATGTGGCTGCTGGCAGTTGTTGTGCTCAACTCTTATGGATGAGGCAAACTTTAAAGGATTACGGTGTCACTTGTGACAAAGTGCCTCTCTGGTGTGACAATGAAAGTGCCATCAAGATTTCTCTCAACCCGGTACAACACTTCAAGACGAAGCATATAGAGATTCGGTATCACTTCATCCGGGATCACATAAGGCAAGGAGAGATCGAGCTTCACTATGTCAACACTCATGATAACCTTGCAGACATCTTCACGAAGCCGTTGGATGAAGCAAGATTTCGCGAGTTAAGGCATGAGCTAAATATCATTGATTTGAGCAATGTGGCTTGAGCACGTGCACACCCCACCATACTCATCATATTGTCTAGTCTAGGTGTAGGCATGGAAATAGGGGGAGTGGTGTTCTCTCAATGAACTCACCCTCCCCCCATTATGCATAAATTGATATGCTTTTCACATTCGTCATTTTTGATGACACTTGTGTTTCAAAGACGAGTTTTGGTTATGGGCCCAAGGATAATTCTTCGCGGTGCCATGCCAATTGACTCTAACATAGGTGGCTCCGGCCACCGCCCTCAGGCTTGTTTGGTTTCTGGCTTTCGTGTTTTTCTCTTACTACAGTGACTTGCTCCATCCTAAGCCATCTCATCCAAGCCATCTACTACAAATGTACACAAGCTTGTTATCATGGAGTGAGTGGGTGCTCCCTGGCGGTACAACCGGTGGTTCAAGCGGTTCTACCGCTTGATCACCTGGTTACAGCCAAGCGGTTGTACTGGTCAAGAGCTAGCGGTTCTACCGCTGGTACTCTGACATGTGCCCCTGGCCGGTACTACCGGTGTTGGTTAGCGGAACTACCGCCTGGCGCGGAAGTACCGCTCCAACCACCTGGTAGCATCCGGACTGGTACTACTGGTCTCCGGACTGGTACTACAGGTGGCTGAACAGGGCGGGTATAAAAGGCACGGGCTGAAGAGGTTTTCCCCTTCACTCGTCCATTCTTTCGCCCTAGCCGTCGGTTGCTCCGCTCACTGCCCCGTAGCGCCCTCCGGCTCTACGGATCTGTCGGCCCTTCACCGGATCTGCTCCGTGGAGGCCGCCTCCTCTTCGATCTCCTCCCATGGATACCGGTATTGCCCTACTTCTCCTTTTTGTTAGGGTTCTTCTTGAATCCTTCTTCTAGGGCAATGCGTGTATTCCCTCATTTTTGGCTAAATGTTTTGAGGAAGAGGTCCGTATAGATTCCTATTCACTTGTGTGTAGTTAATAATAGACATCGTGCATGTAGTTTTGAGATCGGGTAGTTCCCCTCCTCTACTTGGCAGATCCGCTCTCAGCGGTACTACCGGTCACACGACCGGTACTACCGCCGGTCCGGAACTACCGGTGCTGTTACCGGAACTATCGTTTGCTCTAAATTTATATGCATTGTCTCTATTCTCCTTACGTACTTGTGAATTATTCTTCTGATCTTGTGTACATTCCTCTCATCTTTTCTGGGTTGCTATGTGTTCTCCGTGTGCGTTTGCAGGTGGCTATAGCTCTCGTACTGGTCAGTTTGCCAAAAGAAAGGCCCGTAGGGGTAAGAGGCCAACAGATGATGAAGATGTTCCCGAGGTTGTGGTCCCCCCCAAAACAACTCGCCGGGAAAAGTCAGTGGCTGCCAAGCAGCGTGCAGCGCTTCCTATGTACAAGTGGAAGCTTTCGGACCGGGAGAAGTTTCGGTTGCAAGACCCATACACCGCACCGCCTCCTCCACGCTGGAATAATCCTCAATTCCGCAATGAAATGCAATTGAGGATTGTGGATGAAATCTTCGAGCACCACAAGAACAAGTTCACCCGTATGTGGTCCATTGACCTTACAAAGTGGAGAAGCAGCCCCGATTACTTTGGAGAGGCTCTGGAGGTCTGTGAGGAGTTTGATTTGGTCAAGCTCATGGAGCTGCGATGTGACTTTGATGTGGAACTCATTCATCAGTTCTATGCTACTGTCCACTTCGGTAGTGATGATGTAACATCCCCAGCCTCACCCTACAGTGAACACCTTTTAATCATGCCTTGTCATCATCATTTGCTTAATATGATCACAGTGGATAAGCACCCAACTCAAATTTCCTCTCTGAATCAATTCAAATTCTATCTACAATTTGAAGTTGCTCAAAACTTGCTGGAGAAATGTTCATCATTTAGCCAATAATCCAAAACAATTATTGAACAAGAAAAGCCACATCACTCCTTAGCTAAAATGAGCTGTACCAATTTTTCAGCATCAATTCAGCATATTTAAAATGCTTTTGCATTTCTGAAAAAAAATCCAAACAGTGCCCAAAAATCATCAAACTTGTTGAGGCAGTGCATAAATGTGTAATGGAAATATTGGGCCTAGTTCCATAATTTTCCAAGGCAATATGCATGCTCAAATAATACCCTTTCCCTCTCTGTTAATAATTAAAAAGAAAACAACAGAGAAATAAGAGAAAAGGGGCCTACCTGGCACTTACCTGGCAGGCCCAGTGGCTCGGCCCAGCCCATCTCTTCTCCTCCTGCCTGCTCCCGCTGCCGTGTCATGGCGCCTGTGGCCGCGCGCGTCCCCTCCGGCCGCTGCTCGCCACCGCGACGAGGGCAGGTGGGCGAGGGGATAAGGCCGCCCCCAGCGCTCCCTCGTACCCCTGGTCTCCCTGGCGCCCTCTTTTCCCCTCTCTCACTCGCTCGCCTTTCTCCTCCTTCTCGTCAGAACGTCGCCATCGCCGTTGCTCGTCACCACCGCAGCCACCGTCGCCTTCAAGTCACCAGAGCTGGTTCAGAAGCACCGCCGTCCACATCCACGTCCTCTACGGCCACCCATTCGACGGGAGCTGCCCCGAGACGCCGCCATCGAGCCGTTCCCCACCGCCACGGCCGCCACACCTCGCCGCCGATTGTCGCCACTCCGGCACTTCTCCGGCCTCCCCGAGCCTCTCCTCGTCATCGTGGTGAGCTCCGCCTCCTCCCCTTCAATCTTTCGAGCTCGGTTTCGAGCTATTACGTGCGCCCACCGAAGCCCGATCTCCGGCCATCGCCGAGCTCGAGCGCGGCCGTAGCTCCGTCCATCCCCAGCTGCCGTCGTTCGTTCCTTTGGATGCGCCACATCACAACGACCCCGTAGGAGTGACCCGCGACCAAAATAGCCGCCCGTAGCTCCGTTTTGCTTCGCTCTAGCTCCGGCCGCCGCCTGCCGTCGTCGTGGCGGTCAACTCCGGCCACCCCCGTCCCATCCACGGCCACCATCGGACACGGCGCGTCACGCCCGTCCCGTAGGACCAAACCCCGGGCCAAATGGGCCCTTGTGCGCCGTTTCCGTTAGCCGCCGCCGCGTCTGCTGCTCGCCGGAGCAACTCCGGTCACCGGCGCCGGCGTGAACTGACCTGGCTCCCACCTGGGCCTGCCCTGTGAGACTACCAACGGGTCCCACGGACCGGTTGACATAGTCAACGCCGCTGACGTGGCAGTTACTGCCACTGACCAGCGGGCCCCGCCGCATAAAACGTTTTTGTAATTAACTAAAAGTGCTAATTATAATCTGTTAATTAATCAGTTAATTAGTTAGTCTAATAACTCACTGATAGGTGGGGCCTAGCTGCTAATTATCTCTGTTTAAATTAAACAAGACCCTGTTTAGTCCCCTGCCTATGACAGGTGGGACCCACTGTCAGGTTTAACCCCAGTCAACTGCGCTGTTGACTGCTGAGGTCACTGTTGCGTCATGCTGACGTCATTTCTCCTTTCTGAATAAATCTCGTTAACTCAAATAATTCCAGAAATTTCAGAAATTGCCTTAAACTTCGGAAATTCATAACTTTTAAACCGTAGCTCGGATCGAAAAACTTTCTATATGAAAGTTGCTCAGAACGAGGAGACGTTTCTAACCGTGCTATCCGTTTCCGTGTCGGGACCCTCTACGGAGGTGAACCCGCAACTTTTAGCCCGTTTTCGGTAGATGAATAGTGCACCTACACCGGTTAATAATTCCAGATAAATCCTAAAAATAACCAACATGACTTAGACATGTTTTTAGGCAATCCTGCACTGCACGTTAGCTTAGCACGCTCTGTGTTGCATATGTTTGTGTATTTATCTGTTTCTTCCCCCTCTTCTCTCTCGGTAGAGCCCGACGCTGACGCAGATCCCGAGACCGACGCCGTCCCGGTGATTGGTTCCCCCTCCGACGACCTTGCTTTTGCCGCCGAGCAACCAGGCAAGCAACCCCCCCTTGAGCATTTCCGATATCGCCTATATCTATTCTCTCTTATTCTTGCATTAGAATTGCTGCTACTGCTACTGCTCCTATTACTGTTGCATAGCCTGTTTTTGCTAAACTGTTGATACATGTCATTATTCTTAAACGGCTTAGTATAGGTTGGGTAGCACTGCTGTGGCCCCGCACTCTCGTAGTTGCCTCGCATAGTACCCTTGCCTCGATCAAGCGATCGAGCCCCCTTTCCCCTGACCTTCTTCACATCACCGCACAACCCCCCCCCCCTAATATGCTCGACTCCGCAGAGTTAACATCGGGTGACGAGGGTGATACCTCCGAACTCACTTCTGATGTTGTCCCTGTATAGCTAGCTCGTTGTGGGTTACCGAGGGTGATTCCTCTTTTCACTTCCGACCTAGCTTTTGTCGTGCATCCGCTATGGTGATTACCGCCGAGGGTGATTCCTCCGGTATCACCTTATCGGGACTTGTCGTATAGGAGTCCAACGAGGGTGATTCCTCGGATTCCTCATCGGCATGTAAACCACACGGATGCCCTGGTTTGCTGTACCGTGTTTAAAGACGTATCGATCCCCGAGGCCGGACGTCGCCAGGAACAAAGGCGTGCGGCCAGAGGTATCGTGCGTCTGAAGACACTTTATGGTGACTACTACACTTGTTGGATAGAGACGGGTTGACCCTGAGGGGTACCCGCGAGTGCCTTCGAGGCGTGAGCTGTGGAGTCGGGTGACCAGTGAGGGTACCCGCGAGATAACTACGAGGCGTGGCCGGTCATTCCAGTCCTTGTCACAAGACCTCGAGACGGGACGACGGGGCCAACAGTATCGTAGGCTCTGCTCGTTACCGCGCGCTCCCAACACACTAAGCGATTTGGATATTTGATCCGAGGGGCCTCCGGGTCCGATAGCACTAACCACCACGTGGGTGTGAGTGGGTGCTCTGCGTCGTATACATCAGCCGGAGTCGTCACGACGTCAGCGATTGAGCGGCCCGTTCGGATTGGACTTAGGATGCAACTGCGCTTGTATAAGGGGTTGCTAGGTCTGCTACCGAACGGCCTCGCAACGTGCGGAGTGTCCGGGGCGACGGCCATGACCCCCGGGGGCATAGGATTAGTCCGGCGTGCTCGATCCTCTCTGGCGGTATCCGGTCGGGTTGCGTCGTATTGTTTAGCCGAGGGCGGGCACGACCTGATGGTGTGTCCGGCCGGAGTTAAGCGAGCGTGGTGGGTAACTTGGTGCACCCCTGCAGGGAAGAAACAATCTATCGATAGCCTGTCCTACGGTAACGGACACTCGGAGTTGTATCCACTTCGGTACAACTAGAACTGGTGACTTGAGATGTGAAGTTGATGTTGCTGCAAACACTATACATTATTATTATGAAACTATTCTGTTCCCTCCTAATTGCTGCAAGACCCCGAAGATGCTAGTCTTCGTCAGGACTAGGCTTTTCCCCTCTCTACTCTGGCTTTCTGCAGTCTAGTCCACCCACATAAAGCCTCCTTTGAAAATAATGCATTGCTAGTATAGATCTGATGTAAGTCTTGCTGAGTACTTTGGATGAGTACTCACGGTTGCTTTGCTTCCTCTTTTATCCTACCCGCATGATAAACCAGACGACGGAGCCATGGTGCCCGCAGCCCCTGTTGACGACTACTACTACCAGCCCGAGGCTGGCTACTACTACTACCCGGCCGGCGAGTACTACTGCGAGGAGCCGGCGGACGACGACCAGGAGTAGGATCGGAGGTCCCAGGCAGGAGGCCTGCGCCTTTTTGATCGTAGCTTTTCTTTTGCCCCGCCTCGTATGAGGCCTATCTGAACTTGTGTCCTAAGTCTGTACCCAGACATCTAATGCTTCCGCTGACTATGTGTATGACATCATGTTATGTATTCGAGCCCTCGAGGCCCTGGCTTGTAATATATGACTTGTATGTATTTATTTATGTTTTAGAGTTGTGCTGTGATTCCTTCACGTGAGTCCTTAGGCTTGATCGTGTGCATTTGCGTGTATGATTAGTGCACGATCGGGCCGGGGTCGTCACAGATGATCAGCGTCACCTTTCATTTATGTGCCGGGATGAGTTCTTCCGTGTTCCCTGGAGTGCCTTCTGCAATGCTCTGGGCTATGATGACACTGGCTTGGAAGGTCAAGGTGGTCTCCGTCCTCATGACTGAGCCAATCCCATGGATAAAGTGAAGCTAGCACCTCTGTATATCCCTGGTCATGGCATAGTAGGTAAATCCAATGATCTTCTTCCAGTTTATGACATTCTACACCGTGTGTTCCGGTGTGTGCTGCTGCCCAAAGTTGGGAGCTAGGATGATATTTATGGTTATCTGGTGGATCTGCTTGTGGCCATGAAGACCAAGCGAGGCAAGGGCATCACTTTTGATGTGTCCAAATGGATGTGGGAGGAGATGTACAACTGTGTTTGGTACCGCAAGGTACCGATCTACGCTCCCTTTGTGATGCGCTTCCTTTACTCGGTTTGGGAAGTTCGGAGGCCTGGAGAGTCTCTTTCTACTCCGGATAGGCTCACGGAGCATGAGGTCAAGGTGCTGAGACACAAGAAACATAAAGCTCCTAGATTCGCCGTGGGAAATGAGGAGGATGTCTTTGCTACCTCGGATGATGATGACTTTGAGTTAGAGGCTGGGTCCAAGCCTTCTTGGGTCGAGAAGCTTACTGCCAAGGTCAAGAAGACCTTCTGCCTGCAGGCCCACATCCAGAAGAAGCTCTAAAAGGCTCATGTGAATGAGAAGATGGCGCGCCGCCGGCAGATTCAGATGATGAAGCACCTCAATGTGCCTGATGTGAAGAGTGGCTCCGAGAAAAGCATCACTCCTGAGGATAAGTGGTGTCTGGCCAACTGCCAGTGGTCTGATGATGAGCCTACAACTTCCACTACTCGAGCGACTGTGGATGCGATGGAGACTGAGGCTGAGGCTGCTGAGGACGATGAGGATACGAAGGACTCTGACGATGGTGACTCGGATGACTCTCTGGCGACAGGCGAGGAGCTTTACTGAGCCCTGGGGCGTTAGTCTCGCTCTTTTCCTTTTTGGTGCTTGATGCCAAAGGGGGAGAGTTGAGAATTGTTAGGTCACGGGAGTTGCATGGGTGTTTCTTGGTGTTTTTCTCTTTCCTGTGAACTTCAGTAGCATGGTGTAAGACATTTTATCTAAGTTATCTATGCTCTATCTTAGTTTTCTATGCACCTCGTTCATGTGAACTTCCGTAGCATGGTGTAAGACATGTGCCCTTATCTAAGTTATCTATGCACTTATGTTTTTAGCACTATGCAATCATATGCTCTGTTGACTATTTGTTTTGATTGTAGTCGCTGGTTGGTCTATAAAACCTAGGGGGAACATAGATCCTAGTTTGAGCACTTTTGCATTCCAAAAGCAAAACTCTAAATAAGTGCTCACACTCAGGGGGAGCTCTGCCAACATTCTATAGACCCCCGTGATTGTCTTGTGGTTGTCATCATTCACCAAAAAGGGGGAGATTGTAAGGGCATCTCTTGTCTAAGGTTTTGGTGATGATGACAATCCTTGTGTGGACTAATCGTGCGTTAATATTACTCAGGTTTATAACATGTGGCACAAGACGGTTAGGCCTTCCCTCTTTAAGGAAAAGATCGAAGACGGATGTTCCGATGCCTTTTTGTTTCTTTTGGTCATAGGAAATCCGTACTATTAAGAGGGAACCCACATCGGAAGGTAATGGGTGAATCAAGTCACGTACACAGATACTTTGCACCCACTATATTGCCTCCGTTCGTGGAGAGAGAGGTCCCATTTCCATTCCTCCTTATGTGTAGACTCATCTACTGCGGTAGTACCACCGTGGTAGGAGGTTGTACCGGTGGACGGTAGTTCCGGTCAAACCACCGCCCCAAGTACCGCTCAGGGGTGATACCTTATGTACTGGGTGCGGTGGTAGACCGGTGGTGGCCCGGAAGTACCGGTGTTCTTCTCGCAAAACCGATACTACCGGTGTTCCGAGCGGAAGTACCGCTCTGACTGCCATCACACAGTAACTATCTGCCGGGCGGTAGTTCCGACCCAACCACCGTCCCAACTACCGCCCTTGCTTGAAACCTTCTGGTTTCTAAGCGGTAGTTGACCGGAGGTGGGGCGGTAGTTCCGGTTTTCTCCGGAAGACCGGTACTACCGGGTGAGCCACCGGAAGTACCGCCTTGGTGTCATGGGCGTTGGTTCCTTCACTCACCGGTACTACCGGTTGGGTAAGCGGAAGTACCGGTCCTATGTAATTCTGCACATAACGGTTGGATTGGTGGAGACCCTATTTAAGGAGGCCCTTCTCCCACCTCCTTCTTATCTCTTGCATCTCTCTCTCCACCATTAATGCCATTGAAGCTTTCTTGCCCGATCTCTCTCCCTAGCCAACCAAACTTGTTGATTTAATAGGGATTGAAGGAGGAGACCTAGATCTACACTTCCACCAAAGGAAACTTGATTCCCCCATACTTTCTGGTGTGGATTTTGTTACTCTTGGGTGTTTGAGCACCCTAGACGGAAGAGGTCACTTCGGAGCCACAATCCATTGTGGTGAAGCTCCGGGGTTTCGTTGGGAGCCTCCAATTAAGTTGTGGAGAGAGCCCCAACCTTGTTTGTAAAGGTCCGATTGCCGCCTTCAAGGGCACCACTAGTGGAATCACGGCACCTTGCATTGTGTGAGGGCGTGAGGAGAATACGGTGGCCCTAGTGGCTTCTTGGGGAGCATTGTGCCTCCACTCCACTCCAACGGAGACGTACTTCCCCTCAAAGGGAAGGAACTTCAATAACACATCCTCGTCTTCACTGTCTCCACTTGTGGTTATTTCTATCCTTTACTTGTGCAAGCTTGTCTTGTTTATCTTATATAGCTTGCCTGTGTAGTTGTGTTCTTTACGTTCTTCTAGTTGTTATCGTAGTATCTTATCTAGACAACTTACTTCGAAGCTTAATTTAAAAGTGGTTAAGAAAAGCTAAAACTGTTAGTTGCCTATTCACCCCCCCCCCCTCTAGTCAACCATATCAATCCTTTCACGAGCGGTAGTACCGCTCCGGCAGTACTACCGCCCGTATGCCTACGCAACAGAGTTAAATCTAGGCTAGTACTGCTCCAGCGGTAGTACCGCACCCAGAGCGGTAGTACCGCTGGCCAAGCGGTAGTACCGTAACTTACGTACGGTAGTACTGCGCTCTGCGGGCAGAAATGTGGGATAACGGTTGGATTTGTTCTCGCACTATATATAGGGAGTCTTCTTCTCCAAGAAGACTTACATCTTCCTCCCCAAAGCTCCATTGTTGCTCAAAGCCCCATTTCCGCCCGATCTCCCTCCATAGCCAGTCAAACTTGTTAATTTCCTCGGGATTGCTTGAGAAGGCATCGATCTACACTTCCACCAAGAGATATTTGATTCCCCCCACTAATCCTTGCGGATCTTGTTACTCTTGGGTGTTTGAGCACCCTAGACGGTTGAGGTCACCTCGAAGCCATATTCCATTGTGGTGAAGCTTCGTGGTGTCGTTGGGAGCCTCCAATTCGGTTGTGGAGATAGCCCCAACCTTGTTTGTAAAGGTTCGGTTGCCGCCTTCAAGGGCACCACTAGTGGAATCACGACACCTTGCATTGTGTGAGGGCGTGAGGAGAATACGGTGGCCCTAGTGGCTTCTTGGGGAGCATTGTGCCTCCACACCGCTCCAACGGAGACGTACTTCCCTTCAAAGGGAAGGAACTTAGGCAACACATCCTCGTCTTCATCGGTTCCACTTGTGGTTATTTCTTCCCTTTACTTGTGCAAGCCTTACTTGTTTATCTTATATAGCTTGCTTGTGAGGTTGTTATCTTTACTTCCTATAAGTTGTCATCCTAATAGCATATCTAGACAACTTACTTTGACGCTTAATTTAAAGTGGTTAAGAAAAGCTAAAAATTGTTAGTTGCCTATTCCCCCCCCCCCCCTCTAGTCAATCATATCGATCCTTTCAATTGGTATCAGAGCCTCATCTCTTTTTAAGGACTTTACCATCCAAAGAGTATGGGTGACAACGTAGTCGAGACGGAGGAACATTCCGGTGGAACTCCGTCCTTGCCTACTGATGGCTTCTCGCCCCTCGTTGGTTACCCCAAGTGGAAGGTTTGAGATGCAGTGTAGCGGTAATTTTCCCTTGGCAAAGATACCAAGGATCGAATTCCCCTGAGACTCCAAGGTTCAACAAGAAGGTGTCAACTGCTAGCGGCGCAACTAGCGATCAACCGGACCTGCACACAGATACAAATAACAATGCTCCCAACGAGTACAGAGAGGTTGTCAATCCCTCTGGCCTTGTCGTTTACAAAGGATAAAACGCAAGAGATAATAGTGATAGGTATTACTGCAACTAGTAAGTAAGAACTGAAAGTAAATAGCGGATGTGATCAGTGATGGTAATATGGACCGGGGTCACATGATGTTCACTAGTGATGTCTCTCTCCCAAAAGACGATAAAACAGCTATGTGAGGTAAACGAATTACAGCTGGGCAATTGACAGGATTATGTGCGCAAACCAATGCTAACTATGCTACAAAGAAAGGTAGAGGCTCAAAAGCATGGGCGGTACGCCAAGGCAAGTAGACCGAAATCCATCTGCATCTACTACTAATAATCCACCTTGAGATATATATCCAGAACATCTCGCTGGTATTAAGTTGCGAGTCCCACCCATAGTGTAAACTCAAAGCAACAGACAACTGCATTAAAAGAACTTTGCGTAAAGTAAACAATCCTCACACCCGCGAGTACAAGCACCGTTGTTTTCCCTCTTGTGGCAACAGCACATCCCCTAGACTCATGTTTCTGTCACTCAAGCTAGTCATCGAGGGGCATGAACCCACAATCAAGCATAACGTTCCCTCTTGGAGTTACTACCTACTACTCGGCCAAAGCAATAAATAGCAACGGAGAACATGCAAGAATTACTCAAGAACATAAATATAAAAGAGGTAAATCAAATATATTACTCAAACACAATCTAAACATAATCTCATAATCCATCGGATCCCATCAAACTCATCATAGCAACAGCATAAGGATTACATATGTGCCTCGATCATGTAGGGCAGCTCACGAGGTCTAATTAGTGAAGAACAAAGAGGGGAGGAGAACATCACATAGCTACTGGTCATGGACCCATGGTCCAAGGGAGACTACTCACAACTCATCCGGGAGGCGTCCATGGTGGTGGAGAGGCTCCCGGTGGTGATCCTCCCCTCCGGCAGGGTGCTGGGAAGAGTTCTCCTGGTGCTCCCGATCTTGGAAGCGCGGCGGCGGCAGAACAGAGATGAGATCACGAAAAAGGGTTCCGTCCTCGAGGGTTTCGGGACGCGGTGTAAATATATGCCAAAGGGGGGCATCAGCGGAGGCCTGGGGGGCCCAGGCGCCCCCCCCGGCACGGCCAGGAGGGGGGCCGCGCCCCTAGGGCGCCTGGAGCCCTGGTGGCCCCCCTCCGGCCCTACTTTGGCCGCATGGAAGCTTCCGGAACGCTGATTGTTTATATATTTTTCCCGGAATTTTTCTGGCAGTTTACGTAATGGGAAAACCTGAAATACAAAAACAGCAGAAAACAGAAACTGACACAGGGGTGCACTGAGTTAATAGGTTAGTCTAAATATAATCAAAAGTGTATGGAAGTGTATAAATATCATAGCAATATCACACAAAAGTGGCATGGAGCAAGCAGAAATTATAGATACGTTTTGGACGTATCAACATCCCCAAGTTAATTCCTGCTCGTCCTCGAGTAGGTAAATGATAACAAGCATAATTTCTGTGGTGACATGCTATTAACCATATAAGGACTTTTCACAGTCACATGAAAAAAGCTTACTGAGACAATGAATCTGTAGTAATTAAGTTGCCTCATGAGAAAATCACAAAGAACTGAAAGTTTTACAATATGATACTGAAACATCAAATAGATTTGTAGTAAGCATGGTGTGCAAATATGATAAAGTGGTATCTCGCTTGCCCCCTTTAGTGAAGCAAATCATAAATGCAGGGGCACCTCCAAGGTTTAAGTGACGACTAGATACAATGATTTCAGAATGAACGATATCATAATCATGCAAAAGACAATGCTGCTTTGGGACAATGCACATTACACTCAGAATGACAATCATGCTCTCAGTAGTTGGTGCTTTAAAGAAGGTGGAGACTCTCGAACCGTGGCTTTTGATGGCAAGTTTGAAAACCCGTGGTCGGAAACAAAAACTAAACATGTAACAGAGCTCTTGGTTTTAAAAACAGAGGTAATAATTATTTTGTAGAATATGCATATTTCGTCAACGAATGCTAGCAGATAACTCAATTACTTCTTGAGCTGGACAAGTTTCGAGGAACGGCTCCCGCATGAGGACGATCACATCCTCTTAATCTCCTTTGTTTGTCACTGCCAAAGTTTTCTGATTTCTCATGAACAAAGCGTGAAGGAGGGTTTGTTTGTTGTATAATTTTTAATGATCCGGGCGCACTCTATGCCAGTTCCTTCTCGTATTATGGGTTTGCACATTAGACATGCAATCCCGGGGTGAAGCTTGTCCAACTTAAAAATATCATGAATTAACTACTACTTCCTCATGAACTAAAACAGAGGCACAAAAGAGAAATGCTTTTTTTTTGAATAATTTCGAGATGGTACATGAAAGTCTTCGTTAGGAATGGCAGGTAAATACCATGTATAGGAAGGTATGGTGGACTCATATGGCATAACTGGTTTAAAGGATTTTGGATGCACAAGCAGTCAGTCCGCTTAGTACAGGCGAAGGTTAGCAAAAGACAGGGAGCGACCAACTAAAAGAGCAATGACGGTCATAATCATGCAGAGCGACAAAGCAACATTGAATCAGGCATGGAAGTTATATCGCTACTCAGAAATTAAAGATCATCAAGGCTTGACAGACTTTCTTTACAGTCTTAAATATGCGTGAGCATACGCCAAGTCAATCAAAATAAATTCTTGAAGGAAGATATCACTAAACCATACCACATCATAGGCAAACAAATCATGTTGGTACTCCAATAACACATTGAGAACCCCCCAGCTATTTGAGACTAACCATAAGAAAACATGAACTACTAAGCACCATTATGCACATAGCTTTTTTATCACAGACATATCAACTAATGCAACAGAAGCCAACTCTCTTAACAAGATAAGCATGATAACTAAACAGAGTTCCAGCGACCAACTAAACAAAAGCTCTTTAAAAAGAAAAGCATGAAAACTAAGAGCTAAGCATGATAGTAGCTATTGAAAGACCAAGAACATACACAGCAAAGATAAACATGAAAATTCTATGTAGTGTTCTGGGTTGAAGTGGAGCGTGTTTCTCTCCCACACAAAGAAAGCTGAGTTCCGACTCGTTATGAAAAGCAAGCAAAGCTAAAGAAAACTAAAAAGGAAACTAAAAGCAAGACGCTCCAAGCATAGCACATAACACATGAAGTGATAAAAATATAGTGGAACGAAAGACGAACTGATAATGTTGATGGAGAAGGGGATGCACGGGGGCATCCCCAAGCTTAGACGCTTGAGTCTTCTTGAATATTTCTTGGGGGTGCATGGGGGCATCCCCAAGCTTGAGCGTTTGACACTCCTGAATCTTTTTATCATCTTCCCACGCACACTTGAAAACTCCCTTCATACATAACTCATCATAATCTGATTAGCGAGGTTAGTACCCTTAATAAAATAATTGTTCCTTGCTGGAAATAAGGATATTCTTGAAGGTCTACTGTTTCTCAAGATTGCCAAAAGGTTTTTGCAAAGAAAAAGCAAGCTCAAGGTTTGCAAAACGAAGGAAAGGCAAAACAGGACAGAATCTGTGAAAAACAGACCAGCAGGTAGTAAATGATTTTTTCGGGGCACTTCTGCAACTCAAATAAAAAAACTCAGAACAGACGCCCGAAAGAAAATTGTATAGAGCACGCTGTCGAAAAAATTCAGACCAAAAAGATGATCTGGTGATTTTATACGAATTTTTCTGTCCAAGGACAGAATCTGTTTCCTGGACAACACGTCACAACTTTTGAACTTTCTTGCAATCAGAGGCTACACTTGGCACAAAGCTGAAAAGTAAAGATACAATGATGATGCTACTGTAGTAACAACATCAAGACACAACAAAAGCAAAATAAAATTTTATTCATTGTGGGCTGCCTCCCAAAAGCGCTTTCTTTTATGCCTTTAAGCTAGGCATAATGCAAAGAGGAATCAATAACCATCATAATAATCGGAGTTATAAATTGCTTCAAATGGTTCCTCAACAAGTTCACTCTTGTTCCTTCTAGGAAAGGGGTACACACCTTTTGCCTTCCCGCGTAAGCGGATTTGTCCCTTACCTATATCGATGAAGCCTTTTACTGCTCGGAGGAAGTCCCTTCCAAGCACTATATTTCCTTGGTTTGGCTTCATGATGAAGAAATCAACCATTGCAATCCCTTTAAGGAATGTAACTGGCACATCTTTTATTCTTCCCTGGATCTCAGAAATATCTCCATTAGTGTGTTCATGATAAGATGATAATCTATCCATGTTAAATTTTAAAGAATCATGAACAATTTTTGGCATAGTAGAAACCATAGATCCAATATCACAATAAGCAAGGAAGTCTTGATTGGAGATGCTAATCCTAACAAAAGGCTCCCAATCATTGTCTATTTCCAAAATATCTCTCTTATTGGGTTTGGGTTTCTCTACCTTCATCAAGTCTAGAGCATCCATTCTCTTCTCAATAGTAGCAAGTCTATCTATGACAGTATCAAAATTATGATCATAAACAAAGTAACTAGATAGACCATGTATAATTTCAAGAGCTCTAGCTTCATCACACTCTAGGAAATCTCCTTCAGCTATAATATCAAGAGAGTGTTTACACCATTTAAAAAGACCATGCTAAAAATTTCTAAGCACAATTTTTATAGGTATCCAAGGCATAATTCTCCTATGTGCATCAGAAATTCTGTCCCATGCCTTCTTCATATTTTCTCCATCCCTTTGATGGAAATCTAGAACTTCTGATTCCCTCAAAGCACCAAATCCAAACATGCTTAACTAAACAGAAAGGACTACTAACAGAAAAGCAAATAATTTTTTTGTGATTTTTGATAGAAGACACTAAAGCAAAAACTGAAAGGTAAACTAACAAGACTAAAAAGCAAAGGTAAAAGATAGCGTGCAACTCCCCTATCTTGAGGAGTGGAGTCCCCGGCGACGGCGCCAGAAAACTTTGCTTGATGGCTTCTCGCCCCTCGTTGGTTACCCCAAGTGGAAGGTTTGAGATGTAGTGTAGCGGTAGTTTTCCCTTGGCAAAGATACCAAGGATCGAATTCCCCTGAGACTCCAAGGTTCAACAAGAAGGTGTCAACTGCTAGCGGCGCAACTAGCGATCAACCGGACCTGCACACAAATACAAATAACTTTGCTCCCAACGAGTACAGAGAGGTTGTCAATCCCTCCGGCCTTGTCGTTTACAAAGGATCAAACGCAAGAGATAATAGTGATAGGTATTACTGCAACTAGTAAGTAAGAACTGAAAGTAAATAGCGGATGTGATCAGTGATGGTAATATGGACCGGGGTCACATGATGTTCACTAGTGATGTCTCTCTCCCAAAAGACGATAAAACAGCTATGTGAGGTAAACGAATTACAGCTGGGCAATTGACAGGATTATGTGCGCAAACCAATGCTAACTATGCTACAAAGAAAGGTAGAGGCTCAAAAGCATGGGCGGTACGCCAAGGCAAGTAGACCGAAATCCATCTGCATCTACTACTAATCATCCACCTTGAGATATATATCCAGAACATCTCGCTGGTATTAAGTTGCGAGTCCCACCCATAGTGTAAACTCAAAGCAACAGACAACTGCATTAAAAGAACTTTGCGTAAAGTAAACAATCCTCGCACCCGCGAGTACAAGCACCATTGTTTTCCCCCTTGTGGCAACAGCACATCCCCTAGACTCATGTTTCTGTCACTCAAGCTAGTCATCGAGGGGCATGAACCCACAATCAAGCATAACGTTCCCTCTTGGAGTTACTACCTACTACTCAGCCAAAGCAATAAATAGCAACGGAGAACATGCAAGAATTACTCAAGAACATAAATATAAAAGAGGTAAATCAAATATATTACTCAAACACAATCTGAACATAATCTCATAATCCATCGGATCCCAGCAAACTCATCATAGCAACAACATAAGGATTACATATGTGCCTCGATCATGTAGGGCAGCTCACGAGGTCTAATTAGTGAAGAACAAAGAGGGGAGGAGAACATCACATAGCTACTGGTCATGGACCCATGGTCCAAGGGAGACTACTCACAACTCATCCGGGAGGCGTCCATGGTGGTGGAGAGGCTCCCGGTGGTGATCCTCCCCTCCGACAGGGTGCCGGGAAGAGTTCTCCTGGTGCTCCCGATCTTGGAAGCGCGGCGGCGGCGGAACAGAGATGAGATCGCGAAAAAGGGTTCCGTCCTCGAGGGTTTCGGGACGCG
>LR738712.1:64137722-64148662 GCA_902687465.1 Secale cereale
CCCGGCGCGGCCAGGAGGGGGGCCGCGCCCCCAGGGCGCCTGGAGCCCTGGTGGCCCCCCTCCGGCCCTACTTTGGCCGCATGGAAGCTTCCGGAACGCTGATTTTTTATATATTTTTCCCAGAATTTTTCTGGCAGTTTATGTAATGGGAAAACCTGAAATACAAAAACAGCAGAAAACAGAAACTGGCACTGGGGTGCACTGAGTTAATAGGTTAGTCCAAATATGATCAAAAGTGTATGGAAGTGTATAAATATCATAGCAATATCACACAAAAGTGGCATGGTGCAAGCAGAAATTATAGATACGTTTTGGACGTATCACCTACGTCCGATGGGGGAGCCTCGATCTCTCGTGAGGAGTTCAATGTGGCTATGACCACATTGAAAGAATCACTAGCGACCGAGGTCAAAGGCATGTTTAAAGATTTACTTGAGGGGCTTAAATTATCCACCACACCATTGGAGGTGGTTCGTCCCGCCACCATCGTGTCGGAGGCTACTCCCGACAAGGGAGAAGCTAGTAGTGCACAAGCCCCGGTTACTAAGAGTGGGAATGGCATCTTTCCCCACTCCGCTCCTCCTACTCACTACGGAGGACCCGTTCCCACACCGCATTTAAATTCCATTGGACCCCCTCCTAAGTTTATAAAAAATTCTGATTTTGCTACTTGGATGTTTCGCTTCAAACATCATTTAAATCATTGCTCTACTAATCTTTGGAGAATCATTGAGCAAGGTTTTTATCCACGTGATCCCGACAACATGACTCCGAGAGAAACTGCGGATCATCAATTCAACGACTCCGTTCTTTGCATACTTCAAGATGCTATCCCTCCCGAAGACATTGCACATCTTCGACCCTTCACTGTGGCCAAGGAATCTTGGGAGCATGTCGGCACTATGTACAAGGGGAGCGCTAGCATTCAACGCTCAAACTATGAAGTTGTGCAAGATGAATCCGATGAGTTTGCTATGATCGAAGAAGAAGATCCTCGTGAAATTTATCGGAGATTAACCACTCTTGCGGTCTCTCTTCGAGATCATGGGAGTAAGGACACGGATGACAATTGGATCAAGCGCAAGTTTCTCAAGGCCATGATGCCCTACCATAAGGCCATGTCCTCTGTCATCCGTCAAAGACCGGACTTCCACCACTTGTCATCAAATGAAGTGTTGGATGAGTTCGCTGCCATGAGGATCTTGGACAAGACCGCCGGCAATGCGGTTTTAAGAGCTCAACGATCAAAGAAGCCAAACCTTGCCTTGAAGTCCAAGGCTTGTGTGGAAGAAGAGGAGGAGGAGGATGATGATGAGAGTTGCCCTGAGGACACCAAGTATGCCTATCATGAGCACATGGCTCTTGCTTCACGGCAACTTTGGGGCAACAAGAAGAACACAAGACCCAACTTCAACAAGAACAACTCAAGTGGCAACAAGGGCAAGCAACGAGTGAGGACTTGCTTCAATTGTGGGAATGGAAGCCACTTTGTTGTAGATTGCCCATATGAGAAAAGAGAAGACTTTGGAGGTAAGCTTATCCGAAAGGACAAGGCCAAGTCTTATCCCAACAAGAACAATTTCAACAAGAAGACCCCTCCTAAAGGGTTGGTGGCCCAAGAAGAAAATGTTAAGGATGATGATAATGATGAAGATGATGAGCTGGTCACCATGGCCACAATTGCTATTTCTATTACTCCGCGCTCATCTCTCTTCGACTCACAAAATGAGAACATCACCGCCAAGTGTCTCATGGCCAAGGCCACCAACAAGGTAACCCCAAACATCAATACTACCATCCTTTCTAATCCCTCATTGACGGATTGTATTGATGAGAGTGAGGGAATTAAGGAGGGAGAGAATGAATTTGAGTTGTTCATGAGCAAACTTAAGGGCAAACCCAAGAAGCACTTTGTTGCTCTCTTGGAACAACTCGGTGAGGCCAATGACATGATCGAGGCTCACGAGGAGACCATTGCTAAAATGGAAGGACATAGTCGAGACTATGCCGATGAGATATCGGATCTCTCTAATGCCCTAGAGGAAGAGTGTGGTCTTCGTTTGGCTCTTGAGGAGTCACGCAACGATGATCGTGCTAAATTAAAGAAAGATCTCGATCACGCTTTAGTTGTCTCTCGTATGCTTAATTCCAAGAAGGCAAAACTTGGGGTTGACCATGCTAGACTCAAGGAGGAGTTTGTTATACTCGACAAGGCCCACAAGGCCTTGAAAGGTATGCATGTTTCTCTCAAGGAGTCTCATGATCAACTCCAAGTTTCGCTAACCAAGGAAAAGGCTATTTTTGCTCGCATGGTGTTGATTGATAAGGCAAATGCTACTAACCCATGTTGCGAGCATGTGCATCTTGTTGAAGAAAATGCCAAGTTGAAGAAGCAACTTGAGAAAGGCCTTGTGACATGCATACAAGGTGAGAAGAACCTCAACAATCTTTTGAGCAATCAAAAGGAGGTTGTGGCAAAGGAAGGAATTGGGTTTGTTCCTAAGCCCAAGAAGAAGAAGAATGACAAGACCAAGCTACCTCCCCCTCTCCGACAAACTTTTGTGAAAGAGGGAGAGGGCGCCTCTAAGAAGAAGAACAATGTGAAGGGTGGTGGTGTCAAGAAAAACCCCACCATACCATCAAACACGGCCGACGACATTAATCCTTCATATGTTTTATGTCGTGCTAGTGATGGTCATGTATTCGCTAAATTTGTTGGTTCTTCTTATGACTACATTGAATGGTCTATTTGGGTTCCTCAGACCCTTGTTACTAACCTCAAAGGACCCATTACCAAATGGGTACCTAAATCCAAGCATTGATCTCTTGTAGGAGTTTGCTTCCGGTGGGGGATCATGGTTGCTCGATAGTGGAGCCACAAATCATATGACCGGAAGCAAAGACTTGGTGGTGGACGTGCATCTAGGTTCATCTATGGCCACCAACGTCGAATGGGGTGATGCTTCATCTTCTAAGGTATTGGGGCTTGGCAAGGTTGTTGTCTCTCATGATCTCACGATCGAAAAAGTCATGCTTGTTGAGTCCCTTGCATATAACTTACTTTCTGTTCGCCAACTTGCACTCATGGGTTTTGCTACATTCTTTGATATTGATACCGTGGCCCTCTTCTGGAGCAAGACTCTTAAAGTAGCCTATGTTGGACATGTCGAGAACGGTCTTTATGTGGTTAACTTCTCGAAGCAACCCACTAAGACTGCGACATGCCTAATGGCTAAAGTTGATGTGGGATGGCTTTGGCATCGCCGGTTAGCCCATGTCAATATGAGATCTTTGCAAAGTCTTCTCAAGGGGGACCATGTCCGTGGACTAACAAATGTTAGCTTTGCCAAAGATTGTGCTTGCAGGGCTTGCATTGAAGGAAAGTTACATGAGACGGCTCACCCTCCCACGACTATCATCTATTCAAAAAGACCCCTAGAGCTCCTTCACATGGATCTTTTTGGGCCTCCATCTTTTGATAGTCTTGGGGGTAGAAAGTATTGCTTGGTGATTGTGGATGATTATTCAAGATACACCTGGGTATACTTCTTCAAGAAGAAGAGTGAGACCCAACAAACCGTCATCAACTTTGCAAATGAAGCTCAACGACAACATGAAGCAAAGATTTTGATGATCCGAAGTGACAACGGCACCGAGTTCAAGAACTACACCTTGGATGAGTTTCTTAGTGATGAGGGGACCAAACATCAATATGCAGCACCCTATACCCCTCAACAAAACGGTGTAGCGGAGAGAAAGAACCGGACACTGATGGATGCGGCAAGGACCATGATGGCGGAATTCAAATCTCCATGCAACTTTTGGGCCGAAGCCATCAACACCACATGTCATGCATCCAATCGGCTCTATCTCCGCAAAGGCTTGAACAAAACTCCATATGAGATACCGGTAACAAGCCCAATCTCAAGTACTTCCGGGTGTTCGGGTGTAAGTGTTTCATCCTCAAGAAAGGTGTTCGTTTTTCTAAATTTGAATCTAGAGCTCATGAGGGCATATTTGTTGGTTATGCTACAAACTCTCATGCTTACTGTGTCCTCAACAAGTCCAATGGACTCATTGAGGAGATGAGTAACATAGAGTTTGATGAAAATAACGGCTCCCAAGTGGAGCAAAGTGGTACTTGTGATGTGGGTGATGAAATTCCTCCTCAAGCCATAAGAAGAATGGGTGTTGGATATATCCTACCCATTGAGGAACCCCTTGTGGCCGAAGGAGAAGGAAAATGTTCCACTCAAGTGGAACCATCACCAACCCAAGACCCACACGCTTCCGAAGAACAAAGTGAAGGCCCTCAACCGGACGAACAAGGCCAAGTGCAAGATCAATCACAAGATGGGGGAGAGCCACCAAATGATGCACAAGGCCAAGTTCTATCCTGTAAGCAAGATCAAGATCAAGATCTAGCTCCTGACGTCGCTCAAGATGATCAACTCGGTGCTCCTCAATTATCTCTTGAAGAGCAATTGGAGTGTCGTGCTGCAAAAGTTGCCTCCAGGCTGGCTTCCAGAGAACATCACATGGAGAATATTCTTGGAAGCATCAAAAGGGGGGTAAGCAGTCGTAGACAATTAGAAAACTATTGTGCTCATCAAGCTTTTGTCTCCTGTGTTGAACCTCAGAAGGTCTATGAGGCGCCCGAAGACCCTGATTGGCTTAATGCCATGCATGAAGAACTCCATAACTTCGAGCGCAACAAAGTGTGGCGTCTGGTGCCGAGACCAAAGGAGAACCATAATTTCATTGGAACCAAGTGGATCTTTAAGAACAAGCAAGATGCTCATGGCATTGTCATCCGCAACAAGGCGCGTCTGGTGGCTCAAGGCTACTCCCAAGTCGAGGGTATCGACTACGGTGAAACCTTTGCCCCCGTTGCTCGCCTTGAATATATTCGTTTGTTGCTTGCCTATGCTTCTCATCATAATTTTAAGTTGCAACAAATGGATGTGAAAAGTGCATTTCTTAATGGTCCTATTAATGAGTTGGTGTATGTCAAACAACCCCCGGGGTTTGAGGATCCTAAGTTCCCCAATCACGTGTATCAACTCGATAAGGCACTCTATGGCCTTAAACAAGCCCCACGTGCGTGCTATGAGCATCTTACCGAGTTGTTACAAGATCGTGGGTTTGAAATTGGGAAAATCGACCCCACTCTTTTTACTAAGAAGGTCAAAGGGGAATTGTTTGTCTGCGAACTATATGTTGATGATATTATCTTCGGTTCTCCTAACAAAGCTTTCAATGATGAGTTCGCCGCACTAATGACCACACATTTTGAGATGTCTATGATGGGAGAGTTGAAGTACTTCCTTGGGTTTGAGATCAAGCAAAGAAGAGAAGGAATCTTCATCAAACAAACCAAGTATACTCAAGACATGCTCAAGAGGTTCAATCTAAGTGATGTCAAGCCGGCTACTACTCCAATGCCAACCAAGTGCCAATTTGACATTGATCCCAATGGTAAAGCGGTGGATCAAAAGGTATATCGTTCTATGATTGGATCCTTGCTTTACCTTTGTGCATCTAGACCGGATATTATGTTGAGTGTGGGAATCTGTGCACGGTTTCAAGCCTCACCTAAGGAAAGTCACTTTGTGGCAGTCAAGCGAATCTTTCGATATTTGGCTCATACCCCAAACTTTGGCTTATGGTACCCAAGAGGAGCAAACTTCAACCTTGTAGGTTTCTCTGATTCGGACTGGGCGGGAGACAAAGTGGATAGGAAGTCCACTTCCGGAGGGTGCCAATTCCTTGGTTGCTCTCTCGTCAGTTGGTCTTCCAAAAAGCAAAGTTGTGTGTCTCTCTCGTCCACCGAAGCTGAGTATGTGGCAGCGGGCAGTTGTTGTGCTCAACTCTTATGGATGAGGCAAACTTTAAAGGATTACGGTGTCACTTGTGACAAAGTGCCTCTTTGGTGTGACAATGAAAGTGCCATCAAGATTTCTCTCAACCCGGTGCAACACTTCAAGACGAAGCATATAAAGATTCGGTATCACTTCATCCGGGATCATATACGGCAAGGAGGGATCGAGCTTCACTATGTCAACACTCATGATAACCTTGCAGATATCTTCACGAAGCCGTTGGATGAAGCAAGATTTCGCGAGTTAAGGCATGAGCTAAATATCATCGATTTGAGCAATGTGGCTTGAGACTTTGCACACACACCTCCCACTCAATATAGTTATCTTGTCTAGATGTAGGCATGGACATAGGGGGAGTATTGTTCTCTCAATGAACTATTCCTCCCCCCATTATGCATAAATCGATCAAGTCTTTGTCATTTGCCATGTTAGATGGTATAAGTGCTTCAAGACGAGTATTGGTCATGGGCCCAAGGATAGTTCTTTGCGGTGCCATACCAAACAACTGAAACATAGGTGGCCTCGACCACCGACCTCCTCCTTGGTGAAGTGTCTGGTGTGCTGTTTTGTGTGTGTGTGTGTGTTGTCTCTCTTTCCATTTGCCTTGCGTGTGTGTTTTTCCTTACTAAAAGCCTCTTGTCGAAACTTGCAAATTATCGAAGGGACGGTACTACCGTGAGTAGTCACGGTACTACCGCAAAGAGAGTACGGTACTACCGCAAGTCCAGCACGGCAGTAATTTTTTACTGCCGCTGGTCGAGCGGTACTACCGCTCCGTGTGCGGTACTTCCGCCCGGGCGGTACTACCGCGATGACCGCGGTACTACCGCACTTATCCGAACGGGTGGGGGTTATAAGCGGGCAGGGGGAGTTCCAACTCCCCCATACCCATTCATCTCATATCCCCACGTCGTCTCTCTCTCCCTCTCAAGAACGCCGCCGGAGGACCTCGCCGGATCTCCTCCCCCGGCCACTCTCCTCGCATTCTGACCGGTGGGATCGTTCCCCACCTCGACCTCTTGCCATGGATGAAGGTTTCTTCCCAAATCCCCTCTTCTTTTTGCCTAGTTGTTGTTTTTTTAGGTTTTGGGGAGATGCATGTTGTTCTAGTGTTCTTCTTGTTCTTATCCATGGAAGATTAGGATGTAGGATAGTGGTTTTGCAATAGAAATGCTAGTAAGTATGGTGCTACCAAGTTACTATGATCAGCCGTAGTACCGTTCGTCGTTCTACGCATTCTAGTCTAGATCCGTTCTTTTCAGATCTGACCCGAGCGGTACTACCGCTGGCTAACCGCGGTACTACCGCTCTGTCGCGTAAACGGTACTACCGCTCTGCGGAGCGGTACTACCGTAACTACGCGGAAGTAAGTTTTTACTACCGCATTCTGCGCGGTACTACCACAACTTCCAAGCGGTACTACCGCTCCCTAAGCGGTACTAAATTTTTACTTCTGTGTTCGTCAAGCAGTACTATCGCTTGGTTCATAATTTCTTCGTAGCACATGCATATTATCCTTTCTACTCGTTTCATGTGCTTTTTGTGGCTTTTGCATTGATTCTCTTTGTGTTTCCGTCGTGGTCTTGTGTTTGTGTCTTAGGTGGTGGCTCCGGTTCAGATGTTCGCCGCACCAATCCCATCCGTGACACCGGGTCCAAGCGTCTGCGCACCCCCAGTGATGTGCCAGAGGGCTCCAATCCCCAACGCAAGTTCAAGACCACCGCCAACAAGCACAAGGAATCATCTATGACCATGGAGGAAATGCCAGCTAATGAGTTCATGGCAAGGAGGAAGCTCAATCCTTATGGAGAAACCCGGGCTCAATTTCATGGAGATGAACTATTTTGGACCAAGCAGCAGTATCGCATCTACACAGAGGTACTCAAGAGCAAGCACAACCTGTATGTGGATGCTCATTGGGTTGACATGGTCCACATGCGGAGGGATGATAACCTGGCCTACTTTGCCGAGGCTCTGGATCTGGTAGAGCAGTTTGGGATTGAGCACATCATGACTTTTCAGAATGATTTTGACCCAGAAATCGTTGCTCAGTTTTATGCTTCGGTGCACTTCCATACCAAGGAAGACCGTACAATGACTTGGATGACAAATGGTCACAAGATGACTGCTACTTGGAAGGACTTCATGGATCTGATTCAGGTTGCTGGCGAGGGACTCCACAACCCAATTGGAGCTCGGCCTCATGCCAACCCGAAAGCTGCCAACAAAGACTTTTATGTTACCTTTCTATGTGGAGAAGACACTCGCAAGTGGTAAGAAGTCATGGGTGTTGAACCCCTTCCTGGACATAATGCATAGGATCTTCCGCAACACCTTGTTTCCTCGAGTTGGGGACAAGGACAAGATACATGCATACCTCGTCGACATGCTGCTGATGTGTGAGGAGCCTCGCACAGCTCAGTCTCCACCACTTGACATATCCCATATCATGTGGTGTGAGCTTCGCTTTGCGATCTACACTCGCAAGGTGCCCCATCTACGGTCTGTTCCTGTTTCTGCTCATCTCCAAGACTTGGGAGCACCTTTACCCCGATGAGGAGTTCGAGGCAGAGTGTATTCGCCATGACCCCATCCATCTTCGCATCAAGACTCGTTGGGCCAACACTGCTACTCGTGCACAAGCTGCTGCAGCACAGATGGGTACTGACGAGGAGCATGTGGAGGAGGAGCCAGCTGAGGATAGTTCTGGAGGATATGCTCCTCCCTCGTCTGAGCCCTCTTGGGCTAAGAAGTTGAAGAGGAAGATGAAGGCCCTCTTTTGTATGCAAGCTCAGGGTCAGTACAAGGCACATGTCACTCACAAGCAATCTCGCCAGCGTGACAAGAAGATCATGAGGATCTTTAGTGAGCATGTGTCCAGTGGGTCAGAGGAGATCATCACTCCTGAGGCAGAATGGATGGCCCATCAGGGGTACAAGTGGTCTGAGTCTGACGAGGAGCAGCAGGAGGAGCAGCAGGAGTCTGATGGAGAGCATGACGACTGAGATCTTCTGCCAGAGCTACCACCTCTCTTAGTTGTCATATTTCCCTTTGTGGTGTCTCGATGCCAAAGGGGGAGAGAGTGGGATTTGCGTCTTGTGCCGTTCTTTTTACTTTTCGTTGGTCAAACTCTATTTGCTTGTTTGCGTTTGTGTCGTGTGTGTGAGACTATCGTATGGTGTAAGACATGTGCTCTCCTCTATCGTTAAACTCGTTATTATGTCTTTGCTATATTATGATTGTGAGCATTTAATTTACTTACCCTTTATATGTGCTCACCTTATCCTCCTTACTATTGTGCGTAGACTCTTATTCTTTATATCCAAGGAGTATATTATCTATAGAATATAGGGGGAGCATTGATCCTAGTATGTGTGTTGTGCAGTCCAAAGCACTCTCTATTGTATGCACACATCTAGGGGGAGCTTGTCTATATTCTAGTGTTTATTAGGATTGCATACTTTCTTATATAACCTTGTGCAAATCCCGTATTGTCATCAATCCACCAAAAAGGGGGAGATTGTAAGGACATATTTCTCCCTAAGTAGTTTTGGTGATTGATGACAATGCATTTGCGGACTAATCGTGTGCTCTAAGCTCTTTCAGATATATCTCACCTAGGCACAAGACGATTGTGTACCCCTCGGAATCTATGGAAGACGGTGTTTCCTTTTGCTTCTTTTTCGGTGGTTTTGAGTAATAGGAAAGCCGTACTATTAAGAGGGGGTCCTCTTCGGAAAGGTTTGGGTGGAATCAACACGTACACGTCTATACTCTCGCACCACCTTTCCTTTGCTTCTCTAGAGCTCCGGCTGTTCTCCTCGTAAGTACAAACCATGGCTTCCTACTAGTACAACTACCTGGCAGGCGGTAGTACCGCTCATGGTAAGCGGTAGTACCGCACAGCCCACGGTAGTACCGCACCAAGCGGTAGTACCGCATCACGAGCACGGTAGTACCGTGTAACTGGCTCGGCACAGTACCTAGTACGGCAGTAGGTGCGGAAGTAATTTTTTACTTCCGCATCCTACGTGATAGTACCGCTTGGGTCAAGCGGTAGTACCGTGTCGTGTTTTTGCTACTACCGTATTTCTGCGGATGTAGCTACGGATGTATTTTATTTCATCCGTGCTTGTCCTCAGCCTGCTTATCTCTGCCTTGCGGTAGTACCGCTCCGGCAGTACTACCGCCTGTGTGCCTACGCAACAGAGTTAAATCTAGGCTAGTATTGCTCCAGCGGTAGTACCGCACCCAGAGCGGTAGTACCGCTGGCCAAGCGGTAGTACCGTAACTTACGTACGGTAGTACCGCGCTCTGCGGGCAGAAATGTGGGATAACGGTTGGATTTGTTCTCCCACTATATATAGGGAGTCTTCTTCTCCAAGAAGACTTACCTCTTCCTCCCCAAAGCTCCATTGTTGCTCAAAGCTCCATTTCCGCCCGATCTCTCTCCCTAGCCAATCAAACTTGTTGATTTCCTCGGGATTGCTTGAGAAGGCATCGATCTACACTTCCACCAAAAGATATTTGATTCCCCCCACTAATCCTTGCGGATCTTGTTACTCTTGGGTGTTTGAGCACCCTAGACGGTTGAGGTCACCTCGAAGCCATATTCCATTGTGGTGAAGCTTCGTGGTGTCGTTGGGAGCCTCCAAATCGGTTGTGGAGATAGCCCCAACCTTGTTTGTCGCCTTCAAGGGCACCACTAGTGGAATCACGGCACCTTGCATTGTGTGAGGGCGTGAGGAGAATACGGTGGCCCTAGTGGCTTCTTGGGGAGCATTGTGCCTCCACACCGCTCCAACGGAGACGTACTTCCCCTCAAAGGGAAGGAACTTCGGCAACACATCCTCGTCTTCACCGGTTCCACTTGTGGTTATTTCTTCCCTTTACTTGTGCAAGCCTTACTTGTTTATCATATATAGCTTGCTTGTGATGTTGTTATCTTTACTTCCTATAAGTTGTCATCCTAATAGCATATCTAGACAACTTACTTTGACGCTTAATTTAAAGTGGTTAAGAAAAGCTAAAAATTGTTAGTTGCCTATTCACGCCCCC
>LR738712.1:64148735-64188650 GCA_902687465.1 Secale cereale
CCATATAGATCCTTTCACACGGTGGCCAAGCAGTGCACAAATCACGGAGCAAAGGTTATAAGTAGCCGGATATGCTTTAGTTTTGTTGATTACTAGCAGGACATGTATTGTTTCATTGCTCACTAGACGGATATGCATTGTTTCATTTTGTAGCCTATTCGTGCTTGTGTGGTGTACAATACATTGGAGAAGAAGTCCTTCACCGTCATGCATTGTTGGTTGAAGTTGAATAGGCAACCGAAGTGAACCTTTTCATTGCCAAGACCGCCGCCCAAGCCAACGATGAAGAAACTGGACCTGGCCCAAGAACCACCGAAGAAGGTTAGAAGAAACCTTTGGGGTAAGAAGTGGGAGGAGAAGAGGACGAAGCGAGAAGGTGCGGCGGCCAAGCTGGCGGAGAGGTTCGAGGAGATCTTGGCGAAGAAGGAAGAGGCATGCATGAGGCGCTCAGACATCAAGGAGGTGAGGAAGGCGGAGAGGTTCAAGCAGTTGATGGAGGCGACGAAGAAGAACATCAATCTCGAAGAGAGAAGGAGCATGATCGAAGAGATGAAGGCCATGCTTAAGGAAAAGAGGGTGAAGATCGCCGCCAATGCAGAGGACGCCAAGATGTTGACCCTGAATATCGACTCTTTGGATGCCAACGCTAGAATCATGCAATCCGTCCGCTACCAGATGTTAGAGTGGTAGAAAGATGAGTTGACATCGGCGGAAGATGAGGATGTGGCGGAGGCGGATGGTGACGCGGAGGCTGCCTATGCGGCAACGAGGACACCTACTTGATCGGGGAGCAGCTTGCTGTGATGGCTGGTCCGGCAGGGTAGAAAAGCATGGGCTGCCGGATTGATATTTTTTTGGATTCAGGCATGTAAAGACTAAGCATATTTGCCTCCTTTTGGTTGTGATCGGGGAGATGATCCGGTGCGGGTGTGATCCAACGCGTTGTGTGGATCATTGTAGATTTGAATTTGAATTTGCTGGCGTACATATACAGGCTACGTTTGGATGTCGTCCTGCCGCATCCGGGTCCGCGAGTTGGTCCCCTCTGTCAGTGGACGGATGCGAAAGGAAATTTATGGGTTGCTGCTGGAGATGCCTTTAAAGCATCTACAACCACAAGTTACAAATTTGGGCCCTCAAACGTCTGCGGATGCGCCCGGGCGTGTCCGCAGGCAGTGACCAGGCCGACCACAAAATTATCATTTGCAGGCACATACCTTATTTTCAAAACATCTATTATATGCACGGTCGTGACAAGCACATACCCTATTTTTAAAACATCTATTATATGCACGGCCATGCACGATGATCATCCGATCCGTCTTGGGCCGGTCGGGCTGTCAAAACACACCAAAAAATTGCTGGTACTTAAGATTCTCAAAAGAAAAAAAAACTTAAAGATGTTCATACTCGTATTAGTCCACCTCGCCGCGTGACGAGCTAGTCGACCGGCTTAAATAGACGGGTCGTCCATAAGTGATAAGCTTGCATCATTGCATCCTTTGTTAAGAAGATAGACTATCACTATGAATCTTCTATGTTTATCACACAGAAGATTCATTGTCACGGTCTATCTCCTTCACAAAGGAAACATTCATGTGAGTAGTGTTTTTTATGAATGACAATGTGTCGATTAAAATGGAAAAGGAAAACATTAATGTCGGTACTGCTTTTTATGAATCACAATGCGTCGATAAAAATTATAAAAAAATCTATTGTCGTTGTAGTAGGGGTATCAATGTATATGAACAAGACAAACTTGACACTCGATGAACAATTACCGGTCCATGAATGTAGCCTAGTGTCAAGTTATCTCGTTCACACAATGAGAATTGATAGACCTACACAACAATAGAGAAACTTGCCGCCATTTATCGGCGCGGGTATTTAAGCTGGCCGGCGTCCACCTCGTGCGGCGAAGTGGGATTAAAATTTGAAAGAGGAAGGAATTTATGTCGCTGCAGGTGGGATCGCTAAAAACTACAGCAGGGTCGGCAGACGCGTCTGGACACCCCATGTTTGGGATGGATACGAGAGATGACAGCCTGTTCGGGCGTTTGACCCGTTTATCCGAATCAAAATTTCATGACTGCTCAGTGACCAGACGACCCGTCCTGATCGTATGAGGTGGGTTTAGAACGCCCGGACGTAGATGCTCTTACTTGCTTAGTTCGGACTGCGAACACATCCTCGACGTGGTGGCTTGGAAGCGTTCATGCTAGCCATTTCTGCCGCGGGATATTTGCCGTGATACACCCCGGCCCTCAAGCTCACATGTGAACCACCGGACGGGCGGAGTCTCTGAAAAGGACGGATGTGGCTCGTACGATGCCCCGTCAGGTCCCCGTTGGTCGGCTCCCATGTCGATCTGCACTGCTACAGAGGGCATCCTCGGCTGCCACGGGAACTCCTGTTCCACGGGAGCCGGGTGAGCACCCTCGAAAGTGAAACAAATGAAAGCGATTTCTCTCATTTATCCCATGATTCTTTCCACCAAGCCCGACTACGTCCCGCACAAAAATGCTCAAACACGTAGCTTAGTATACTGCTAGAAGTATCATCGCTGCGATTCAGATTGTTATGTTGCTAGTACACAAGTTAATAATCCTTTAATGCACACTTGTTTTGTAGGGAACCTTTAATGCACACCGTGTTGCACCAAACCCATCGCAAAGGTTACAACCAAAACCAAAATCAGCCACAAAACCATTTTTCCCTCTTGTGTCAACCGAATTTGACGTGGCCCGTGACCTCTCACTGTCAACCCACCGCCCATCTCTCCCCGTCAACTACACAGACCAGATGATCTCGGCCACCGCCAGAATATCTGATTTCCCACCTCAAAATACACGCACAACTCGTACTGGCTCTACGTATGTACACTCTCTAGTACGATCTGCTCGAGTACACGTGTGGCCACCACATTGTTTCCTTCCATGCGCGCACGCACGAGCACGATTGCTTCGCCCTCACGCTGCTGCCATGCGCTTCGTCTGGTACGGTGCCCACGCCTCCGCGTACGGCGCCGGAGCCGGCCGGCCCATCCACGCCTGCGACGGTGCTGCTGTGCGATCCGTCACTGGCGCGCCCTGTGGTGCTTGTGCGTTCGACAGGCGCCAGACCTTGACGGACCCGTCGAGGCTTCCGCTGTACACCACGAACCGCCGGTCCCCGCCCGAACCGGCGGCAACCTCCTCGTCCATGGCGACGCACTTCACGGGTCCGGTGTGTCCGGCCAGTACGCCGAGATTCACGTGCTCTGCCCCGTCGCGACGCCAGACGCAGAGGGTCCGGTCGGCCGAGCCGCTCACGACGACGTTGCCGGCCACCGCAAGGCACATCACCGCCATCTTGTGGCCCTTTAGCACGCCGCCGTATCTTGCCTCGCCGTCGACCCAGTACCAGTAGGTGACCAGTCCGTCCGACGAGCCCACGTAGACGACGTGGTCCTCGGGCGACACGGCGATCGCGGTGACCGCGCTCTCGCCCTTCCTGAGCACCTTCTCCAGGACATGCTTCGTGGCGTCGCCCTTCGCGGCCATCTCCCGCCGCCACACCTTGACGGTGCCGTCGGCCGATCCGGTGAACACGACGCTGTCAAATCCGGCGGTGGCCACGGTGTTCACGGCGTCGTCGTGCGCGCTGACGGACTCGAGGCACTTGGAGTCCGACACGCGCCACACCTTGATGGTCCTGTCCCACGAGGCCGAGTAGAGCAGCCCGGCGCCCTCGTCGAGGCTGAGGGAGGACACGGCGTCGGAGTGCCTAAGCCACACCGCGCGTTGGCGCCCCTTGCGCTGCGTCTCGACGTAGCTGGTGGGGTTGACGGCGCTCTTGAGGTAGTCCTTGAGCTTCGGGAGCGAGCCCACCTGGCGGTGCACGGCCGGGTTCTCCGCGCCGGCGCGCCACACGCGCACCTTGCCGTCCTGGTGGCCGGTGAAGATGCGGCCGTCGTCGGCGACGACGATCGCCTTGACGAGGCCGCTGGCGGTCCTGAACCCGGCGAGCTCGCGCTGGTCCCGCCACACGCGCACGTTTCGAGAGTCGGTTCCGGTGTAAAGAACGTCCCCGGTCGCCGCGAGCGAGTAGACGTGTCCGTCCTCCTTGACCAGCGACGCGATGAGGCCCGTCGCCCCCGGTTCGGCAACGGCACCCCCGGCGCCGAGGCCCGGGAGGTGCGCCCACGGCGACTTGGGCGTGGGCGGGGTAGACGAGCCGCCGTAGCGCGACGGCGAGGCGTCACCGTCCGTCGTGGGGTAGGACGAGCAGCTGTAGCCGTCATCGTCGGACACGGAGGCGGAAGAGGAGGAGAAGGACCTCGGCGAGCAGGCGGCCACGGCAGGGTCCGGCCGGAGGAAGTTGAGCAGCTTCTGGTCGTTACCCATCGTCGGTGGATGCCACAGTTCACCGAGCAAACGATCGATCAGCTGGTGGATTTGTGCTGCACCGAGCGGCACGGCGGGGTCCTTTATAAGGCGATCGAGGAAGGGGATCCGAATATGGAATGAGCTGCGGCGGAAGGAAAGCCGAGACCGAATGGGTGCAATTGTAGCTTGCGAGGTTGGAGAAGAGGGAGGCGAGCAGCGGCGGTATATATATCGGGCGGAGACGCTGAGAGACAGAAACGAGACTGATGCCGTGGGAGCCACGACGTTCCGACAGGTGGATCCGGATCAATCCAGGTGTCTGATTTGATTGATTTTTTCCTTCCCTTCCATTTAGAGGAGGGTTCGGCTTTCTTGATTTTGTCGGTTTATTTGTTTAATTTATTCATTATTGGGAATGGGTCTCGGACTCGGCGGCTGCTGTCTGATCACCCAACAGTGGCCACGCGGCGAGCGCTGTCTGATTAATGTGCCATTCATTATTGGATGGTTTCGTCACTTGGACTTTTTTCTAAAAGAAAATCTCACTGTTGTATGAGCTGTCTTCGTGAGGGTCAACTGGATGAAGAAAACTATATATCGACCATTCTCTTGCGATGCTAATGGCCAGGCTCACTTTGTATTGCACTCGTTCCATGCTCAACTGTATGCATGTGTTGACAGTCCACTGAGAAAACTGCAAATATTGACACTCTTTCCATACGGGCGATCTCAGTTGGCGTGCTGGCTTGAGTGTTGGATCGAGTCACCCAAACCTATATCGATATCGATCGTACCTGTCCTTGACCAATCTGGTGGGCGGAGCAGGAACTCTACAAGTATTCTTTCGTTTCTGACTTTGTGCTGTGCAGTTGAGGGCGATAAAAAGAAGGGCAAAAAAAGCACATGCATGTTTAGGCTTTAGGCAATTGGGGTGCACAAGTGGTGCATGCTCTTCTCGGAACGGGCAAAATCGGCGGAGGGACGGCGGAAAGGCCCGCGGCTCGTCGCCGTTAATACAAGCGTGTGGTTGGCGGCCGCCACCGCCATGGACCATGCCGGACCGTACCTACGTACGTGTCAGGAAGGACGGCGTGTGCGAGTTGCTTCCGGGACCAAAGCTTTTCCATATAACGAATTCAATGTGGTTTACGGGTCGCATGTGCGTGCGTGCTCGTTTCATACTACCAGATCATGAGATCAATAAAACAGCGAGAAACCACACGCTTTGCTTTGTTTACGACGGCACGAATCCTGAATAAACTCGTTTATTTAGAACAACAAAAAGTGCCATTAGTTTAATATATTTGAGAAGTACACGGTACTTTTAAGCTAGTTGTTGGGCGCTAATTAATGTTCCATTTGGACATCGTTGTAGAGTACATGCCTTGCCTGTTTGGAACATATAAAATGTTCAACCTGTCCAGATTTTTTTCTCCACCAGCAATGGGCGTACTCCTAAATCCTAAATCATTGACCATATTTAATTTTGTTAAGATTAGCCCTATCAAGAAAATATTAAGTTATATTCGCAAAAATATTGTTGATTGTAAAAAAACACTATACAATCATGTGACATCCAATAAGTTTATTAGGAAAAACCCACAAAAACACGTGGTTAGAAATGTTGCAAGTCATCATTGTTTACTATGAAGTCTAGTACATTAATGCATAAAAGTTTTATTTGAACAATCATCTGGGGACAGGGTCCCATCTAAAAGCATTACTCAAAAACAGCCACGAGTAACCAAATTACAGAGTTATGCTAGCGTGGCAGGAGATCTAGCATGTTGTTCATAAACTACCTACTCCCGTATTTACAATATGAAATAGACAACATGGTATATTTCACGATAGGTCTGGTGACACTTATTTGGTAAGGTATAGTATGTTAATATATTTTGGCATGAATTGATCAAATAGAAAAAATAAGCTGCAGCGAACCGATCACAAGTCCGAGCACTAGTAGAGGGTATAAGCAAGATGATTACTGCTGAATCTAGGGAGATTTCATTTTCTCACATTAATAGATCACAAAACAATGTCAGTCATGCACTAGCCGCGTATGGTCGTAGTACCCCTCGCACGGCTGTCTGGTTGAGGTCGGGCATAGACCGCACTGTAAATATTTCCAAGGTCGAGAAGCCTCCGTGAATTAATGAAATCTTACTTTCCCCCGCAAAAAAAAATAAAAAATAGATCAAATAGAAAAAATAACTCGGGAAGATCATTCGAAGAGAGCCGCTGACTTTGTTTGTCAGATATAAATTCATAAAACAGCAAACTAATTTTGCCATAAATGGTGACAGTATGGGGGACGCAGGGCTTATGCGGAGGGATCGCAACGGCAGTTTCGTTTTCCTTTCAGCCCAGGCGCCGCGCCCGATCCGTGAGGTAGGGTGGCCAAAATCTGTGGCTCGCCTGCATGTGCCGGTCGAGGCCGACCAAAAATATCGTTAGCCCGGGTGCAATCTGTGGCCTGGATACGTTTCGCAGCATCCACATGCTCAGCTGGGTGGCGCCGTTCTGCGTGTTCTGAAGCCTGCGCAATAACTACCTAGCCTGTGTAAATACTCTTCTCAAATAGAAATCCTTCTGTTGCTCATCATGCTCTCCTTGTAGTACTAGTAGCTACCATAGAAATACGTCGATCAAACATCTCAACTTCATTTCATCAGCAACATATGTGCGATAACTTCTGCTAGACATCATTGTTGTTTTCTTTTTCTTTTTTTGCGAGAACATTATTGTTTTTTTTCGACAACATTATTGTTGCTTTCGTGAGCCACATCAGCCGTCATTTTTTTTTTTTGAAAACGGGCAAAAGATTTGCCACGTATATTAATTAAGAGAGAATAAAGTTTGTGTTACAAACACCCCTTAACAATACACTGAAGAATCACTCTCCCGGCATGATGGACCCTAGTTGCTTAGCTCCAGCGGCGACCCAAAATGATGCCTCCCTTTTGATGTTGTCGAGAAGAACCGTAGGCGGAGCGGCCATGTTGCGGAATACACGGGCGTTTCGCTCGTTCCAGATCGTCCATGAAGTGAGCATGGTGAGCGAGGCCATGGCCTTCCGGTTGGGGACGGAGGCATCAGTCAACCCAAGCCACCAATCTAAGGTGGAATGCCTCAGGGGCCAAGTAGAGGTGTCAACATGAATGAGCTGCAGCCACGCCTTGACCAAGCCCCATAGACGAATGGTGAAACGGCATTTGAAGAAGAGATGATCCACCGATTCATTCGCACGCATGCATAAGGGACATGAGCCATACTTAGGCCAACCGCGCTTGGCCAATCGATCCGCGGTCCAGACTCTATTTTGGATGGCCAGCCAAGCAAAGAACTTGACCTTGGGTGGAGCCCAGATTTTCCACACAGCATGCTCCAAGGGAGAGCGAATGAGGCCAAGAAATTGCACTTTGTAGGCAGTCTCCGCCGAGTAGAGGCCACTAGTAGAATGCTTCCAAACAATGTCGTCGTCGATGTTCTCCTGTAGGTGAAAATCCCGGATGGTGGCCCAAAGCTCGAGAAATTGTCTGAAGTGCTCCATGGAAAAACCAGACGTCATCTTGATCTTTCTAACCCAAGCGCCATCCTTTAGTGCTTCCCGCACCTTCCTGCAGTAATACGTACTCATGTCACGAGATCAGCCGTCATGGATCAGCGCTCCTGCAGTAATACGTACTCATGTTGAAAGGTAGACGATCATCTCTCCTTAGCTAGGCTCGATCGATGGGAGTATGTGTCTTCTCTCTAATTTGCTTGTACGCCATATCAGAGTAAGAAAAAAGTAGATGTACGGTCGAGGATCTAGTCTAGCTCGACGCAAAAGCAACCGATCACGAGGGCGGAGATAACAACCAATATATTGCTATCCCAGGAGTAAAGTCTATTTTAAACCTTGAATTTGTACGGCTCGTCGAAAATGAACCTCAACCTCTCAATCCCTGAAATCGGTACCCTGTAGTCATGAATCCCGATCAAGCTTAACCCTACACCTGTTTGGCACACCGGGAACAGAATAATCCTGGCCAAATTCATCGCTACTGTCATTGACTAGGCGGGTCCACATGTCATCTTCGTCTTCTTCCGTGAGCTATCTCTCTCCGCTGAATCAATCCAGGTCCTGCTCGTGTGCGCATTCGCCAGAAGGTGAGAAGGGGCTCACGCAGTCAAGTTATCTGCCGCAGCTCGTATGTTCAGCGTCTCGCGTTCTTGTGTCCAGAAGAGATCGATCAAGCTAGAGTGCTAGACCCACGTAGTAGTGCGTGCTTGTAAAGAAATTGATCGAGGCATCAAGCCATCCCTGTACGTGCGTGTCTTCACTCTTCAGGATGAGCTTCAGTACGAGTACGAGTGTGCGACTGGCCGGAAAGTAAACGGGCGAAACACGAGGAGGAGTCCATGGTGGTGACTGGTCACTGGTGTGCGCTGCGCAGTATCATGCGAGACATTATGGCCGACCATTGAGCTGCGTTCATTAACTCCACGGTCCTTCTCCAAGCGATTCGTCTCAGGAGGACTGCATCGACGAGCCGAAGAAACCACACCGATGGCTGCCGCTCTAGACGTCCACAACGCGAACTCGACCACCATCTTCCTTGACTCCGGTGAATCGGTGATCAATTCACCACGCCTGATCTTCTCCGATGGTGGATTAAGCCACAATTCCCCGCATCCACGCGCTCCTCTCGCCGTGCTCTTGATATTCCTCTCTCGTCGCTCTGTGCTCACGGCGGGCAAGTTTGTGGTCATCACCAGTCATGTGAACCCCAATACTCCACCGTCGTGTTTTCCTCGTCCCCCTCTCTCCGTTTTGGGAACGCGTCAGGTTGGTAATGGAGTGGCCCAGGTCGAACGGATGCTCTTCGTCGCGCTCGCCGCTGCTAGTAGATGATCCCGGTCTCTGGTGGCAAGATAGGCGGGGCAGCGGTTGCGCGTGAGGAGAAGGGGATTTGGGGGAGAAGATGCCAACATAGAAGATAGATATGACATGTGGGTCCATCTATTCAGTGAGAGTTAAGCCTTATTTATGTGGGATTATTTATTTTTCATAATGTGTCAAATTGATCTAAACCGGTACAGGGTTGAAATCAGACCGGGATCCATGAGTACAGGGTATCGATTTCAGGGATTGAAAGATTGAGGTTCATTTTCGACGAGTTGTATGAATTCAGGGTTTAAAATAGACTTTACTCCTATCCCAGCTCGCCACTACTTTGCGTCATCTGTCTCAGTCTCGGCTCGTGACCAAAATTTCCCGTTTTGGCGCGACGGTTCGGAGCACTGCAGCAAACGGGGACACCTGGCCCGTCGCCGCGCGCATATAGTAGGCGACGTCGACGTCGAGGCGTCGTCGCGCGCCGTTGGTACTGGTAGGTCTGCTTTCACCCGCCACGTTGCGTCCGTCGCGCAAATGTGTGATTGTTTTGTGCTTCCCTTCCTCTGCTGGTGCATGCATGCATCTCCCACAGGCCAACACGTTGTCAGCTATTAGTAGTTCAAACGCAGTGCATTAGCGTATGCAAGCCATCGTCTACGCGCCAATGATGCACGTTAGAAGCGAGTGAGCTTGCACATCACATGCATGCATGATTGGGGTTCTAAACCTAGTTGGGAAATGCTTCTAGACTCCCCTCTCGATCGCGCTCATCCGTTAACCTTTCCCACTAACTGAAATGCACTAGACACAAAACGTGTTGAACAAAGCTGATCATCAAAAAGAAAGAAGAAGAAGGGTCGTGTACAATGAACGCAGCCAAGGTAGGTCTAAAGCGCAAATCTACGTACGCTCTGTTATAACTATATGAATATAGGACTTCCACGTTCGATTTCAAGTTGTTTTTTACTTTTGAAAGTTACGCTCGATTTCTAGCTAGGTGATCCTTTGATCCTTATCCCGATCGAGCTAATCACAGCAATTCATTTTTCAAAGAAAAACTCGCACCACAGTGACGTCTGATTCAGGTGATAACTTATTTAAACCACGCAGCATATGTAGGATCCAAAAAAGCGATTCAGCAGATCGCCAGCTAGTGCCGTCACTCGTTAGTTTACTCTCCATTCACTGACTGTCTCCATTCATAGATCTCGCAACGTAAGCCGTATATCTCGTGACATGCACACACATGCCACATCTCAATTTTCTTGGTACGAACTTACGATTTGGCGGCAGCTTTTGCGGCGACGTGGATTCTGCGATAGTATTTGTCAATTAACGGGAGACAAGACTATAATCAACTCAAGTTTTCGTCCTGTTTGCTCGGGCATGGAGCAGCTGCCAAATGTGGTGTACTAAAATGGCGCTGGCTGGCATTGACCCTTTGGCCTTGGTCATGTGGGTTGGGGTCCGCCTAGTAGCAAATACTCCCTCCGTCCGAAAATACTTGTCATCAAAATGAACAAAAAGGGATGTATCTTCGGACGGAGAGAGTATCAATTAAGCAGGTTTTCTCTTTTCTTTTCGTTGTTGTATTTGTACTTGTACGTAGCGGGAGATGGCTAATTAAGGTTTACCCGGTCTTCTCTGCCATGCATGCATGCCGTCCAGCTTTGGTTAGATAAGATAAAGGTGAATCACGAGAGCCCAAACAACGGCCATCCCTCCTAGCTCCTAGCCAAGTAGCCAGCGCCGGTGTCGAGTCCAGCAAGCAAGCAGGCCACACGTTCTATTCCATCCATCAGCTTTGGGTTACACCGGCACCACTATCGCCCATCCCATCAGGCATCAGCTTCCATGATCTGTCTGTCTCGCCCGTGACCTACTTCCAGTTCCGGCGCGACGGCTCAGCCCTACGGTGGAAGCCGGGACACCTGGCCCATCACCGTTGCGTAACGTCGACGTCGAGGCGCCGTCCGACGTTGGCAGTTAGGTCGACTTTTACGCGCGCTCCTGCCACGTTGCATCCATGGAGCATCATCTGTGCTTTCTTTTTCTCAACCGTTAGCCGTTTGGTCCGTGGCGTGATTTGATGCAGCCACTACCCAGCTATGGTCCAAGTTTATGTGGTATGGGCAATGGCCAGGCATGGAGCATACGTACGTGCAAATGCGATCGAGTACGGTGGTGCGCGCATGTCAACGTTTCACGCGCCACCGTTGCATGCTGGTCGCGAAAGGTTCCTGTGCACATGCATGCATCAGCTCTATTATTTGTTGGCAATCATGTAGTACTAGTGTCCTCTAGTGCCCTCGCGTAAATATCTCGGGCCGCCTGAAAGTAGAATTCGCCTCGGTTGATTTTGCAACCCCCTCGAGCTCGAGAAGGGGACGTCGAGGATGGCCGCGCGGTATCGCCGGTTGCCAGACTTGCCAGTGCCTCGTCGAAGGCAGGGAGTAAGAGCATCTTCAGCCGTTGGCCCACAGGACCTGTAAAAATTATCCTGGGGCGAGCCGGCGATATAATCGGCGGCGCTGGGCGGTTTTACGTCCAGTCGTCGCCCCCAGCTCGTCCCCAGACATCGAAATTGGCCCGCTTTGCAGCCTCATTTCGGCGAATAAAGGGCTCATATAGGCCCATATTCGGCGTAGTTTCGCCGTGTCTCGACGTTCTATTATCAACACTATTATTTCTTATCACATATTTCATCAGAGAAAAATCAAATACTTCAACAAAATAGTACAACAACAAATAGTTCAATACAAATTATATAGTTCAACAAATAAAAATCGTATTCATCACACGGCGTCCCCCTTGAGCCTCCATAGGTGCTCAATCAGATCTTTTTGCAGTTGATGATGCACCTGTGGGTCTCGGATATCCTGACGCATACTGAGATAGGCAATCCAAGTTGCTGGTAGCTGGTGATCAACTTCGGCTAGAGGACCTTGCCTGTAGTATGGTTTAGTGTCAAACACTAGGTCTTCTTACTCGCTCTCGATGATCATGTTGTGCAAGATGACACAGTAAGTCATAATCTCCCACATTTGATCTTTGGACCAGGTCTGAGCGGGGTACCGAACAACAGCAAATCGAGATTGGAGCACACTAAATGCCCGCTCGACATCCTTCCTGCAAGCCTCCTGAACTTTCGCAAACCAGGCGTTCTTGCCTCCTGCCGCAGGGTTTGAGATCGTCTTCACAAATGTCGACCATCTCGGATAGATGCCGTCAGCTAGATAGTACCCCTTATTGTAGTGCCGCCCATTGATCTTGAAGTTCACCGGAGGTGAATCCAAGAGCGCCGGTGCAATCCATCTTACACTTGAAGTAGTTGTCGAACTCCCGGATGGAATTCACAATCCTGAGGAAGAGCTTTCGGCTCATCCGATAACGGCACCGAAATGTTTTCTCGCCGCAAAGTGGAGCATCGGCGAAGTAGTCGGAGTAGAGCATGCAATAGCCTTCGAGACGATGTCGGTTTTTGCTTTCTACCGCCCAGGCGCCGAGCCACCTCGCCGCGGCTTTTCATGGCTCGACAGCAGCTGGGTGAGGGCGGCGAGCACCATGAGATGCTCTTATTTCTGGACATCGGCCGTGGCTTCCTCCTCCAGCAGCGCGGCGAGCTCTTCCTTGTCATCTGAGTCCATCACCGAGACAGGCAAAACGCCGAACACCTTGCGCTCGGTGGGCATGTACCCGCCGCTAAACCGCGCCTCCGCGGCCGGAAACGGCGGCCGGAAACGCCCAGCTGCTGTTGGAGGGGCTGCCGCGGCAAAGCGCTGCTATTTTCCGGCGGGGAATGGCTATCTAGCGGAGTAGGGTGGCGGCCGTCGCCGGGATATAGCTAGTGGTGGCCGAGGGCGCGGGGGGTGGGAGGCGAGTCGGGGATGAAAACCTTGACTTTTCCCCTGACGGTGTGGGCCTGATGGGCCTCGAACCCCTCGTTGGTTACCCCAAGTGGAAGGTGTAAGATGCAGTATTGTAGAAGTGTTTTCCCTTAGCAAAGATGCCAAGGATCGAATCCCCAGAGACTCCTAGATTCAACAAGTAGGTGTCAATTGCTACGGCGCCAGATTAGTAGCAATCAACGTGGACCTGCACACAGATACAAATAACTTTGCTCCCAACGAGTACAGAGAGGTTGTCAATCCCTCCGGCCTTGTAGTTCACAAAGGATTAAAAGCAATGCTAGTAGTGATAGATAGTGTTTTGCAATAGTAAATAATAATGGAAAGTAAATAGCGGATGTGATCAATGATGGTAATATGGACCGGAGTCTCATGATGTTCACTAGTGATGTCTCTCTCCCAAAAGACGATAAAACAGCTATGTGAGGTAAACAAATTACAGCTGGACAATTGACAGGACCACAAACGCAAACCAATGCTGACTACATTGCAAGAAAGGTTGAGGTTCAAAGCATGGGCGGTACGCCAAAGTAAGTAGACCGAAATCCATCAATATCTACTACTAATCATCCACCTTGAGATATCTATCCAGAACATCTCGCTGGTATTAAGTTGCGAGTCCCACCCATAGTGTAAACTCAATGCAACAGACAACTGCATTAAAAGAACTTTGCGTAAAGTAAACAATCCTTCCACCCGCGGGCACAAGCACCGTTGTTTTCCCCCTTGTGGCAACAACACATCCCCTAGACTCATGTTTCTGTCACTCAAGCTAGTCATCGAGGGGCATGAACCCACAATCGAGCATAACGTTCCCTCTTGGAGTCACTACCTATTACTCGGCCAAAGCAATAAATAACAACGGAGAACATGCAAGAATTACTTATGAACAAAAATATAAAAGAGGTAGATCAAATATATTACTCAAGATCAATCTGAACATAATCTCATAATCCATCGGATCCCAGCAAACTCAACATAGCAACAGCATAAGGATTACATAGGTGCCTCGATCATGTAGGACAGCTCACGAGGACTAATTAGTGAAGCACAAGAACGGGAGGAGAACATCACATAGCTACTGGTCATGGACTCATGGTCCAAGAGAGACTACTCACAAGTCATCCGGGAGGCGTCCATGGTGGTGGACAAGCTCCCGGTGGTGATCCTCCCCTCCGGCAGGGTGCCGGGAAGAGTTCTCCTGGTGCTCCCGATCTTGGAAGCGGCGGCGGCGGCGGAACAGAGATGGGATCGCGAAAAGGGTTTTTTGTTCTGAGGGTTTCGGATGACCCTTTAAATATATGCCAAAGTAGGGCATCGGGGGAGCTTCGGGGGGCCCAGGCGCCCCCCGGCGCGGCCCAGGGGGGGCGCGCCGCCAGGGCGCCTGGAGCCCTAGTGGGCCCCCCCCCAAGCTGCCCTTCGGACGCAGTGTTGTTTCCGGAACGCTGATTTTTTATATAATTTTTCTGGATTTTTCTGGGCAGTTCTCGAAACGTGAAAACCTGAAATACAAAAACAGCCGAAAACAGAAACTGGCACTGGGGTGCACTGGATTAGTAAGTTAGTCCAAATATGATCAAAAGTGTATGGAAGTGTATGATATCATAGCAATATCACCCAAAAGTGGCATGGAGCAAGCAGAAATTATAGATACGTTTTGGACGTATCAACATCCCCAAGCTTAATTCCTGCTCGTCCTCGAGTAGGTAAATGATAACAAGAATAATTTCTGTGGTGACATGCTATTAACCATATAGGACTTTTTATAGTCATATGACAAAAGCTTACTGAGACAATGATTCTAAAGTAATTAAGTTGCCTCATGAGAAAATCACAAATGACTGAAAGTTTTACAATATGAAACTGAAACATCAAAAAGATTTGCAATGAACATGATGTGTAAATATGATAAAGTGATATCTAGCTTGCCCCCTTTAGTGATGCAAAACATAAATGCAGGGGCACCTTCAAGGTTTAAGTGATGACTAGATACAATCATTTCAGAATAAACGATATCACAATCATGCAAAAGACAATGCTACTTTGGGACAATGCACATTACACTCAGAATGACAATCATGCTCTCAGTAGTTGGTGCTTTAACATAAAAGTAAAAGAATGGTTATGTGCTAGAGCTTTTTATTTTGAAAACATGGAAGCAATTGTGTCAACGGTAGTAGTACTTCATATGTGTCATGCATAAGACATCCTATAAGTTGCAAGCCTCATGCATCGAATACCAATAGTGCTCGCACCTTGTCCTAATTAGCTCGGATCTCCATGGGTTATCATTGTATTACATATGTTTCAACCAAGTGTCACAAAGGGGTGCCTCTATGCCACCTGTACAAAGGTCCAAGGAGATAAATCGCATTTGATTTCTCGTTTTTGATAGATCTCAACTTGAGGACATCCATACCGGGACAACATAGAAAATAGATGATGGACTCCTCTTCAATGCATAAGCATATTCTCATAAGAGATTGAGGATTAAGGTCCAAGCTAAAACTTCCACCATGATACATGGCTTTGGTTGGCGGCCCAATGTTCTTCTCTAACAATATGCATATTCATACAACCCACGGTAAATCATCCTTACTTCAGACAAGACGAACATGCATAGCAACTCACATGATATTCAACAAAAGTGTGACAGTTGATGGCGTCCCCAGAAACATGGTTACCGCTCAGCAAACAACTTATAAGAAATAAGATACATAAGCAACATATTCTTTACCACAATAGTTTTTAGGCTACTTTCCCATGAGCTATGTATTGCATGGTTAGTTTGCTTAGTACAGGTGGAGGTTAGCAAAAGACTGGGAGCGACCAACTAAGAGAGCAATGACGGTCATAATCATGCAGAGCGACAAAGCAATATTGAATCAGGCATGGTAGTTATATCGCTACTTAGAAATAAAAGATCATCAAGGCTTGACAGACTTTCTTTGCAGTCTTAAATATGCGTGAGCATACGCCAAGTCAATCAAAATAAATTCTCAAAGGATAGGCAAACAAACCATGTTGGTACTCCAATAACACATTGGGAACCCCCTAGCTATTTGAGATTAACCATAAGAAAACCTGAACTACTAAGCACCATCATGCAAGTAGCATCTTTATCATAGACACATTAACCAGTGCAACGGAAGCAAACTCTCTTAATAAGGTGAGCATGGTAATTAAAGAGAGTTCAAGCAACCAACTAAACAAAAGCTCTTTGAAAAGAGAGGCATGAATACTAAGAGCAGAGCATGATAGTAGCTATTAAAAGACAAAGAACACACACAACATAGATAAACATGAAAATTCTATGTTATGTTCTAGGTAGAAGTGGAGCGTGTTTCTCTCCCACATAAAGGAATGCTGGGTTCCGACTCGTTATGAAAAACTAAAAAGAAAACTAAAAGCAAGACGCTCCAAGCATAGCACATAACACATGAAGTGATAAAAAATATAGCGGAACGAAAGACGAACTGATAATGTTGATGGAGAAGGGGATGCACGGGGGCATCCCCAAGCTTAGACGCTTAAGCCTCCTTGAATATTTCTTGGGGGTGCACGGGGGCATCCCCAAGCTTGAGCGCTTGACACTCCTGAATCTTTTTATCATCTTCCCTCGCACACTTGAAAACTCCCTTCATACACAACTCATCATAATCTGATTAGCGAGGTTAGTACCCTTAATAAAATAATTATACCTTGCTGGAAATAAGGACATTCTTGAAGTTCTACTGTTTCTCAAGATTGCCAAAAGGTTTTTGCAAAGAAAAAGCAAGTTCTTGATTTGCAAAGTGAGGGAAAGGCAAAACAGGACAGAATCTGTGAAAAACAGAACAGCAGGTAGTAATTGATCTGTTCGGGATACTTCTGCAACTCAAATAAAAAAACTCAGAACAGACGCACGAAATACAATTATATAGAGAACGCTGTCGAAAAAATTCAGACGAAAAAGATGACCTGGTGATTTTATACGAATTTTTCTATCCAAGGACAGAATCTGTTTCCTGGACAGCACCTCACAACTTTTGAACTTTCTAGCAATCAGAGGCTATACTTGGCACAAATATGAAAAGCAAAGATACAATGATGATGCTACAGCAGTAAACAACATCAAGACACAACAAAAGCAAATTTTTTATTCATGTGGGCTGCCTCCCAAAAGCGCTTTCTTTTATGCCTTTAAGCTAGGCATAATGCATATAGATCAAGTTTTATCAAGAGTAAAAGAATAACTAGCCCGTACAATGGACTCAAAAGGTAACTTGATCTTCTTACGAGGGAAGTGTTCCATCCCTTTCTTGAGAGGAAACTGAAATTTTATATTACCCTCTTTCATGTCAATGACAGCACCAACGGTGCGCAAAAAGGGACGTCCCAAAATAATTGGACAAGAAGGATCACATTCAATATCCATAATAGTGAAATCAACGGGCACATAGTTATCATTGACAACGATAAGAACATCGTCGATCCTCCCCAAAGGTTTCTTTATGGAAGAATCAACGAGACGAACACCAAAAGAACAAGAATCAAAAGGTTTCAATTTAAGCATATCATATATTCTTTTGGGCATAACAGAGGTACTAGCACCAACATCACATAATGCATAACAAGAGAAGTCATTCAAATTAATTTTTATCATAGGATCCCAACCATCTTCTAGCTTTCTAGGTATGGAGGCTTCTACTCTAAGTTTCTCCTCCCTAGCTTTGATGAGAGCATTAGTGATATGCTCTGTGAAGGCAAGGTTAAGCGTGCTAGTGCGGGGATCTCTAGACATCTTGTGAAGGAAATCAATAACTTCGGTAAGAGTGCAATTATCAAAATCAAGGTCACGAGCATCAAGTAAAGTGGTAGTGGTGTCCTTAAGGTTCACTTGTTTGGTAGCTTCTATAGTCATAGCATCACCATTAATAGGTCCATTGGGACCAGGAGTACATTGGGTGCTAAGAGTGTGAACATCCTCAATAACTTGGATAGTAGCAACAGTGTGGTGGGTAGGAAGGCTCTTAATTCTTTCCTCTTCCTCCCTTTCTCTAGCCCATCTTTCTTTAAGTTTAGCCATCATCCTAATGTTTTCATTAATTTGCACTTGAGTAGCATTAATAGGGATGACTTCCCTCTCCTTAAGAGGAGAAGTTTCAATTTTTAGCAATTTTACCTCATTGGCTAAGTGGTCTACCTTAAAAGAAAGATCATCTAGTTTATGTAGTTTCTCTTCTACATTCTTATTAAAGGCTTTTTGGGTAGTGATGAAATCTCTAAGCATGGTCTCTAGTTCAGTATTGGAGTTCTTGGTACTAGGATAAGCATTGTTGTTCCCATAAGAGTTAGAGGGGAACGGTCTAGGATTGTTACCAAAGTTACTCCTATAAGCATTGTTGTTAAAGTTGTTTCTAGAGATAAAATTCACATCTACTTGTTCTTGAGCAATCAAAGAATTTAAAGGAACATCACGAGGATCAACAGTAGATTGCTTTGAAAGTAGAGACATGATCAAGTCAACTTTTACATTAAGGGAGGAAATCTCCTCGACAGAGTTTACATTCCTACCTGTTGGTGCGCGTTCGGTGTGCCATTGGGAATAGTTGGTCATCATCTCATCGAGAAGTTTCGTGGCAGCACCAAGTGTAGTTGACATAAAAGTTCCTCCCGCGGCCGAATCTAACAAGTTCCGCGAGGTAAAGTTCAAGCCTGCATAAAAAGTTTGGATAACCATCCAAGTAGTCAAACCATGAGTAGGGAAGTTCTTGATAAGAGATTTCATACGTTCCCAAGCTTGGGCAACGTGTTCATTATCCAATTGTTTAAAATTCATTATGTTACTTCTAAGTTGGATAATTTTAGCAGGTGGATAGTATTTTCCGATAAAAGCATCTTTGCACTTGTCCCATGAATCTATGCTATTTCTAGGCAAAGACTGAAACCAAATTTTAGCTCCTCCTCTCAAGGAGAAAGGAAAAAGCTTAAGCTTAACAATATTACCATCTATTTATTGGTACTTTTGCATATCACAAAGTTCAACAAAGTTGTTCAAGTGTAAAGCAGCATCATCTCCAGCACCGGAGAATTGTTCTCTCATGACTAAGTTCAGTAAAGCAGGTTTAATTTCATATGAAGGTGCTGAAGTGGCAGGTGTAGTGATAGGTGTGCTGATAAAGTCATCGTTGTTGTGACTAGTGAAGTCACACAACTTGGTGTTCTCGGTGGAACCCATAGTAGCAAGCAAGCAAGATAACTATTTTTGTGATTTTCGATAAAAAGGTACTAAAGCAAAAATGAAAGGTAAACTAACAAGACTAAAAAGCAAAGGTAAAAGATAGCATGCAACTCCCCTATCCTGAAGAGTGGAGTCCCCGGCAACGGCGCCAGAAAATACTCCTTGATGGGCCTCGAACCCCTCGTTGGTTACCCCAAGTGGAAGGTGTAAGATGCAGTATTGTAGAAGTGTTTTCCCTTAGCAAAGATACCAAGGATCGAATCCCCAGAGACTCCTAGATTCAACAAGTAGGTGTCAATTGCTACGGCGCCAGATTAGTAGCAATCAACGTGGACCTGCACACAGATACAAATAACTTTGCTCCCAACGAGTACAGAGAGGTTGTCAATCCCTCCGGCCTTGTAGTTCACAAAGGATTAAAAGCAATGATAGTAGTGATAGATAGTGTTTTGCAATAGTAAATAATAACGGAAAGTAAATAGCGGATGTGATCAATGATGGTAATATGGACCGGAGTCTCATGATGTTCACTAGTGATGTCTCTCTCCCAAAAGACAATAAAACAGCTATGTGAGGTAAACAAATTACAGCCGGGCAATTGACAGGACCACAAACGCAAACCAATGCTGACTACATTGCAAGAAAGGTTGAGGTTCAAAGCATGGGCGGTACGCCAAAGTAAGTAGACCGAAATCCATCAATATCTACTACTAATCATCCACCTTGAGATATCTATCCAGAACATCTCGCTGGTATTAAGTTGCGAGTCCCACCCAAAGTGTAAACTCAATGCAACAGACAACTGCATTAAAAGAACTTTGCGTAAAGTAAACAATCCTTCCACCCGCGGGCACAAGCACCGTTGTTTTCCCCCTTGTGGCAACAACACACCCCCTAGACTCATGTTTCTGTCACTCAAGCTAGTCATCGAGGGGCATGAACCCACAATCGAGCATAACGTTCCCTCTTGGAGTCACTACCTATTACTCGGCCAAAGCAATAAATAACAACGGAGAACATGCAAGAATTACTTATGAACAAAAATATAAAAGAGGTAGATCAAATATATTACTCAAGATCAATCTGAACATAATCTCATAATCCATCGGATCCCAGCAAACTCAACATATTAACAGCATAAGGATTACATAGGTGCCTCGATCATGTAGGGCAGCTCACGAGGACTAATTAGTGAAGCACAAGAACGGGAGGAGAACATCACATAGCTACTGGTCATGGACTCATGGTCCAAGGGAGACTACTCACGAATCATCCGGGAGGCGTCCATGGTGGTGGAGAAGCTCCCGGTGGTGATCCTCCCCTCCGGCAGGGTGCCGGGAAGAGTTCTCCTGGTGCTCCCGATCTTGGAAGCGGCGGCGGCGGCGGAACAGAGATGAGATCGCGAAAAGGGTTTTTTGTTCTGAGGGTTTTGGAGGACCCTTTAAATATATGCCAAAGTAGGGCATCGGGGGAGCTTCGGGGGGCCCAGGCGCCCCCCCGGCGCGGCCCAGGGGGGCGCGCCGCCAGGGCGCCTGGAGCCCTGGTGGCCCCCCCTAGGCTGCCCTTCGGACGCAGTGTTGTTTCCGGAACGCTGATTTTTTATATAATTTTTCTGGATTTTTCTAGGCAGTTCTCGAAACGTGAAAACTTGAAATACAAAAACAGCCGAAAACAGAAACTGGCACTGGGGTGCACTGGATTAGTAAGTTAGTCCAAATATGATCAAAAGTGTATGGAAGTGTATGAATATCATAGCAATATCACCCAAAAGTGGCATGGAGCAAGCGGAAATTATAGATACGTTTTGGACGTATCAGGGCCAGGCGCGCTTTTCCCTAGCGCCGGAGCCCCCAACTGCTCCCCAACGCGCCGGGTTCGGCCTGTGACCGCCGGGCGGAAATAAGGTCCGAACCGGCAATATTCGGCGTCCTGGGGGCGCGACTGGGCCGTTTTTTCGGCGCCGACGCCGAAAAAGTGGCCTCGGGGGCCTGTTGGGGGCGCGGCTGGAGATGCTCTAAGGACTTGCCAAAATTATAGACTTTGCTCTCCTAATAAACCTTAATATGAGGTGACATGTTCTCTGAGCTTTTATGGAGAATGTATAAATTTCCCACCATGTTCCTTGATATATTTTGTTTCTCTCCCACTTGTTTTTTTATGGAAATATCAACATCTACAACCGGATTTGACAAATTCGATCCCTCAAATGCCCGCGAATGCATCCAAACGCGTTCACGGACACTGACCGGTCAAACCTCAAATTTGCCTTCTCACAACCGAACACTCAATGATCATACCTCAAATTGATATAAATTCATGCAACTACGTCGATGCATTTTACACACATCGTCTCGCCACTGCATCACTAAACATGCCATCAGACTAGCAAAATTTGGCATGTTTGGCTATGGTGGAGAAGATCATCCACGGCTGCCCTTGCCCTTCCCGACGCCCTAGCCGTCCTTGTCGTGGAAGTACCGGTCGAAGACAAAGTAGGGATCTAGCCGGATATGTTTGTCGCGGGAGCTGTCCTCCTTCTCCTCCTCCGGTGGCAGTCTGGCCATGGCACGGAGACCACTCGATTCTGCTCTCGGGCGAGGGTGCGCGTGTTCCTCCTTTGCCGCTTCTTCACAATGAGGGTGTGGATGACTTCCTCTGCGGCCGCCCGCGCCGCCGCATCAGCCGCCTCTGCCGTCGTCATGTCTGCAACAACTCAGGCTTAGGCAGCCCTTATCGTCTCCTTCCCACAGCAGGCACTCCGGTCCTGATGGGACTCATACTCTGCCCATCCGGAGATGGGGAAGGAAAGATATGAAGGCTGCTGGGACCACAATGATCCAGCCCCAGATGATCCGAGAGCCCATTGAGCCGATGCTCTGGAGTCACGCCGGATAGATCCCGCTGATGGCTTCTCGCCCCTCGTTTGTTATCCCAAGTGGAAGGTTGAGATGTAGCGTAGCGGCAAATTTCCCTTGGCAAAGATACCAAGGATCGAATCCCGTGAGACTCCGAGGGTCGACAAGTAGGTGTCAACGGCACCAGAAACTTAGCGGTTGACGGGACCTGCACACAGATACAGATAACTTTGCTCCCAACGAGTACAGAAAGGTTGTCGATCCCTCCGGCCTTGTTGTTTACAAAGGATCAAACACAAGAGATAATAATGATAGCAATGACTGCAACTAGGAAATAAAAAACAGGAAGTAAATAGAAGGTGTGATCAGCGGTGGTAATATGGACCGGGGTCCCATGATGTTCACTAGTGATGTCTCTCTCCCAAAAGACGATAAAACAACAAAGCGAGGTAAACGAATTACAGCTGGGCAATTGACATGATTATGTGCGCAAACCAATGCTAACTATGCTCCAAAGAAAGGTAGAGGCTCAAAAGCATGGGCGGTACGCCAAGGCAAGTAGACCGAAATCCATCTGCATCTACTACTAATCATCCGCCTTGAGATATCTATCCAGAACATCTCGCTAGTATTAAGTTACGAATCCCACCCAAAGTGTAAACTCAAAGCAACAGACAACTGCATTAAAAGAACTTTGCGTAAAGTAAACAATCCTTGCACCCGCAAGTACAAGCACCGTTGTTTTCTCCCTTGTGGCAACAACACATCCCCTAGACTCATGTTTTTGTCACTCAAGCTAGTCATCAGGGGGCATGAACCCACAATCAAGCATAACGCTCCCTCTTGGAGTTACTACCTACTACTTGGCCAAAGCAATAAACAGCAACGGAGAACATGCAAGAATTACTCAAGAACAAAGATATAAAAGAGGTGAATCAAATATATTACTCAAACACAATCTGAACATAGTCTCATAATCCATCAGATCCCAGCAAACTCAGCAAAGCAACAGCAGAAAGATTACATATGTGCCTCGATCATGTAGTGCAGCTCACGAGGTCTAAACCATGAAGAGCAAAGAGGGGAGGAGAACATCACATAGCTACTGATCATGGACCCGTGGTCCAAGGTGGACTACTCATGACTCATCCGGGAAGCGTCCATGGTGGTGGAGAAGCTCCCGGTGGTGGTTCTTCCCTCCGGCAGGGTGCCGGGAAGAGTTCTCCTGATGCTCCCGATCTTGGAAGCATTGCGGCGGCGGAACAGATGCGAGATCGCGAAAAAGGGTTCTGTCCTCGAGGGTTTCGGGACGAGAGGGATATATATGCGAAGGGGGGCAGCCAGAGGCGGAGCAGGGGCCCCAGGCGCCCCCCTGGCGTGGCCAGGGGTGGGGCCGCGCCAGGTGGCCGCCGGGGCCTCCCCTGGCTCCCGTCTGGCCCATCTTTGGTTCTTCGCGAAGCTTCCTGTACGCTGATTTTTCCTATATTTTTCCTGGAATTTTTGGAGCACTTTTAATATGGGGGAAACCTGAAATAGAAAAACAGCAGAAAACAGGAACTGGCACTGTGGTGCACTGAGTTAATAGGTTAGTCCAAATATGATCAAAAGTGTATGGAAGTGCATCAATATCATAGCAATATCACACAAAAGAAGCATGGAGCAAGCAGAAATTATAGATACGTTTTGGACGTATCAACATCCCCAAGCTTAATTCCTGCTCGTCCTCGAGTAGGTAAATGATAACAAGCATAATTTCTGTGGTGACATGCTATCAACCATATAAGAACTTTTTAAGAAAAGAAATCAAGGCATGTAATTCAATTCAAGTCATAACAAGCAAGAGTCTATATTAGCATTGTAACAAGCAACATAAGAACATAAAGGTGCAAGAGCTCTCGCTGTCCGTGACTCGAATGTCTCCAAATGGTGTTTGCGTGCAAGAAAGGGGATGGGGATATACGAGAGAGTAAAACATAGTTTTTGTATTGTTGAGAACTTAATCTACTAAAGTTTCACACTTGGTCTTCTTTGGAATCTTATCTTGACTCATCCCCAGACCACTAGCCAGGTACAAGTCAAAATGATCCACTCCCTTTCGATATTTTGAGCACTCATGCAATGGATGAGCGTAAGCAAGAAAGTTGACACTTAGGATGGCAAAGAGATAAAAATGATGAAGGGGGAAGACAAAAAAGGTGTGAAAGGCTCACATCAATGAGGACAATCATAGGCGAGAGAAAGCCAAATGATAGATATGATGTGAGGAGTAGGGATTGCCATGCAACGGATGCACATATGAGCTAAGGTAAGCTCTCCAATGGAACTAGTGGGGGTGCATCCAACTTGCTCGCTCAAGAAGACCTAGAGCTCTTTTGAGGAGGCTCGTCATTGGAATATACAAGCCAAGTTCTATAGTGTGAAGGTCCCCACATAGCTATATGCATGAATGATAATCTCTATGGAGTACAAGGTATAAGATGGAGTACGAGTGTGGATCTCTCAAAAGGAATAGTAGTGTGCCCCCTTCTCTCTTTTTATTTCTTTTTCTCTTATTTCTATTTTTTTAATTTTTTTTGTGGCCTCAATGGCTCTTTCTATTAAACTCTCATTTGTCCTCTTTGGGATCTTTTGATTTTGTCCTCTTTGGGATCTTTTCCTCACTTTAGGGGCAACACTCTATATATTACAAGAAGTATAGAAGATCTTTCACACTTTACAAAAGTACTCAACATAAAGAAGATGAAACTATCATGATGTATGCAAATGTATGCCTCTGCTAGTGTAGCAGGATATGCAATGATACTAGCGCGTCATGTAGCAATGATTAGGACAAGGCCCAACTAGCATGCGGCTCATCGATCAAGCAAAAGCATGTATGACATGAAGATCAAGTCATGAGAAGATGGATGTTGCATGGCAATGTATCTCGGAAAGGCTATGGAAATGCCTTGATAGGTACGTATGGTGGCTGTTTTGAGGAAGGATATAATGAGGCTTATGATGACAGAGCGTATCGTGCCAAGTATTTGGATGCACCGGCGAAGTATGCGCCAACTCTCGAGGTGAGAAAGGGCAATGCACGGTACCGAAGAGGCTAGAAAAATATGGCTAGGTGCAAGTGTCAACTTTCGAATACTCACATTAGTCCGAAGAACTCATGCACTTATTATCGGTAACTCTCAATCTAATTAGGAGGTTCACAAAGAGACAAGTACCCCGAGGAGGAGTGTATGGGGGTTTGGTTATCCTTGCGCATCCTCGACTCATGGTACGTGAGTGTACTCTAATATTCAATCCCTCCAAAGATTAGTGATCCATCTAGTAGCTAAAGTTCTCAACTATTTTGTAGGTTTTCGAAAATAAACACGGATTGCCCAAAATATGACATCTATCACTAATAGGCTAAACCTCTTGACACCAAAAGTTCAGACATTACTCATGGCAATTCCTCAAAACTATTGCAAGTTACTACTAAAATTAAATAGCAACCTCAATTACCTACTTTAAGTTAAGACACACAACTCAGTGCAACAGGCAAACTCTCTTAACAAGATAAACATGAAAACTCAAGAGAGTTCAGCAACCAACTAAACAAAAGCTCTTTAAAAAGAAAAGCATGAAAACTAAGAGCTAAACATGATAGCAACTATGGAAAGACAAAGAACACACACAGCAAAGATAAGCATGAAAATCCTATGTTGTGTTCTAGGTTGAAGTGGAGCGTGTTTCTCTCACACACAAAGAAAGCTGGGTTCTAACTTGTTATGAACAACAAGCAAAGCTAAAGAAAACTAAAAAAAGAAACTAAGAGCAAGACGCTCCAAGCATAGCACATAACGCATGAAGTGATAAAATTATAGTGGAACGAAAGACGAACTGATAATTGTTGATGGAGAAGGGGATGCATGGGGGCATCCCCAAGCTTAGACGCTTGAGTCTTCTTGAATATTTCTTGGGGGTGCACGGGGGCATCCCCAAGCTTGAGCGTTTGACCCTCCTGAATCTTCTTTTATCATCTTCCCTCGCACACTTGAAAACTCCCTTCATACATAACTCATCATAATCTGATTAGCGAGGTTAGTACCCACAATAAAATAATTTTTTCCCTACTGGAAATAAAGATAATCTTGAAGAGCTACTGTTTCTCAAGATTGCCAAAAGGTTTTTGCAAAGAAAAAGCAAGCTCAAGGTTTGCAAAACGAAGAAAAGGCAAAACAGGACAGAATCTATGAAAAACAGACCAGCAGGTAGTAAATAATTTTTTCGGGGCACTTCTGCAACTCAAATGAAAAATCTCAGAACGGAAGCTCGAAAGCCAATTGTATAGAGCACGCTGTAAAAAAAAATCAGATCAAAAAGATGATCTGGTGATTTTATTCGAATTTTTCTGTCCAAGGACAGAATCTGTTTTCTGGACAGCACGTCACAACTTTTGAACTTTCTTGCAATCAGAGGCTAAACTTGGCACAAAGCTGAAAAGAAAAGATACAATGATGATGCTACTGTAGTAACAAACATCAAGACACAACAAAAGCAAAATAAAACCTAATTCGTTGTGGGCTGCCTCCCAAAAGCGCTTTTTTTATGCCTTTAAGCTAGACATGATGCAAAAAGGAGGAATCAAAAGTCATCATAATAATCGGAGTTATAAATTGCTTCAAATGGTTCCTCAACAAGTTCATCCTTATTCCTTCTAGGAAAGGGGTACATACATTTTGCCTTCCCGCGTAGGCGGATTTGTCCCTTACCTATATCGATGAAGCCTTTTACGGCTCGGAGGAAGTCCCTTCCAAGCACTATATTTCCTTGGTTTGGCTTCATGATGAAGAAATCAACCATTGCAATCCCTTTAAGGAATGTAACTGGTACGTCTTTTATTCTTCCCTGGATCTCAGAAATATCTCCATTAGCATGTTCATGATAGGATGATAATTTGTCCATGTTAAATTTTAAAGAATCATGAACAATTTTTGGCATAGTAGAAACCATAGATCCAATATCACAATAAGCAAGGAAGTCTTGATTAGAGATGCTAATCCTAACAAAAGGCTCCCAATCATTGTCTATTTCCAAAATATCTCTCTTATTGGGTTTGGGTTTCTCTACCTTTATCAAGTCTAGAGCATCCATTCTCTTCTCAATAGTAGCAAGTCTATCTATGACAGTATCAAAACTATGATCATAAACAAAGTAACTAGATAGACCATGTATAATTTCAAGAGCTCTAGCTTCATCACACTCTAGGAAATCTCCTTCAGCTATAATATCAAGAGAGTGTTTACACCATTTAAAAAGACCATGGTAAAAATTTCTAAGCACAATTTTTATAGGTATCCAAGGCATAATTCTCCTATGTGCATCAGAAATTCTGTCCCATGCCTTCTTCAAATTTTCTCCATCCCTTTGATGGAAATCTAGAACTTCTGATTCCCTCAAAACACCAAGTCCTAACATGCTTGACTAAACAGAAAGGACTACTAACAGAAAAGCAAATAATTTTTTTGTGAATTTTGATAAAGGACACTAAAGCAAAAACTGAAAGGTAAACTAACAAGACTAAAAAGCAAAGATAAAAGATAGCGTGCAACACCCCTATCTTGAAGAGTGGAGTCCCCGGCAACGGCGCCAGAAACTTGCTTGATGGCTTCTCGCCCCTCGTTGGTTACCCCAAGTGGAAGGTTGAGATGTAGCGTAGCGGCAAATTTTCCTTGGCAAAGATACCAAGGATCGAATCCCGTGAGACTCCGAGGGTCGACAAGTAGGTGTCAACGGCACCAGAAACTTAGCGGTTGACGGGACCTGCACACAGATACAGATAACTTTGCTCCCAACGAGTACAGAGAGGTTGTCAATCCCTCCGGCCTTGTTGTTTACAAAGGATCAAACACAAGAGATAATAATGATAGCTATGACTGCAACTAGGAAATAAAAACAGGAAGTAAATAGAAGGTGTGATCAGCGGTGGTAATATGGACCGGGGTCCCATGATGTTCACTAGTGATGTCTCTCTCTTAAAAGACGATAAAACAGCAAAGTGGGGTAAACGAATTACAGCTGGGCAATTGACATGATTATGTGCGCAAACCAATGCTAACTATGCTGCAAAGAAAGGTAGAGGCTCAAAAGCATGGGCGGTACGCCAAGGCAAGTAGACCGAAATCCATCTGCATCTACTACTAATCATCCACCTTGAGATATCTATCCAGAACATCTCGCTGGTATTAAGTTGTGAATCCCACCCAAAGTGTAAACTCAAAGCAACAGACAACTGCATTAAAAGAACTTTGCGTAAAGTAAACAATCCTTGCACCCGCAAGTATAAGCACCGTTGTTTTCTCCCTTGTGGCAACAGCACATCCCCTAGACTCATGTTTCTGTCACTCAAGCTAGTCATCAGGGGGCATGAACCCACAATCAAGCATAACGCTCCCTCTTGGAGTTACTACCTACTACTTGGCCTAAGCAATAAACAGCAACGGAGAACTTGCAAGAATTACTCAAGAACAAAGATATAAAAGAGGTGAATCAAATATATTACTCAAACACAATCTGAACATAGTCTCATAATCCATCAGATCCCAGCAAACTCAGCAAAGCAACAGCAGAAAGATTACATATGTGCCTCGATCATGTAGGGCAGCTCACGAGGTCTAAACCATGAAGAGCAAAGAGGGGAGGAGAACATCACATAGCTACTGATCATGGACCCATGGTCCAAGGTGGTGTAACGCCCCGGACACACCCGCCGGTGGTCGTTACTCCTGGCGAGATCTAGACTGGCCCCACATATCAATACTAGTCTTTTCTGCGCACTTTGTCCTCACTCGTGCGCACCCAGGAGCAACGTCCCGGTCGGTCACCCATCCTGAAAGTACTCCAAGTTGAGCACGCTTAACTTTGGAGTTCTGTCTGAACGGGCTCCCGGAAAAGAAGGAATTCCTTATTGATATGAGTAGTCTATCATCCCTAATAAGCCAGGCCATCACATACACCCTCACTCAGAGGAACCGACGTCCTCGTCGGGTCACAGGAACGTTCCCTCTTGGCACAACCGTCTGTGCTTCCAGGACAGCACATGTGCCATGCCGTGGGCCACGACGGGTCACAAACGTCATGCACAACATGACTGCAAACTGTCCGCAAACATCCGTGTAACCGCGAGGGTCGGCTCTGATACCAACTTGTAACGCCCCGGACACACCCGCCGGTGGTCGTTACTCCTGGCGAGATCTAGACTGGCCCCACATATCAATACTAGTCTTTTCTGCGCACTTTGTCCTCACTCGTGCGCACCCGGGAGCAACTTCCCGGTCGGTCACCCATCCTGAAAGTACTCCAAGCTGAGCACGCTTAACTTTGGAGTTCTGTCTGAATGGGCTCCCGGAAAAGAAGGAATTCCTTATTGATATGAGTAGTCTATCATCCCTAATAAGCCAGGCCATCACAGGTGGACTACTCACGACTCATCCGGGAAGCGTCCATGGTGGTGGAGAAGCTCCCGGTGGTGGTTCTCCCCTCCGGCAGGGTGCCGGGAAGAGTTCTCCTGATGCTCCCGATCTTGGAAGCGCTACGGCGGCAGAACAGAGGCGAGATCGCGAAAAAGGGTTCTGTCCTCGAGGGTTTCGGGACGAGAGAGATATATATGCGAAGGGGGGCAGCCAGAGGCGGAGCAGGGGCCCCAGGCGCCCCCCTGGCGCGGCCAGGGGTGGGGCCGCGCTAGGTGGCCGCCTGGGCCTCCCCTGGCTCCCCTCTGGCCCATCTTTGGTTCTTCGCGAAGCTTCTTGTACGCTGATTTTTCCTATATTTTTCTTGGAATTTTTGGAGCACTTTTAATATGGGGGAAACCTGAAATAGAAAAACAACATAAAACAGGAACTGGCACTGTGGTGCACTGAGTTAATAGGTTAGTCCAAATATGATCAAAAGTATATGGAAATGCATCAATATCATAGCAATATCACACAAAAGAAGCATGGAGCAAGCAGAAATTATAGATACGTTTTGGACGTATCACCCGCCATCAGTCGGGTGCTGTCCTCTCGGGAGCGGCAGAGTGCAATGCGAATGACCATTGCCTCCTCCAACCCACACGGGACGACACCCCAGTCGACGGATCCGGACTGGTTGGAGTCAGATCTACTGCCCGCCATGCCGAAGATCGCCAGAGGTGAGCTTGGGCGACGGAGGGGATCATCCACGGCTGCCCTTGCCCTTGCCGTCCTTGTCGCGGAAGTATCGGTCGAAGACGCAGTAGGGATCGAGCCGGATGTGCTCATCGTTGGAGCTGTCCTCCTTCTCCTCCTTCGGTGGCAGTCTGGCCATGGAACGGACCGCCCGATTTTGCCCTCGGACGAGGGCGCACGTGTTCCTCCTCTGCCGCTTCTTCACAATGCGGGCGCAGATGACTTCCTCCGTTGCGTCCGCCCGCGCCACCGCATCAGCCGCCTCCGCCATGTCTGCAGCGACTCGGGCCTCTGCAACCCTATCCTCTCCTTCCTACGGCGGGCACTCCAGTCCCGGTGGGACACATACTCCGCCCGACCGAATATGGGGAAGGGGAGATTTGAAGGCTACCGAGACCGCGATGATCCAGCGCCAGAGGATCCGAGTGTCCGTTGAGCCGACGGTATGGAGTCGCGCCAGATTGATCCTGCCGTCGGCTGGGTGTTGTCCTCACGGGAGTGGCGGAGTGCAATTTGGACGGGCGTTGCCTCCTCCAACCCACACGGGACGACACACAATCGACGGATCCAGACTGGTCGGAGTCAGATACGCCACCCTCCATGCCGGAGATCATCGGAGGTGAGTTTGGGTGGTGGAGGGGAATGCAGCGAAGTGGCTAGGATTTGGTCCGACGGGTAAGCCAGCGTGGGCCGGGTCCGACATGGCGGACGCGCCCGGTGCGTCAGGGTATCCTCATATTTAGGCTGAATATGAGGGGTGCTAGCCAACCCGGGCGTTTGAGATCCGTTTGAGACGTCCTTCTGGGTCGATATTTCGTGGCCGGCCAATAACCGGGCTGTAAATGTTGTAAGTAATGTTTCTTGGCATGCCCACATAACCATCACGAAAAAAAACTTGTGAGATACTACTCCATCCCGTAATGTAAGACGCTTTTTAACACTACATTAGTGTCAAAAAACATCTTACATTTCTCGCAAAAAAAACATCTTACATTATGAGATGAGGGAGTATCTTTTGCCGCAAACACAAAAACAACCGTTTTATCTAGATGCTAGGCGAGAAAACTAGAGTCATTTCTATTCGGTTGTAAATGTTTCATGATTCCTTCCACATCTTGTGGCAAAAAGTACTGATGTGTCAATTCTGCTTTTAAGTTAACAGACATCAGTGGCCCAACTAGTCTTTAGTACTCTCTCTGTCCCAAATTAAGTGACTCAACTTTGTACCAACTTTAATGAAAAGTTAGTATAAAATTGAGTCACTTATTTCGGGACGAAGGGAGTAGTATTCTGTATCCTCTCCCCACTCTGATACTAGCACCCATCACCCAAGCCCACCCCGCGGGCCATGTAAAATCATTGAACATATATATACGAGGTAGGTCTAAAGTGCAAATTCACGCTACCTTTATCCAAGCAAATTATCATACATAGCCCTCCGTTTTGAAACTCTCTCAAACGGTTATTCTGGATTGACGGTACAACATACTTTATGCCGGCCGCGCAAGATAAGATCGAAGCGGGATCGTGCACATCGACGTCTAATTAATAACACCACTCTTTAGTTTACTCCGTCATAGATTTGGCAGTGAGAGGCCATATATTTCATGACATGTACAAATCTCTATTTTTATTACTACTATTCTCGACTAGCCATGCAACGTGGATCACTCGGTTTGGATTTGTCAATTGACGGGAGACAAGAACGTGACCAGTTGAGCTAACGTATTTGACCGGGATCATAGTTTAATTTAGCACTGAATTCGTGTCATTTGCTCGGGGAGGAGCAGCCCTAAAAGGGTGTTAGAAAAATGGCAGTGGCAAGATCTCTTGTCGCCCTCTCGGTAAAAGCGCAATTAAAAGTGAACTGAAGATAAGAGTGACTGTGTAAAGAATCTCGGTCGATAGATATGCATGACCAACTGTTCGTCGTGTTTAAGTACTGCTTGACAGTGGTATATTTTATGTGAATGCCCATTGATTCGTATATATGGTGAGTCATGGTGCATGCTCTCTTGTCGCTAAAATAGGAGACTAAGCTTGTACATTTGTACTATCCACAGAATTAAGTGCAAGTAAAGTGCATCAATGTTTTTCTTAAGGTGGTAACGTGCATCAATAAGAGGAGTCAACATCCAAAGTAAGAAAGCTTATAATAGTTATGAAAAAAATATAATTCTAAATGTTACGGAGACTACTTTTTTTTGTGTTCGATTATGTTAATCAAGCCGTGTGCTATGTAAGTGCTCAATTTAATGATTAAGTGAAAAATGGCCACCTAATTACTATTCCCTATGCATGTAAAAGCCTAAATGTTACTCTCTCCGATACAAAATAAGTGTCGCGGTTTAGAATTGGTTTAGTATAAAACTCGGCAATTATTATGGATTGGAGTACTTATTTTAAGCTCCAGAACCGTATAACAATTATTCTATGGTATTTTTCCATAAAAATGTATAAAAGGAGTATATATACATGGAGAAAAAGATGAACAGAAAAAAATATCGAGCTGACCAAGAAAGCAAACAAAAGTCTATCCAATTGATTTGGCGTGGCTTTTTTTAGTACTCTGGCTGTGTTCTCTTTTATATACACTGCTATATAAAATGGCACAACACCCGATTGAAAAACATAACTGCGGTCTTGCTTTGTAGATTATTTGGTTTGTGCTCTCTTAAAAAACATTAAGTACAACATAGACACAGATACATGCACACATACATCACCATATGTATGCACTCATACCATGTGTACTAAAGACTGAATTCAACGTGCTTCAAGATTCATTGTCACCAAAGGTGCCTTGCATCAATTAACACCTCCCTAACTTTATTGAGACACCCAACATGTCAAGTCTAAGAGCATCTCCAGCCGTTGGCCCCCCCCAGGACCCGTAAAAATCGCCCCCTGGGGGCGAGCGGGCGATACATTCGGCGCTGGGGGCGGTTTTGTGCCCAGTCGTCGCCCCCAGGCGCCGAAATTGGCCCACTTTGCAGCCTCATTTCGGCGAATAAAGGGCCCATATGAGCGAGAATAGGCCCATATTCGGCGTGGTTTCGTCGTGTCTCGGCGTTCAATTATCAACACTATTATTTCTTATCACATATTTCATCACAGAAAAATCAAATATTTCAACAAAATAGTACAACAACAAATAGTTCAACACAAATTATATAGTTCAACAAATAAAAACTCGTATTTCATCACACGGCGCCCCCCTTGAGCCTCCATAGGCGCTCAATCAGATCTTTCTGCAGTTGATGATGCACCTGTGGGTCTCGGATCTCCTGACGCATACTGAGATAGGCAGTCCAAGTTGCCGGTAGATGGTGATCAACTTCGGCTAGAGGACCCTGCCTGTAGTATGGTTCAGTGTCAAACACTGGGTCTTCTTGCTCGCTCTCGATGATCATGTTGTGCAAGATGACACAGCAAGTCATAATCTCCCACATTTGATCTTTGGACCAGGTCTGAGCGGGGTACCGAACAACAGCAAATCGAGATTGGAGCACACCAAAAGCCCTCTCGACATCCTTCCTGCAAGCCTCCTGAACTTTCGCAAACCAGGCGTTCTTGCCTCCTGCTGCAGGGTTTGAGATCGTCTTCACAAATGTCGACCATCTCGGATAGATGCCGTCAGCTAAATAGTACCCCTTGTTGTAGTGCCGCCCATTGATCTCGAAGTTCACCGGAGGAGAATGACCTTCAACAATCTTGGCAAAGACAGGAGAGCACTGCAGCACGTTGATGTCATTGTGAGTTCCTGGCATACCAAAGAAGGAGTGCCAAATCCAGAGGTCCTGTGTGGCCACCGCCTCAAGCACCACACTGCAACGGCCTTTGGCGCCTTTGTACATCCCCTGCCAACCAAATGGGCAATTCTTCCATTTCCAATGCATGCAGTCGATACTTCCAAGCATCCCAGGAAATCCTCTTGCTGCATTCTGTGCTAGGATCCGAGCAGTGTCTTCCGCATTGGGTGTTCTCAAATATTGTGGTCCAAACACTGCCACCACTGCCCGATAGAACTTGTAGAAACACTCTATGCTGGTGGACTCGGCCATGCGCCCATAGTCGTCGAGTGAATCACCGGGAGCTCCATATGCAAGCATCCTCATCGATGTCGTGCACTTCTGGATGGAGGTGAATCTAAGAGCGCCGGTGCAATCCATCTTGCACTTGAAGTAGTTGTCGAACTCCGGGATGGAATTCACAATCCCGAGGAAGAGCTTTCGGCTCATCCGATAACGGCGCCGAAATGTTTTCTCGCCGTGAAGTGGAGCATCGGCGAAGTAGTCGGAGTAGAGCATGCAGTAGCCTTCGAGACGATGCCGGTTCTTTGCTTTCAACCGCCCAGGCGCCGAGCCACCTCGCCGTGGCTTTTCATTGCTCGCCAGCAGCTGGGCGAGGGCGGCGAGCACCATGAGATGCTCTTCTCATTGGACGTCGGCCTTGGCTTCCTCCTCCAGCAACACGGCGAGCGCTTCCTCGTCATCCGAGTCCATCGCAGTGGAAGGCAAATCGCCGAACACCTTGCGCTCGGTGGGCGTGTATCCGCCGCTAAACCGCGCCTCCACGGCCGGAAACGACTGCCGGAAACGCCCAGCAGCTGTTGGAGGGGCTGCCGCGGCGAAGCGCTGTTATTTTTCGGCGGGGAATGGCTATCTAACGGAGTAGGACGGCGGGCGGCGCCGGGATATAGCTAGTGGTGGCCGAGGGCGCGGGGGGTGGGAGGCGAGTCGGGGAAGAAAACCTTGACTTTTTCCCCTCAGGGTGTGGGCCAGGCGCGCTTTTCCCTTGCGTCGGAGCCCCCAACTTCTCCCCAGTGCGCCGGGTTCGGCCTGTGACCGCCGGGCGGAAAAAAAAGTCCGAACCGGCGATTTTCGGCGTCCTGGAGGCGCGACTGGGCCGTTTTTTCGGCGCCGGCGCCGAAAAAGTGGCCTGGGGGGCCTGTTGGGGGCGCGGCTGGAGATGCTCAAAGGATCAATTCCCGGTGCGTTTGCCATCCTACCAATGACTGATTCTTTGTGTTTTCTTATATTTTCATGTCATCTAATAGCTTTTCGAAAAAAACTTGTTTATGCACAAAGCAAATGAATCCATTATTGTGATGTTCCCTATGAGTCTCCAAATCCCCTCAAATCTCCAAGGAGTTGGGTGTCCTCTCAAGACCTGTAACACTGCTTTGTAGGGATGCATTTTTTCTATTGTTTTGGCCTCAACATTTATCACTTCAAACATGTAAGTCAGGTGCATCCTTCCTAGATGTCACCATGCTTTCTAGGGCGTCTGTGCTTAGGACCACGATAGTTCTGATGTTAGGCTTTTGTACCAAACGTATGATCCAAACATGTACACATTACACACCTTAGGGCTTAATGTTTGGATTTTCTACCGCACCCTCTATAGGCCAATGCTCGATGATCGGAGCTGGTTAGCTGGTGCATCTTAGGGACGGAGTACTGGCCTGAATCCGGTCGAATTGGATGCACGTGGAAGTTGTGTTGTGCAAAGTGTCTTGATCCTTTGTATATACAACCACAAAGACATATGGAGTTATGTACCCGAAAAACTATCTGATGCGAAGATAACACATGGAGCACTGAGATATTTGTGATGATATGTACTATTAAATAATCACCCCTGAAATGGATTGTGTGTGTGTGTGTGTGTGTGTGTGTGTGTGTGTGTGTGTTATGGAACTCACTAGAATAGACTTATTTTACGTGGCAACCTTCGCTTTTAATCCAAGGCCAAAGAAATAGGGAGAAATGATATCCTATTAGGCATGAATTAGGGAAGAATAGAAGATGATAGGACATAACTTGCCCAATATTTTTGTGGCCCATTGGGAAAGGTGACTTGTAAATAGTCTCTAACTCCGCTAATGCTATGTATCGCCCGTATTGATTCCTATTAGGAATCGCCTATAGGCGGCAACTAGCGGGCTGGTCCAACATAGTAGCGCCAGGCTTTTTTTCTTCTGTTTTTGTCAGGTTTTTAAATTGTTTTTGGTTTTCTCTTTTCCTTTTCTATTTTCTTTGTTCTTCTGTCGAGTTTCCCTTTTCCCCTAACCGGTTTTAATTTTTTATTGCATAATTATTTTTGTTTTTTCATTTTCTTCAACAGGCATCTACTTTTTTCATGCACAATGTAAGTTTTCCGTATACATCAGGAACACTTTTCTATACATGATTAAGATTTTTTAAGTAGATGATTAACTTTTTAATATAAGTTTTAATATCTACTATTTTCCTTAAACATAATACATTTTTTGTATAAATCAAGAATATTTCTCTATACATGTTAAACATTATTCAAATATACTATTAACATTTTTTTCGAATATATATTTTGATGTTTATTTTATTCATGTATGATTTACATTTTTAGTATACATCATTAAATTTTTCTTTAAACACATTTAATATTTTTAAATACATGATTACTATTTATTTTAATTTATATTTTCATGTCTATTCTTTCAAAGAAATTATACATTTTTCGTATACAACAAGGATTTTTTGTTATACAAGTTTAGTAATCTTCAAATACATAACTAACATATTTTTTCCAAATATATGGTTTCATGTGTACCTTTTCATGTATGTTGTAAATTTTAAGTATACATCGGTAACATTTTTTGAATATGTGATTTTTTTTTCAATATATGTTCTAATGTGTACTTTTTTTCATGAGTATTGTACAATTGTTGTATACATCAGGAATTTTTTAAACATGTTTAATGTTTCTCAAATACATGATTAACATTTTATTACTGTGTCATGTATATTTTATTGAAACACATTGTACAATGCGTTAACATTCTTCAAAATCACAGGTTTATAATAAAATTAATCAAAATTCAGTTTTGGAATATATGTATAGAAATTGTTTGTATTTTTAAAATTCAATAAGGAAATTTTATTAAAACATTTAAAAATATAAACAAAAAAATTTAGAACATGCATTTCGTCGGCCTTACAAAAATTACTAGGACAGCGCACTAACCGGCTCCCTGAGGCGAGGCCAGCTACTCTCTGGCAGCGAACGAGATATAGCCGTGGGAGCTCCTACACGCACCCCCTTGGTGGTCTAGCTCATTAAACCATCGCTCCCACGCCCGCTCCTCCTTTGTTCGCTCGATGAAATCGCTTGCTCGTAGTTTTGTCCAGCTGTGTTGTCTTACTAGTTCAAGAGAAAAAAGGCCTCCATTTTTTTTGGCGATTTTGAATATGTTCGTGAAATAAAAAACATCTCACAGATTTATCAAATGTTTGGCGGTTTTAAAAAGTTCATGACATTGATGTTTTTTCCACAAAATAAAAAATAATGAATTAAGAAAAACTTTCATCAATTTTTTATAAAAACTGAAAATCTGAAAATGAGTTCATCGATTTTAAAATAAGGTCATATGATTTTGTAAAACATTTCATCAATTCGAAAAAAGTTTAGTAAATTTGGAAAAAAGTTCATAGATTTTGAAAAAAGGTTCACTTACTTTATTAATGCTGGGATTATTTTAAAAATACGGTATTTTTTACATTCTTGAAAAAATTACAAAATCACGAATAATTTTAAATTTATTAAGCCTTATTATAAATTAACAAAGTTTTTTTATTTCTGACACTATTCAATCCGCAATTATTTTAAAATAAAAGCATAACATTTTTTAAAATACCTGTTTGAATTTTGTTTTTTCAAAAACATGTTAATAAAATTTCAAACACACCTTGAGCATTTTTATGAATGGTAAAAAGAACATTTACATAGGTACAAAATTTTATTTGTTTTTTTACTATTTCCCCTTGAAAATTTCACAAACATATTTTTTAAATAAGTAAACTGTTTTTAAATGGAAAGAATAGTTTTAAAATGGTACAAGACATTTCATAAAAATTGCGCCATAATTTTGAACTATAGTAAAGTTTTGAAAAATAAAGTTACGAACGTACTTTGAAATGCATGAGCATTTTTTTAAATGTCACAAACATTTTTTGAATGGTATGTAACATTTTTGTAAACTAATTGAATTATTTACATTGTGCTAATTTTTTTTAAATGATAGGAACATATTTATTAAATGTACAGATACTTTTTAAAATTTATTGAACATTTTTTTGGTTAAGATGAATATTTTGAAAAAAATGCACAAAGATTTATTTTAACACTGCGTGAACACTTTTTTGGCACATGATGAGCGTCTTTTAGTATTTTTTAATATTTTGAATTTGAAAAATATTAATAAAAGTTACATAGAAAATAAATAATGTAATAAAAATAACTGAACATGACATGGGCCACTCCATTTATTAAGGGCCTACGCCAATGTTGAGCTTTCCTCCCCTACCAAGGGTTTCTGTTTTCTCTCGGCAGCGCCTACGCCGATGTTGAGCTTTCCTCCCCTACCAAGCCTCGGTTCTGACTCGTCAAGGGGTGTCCTCGACAACACTGCCCGATCTTGCCCTAGGTCTTGTGGCATTCGGGGTATTAGGGTTTCTTGCTTGGTGAACGATCTCGTCGGGGCAAGTGCGTCATGAAGCATTGGGGTCAAAGATAATCTAGGATGATGTCGTGGCCATGATAAGGGAATTGGGTCATACCGAGGAAGATCTTAACGACGTGATATTGGAGCAGGAGAGGCCGCCCTCGGCGGAGGCAATTCACTTGATGTCCATCGCGAGAGTGGACATCGACAAGCCCTACATCGCCGGATGGTCATCTAGCTCTCCTCGACCGAATCCTCTCCTACCTCCAATCAATCCCCTCCACAATTCTGCCATTTCTCTCCCGCTTTCCTCGACGAGTTGTTACTCCCCGAGGGCTTCTCCTATCTCTCTTGCCTCGTGCACTACTGCGAGGGCCACAACCACCATGGTTGCAGGGCGTCATATGCTGTTGGCAATGGCAAAGGTGCCGCAAGCCGCCACTACTCAAGTGAGCTGCTACAAGCTCCCTGCCAGTGCTGCCAGGTGGCACTTTTTCTTGCTCTTTCTGTCCATGCGGATGCTACTACAGGTCGGGGAGTGATGCCACAAGGGGATGACCATTGCGTTAGATTGATGACTGTTGCTAGTAGAGGAGGTCACTAGCGTTGCGGCGGTGGGCGATGGCTGTGCCACGAGCTAACCGGGGTCACAACCTAATCGCTGCGACATAGGAGGTCACCAGTGCTCCAAGCTTGCGGGCCACAACATCACCATTGATGCGATGCACTAGTAGAAAACGGGCCTATTGTCCCGGTTCGTTAGGGCCTTTTGTCCCGGTTCTTGAACCGAGACTAAAGGGTCGGTACTAATGCCCTAGCCCTTTAGTCCCGGTTCAAACTAGAACCGGGACAGATGGGCCTCCACGTGGCCTGTGCGCGGAGCCCAGGCAGGAGGGCCTTTGGTCTCGGTTGGTGGCACCAACCGGGACCAATAGGCATCCACGCGTCAGCATTTCTGTGGCTAGGGTTTTTGTTTTTTTTTGAAAGGGGGGGGGGGGGGGGGGGG
>LR738712.1:64188721-64205761 GCA_902687465.1 Secale cereale
GTTAATTTAGGTGTTTCATATAATGTGTTAGTTAGCTAATTAATAGAGAGAAGTGTCCTCTCTTATGTCTGTGCTTGATCGACGCTACGTACTATACATACGTATAGAGAGGACTAGACACGCTAGGTAGCTAGTAAGCAAACGAAGGAAACAGAAGATCGTCATCAACATATATATGCATACAGAGAGAAGTGATATCGACCACCTCTCCTTCTCCGAGAGATTGGTCGAACAACAAGTTCTCGTATATCTATCCGACACTACCGGGTACATATATATATATACAATAATTATCTCTTACAAATATAATCTCCTATCATACGGACGCATGGTCCACATAGTATTCTCCGTCTTCAGCGATCACGTGGTCAAGGAAGAATGCCGCCAATTCCTCTTGAATTGCTCGCAGACGATCTGGTGGTAGGAGTTCATTCTGCATCCGAAAGATCTAATTTGAAGAAGGGGGTCAATACACACACACACACACACACACACACACACACACACACACACACACACACACACACACACACACACACACACACACATATATATATATATATATATATATATATATATATATATATATATATATATATATATATATATATGAAACTCAACACAAATGATGGTAATAAAATAAAATTGTGAATATTATTGCTTACACACTTCAAATTGTTCGTCAAAGTAGCCCCGCTCACAGGTCGTGTGGCGGCTGGACTCGCAAATGTAGTATCCACAAAAATCATTCCCTTGTTCCTGCCACAACCACTTTACAAGAAATAGAGGTCAATCAAACTGATAAGCAAGAATGCCAAATTGTATTGATGAAACTAGCGCTTGAATCAATTGGAGATGCGCGGAACATGCTACTATATAGTACTTACTTTCGGGTGTATAAATTCCAGCTGCTTCGGCAGTCCCGGAGCTTTTTTGGCGAATTTTCTCCAAACCCCGCCAGACAAAGAAAACAATTACTTGATATGAGAAATGAACAAAGTTGCTGATATGCATGGTGGATAATGATCGATTTAACTTACTTCTCGAGCATTTGAGTCATGTCCGCATACTCCTTGGGATCTTTTCGTTTAGAGTCCAAGACAGTTACTACTCCCTGCTCAAGCTTAATCTCTAGGAGAATATAGTGAAAGCTGCACACGCATGCATTAACTCATCCATTACATTACTATAACCTTGACTAATATATAAGGGAAACCAAATATGCACAAGACAGTAACACTCACTTCAAGTTGTAAGGAAAGAGTATTATATATTTGTTTTCATTTAATACCAACGATCGTAGCAATTTGGCCTCGGTATCTGCAGCACGCAATTTAACCTCAGTTGCATCTATGAGATATGTGTTAATGAACCCAATATCACCGACTTGTCTTTTCTTCAATTCGACGATCTTCAATCTGCATAATATAGTGAGGATAATTATAAATACATGCAATGAAAGAGCTGAGCTATATAGAGAGACTTAATGACAGAAGTAGTACTACTTACAGACAGTAGCAGGTGACCGTTGCTTTATCGAGGGCCAATTGATTGAAAAACTGAAAGAACTCCTCAAATGGAATAGGCAGCAGTTCAATTCCAACGAGGTCATGCTCCTTTTTAACTCTCACACACAAAGTATCCCTCCCCCCAGACTCTCTGCAGATTTTCAAGTACCAATCATGCAATCTTCGCATCATCGTTGATAGAGATCTTTCATCTTTGACGAGAGGCTTCCCGTACTCGTATCTTTGTATCTGCACCTCCAAGAAATCATAATGTACATTGTCGGGCAGGTAATCTCCAAGATTGCTATAACCAGGCACCATCCTCGGATCATTAGCGACGATGTCGACGTCGCTAGACACCTTGAGCGGGGGGCACGATTGGTCTGCTTGTTCGCCGAGCTGGGCAATTTGTTTCCCAGCTCGTCCTTCTGCTAACCTTTGATCACTTCTAGTACTTCCCTACCGCTTCGCTTCGTGAAATGACTTTTCAATAATGCGGTCATAGTTGTCTTTCGGCGGACACTTCGCTGGTTTCTTCAAGGCAGCCAGAGTGCGCTTTGCTTTCACCGGATCTATCTTCTCCTCCGGAGATGGATGTCTCTGTGCTTTCAACCCTTCAAGCCAGTCCTTCACTTCGGCTTTAGCGATCTTCGCGTTTTCCTCGTCGGACCTCTCGTATGGTAACTTCTCTAGAGGCGTGAGAGAAGGACCTAATCTATATTGCCTCCCGCCTCTGGCTGTACTGCTAGACGCCGGCAGACCAGACAGAGCGGCTGTCTTTTTTCCTTGCTTACGCGGCGGAGGAGAAGGACTACGACGCGTCGGAGCAGCCGGAGCGGCGGCGGGTCTCTTCCGCCCTTGCTGATGAGGCGGAGAAGGAGGAGGCTGGCTGCTCGGGCGCGCCGGCGCAGGCGGAGAAGGAGGCGGAGTGCCGTCACGCGCCGGAGAAGGAGCCGGCCGAGTGCCCTGATCGTCACTCGCCGGAGGAGGAGGTGGCGGAGGAGGCGGAGTGCCCTGACTCGCCGGAGGAGGAGGAGGAGGCGGAGGCGTCCAGTTCAGAAGGTTGATGAGGTCCTTCCGCCATAGGCCTGGAGTCTTCAGAGAAGAACCCATCCGAGTCTCCCCTTCACCGGTAGGGTGGTCAAGCTGGAGGTCCTCAAATCCCTCCGTTATTTCATCCACCATCACCCTAGCATATCCTTCTGGAATCAGCCGGCAGTGAAAAGTTGCGCGGGTCCAGTAGGATAAACAGAGCCAGCAGCCGCCTTGACATTCATATTAATCCATTGCGTCATAAGGTGGCAATTTTGAGACTCCGTGATAGCATCCACGGGATAGCTGGCAGGAGCCGTAAAGACATGCTCCGGCTGAAGCAGCTCGGTGGAAGCCACGCTACTTCTTCGCTGAGATGGCGGGGTAGCTTCGGGGGAAGCTTCGGCCGTTCTTTTGCTGTGATTTGCTTCTCGTTCCTCTATCGCTTGTACCCTAGCGTGCAGCGCCTGTAGTTCGGTCTGCTGCACTTTCTTCCTCCTCTCGTGGCATTTGTAACCGCCTGCGTCGGGAAACCCAGCACTCCACGGAACGGAGCCTGGCGTGCCTCGTGTCCGTCCAGGGTGCTCAGAATTCCCGAGGGCCATTGTGAGCTCGTCGTTCTCTCTGTCAGGAACGAACGTCCCTTGCTGCGCTGCTTTGATATTGTGCCGAAGCTTCTTGAGTGGTATTTCCAATTGCTTGTCCGTCCAAATGCACCTCCCTGATGCAGGTGTAATGCCCGGGTAATCAAGCTACAGTAACCCTCTGTTAATCATGCCACATCACCACGATTACTGTTACTAAACTCGCTTCGGTTTGAAACCGGTTCAAATTCAAAATTTTAAAATCAATTCAAACTTTAAAAGTTTTCAAATGTTAAAACTAAAATGCACAACATGTGGAGAATAATCCCTAACTAATTTTAGTGGTGGATTCAACATTTTTTTAAGTGTTTAAATGCCCTAAAATAATTGAAATAGTGGCTTAAACTATAATTTAAATGCATTTTAAATAGTAAAATTTGGCAAACTAATTTATTTAAGTGCCAAACACTTTGTGGCAGTGGCTTATTTTAAAACACTAATTTAGGTGCTAGTTCGGTAATTTATAAATCTAAGAAAGTATAGAAACTAATTAGAAAGCAGACTTAATAAAACAAATAAAAAAAGGGGTTAGGAAAAACGAAAGTGGAGGCCAAATCTACTGGGCCCTAGTGGCCACACATGGCCCAGCCCGCGAAGCCCCCCCCCCCCCCGAATCTCCTTCCTCCTGTTCACCAGGAGGGTGCGTGTGCACGCCATGGCCGTCCATGGCCGATGCACCGCAAGATGCACTCCACCGCGATGAAGCCCTGTAGCCTAGAGCGGATAAGAGCAACACCACACACGCGCTGCACGATCCCCAGGTTCTTTTCCACCTCTCCTCGCATCGCCCCCTTCCCCATAGCCGGCAACCGAAACCCTCATCGCCATGGATCTCATCGATCCCGCGGCCACCGGCCTCCCCGTTGATACGTCCAAAACATATCTATAATTTCTGCTTGCTCCATGCCTCTTTTGGGTGATATTGATATGATATTTATACACTTCCATACACTTTTGATCATATTTGGACTAACCTATTAACTCAGTGCACCCCAGTGCCAGTTTCTGTTTTCTGCTGTTTTTGTATTTCAGGTTTTCCCATTACGAGAACTGCCAGAAAAATCCCGGAAAAAATATATAAAAAATCAGCGTTCCAGAAGCTTCCCGGCACCCGAAGTAGAGCCGAAGGGGGGCCACCAGGGATCCAGGCGCCCTGGTGGCGTGGCCCCCCTCCTGGCCGCGTAGGGGGGGGGGGCCTGGGACCCCCAGGCCTCCGCTGATGCCCCCCTTTGGCATATATTTATATCGTGTCCCGAAACCCTCGAGACGAGAACCCTTTTTCGCGATCTCATCTCTGTTCCGCCGCCGCCGCGCTTCCAAGATCGGGAGCACCAGGAGAACTCTTCCCGGCACCCTACCGGAGGGGAGGATCACCACCGGGAGCCTCTCCACCACCATGGACGCCTCCCGGATGAGTTGTGAGTAGTCTCCCTTGGACCATGGGTCCATGACCAGTAGCTATGTGATGTTCTCCTCCCGTTCTTGTGCTTCACTAATTAGTCCTCGTGAGCTGCCCTACATGATCGAGGCACATATGTAATCCTTATGTTGTTGCTATGATGAGTTTGCTGGGATCCGATGGATTGTGAGATTATGTTCAGATTGTGTTTGAGTAATATATTTGATCTACCTCTTTTATATTTATGTTCGTAAGTAATTCTTGCATGTTCTCCGTTGTTATTTATTGCTTTGGCCAAGTAGTAGGTAGTGACTCCAAGAGGGAACGTTATGCTTGATTGTGGGTTCATGCCCCTCGATGACTAGCTTGAGTGACGGAAACATGAGTCTAGGGGATGTGCTGTTGCCACAAGGGGGAAAACAACGGTGCTTGTGCCCGCGGGTGCAAGGATTGTTTACTTTACGCAAAGTTCTTTTAATGCAGTTGTCTGTTGCATTGAGTTTACACTATGGGTGAGACTCGCAACTTAATACTAGCGAGATGTTCTGGATAGATATCTCAAGGTGGATGATTAGTAGTAGATGCAGATTGATTTCGGTCTACTTGCCTTGGTGTACCGCCCATGCTTTGAACCTCTACCTTTCTTGCAACATAGTTAGCATTGGTTTGCGCAAATAATTCTGTCAATTGCCCAGCTATAATTCGTTTACCTCACATAGCTGTTTTATCGTCTTTTGGGAGAGAGACATCACTAGTGAACATCATGGGACCCCGGTCCATATTACCATCACTGATCACATCCGCTATTTACTTTCCGCTTTTACTTACTATTTGCAGCATTACCTATCACTATTATCACTTGCGTTTAATCCTTTGTAAACGACAAGGCCGGAGGGATTGACAACCTCTCTGTACTCGTTTGGAGCAAAGTTATTTGTATCTGTGTGCAGGTCCACGTTGATTGCTAATATCTGGCGCCGTTAGCAGTTGACACCTTCTTGTTGAAACTGGGAGTCTCAGGGGAAATCGATCATTGGTATCTTTGCCAAGGGAAAACTTCCGCTACACTGCATCTCAAACCTTCCACTTGGGTAACCAACGAGGGGCGAGAAGCCATCAAGCAAAGTTTTCTAGCGCCGTTGCCGGGGACTCCACTCTTCAAGATAGGGGAGTTGCACGCTATCTTTTATCTTTGCTTATTAGTCTTGTTAGTTTACCTTTCAGTTTTTGCTTTAGTGTCTTTTATCAAAAATCACAAAAATAGTTATCTTGCTTGCTGCTGCTATGGGTTCCACCGAGAACACCAAGTTGTGTGACTTCACTAGTCATAACAACGATGACTTTATCTGCATGCCTATTACTACACCTGCCACTTCAGCACCTTCTTATGAGATTAAACCTGCTTTACTGAACCTAGTTAAGAAAGATCAATTCTCCGGTGCTGGAGATGATGCTGCTTTGCACTTAAATAACTTTGTTGAACTTTGTGATATGCAAAAGTACCAAGAAATAGATGGTAATATTGTTAAGCTTAAGCTTTTTCCTTTCTCATTGAGAGGAGGAGCTAAAATTTGGTTTCAGTCTTTGCCTAGAAATAGCATAGATTCATGGGACAAGTGCAAAGATGCTTTTATTGGAAAATACTATCCACCTGCTAAAATTATCCAACTAAGAAGTAACATAATGAATTTTAAACAATTGGATAATGAACACGTTGCACAAGCTTGGGAACGTATGAAATCTCTTGTCAAGAACTGCCCTACTCATGGTTTGACTACTTGGATGGTTATCCAAACTTTTTATGCAGGCTTGAACTTTACCTCGCGGAACTTGTTAGATTCAGCTGCGGGAGGAACCTTTATGTCAACTACACTTGGTGCTGCCACGAAGCTTCTCGATGAGATGATGACCAACTATTCCCAATGGCACACCGAACGCGCTCCAACAGGTAGGAAGGTAAACTCTGTCGAGGAGATTTCCTCCCTAAATGAAAAAGTTGACTTGATCATGTCTCTACTTTCGAAGCAATCTTCTGTTGATCCTCGTGATGTGCCTTTAAATTCTTTGATTGCTCAAGAACAAGTAGATGTGAACTTTATCTCTAGAAACAATTTTAATAACAATGCTTATAGGAGTAATTTTGGTAGCAATCCTAGACCGTCCCCCTCTAATTCTTATGGGAACAATAATGCTTATCCTATCACCAAGAACTCCACTACTGAACTAGAGATTATGCTTAAAGATTTCATCACTACCCAAAAAGCTTTTAATAAGAGTGTAGAAGAAAAACTAAACAAACTAGATGATCTCTCTTCGAAGGTAGACAATTTAGCCAATGAGGTAGAATTGCTTAAAATTAGAACTTCTCCTCTTGAGGAGAGGAAGGTCACTCCTATGAATGCTATTCAAGTGCAAATTAATGAAAACATTAGGATAATGGCTAAACTTAAAGAGAGATGGGCTAGAGAAAGGGAGGAAGAAGATAGAATTAAGAACCTTCCTACCCACCACACTGTTGCTACTATCCAAGTTGTTGAGGATATCCAAACTCTTAGCACCCAATGCACTCCTGGTCCCAATGGACCTATTAATGGTGATGCTATGACTATAGAAACTACCAAACAAGTGAACCTAAAGGACACCACTACCACCTTACTTGATAGTAGTGACCTTGATTTTGATAATTGCACTCTTACCGAAGTTATTGATTTCCTTCACAAGATGTCTAGAGATCCCCGCACTAGCACGCTTAACCTTGCCTTCACAGAGCATATCAGTAATGCTCTTATCAAAGCTAGGGAGGAGAAACTTAGAGTAGAAGCCTCCATACCTAGAAAGCTAGAAGATGGTTGGGATCCTATGATTAAAATTAAGTTGAATAACTTCTCTTGCTATGCTTTATGTGATGTTGGAGCTAGTACCTCTGTTATGCCCAAAAAAATATATGATATGCTTAAATTGAAACCTTTTGATTCTTGTTCTTTTGGTGTTCGTCTCGTTGATTCTTCCATAAAGAAACCTTTGGGGAGGATCGACGATGTTCTTATCATTGTCAATGACAATTACGTTCCCGTTGATTTTACTATTATGGATATTGAATGTGAACCTTCGTGTCCAATTATTTTGGGACGTCCTTTTCTTCGCACCGTTGGTGCTATCATTGACATGAAAGAGGGGAATATAAAATTCCAATTTCCTCTCAAGAAAGGGATGGAACACTTCCCTCGAAAGAAGATTAAGTTACCTTTTGAGTTCGTTATACGGGCTAGCTATTCTTTTATTCTTGATAAAACTTGATCTCTATGCATTATGCCTAGCTTAAAGGCATAAAAGAAAGCGCTTTTGGGAGGCAGCCCACATGAATAAATTTTATTTTGCTTTTGTTGTGTCTTGATGTTGTTACTACAGTAGCATCATCATTGTATCTTTGCTTTTCAATTTTGTGCCAAGTGTAGCCTCTGATTGCAAGAAAGTTCAAAAGTTGTGACGTGCTGTCCAGGAAACAGATTCTGTCCTTGGATAGAAAAATTCGTATAAAATCACCAGATCATCTTTTTGGTCTGAATTTTTTCGACAGCGTGCTCTATACAATTGTCTTTCGTGCGCCTGTTTTGAGTTTTTTAATTAGAGTTGCAGAAGTGCCCCGAAAAAATCATTTACTACCTGCTGTTCTGTTTTTCACAGATTCTGTCCTGTTTTGCCTTTCCTTCATTTTGCAAACCTAGAGCTTGCTTTTTCTTTGCAAAAACCTTTTGGCAATCTTGAGAAACAGTAGACCTTCAAGAATATCCTTATTTCCAGCAAGGAACAATTATTTTATTATGGGTACTAACCTCGCTAATCAGATTATGATGAGTTATGTATGAAGGGAGTTTTCAAGTGTGCGAGGGAAGATGATAAAAAGATTCAGGAGTGTCAAGCGCTCAAGCTTGGGGATGCCCCCGTGCACCCCCAAGAAATATTCAAGGAGACTCAAGCGTCTAAGCTTGGGGATGCCCCCGTGCATCCCCTTCTCCATCAACATTATCAGTTCATCTTTCGTTCCACTATATTTTTATCACTTCATGTGTTATGTGCTATGCTTGGAGCGTCTTGCTTTTAGTTTCCTTTTTAGTTTTCTTTAGCTTTTCATAACGAGTCGGAACTCAGCTTTCTTTGTGTGGGAGATAAACACGCTCCACTTCTACCTAGAACATAACATAGAATTTTCATGTCTATCTTTGCTGTGTGTGTTCTTTGTCTTTCAATAGCTACTATCATATTTAGCTTTTAGTTTTCATGCTTATCTTTTTAAAGAGTTTTTGTTTAGTTGGTTGCTTGAACTCTCTTTAGTTATCATGCTTATCTTATTAAGAGAGTTTGCTTCTGTTGCATTGGTTGATATGTCTATGATAAAGATGCTACGTGCATAATGGTGCTTAGTAGTTCATGTTTTCTTATGGTTAGTCTCAAATAGCTGGGGGGTTTCCAATGTGTTATTGGAGTACCAACATGATTTGTTTGCCTATGATGTGGTATGGTTTAGTAATATCTTCCTTCAAGAATTTATTTTGATTGACTTGGCGTATGCTCACGCATATTTAAGACTGTAAAGAAAGTCTGTCAAGCCTTGATGATCTTTTGCTTCTGAGTAGCGATATAACTTCCATGCCTGATTCAATGTTGCTTTGTCGCTCTGCATGATTATGACCGTCATTGCTCTCTTAGTTGGTCGCTCCCAGTCTTTTGCTAACCTCCACCTGTACTAAGCAGACTGACTGCTTGTGCATCCAAATTCTTTTAAACCAGTTATGCCATATGAGTCCACCATACCTTCCTACATGGTATTTACCTGCCATTCCTAACGGAGACTTGCATGTACCATCTCGAAATTATTCAAAAAAAAATGCATTCCTATTTCGTGCCTCTGTTTTAAGTTCATGAGGAAGTAGTAGTTAATTCATGATCTTTTTAAGTTGGACAAGCTTCACCCCCGGATTGCATGTATAATGTGCAAACCCATAATACGAGAAGGAACTGGCATTGAGTGCGCCCGGCTCAAAAATAATATAACAAACAAACCCTCCTTCACGCTTTGTTCATGAGAAATCAGAAAACTTTGGCAGTGATAAACAAAGGAGATTAAGAGGATGTGATCGTCCTCATTCGAGAGCCGTTCCTCGAAACTTGTCCATCTCAAGAAGTGATTGAGTTGTCTGCTAGCATTCATTGACGAAACATGCATGATCTAAAAAAATAATTATTACCTCTGTTTTTAAAACCAAGAGCTCTGGTACATGTTTTGTCTTTGTTTCCGACTATGGGTTTTCAACCTTGCCGACAAAAGCCACGGTTCGAGAGTCTCCACCTTCTTTTAAAAGCACCAACTGCTGAGAGCATGATTGTCATTCTCAGTGTAATGTGCATTGTCCCAAAGTAGCATTGTCTTTTGCATGATTGTGATATCGTTTATTTTGAAATTATTGTATCTAGTCATCACTTAAACCTTGGAGGTTCCCCTGCATTTATGTTTTGCTTCACTAAAGGGGGCAAGCGAGATATCACTTTATCATATTTGCACACCATGCTCATTACAAATCTATTTCATGTTTCAGTATCATGTTGTAAAACTTTCAGTTCTTTGTGATTTTCTCATGAGGCAACTTAATTACTATAGATTCATTGTCTCAGTAAGCTTTTGTCATATGACTATGAAAAGTCCTATATGGTTAATAGCATGTCACCACAGAAATTATTCTTGTTATCATTTACCTACTCAAGGACGAGCAGGAATTAAGCTTGGGGATGTTGATACATCCAAAATGTATCTATAATTTCTGCTTGCTCCATGCCTCTTTTGGGTGATATTGCTATGATATTTATACACTTCCATACACTTTTGATCATATTTGGACTAACCTATTAACTCAGTGCACCCCAGTGCCAGTTTCTGTTTTTTGCTGTTTTTGTATTTCAGGTTTTTCCATTACGAGGACTGCCAGAAAAATCCCGGAAAAATTATATAAAAAATCAGCCTTCCAGAAGCTTCCCGGCACCCGAAGTAGAGCCGGAGGGGGGCCACCAGGGCTCCAGGCGCCCTGGTGGCGCGGCCCCCCTCCTGGCCGCGCCGAGGGGGCGCCTGGGCCCCCCAGGCCTCCGCTGATGCCCCCCTTTGGCATATATTTATATCGTGTCCCGAAACCCTCGAGACGAGAACCCTTTTTCGCGATCTCATCTCTGTTCCGCCGCCGCCGCGCTTCCAAGATCGGGAGCACCAGGAGAACTCTTCCCGGCACCCTGCCGGAGGGGAGGATCACCACCAGGAGCCTCTCCACCACCATGGACGCCTCCCGGATGAGTTGTGAGTAGTCTCCCTTGGACCATGGGTCCATGACCAGTAGCTATGTGATGTTCTCCTCCCATTCTTCTGCTTCACTAATTAGTCCTCGTGAGCTGCCCTACATGATCGAGGCACATATGTAATCCTTATGCTGTTGCTATGATGAGTTTGCTGGGATCCGATGGATTGTGAGATTATGTTTGAGTAATATATTTGATCTACCTCTTTTATATTTATGTTCGTAAGTAATTCTTGCATGTTCTCCGTTGTTATTTATTGCTTTGACCAAGTAGTAGGTAGTGACTCCAAGAGGGAACGTTATGCTTGATTGTGGGTTCATGCCCCTCGATGACTAGCTTGAGTGACAGAAACATGAGTCTAGGGGATGTGCTGTTGCCACAAGGGGGAAAACAACGGTGCTTGTGCCCGCGGGTGCAAGGATTGTTTACTTTACGCAAAGTTCTTTTAATGCAATTGTCTGTTGCTTTGAGTTTACACTATGGGTGGGACTCGCAACTTAATACCAGCGAGATGTTCTGGATAGATATCTCAAGGTGGATGATTAGTAGTAGATGCAGATGGATTTCGGTCTACTTGCCTTGGCGTACCGCCCATGCTTTGAACCTCTACCTTTCTTGCAACATAGTTAGCATTGGTTTGCGCACATAATTCTGTCAATTGCCCAGCTGTAATTCGTTTACCTCACATAGCTGTTTTATCGTCTTTTGGGAGAGAGACATCACTAGTGAACATCATGGTTACCCGGTCCATATTACCATCACTGATCACATCCGCTATTTACTTTCCTCTTTTACTTACTATTTGCAGCATTACCTATCACTATTATCACTTGCGTTTAATCCTTTGTAAACGACAAGGCCGGAGGGATTGACAACCTCTCTGTACTCGTTGGGAGCAAAGTTATTTGTATCTGTGTGCAGGTCCACGTTGATTGCTAATATCTGGCGCCGTTAACAGTTGACACCTTCTTGTTGAAACTGGGAGTCTCAGGGGAAATCGTTCCTTGGTATCTTTGCCAAGGGAAAACTTCCGCTACACTGCATCTCAAACCTTCCACTTGGGGTAACCAACGAGGGGCGAGAAGCCATCACCCGTCGCCGTCTAGCATGTCCAGGAGCCTCCCTGCGGTCTTCTCCTTCGACTACACCAAAGAGCCCGTGCCGGAACGCCCCGCAGCTTCGCCATCGTCCTCATCTTCTCCCACGGTCGCTGACGTCCATCGTCGGCTGCCGTTGCTCTGGGCCGCCCCCGACCTCCCAACCTCGTCCACAAGCACCGGGGTGAGCATATCGGTCGATTCCTTCGCTTTGCCCATTCGATTTGTGCTATTTGCCGCCGCTCCCGTGGTCCTCTGTAGTCGCCATGGCCGGAGCCCGGTCTCCTGTGTACGTGCTGCTGCTGCTTACTGCTGCGCGCGCCTGCTACAGCCCCGCGCGCGCCCACGCCCGCTTACCCTCCCGGCACTGCCCCCTGCTCGGCCATCCCGACCGCCACGCCTCGCCCGTTCGCCCGCTCCGTCCTCCCTCAACCTCCGCCGGCCAATCACCGCGCCCGCGCCCCGCAGTGCCGTGGCCGCTCTATGCGCACCCTGGCTGTGCGCCGTCCGTCCCCGCTACCTACAGTTCCCTGTCGCCGTTGCTGTTATGCTCCGCTACGGCCGCCACTACTGCTCCTTCCTCCACCCACCACTGCGCTGTTGTTTGCTCCCGGCCACCTCGTCGCATGCCTGGCGGCACGTGCGCTGGCCTCACCCACCGCTCGCCCCGCCTTCCGTTGCCGGCGGCTCCTACCGCCTACTGCTCACGCCACGCGCCGCTGTCGGCCGCAACCCAGCCGCTCCCTCGCAGGCCTGCACCAGCGCCGCCTGCTGCCGGCCACGCCCAGCGCTGGGACGGGCATGCCCCGCCGCGCCTGCTCCAATCAGCCGGGCCGCCGGCCGCGCCCTCTGGCCATCGGCGCGCCGACGCCCGTGTCCGGCTCCCCCAACCACCCATCACTCGGACGGGCAATGCCCGCATAGCCGGGGCTCCGTCCCAATAACCGGTCGCCCGTTAAGGCCCAAGTGGGCCAATGACCACTGGGCCCCTCCCCTTAAGAAAACAAAGTTATTAAAAAAGTAGTAAATAATAATAATATATAATTAATTACTTAATTGTTTAATTAACTTAATTAATTAGGGTTAACCAAACTAATAAACTAGATTAATTAACTTAAATATGTATTTTAGTAAATGAGTCAATGACAGGGGCCCCACCCCTGTTTGACCAGTCAACGTTGACTAGTCAACCGAGACCCCCTGGACCCACTGTCATTTACTACTGCATCGCTGGGTACACTACACCTGGTGCACCTAGCAATTTCCTCTTTATTTTCGACTTATTAATATTTCAGAATATTGCTAAAACCTTAGAAAATCATATAATTTAATCCGTAGCTCGGATGAAAATGTTTTATATATGAAAATCGCTCAGAACGACGAGGCGAATCCGAATACGCATCCCGTTCGTCCGCCACACGTCCCTAGCATAGTGAACCTGCAACTTCCCCCCTCCGATTCATCTGAACGAAAACACGAAACGCCGGTGATACTTTCCCGAGTGTTATCCCCCTTCGCCGGTACCGTGTACCACCGCGTTAGAGCACCCTAGCACTGTGTGCTGACATGTCGTGCTTCTCTGTTGCAACTGTTTGCTTTATATTTACTGTTTCTTCCCCCTCTTCTCTCCGGTAGACCCCGAGGCCGATGATGCCCCGGTGATCGACTACGGTGTTGACGACCCCTCCTTCTTGCCAGAGCAACCAGGCAAGCCAACCCCCTTTGATCATTCAGATATCGCCCATTCTCTTCTCTCTTATGCTTGATCGACTACGGTGATCGACTACTGCTTTTTCTATGATCCTATTCTGATGCATAGGTTGTTGTTGATACTGCTTTCATACCTTAGATGTTTATACTAAACTGCTTAGTATAGGCTGGTTAGAGATCCACCAGTGACCCCTACCTTGTCCCGATTGCCCCGCTGGATTATCAGAAGACCCGATCAACGGGATCGAAGGCCAGGACCCGGCACCGCACATCACTTTCCCTTAGTTCCTCGACACTACTGGGTTACTATCGAGTGCCGAGGGTGAGACCTCATCAACACTTCTGATGTTAACCTTGTAGGTTAATTCACCTCTTTCTCCACTCCCGATAACGACGCTGTCATGCAACTCCTCAAGAGTGGACCTCGAGGGTGACTCCTCTTTCGTTCACCTTGACGATAAACATCAGGTGGAATTCCATCGAGGGTGATTTCCTCAGGTTTTCCTTTGGTGTCAGACACACAGTTACTATGGTTACTATGACTTTACACTGAACCTGGTTACCAAAGATGGGTGGGCCCTAAGGGGTACCCGCACGAGCTTAATTGCGAGTGATGTGTAGTAGGGTTGACCTGGAAGGTGCTCGCGAGATAAATACAAGGCGTGGCCGTGCACTCGCCTTTGCCGCAAGTCCTCGAGACGGGGCGATGGGGTCACATGTTCGTGAGTCTCTGCTCGTTACCGCGCGTTCCCAAGACACTAAACGGTTTGGATATTTGATCCGAGGGGCCTCTGGCCTGATAGCACTAACCATCACGTGGGCATAGTATGGGCGTTCTGCATCGTATGCATCAGCCGAAGCTTAACTGACGTCATTGCGACTGAGCGGCGCGCGCCGGGTTGGACTGGTTAGGCTCCTACCTTTTTAAAGGAGGTTGCTAGGTCTGCTCACCGGCCGCGTACGCAACATGCAGGAGTTCCTGGGGCGATTGGCCCATGACCCTTGGGGGCATAGGGTTTAGTCCGGTGTGCATGACCTTTCTATTAAGCCTAGGTCGGGTTGCGGCGTATTGTTTGGCCGAGGGCGGGCATGACCTGATGATGTGTCCGGCCGGAGTTAAGCAAGCGTGATGGGTAAGTTGGTGCACCCCTGCAGGGAAGAAAACATCTATCGATAGCTTGTCCTACGGTAACGGACACTTGGAGTTGTATCCCGATCGCTACAACTAGAACTGGATGCTGAGGCATTGTATGGATATGTTGCTTCGGGAGTCGAGAAAGGATCCCGGAGCATTGGAACAACAACATAAATATGACTTATGTTATACTACTCTACTTCCCCCTCTTGCTGCAAGACAGTGGTTTCCAGAAGATACTAGTCTTCGATAGGACTAGCTTATTCCCCCCTTATTCTGGCATTCTGCAGCTTAGTCCACAGATACTACCCTTTTCATTGATATCGATGCATATGTAGTGTAGATCCTTGCTTGCGAGTACTTTGGATGAGTACTCACGATTGCTTTGCTCCCCCTTTTCCCCCTTCTTTCTTCTTTATGGTTAATGCAACCAGATGGTGGAGTCCAGGAGCCAGAAGCCACCTTTGACGACTGCTACTACCCCGACGGAGCCTACTACTACGTGGAGACAGCTGACGACCAGGAGTAGTTAGGAGGTCCCACGCAGGAGGCCTTGCCTTTTCGATCATTGATGTTTTGTGCTAGCCTTCTTAAGGCAATCTTGTTTAACTTATGTGTGTACTCAGATATTATTGCTTCCGCTGACTTTTGTGTTGTCGAGCTTATGTATTCGAGCCCTCGAGGCCCCTGGCTTGTAATATAAAGCTTGTATTATTTCATTTGTGTCTAGAGTTGTGTTGTGATATCTTCCAGTGAGTCCCTGATCTTGGTCGTACACATTTGCATGCATGATTAGTGTACGGTTAAATCGGGGGCGTCACAACAGGGTCCAAGGTTCCGCCAGCCCCGAAGAACCAAGTCCGGCAACGGTCTGCCCAGTTCATTGTCTCTGGTTCGATCCCTTTATCAAGCAGATCATTCTCAGCCTTGGCCCACTTAGGCCGGGGTCTGAGGTAGCCACCTGACCCCGTGCGATGGTGATGCTTCTTCTTCGCAGCATTTTGCTTGTTTGTCGCCGACATCTTCTTACTCTTTTCCGATGTCTTGTAGGCCACAAATGTGGGCCAGTCATCTCTGATCTTCTCATATATGCCCTTGAATTCTGGTGTCTCTTTTTTGCCAACAAACTTATTCAGGTATTTCTTCCACCTCCTGAATAGGTCTGCCATCTTCGTAAGAGCAAAAGACTTGATTAATTGCTCTTTAACTGGCTTCGCCGGATCATCCTCTGGCGGTAGGGTGATTTGACTTCAGCTCAGTCCAAAGATCATCTTTCTGCATATCAGTGACATAAGACACCTCAGGGTCATCTGTAGCCGGCTTTAACCATTGCTGGATGGTGATCGGGATCTTGTCCCTAACCAGAACCCCGCACTGATTAACAAATGCGTTCTTTGTCCGGATGGGTTCAATCGATTGGCCGGTGCGCGCGATTTCTGTGGTCTCAAACTTTTCATCCGAGCTCAACTTTTTCTTCGGGCCTCGTCTCCTTACCGAAGTTGTGCTCGATCCGGAGGGCTAGAAAAAAGAACAAAGACGAGAGTTAATTAATATGTGTACATACCAAAACAATGAATGCATCAATTAACTAGTCAGCACATGCTTAACTAATATATATACCTGGCCGGACTCAGTTCGGTCACCGGAGCCGTCATCACGGTCTCCTTCTTGCACCGGCATTGGGTCACCGGAGCCGTCCGCACGGTCTACTTCTTGCGCCTGCATTGGGTCAGCGGAGCCATCATAATCATAGCCTGCTTCTTCATCCTCTCTTTCCAGCAGATCATCGGTCTCGTTGAGAAACGACAAGACGGCATCACGTCCGTTTGCGATTATGTCCAGCAACATCGCTTCTTGTGCTTCATCTCGGGGGGTGTCGTCCATAGTTTCTACAAATATTTACAACATGGCAATTATTATTCAAACATGACAGATGGATATATTAATGGCAAACATAGAACTAGCTAGCTAATCACAGTAAGGAATCATATATATTAATTTGTGGCCTCGACGCTGCTTCTCTAGGGTTTTGGGTGGCCTCGGCAACGCTTCAAGGGTTAGGGGTGGCCTCGAGAACGCTTCAAGGAGGGGGTAATATCGACAACGACGAGATACATACACGAGAAAATAATGTTATCGGGGAGGGGGTATATCGACGACGACAGACCCCCCCCCC
>LR738712.1:64206811-64221430 GCA_902687465.1 Secale cereale
CTTTCTGTTAGTGCCATTAGTTTTCAAATATGAAAACACTTTTTTTGTTTTTTTGTTTTCTTTGTTGATTTATTTATTTTATTTTGTTTCTACTTACAACAAAATTCTTATTGTTGCTATTTTTATTTTTATTTCCAGTTTTTTTTGTTTTGTTTTCTACATTATTTATTTTCTTTTGTTTTTTTGCTTTATTTTTTAATTCATTTTGCTTTTAGGTCAGCAAAATTATAAACTTTCTGTTAGTGCCATTAGTTTTAGAAAAATTATAAACTTTATGTTAGTGCCATTAGTTTTCAAATTTGAATAGTTAAAATTTGAATTCTTTGAAATTTGTGTGAATCACAAGTTTGTGATTAACTTTACTAAAAAGATGAACATAGATGCGCCTATAGAGAAAATTCAACCTAAATTCATAATAAATTTCTATGAATTTCAGAGAAATTCACTATGAATTTATGTCAAATTCCCTGTATAGGGGCATCTATTTTCACTTTGAGAGGAGCTCAACAAGGCAAAAAGATGAACATAGATGCGCCTATAGAGTAAATTCATAATAAATTTCTATGAATTTCAGAGAAATTCACTATGAATTTATGTCAAATTCCCTATATAGGGGCATCTATTTTCACTTTGAGAGGAGCTCAACAAGGCAGAAAGGGACGGGCTTATAAACCGGTGTGTGCGCCCTTCGGTTGGCGAGATGGGACTAAACGCTGACCGCAACGAGGACCAACCCTTTAGATCCCGGTTTGTGGCACAAACCGGGACTAATGGTCATGGGCCAGGGGCGAGGCGCATTGGTCCCGGTTCGTGTGTGGAACCGGGACGAACCGGGACCAATGGCCCACGTGGCTGCCCTCTTGAGTGTTCTTGGTGAGAACATAGTTGACAAGGAGCGAACCGGGATTAATGGTATTACTGATAACCCTCAACCGTAAGGGATCGAGATAGTCTTCGCGGGTAAGAATAACCCAATTTATTGATTCGACACACGGGGAGCCAAAGAGTATTTATAAGCTTTGACAGTTGAGTTGTCAATTCAACCGCACCTGAAATATACTTACTTGCAACAAAAGATAAGTGGTAACAGTGATATGATAGTGATGATAGTAATAGTAAAAGTAAACAACAAAAGTAAATAGCAGTAGTAAATGGCAAAAGTAGCAACTAGTGACAAGCAGGATTTAAAACACTGTAGGCTAGGGAGATGGATGGTTGGGTGCTGCATGGATGAGATAGATTCTAACTTGGGGCACGGCACACGGAAAAGTAATGATCATCTAGGCAAATATCAAACATTAGGCATGTATCCCGTAGGTAGTTGTGCATGCTTGCAATAAGAACTTGCACAACATCTTTTGTCCTACCATCCCGCTACGAACGGGGCCAAAAGGAACTTATGGATATTAAGGTGCTCCTGTCAAAGAGCACCGGAACAAAGCAATGAACTCAATGGATACATGTAATCCTCAAACTACGGACCATCCCCTTTGGTGTCCCAAGCTGTCACTTTTGGGATCGTCGGCTCCGGACCGTAACAGGTGCAAACAACTCATAGATAGGATCACGAACACAAATATATTCATACAAACACATATGGTTCAGATCTGAAATCATGGCACCCGGGCCCTAAGTGTCAAGCATTAAGAATAACAAGTTGAAGCAAAGATGATAAACACCATAGTAGATGATAGGCAACATGCCCCCAACGATCTGATAAACTATTACATGATCTAACTCATCCAATCCCTACCATCCCCTTCGCCTACAGCAGGGGAATTACTCACACATGAAAGGGGAAGTCATGGAGGGATGATGGAGTGGTGATGATGATGACGATGGCGACGATCTCCCCTCTCCGAAGGCCAATTCAGCCTCCAGATTAGCCCTCCCGAGGAAGAACAGAGGGTGGCGGCGGCTCCGCGACAGAAAACTGGGAAAAGAACTTCTGATCTGGGGTTTCTACGTCGGGAGTAAAAATACGAGGCAAAGTAGGGCACCAGGGGGTGTGGGACCCACCCAGGCGGCCCCCCGGTGCGGCCCAGGGGGGGGGGGGCGCCCACAGGGCGCCTGGGCACCCCCTGGCCCCCCTCTGGCCCCACTTCTGGCTGCTGGTTCCTTCGGGTGCGTGGATTTTCTGTGATTTTTCGTCGATTTTTCTGAGATACCTAAAAATCCGTTTTCCTGCACACAAATAAACCATATAGGCAGCTCTGCTGAAAACAGCGTCAGTCCGGGTTAGTTTAGTCCAAATCATGCAAGAATGAGGCCAAAACAATATCAAAAGTGTTTGGAAAAGTAGATACATTTGAGACGTATCAACTCCCCCAAGCTTAGCATATTGCTTGTCCTCAAGCAATTCAGTTCAACGAACTGAACGCGACAAAGAAAACTTTGACAAACTCTTTTGCTTCATTAGATGTATATAAGCATGTACTACGAAACGAGTTTAGCAAGTATTGAAACAGTACTTATGAGGACAATGCAAGGAGCAATCCTTCTTTCAAGTGACCAGTCACAAATACTTAAAAGTAAATAATATATTACTGAAAATCAAGACAAGATTACGTTGCACATAGCTTGAGCATATTAGGTTGGTATCTCGCTAGCCTCCGTGAGTGAAGCAAAACATAAATGCAGAAACTCCTCCAGAGTTTAAAAGGAGAGTAAAACTAAGAATTTCAGAATAAATAATATCACAAGCATGCAGAAGACAATGTAATACTTCGGGACAATGCACATTACACTCAGAATGACAATTATGCTCTCCTAGTTGGTGCTTTGAAGAAAGAAGGTGGAGACTCTCGAACCGTGGCTTTTGTTGACAAGGTTGAAAACCCGTGGTCGGAAGCAAAAACTAAACATGTACCAGAGCTCTTGGTTTTAAAAACAGAAGTAAACATGTTTTGAGAAGTGCATATTTCGTCAACGAATGCTAGCAGATAACTCAATCACTTTTTGAGTGGATAAGTCTCGAGGAACGGTTCCCGCATGAGGACGATCACATCCTCTTAATCTCCTTTGTTTATCACTGCCAAAGTTTTCTGATTTCTCATGAACAAAGCGTGAAGGAGGGTTTGTTTGTTATATTATCTTTTTGAGCCGGGCGCACTCAATGCCAGTTCCTTTTCGTATTAGGGGTTTGCACATTATACATGCAATCCAGGGGTGAAACTTGTCCAACTTAAAAAGATCATGAATTAACTACTACTTCCTCATGAGCTAAAACATAGGCACAAAAGAGAAATGCTTTTGATTAGTTTCGAGATGGTACATGAAAGTCTTCGTTAGGAATGGCAGGTAAATACCATGTATAGGAAGGTATAGTGGACTCATATGGCATAACTGGTTTAAAGGGTTTGGATGCACAAGCAGTCATTCCGCTTAGTACAGGTGGAGGTTTAGCAAAAGACTGGGAAGCGACCAACTAGAGAGCAATAACGGCCATAATCATGCAGAGCGACAAAGCAACATTGATCGGGCATGAAAGTGATATAACTATTCTAAAACTCAAAGATCATCAAGGCGGAGTAGACTTTTTAGTCTTAAACATGTGTAAGCATGTGCCAAGTCAATCCAAAAATTCTCTAAAGGGAAATACCACCTTAGTATACCAGACTATGAACAGTGCAATGCATGTAGATCATTTCAATAACACATTATATACTCTAGTTATTCGAGACTAGCCACAAGGAAAGCATGAACTGCTGGAAGAGCATTGTAAACATAGCACTATGTCGCTACAAGCTGGTCTCTAGATCATAAGTACATGCATATGTACAAAAGTAGAAACAAAAAGAGTTCATACCGGTCTTCCTTGTTGCTCCCCTTCAGTCGATCTTCGTCATTACTGCTTGTCACTTGCACGATCGAACATAGGAAATGTAATTAAATGCCATCACGGACTCGAGCTGATCTCTGAAAACAAAGCAAACTAAAGAGAGAAAGGAAATCTTTTTGGGTTTTTCAAAGGTTGAATAAAAGCAAAAGAAAGAGAAAATCTTTTTGTTGTTTTTGCAAAGAGAGAAACAAAGAAGAACGGGCAAAAACTTCGAAAAGATCAAAGCGAATAAAACGGATAATACAATGGAAAAGTGAGAAGGGCACGTACTCCCCCAAGCTTATGCTTTTGGCCTAAGTTGGTAGCAGCTACTGCCCCCAGGAGCCTCCTGCTCCAGGGGTATGGTGGTGAGTCCAAGGGTCGTAGAAGGATGCTGGCGCGTACACCGAACTCCTCGGAGTCTCCCACGAGGAAGGTTCCGAACGCCAAACAGAGGAAGACCCTTCACCAAACTCGGTGGCGGTCTCTTCCTGAAAAGGTGGTAACTCACCGTGCTCCTCCTCGTCGGGCACAACCCCCTCCATGGGGTTATGAAACTGATGCTGGACCATGAACTCATCGAACTGAACAACATCAAAGGACCATCCGTTCCTGCGAGAAAAATCAAACAAAAGAGGTGCAGGTAGACGGATCTCGCGTTCCGCGGCAGTTCCGAAACGCAAGATATAAATAATATTATCAAGCTCAGAACCCATGGTAACAAACTTATGCCTTTTCATAGCAGCAAGATCAAAGCTTAAATAAGTAAAAGGAGTATCATCAGGGTGTGGGGTGCCTCCAAGATGTTCTAAGATAAGTGTGGCATAAACGCCACCATATAAGTCTCCCTTGTTACCGTTCATAGCAAGGCGTCGAGCAATTAAGGCACCCAGATTATAATCAGACCTCCCTGAGAGGGCTGCTGCCAGGATAGCAATATCCGGAGCAGAAATGTTGCTCGTGTTGTCACGAGCTAACACCCCTCTAGCAATATAATATGCAAAATACCTGAGGTGAGGAAACAAGATGCTGGAGAACTTCGACCGATGAATATCCCTCGTACCCATGCTGCAGAGGGAGTTGATGACGGTTTTCAGCTCGGAGGGCTGAGTGGCCATCCTAGCCGTCCTCCCAACATTCGGCACACCTATTATTTCACAAAAATTCCCCAAAGTCATGGTGATAAGATCATTATAAATTTTAAACTCAATAGCACCTGAATCAGGATTATATCTAAAACTGTTAATGAAACTGGAGGTGAGTTTTTGATACTGAGTAACACGGCTTGTGACGAGCCGTGTCAAACCTTCATTAGCACAAAGATTATAAAACTCATCCTTGATTCCCGCAGCTTCCATGAATTCATCACATGGAAATGTCATCGCACGTGCTGGACTTGTGTCTTCCAACAACTCCAGGGGCACGTGATCTTCATTATAGCTCACCCTAGCAGTCGATGGTGAAGCTGCGGCTCTAGTAACTCGATCGAAGTGTGCGTGCCTCCTCTTCTCAAGCCATCCTTTTGCCCTTCCTAACAAACTCATTTCTGAATTTTTTTACAATTTACAAAAACGAGGATTAAAACAAAGTGAGCTAAGGCAAACTACTCAACTCACTTGCCCAAGGCATAAACTTGCATCAAAACTTGAAAAATAACTTTCTACACATGCATGCAAGCTCATCTCTACAGCACCAAGAACTACTAAATACTCACAAATGAGGCCACCAATCAAAAATCTAATTGGAGGGGTGGAGGAGTCACATACCAGGGAATATTTGCTCAAAATTTCAGCTCAAATGATGGGCTGTAGAGAGAGATCGAAGAATCGCCTCCAAGAACAGCAAGAACACAAAGAACAAGTGCAGAACTTGCGTTTTTGGAGAAAGAGAGAGAGGAAGGAAGAAGACATACCTGGAGGGGGGCCCTGTGGGCCCCAGGCGCCCTATGGGCGCGGCCAGGGGCTGGGCCGCGCCAGCTGGCCGCCTGGGCCACTGGTGGCCCCCCCTGGCTGGCCCCAGGCCCCTCTGGGTCTCTCCCGACGTGGAAATTTTTATTATAATTTTTCTGGAATTTTTCTGAAAACTTCACTGTTGAAATTTTTCCGAAGTTCAAAAAGCTGTGAAACTCTCTGAAAACTTGAAGCGGTTAGTAGTATTGTGAAGCTTCAAAAACATAAATACTTGGTGCAGCAAGTAGGACAAAACTGAAAACAAGTGAAAACATAACAAGCTCAACTTTTTATCCATATAAAACATGTTTACTAGTAAGGTTGATCAAGTCTTACCAACAAACAAGCGATATATAGAGCAAAAAGTCTCACCTCTTACGAAGTAATCACTGAACCTTTACTTTGATGGACATTGTCCCCACCATGATAGTTTTGTATTTGTGAGGCACATGTAGTGGACAGTCCCATTCTCCAATTTTCACGGTCTCGATATTCTCTATAGAGTTGAGGCCATGCCTCCTGTCGGTCTTCTTCGGAAAATATACCGTGTGTTCTTTATCATTCACATGGAAGGTAACCTTCCCTTTATTGCAATCAATAATAGCACCTGCGGTGTTAAGAAAAGGTCTACCAAGAATAATGGACATGCTCCCATCCTCGGGCATGTCAAGCACAACAAAATCAGTAAGAATTAAACAATTAGCAACTTCTACGGGAACATCCTCACAAATACCTATCGGAACAGCGGTTGACTTGTCAGCCATCTGAAGGGAGATATCTGTAGGAATTAGTTTCTCTAAACAAAGCCTCTCGTAAAGAGAGAGAGGCATAACACTCACTCCTGCTCCAAGATCACATAAAGCAGTTTTGACATAATTATTCTTTATGGAGCAAGGAATGGTGGGTATACCTGGATCACCGAGCTTCTCAGGAATCTTTCCACTGAAAGAGTAGTTAGCAAGCATAGTAGATATTGCATCATTAGGAACTTTTCTTTTGTTAGTATATCTTTCATATATTTTGAATAAGGAAGTAACTTAATAGCATCAGTCAAAGGGATTTGAAGAAAAAGAGGTTTAATAAACTCACAAAACTTATTGTAATGCTCTTCTTCTTTAGATTTGATGGACTTACCTGGAAAGGGCATGGGTTTCTGTACCCATGGTTCTCTTTCCTTCCCATGTTTTCTTGCGATGAAGTCTTCTTTAGTGTACCTCTTACGTTTGTCAGGTGCTTCTTCTTCTCGTACTTCAGGCGGATCATTCTTCTCATTATCATTACCTTCAGGTTCAGCACCGTCTTCAGTCTCAGCATCGGAGATAGATACGCTGTTAGGATCAATAGCTGGCTCTTCATCTGCAATAGGATCATTACAATTGTCAGTCTCTTTATGTTTCTTCTTCTTCTTTGGAGAGAGAACAATTTCTTCTTCCTGCATTTGAGAATCTTGCTCGATTATCCTCGGATGACCCTCTGGGTAGAGAGGATCTTGAGTGCTAGTTCCTCCTCGGGTCTTAATCCCGAAAGCCTGCAAATTATCTTGTTTGGCATTGTTAGCAAGCAAATCTCTTTGCACATTAGAAATTTGATCAAGCTGAGTTTGAACCATATGAAAATGCTTCACAAGACATTGAACATCATTAACTGTTCTATCTAAAACATCAAGCAGTCTTTTGGTAGCAAGGGAATTATCATGCAATTGACTTTCTATCCTCTCATTAAAATGATTTTGTTTCATAATAAAATTATCAAACTCGTCTAAATATTGATCAGGAGGCTTACCATGAGGGATGTCACTTGCGTTGAAATCTAAAAGAGAGTGTACCTCTACCATAGGAGGGTGAGTGGTAGGCTCACACAGCTTCTCAATAGGGGGTAGATTCTTCACGTCTTCAGCTTTAATACCTTTCTCTTTAATAGACTTCTTTGCTTCTCGCATATCCTCGGGGCTCAGAAGAAACATGCCCCTCTTCTTTGTTGGTGGAGGTGGTTCAGGGACGGACCAATCTTCATGGTTTTTGGCAATCCTGCCCATCAGATCTTCTGCATCGTCCGGTGTTCTTTTCCTGAAAACACAACCAGCACAACTGTCCAAATAGGACCTGGATTCATCAGTTAGACCAACATAGAATATATCAATTAATTCATTCTTAGGGATTTCATGTCCAGGTCTAGCCCGAATCAGACCGCAGTACCTCCCCCAAGCTTTAGGGAGGGACTCATCCTGCAACTGTTTAAAGTTATAAATTCTTTGTAAAGTAGCATGTTGCATGTGAGCAGGAAAGTACTTATCAACAAAAGAGTGAGCTAAGTCCTGAGGACTCTTAATGGAACCGCATGGGAGTGAATCATACCATGCTTTAGCACCCTCCTTCAAGGAGAAAGGAAGAAGCTTGGTCACATAAAAGTATCGTATCTTCTCATCTGTGGTAAACAGGCTACCCAACTCACCGAGTTTAGTCAGGTGTGCAATAGCATCATCATTTTCTCTGCCATAAAAGGGGTCAGCTTCAACCATAGGTATAAGTGAAAGATCAACAGAGAAATTATAATCAGGATCATCAATGCATATAGGAGACGTAGCAAATTCAGGATTAGGAACGGTTTTGTTCTTCAGAGAGTGTTTTTCAAACAGTTTCTTGATAGCTTCAGTGTCAGAGCCGGAAAACTCTGTCAGTTCCCTGCATAAATCTTCATCTAGTATATAGTAATCATCATCAAGGAGACTCTCCTTGAGTTTACTCAAATCAGGATAATCATAAGTTTCACCAATAGGGTAGCGAGTAACAGGGAGTTCAATTCCAGATTTTTTTGCAGCAGCAGCAATTTGTTTCTCAAGAGCATAACCAAGCGAACTAATATCATCAAAAGTAGTAGAAGCATCATCAAGAGTATCAGACATAGTAACAGATTCAGTAGGAGCATCATGTGGTGGTGGTGAGGCAAACTTACTCATAACGGAAGGTGAATCAAGCGTAGCACTAGTGCTCAGAGCAGTACCTCTTCTTGTAGTGGATAGTAAGATCGGAACCTTTGGGTCTCCTTTCTTACCCATAGTGGATGAAGTGCAGCAGGTAGGATACCTCAAGTAGACTTGTAAATATTGCTATGCTCCCCGGCAACGGCGCCAGAAAACGGTACTTGATAACCCTCAACCGTAAGGGATCGAGATAGTCTTCGCGGGTAAGAATAACCCAATTTATTGATTCGACACACGGGGAGCCAAAGAGTATTTATAAGCTTTGACAGTTGAGTTGTCAATTCAACCACACCTGAAATATACTTACTTGCAACAAAAGATAAGTGGTAACAGTGATATGATAGTGATGATAGTAATAGTAAAAGTAAACAGCAAAAGTAAATGGCAAAAGTAGCAACTAGTGACAAGCAGGATTTAAAACACTGTAGGCTAGGGAGATGGATGGTTGGGCGCTGCATGGATGAGATAGATTCTAACTTGGGGCACGGCACACAGAAAAGTAATGATCATCTAGGCAAATATCAAACATTAGGCATGTATCCCGTAGGTAGTTGTGCGTTCTTGCAATAAGAACTTGCACAACATCTTTTGTCCTACCATCCCGCTACGAACGGGGTCAAAAGGAACTTATGGATATTAAGGTGCTCCTATCAAAGAGCACCGGAACAAAGCAATGAACTCAATGGATACATGTAATCCTCAAACTACGGACCATCCCCTTTGGTGTCCCAAGCTGTCACTTTTGGGATCGCCGGCTCCGGACCGTAACAGGTGCAAACAACTCATAGATAGGATCACGAACACAAATATATTCATACAAACACATATGGTTCAGATCTAAAATCATGTCACTCGGGCCCTAAGTGTCAAGCATTAAGAATAACAAGTTGAAGCAAAGATGATAAACACCATAGTAGATGATAGGCAACATGCCCCCAACGATCTGATAAACTATTACATGATCTAACTCATACAATCCCTACCATCCCCCTCGCCTACAGCATGGGAATTACTCACACATGAAAGGGGAAGTCCTGGAGGGATGATGGAGTGGTGATGATGATGACGATGGCAACGATCTCCCCTCTCCGAAGGCCAATTCAGCCTCCAGATTAGCCCTCCCGAGGAAGAACAGAGGGTGGCGGCAATTCCGCGACGGAAAACTGCGAAAAGAACTTCTGATCTGGGGTTTCTGCATCGGGAGTAAACATACGAGGCAAAGTAGGGCACCAGGGGGTGTGGGACCCACCCAGGCGGCCCCCCGGCGTGGCCCAGGGGGGCGCGCCCACAGGGCGCCTGGGCACCCCCTGGCCCCCCTCTGGCCCCACTTCTGGCTGCTGGTTCCTTCGGGTGCGTGGATTTTCTGTGATTTTTCGTGGATTTTTCTGAGATACCTAAAAATCCGTTTTCCTGCACACAAATAAACCATACAGGAAGCTCTGCTGAAAACAGCGTCAGTCCGGGTTAGTTTAGTCCAAATCATGCAAGAATGAGGCCAAAACAATATCAAAAGTGTTTGGAAAAGTAGATACGTTTGAGACGTATCAATTACGAGGGCCGAACCATAAGACATTAAAGCATTTCAAATGAACTATGAAAAAGTTGAAAGTTGGCATGGTATCATAATTTCACACACATATCTTGGGTCAATGGTATCATACTCGTCTGTTACAAAGTTGGCATAGTATCATCATAATAGTTCTGGAAGAAAGTCTTCACTTTTTCTTTGCTTGTGTCATTTGCTTATTGCGCCGTAACCATGGATAATCTTCATCGTTTATCAGGATGCTTGGGTCAGCCTTGACTTTGAAGGGAGGAATTTCATGAAACTTTTCATAATCTTCAGACATGTCTGTCTTGCCCTCCACTCCCAGGATGTCCCTTTTTCCTGAAAGAACTACGTGGCGCTTTGGCTCATCGTATGATGTATTCGCTTCCTTATCTTTTCTTTTTCTCGGTCTGGTAGACATGTCCTTCACATAGATAACATGTGCCACATCATTGGCTAGGACAAACGGTTCGTCAGTGTACCCAAGATTTTTCAGATCCACTGTTGTCATTCCGTACTGTGGGTCTACTTGTACCCCGCCTCCTGACAAATTGACCCATTTGCACTTAAACAAAGGGACCTTAAAATCATGTCCGTAGTCAAGTTCCCATATGTCCACTATGTAACCATAATATGTGTCCTTTCCCCTCTCGGTTGTTGCATCAAAGCGGACACCACTGTTTTGGTTGGTGCTCTTTTGATCTTGGACAATCGTGTAAAATGTATTCCCATTTATCTCGTATCCTTTGTAAATCAATACAGTCAAAGATGGTCCCCTGGACAACAAGTACAACTCATCACAAACAGTGCTGTCACCTCTGAGACGTGTTTCCAACCAACTGCTGAAAGTCCTGATGTGTTTACATGTAATCCAGTCGTCGCACTGCTTCGGGTGTTTGGAGCGCAGACTGTTCTTGTGTTCATCGACATACGGGGTCACCAAGGTAGAGTTCTATAGAGCTGTGTAGTGTGCTTGAGACCAAGAATATCCGTCCATGCATATTATTGAGTCCCTTCCAAGCGTGCCTTTTCCAGTCAGTCTCCCCTCATACCGCGATTTAGGGAGACCTATCTTATTAAGGCCAGGAATGAAGTCAACACAAAACCCGATGACATCCTCCGTTTGATGGCCCATGGAGATGGTTCCTTCTGGCCTAGCGCGGTTATGGACATATTTCTTTAGGACTCCCATGAACCTCTCAAAGGGGAACATATTGTGTAGAAATAGGACGTGCGTCATGATATTGAAGAAGGATGATGGGAACACCAGCTCGAAACTGATAAGACATTGCGCCACATCACTCCTTAGCCTTGGTACGATTTCTGGATCGATCACCTTCTGAGAGATTGCATTGAGGAATGCACATAGCTTCACAATGGCTAATCGGATGTTTTCCGGTAGAAGCCCCCTCAATGCAACCGGAAGCAGTTGCGTCATAATCACGTGGCAGTCATGAGACTTTAGGTTCTGGAACTTTTTCTCTGGCATATTTATTATTCCCTTATATTCAACGAGAAGCCAGTCGGGACCTTTATATTGAGCAGGCATTCAAACTTTAGGTTCTGGAACTTTTTCTTTGGCATATTTATTATTTCTTTCTCTTCTTTCGTAAGAGCGTAGCTGGCAGGACCTTCATACTACTTCGGAGGCATGCCGCCTTTTTCGTGCAAACGTTGCAGGTCCTCCCGTGCCTCAGGTGTATCTTCTGTCTTTCCATACACGCCCAAGAAGCCTAGCAGGTTCACGCAAAGGTTCTTCGTCACGTGCATCACGTCGATTGAAGAGCGGACCTCTAGGTCTTTCCAGTAGGGTAGGTCCCAAAATATAGATTTCTTCTTCCACATGGGTGCGTGTCCCTCAGCGTCATTCGGAACAGCTAGTGCGCCGGGACCCTTTCCAAAGATTACGTGTAAATCATTGACCATAGCAAGTACATGATCACCAGTACGCATGGCGGGCTTCTTCCGGTGATCTGCCTCGCCTTTGAAATGCTTGCCTTTCTTTCGACATTAATGGTTGGTCGGAAGAAATCGACGATGGCCAAGGTACACATTCTTCCTGCATTTGTCCAGGTATATAATTTAAGTGTCATCTAAATAGTGCATGCATGCGTGGTATCCTTTGTTTGTCTGTCCTGAAAGGTTACTAAGAGCGGGCCAATCGTTGATGGTCACGAACATCAACGCCTTTAGGTTAAATTCCTCCTGTCTGTGCTCATCCCACGCACGTACACCGTTTCCATTCCACAGCTGTAAAAGTTCTTCAACTAATGGCCTTAGGTACACATCAATGTCGTTGCTGGGTTGCTTAGGGCCTTGGATGAGAACTGGCATCATAATGAACTTCCGCTTCATGCACATCCAAGGAGGAAGGTTATACATACATGGAGTCACGGGCCAGGTGCTGTGATTGCTGCTCTGCTCCCCGAAAGGATTAATGCCATCCGCGCTTAAAGCAAACCATACGTTCCTTGGGTCCTTTGCAAACTCCTCCCAGTACTTTCTCTCGATTTTTCTCCACTGCGACCCGTCAGCGGGTGCTCTCAACTTCCCGTCTTTCTTACAGTCCTCACTGTGCCATCGCATCAACTTGGCATGCTCTCCGTTTCTGAACAGACGTTTCAACCGTGGTATTATATGAGCATACCACATCACCTTCGCAGGAACCCTCTTCCTGGCGGCTGGCCGTCAACATCACCAGGGTCATCTCGTCTCATCTTATACCGCAATGCACCGCATACCGGGCATGCGTTCAGATCCTTGTATGCACCGCGATAGAGGATGCAGTCATTAGGGCATGGATGTATCTTCTGCACCTCCAATCCTAGAGGGCATACGACCTTCTTTGCTGCGTATGTACTGTCGGGCAATTCGTTATCCTTTGGAAGCTTCTTCTTCAATATTTTCAGTAGCTTCTCAAATCCTTTGTCAGCCACAACATTCTCTGCCTTCCACTGCATCAATTCCAGTACGGTACCGAGCTTTGTGTTGCCATCTTCGCAATTGGGGTACAACCCTTTTTTGTGACCCTCTAACATGCGATCGAACTTCAGCTTCTCCTTTTGACTTTCGCATTGCGTCCTTGCATCGACAATGACCCGGCGGAGATCATCATCATCGGGCACATCGTCTGGTTCCTCTTGATCTTCAGCACCTTCTGAAGGAAATATGCCCTAGAGGCAATAATAAAGATGTTATTTGTATTTCCTTATATCATGATAAATGTCTTTTATTCATGCTAGAATTGCATTAACAGGAAACTTAGTACATGTGTGAATACATAGACAAAAACAGTATGTCCCTAGTATGCCTCTACTAGACTAGCTCATTGATCAAAGATGGTTATGTTTCCTAGCCATAGACATGAGTTGTCATTTGATCAACGGGATCACATCATTAGGAGAATGATGTGATGGACAAGACCCATCCGTTAGCATAGCACTATGATCGTTTAGTTTTACTGCTATTGCTTTCTTCATGACTTATACATGTTCCTATGACTATGAGATTATGCAACTCCCGAATACCGTAGGAACACCTTGTGTGCTATCAAACGTCACAACATAACTGGGTGATCATAAAGATGCTCTACAGGTGTCTCCAAAAGTATTCGTGGTGTTGGCATAGATCAAGAATAGGATTTGTCACTCCGAGTGTCGGAGAGGTATCTCTGGGCCCTCTCGGTAACACACATCACAATAAGCCTTGCAAGCAAAAGACTAATGAGTTAGTCACAAGATGATGTGTTGCGGAACGAGTAAAGAGACTTGCCGGTAACGAGATTGAACTAGGTATAGAGATACCGACGATCGAATCTCGGGCAAGTAACATACCGTTTGACAAAAGGAACAACGTATGTTGTTATGCGGTTCTGACCGATAAAAGATCTTCGTAGAATATGTAGGAGCCAATATGAACATCCAGGTTCCGCTATTGGTTATTGACCGGAGATGAGTCTCGGTCATGTCTACATAGTTCTCGAACCCGTAGGGTCTGCATGCTTAACGTTTGATGACGATCAGTATTATGAGTTTATGAGTATTGATGTACCGAAGGTAGTTCGGAGTCCCGGATGAGATCACGGACATGACGAGGAGTCTCGGAATGTCCGGGACATAAAGATTGATATATTGGACGACTATATTCGGACACCGGAAGTGTTCCGGAAAAGTTTCGGATTTATCGGGAATGCCGGAGGGGGTTACCGGAACCCCCTACGAGAGGGGATGGTCCATAGTGGGCCTAAAGGGAAAGAGAGAGGCAGCCCATAGGGCTGGCCAGCGCCCCCACCTAGGGTTACTAGTTGGACTAGGATTGGGGG
>LR738712.1:64221500-64252056 GCA_902687465.1 Secale cereale
GGGGGGGCGCCACCTCTCCTATTCCTTTCCATCTTCCTTCTTTTGGTGAATCCTACTAGGAATAGGATTGCAATCCTATTCCTAGTAGGAGTCCACTCCCTAGCCGCACCAGGAAGGGCCGGCCGGCCTCCCTCCCTTGATCCTTTATATACAGGGGCAGGGGGGCACCCAAAGACACATAAGTTGAATTGTTTTAGCCGTGTGCGGTGCCCCCCTCCACAGAATCACACCTCGGTCATACCGTCGCGGAGCTTAGGCGAAGCCCTGCGCCGGTGAACACATCATATCCGTCACCACGCCGTCGTGCTGACGAAACTCTCCCGTGAAGCTCAACTGGATCAAGAGCTCGTGGGACGTCATCAAGCTGAACGTGTGCTGAACGCGGAGGTGCCGTACGTTCGGTGCTTGATCGGTTGGATCGCGAAGAAGTTCGACAACATCAACCGCGTCACTTGACGCTTCCGCTCCCGGTCTACGAGGGTACGTAGACACACTCTTCCCTCTCGTTGCTATGCATCTGGTAGATAGATCTTACGTGATCGTAGGAAAATTTTAAAATACTACGTTCCCCAATAGTGGTATCAGAGCCAGGTCTATGCGTAGATGATATGCACGAGTAGAACACAATGAGTTGTGGGCGATACTAGTCATACTGCTTACCAGCATGTCATACTTTGCTTCGGCGGTATTGTGAGATGAAGCGGCCCGGACCGACATTACGCGTACGCTTACGCGAGACTGGTTTCACCGTTACGAGCACTCGTTGCTTAAAGGTGACTGGCGGGTGTCTGTCTCTCTCACTTTAGCTGAATCAAGTGTGGCTACGCCCGGTCCTTGTGAAGGTTAAAACAGCACATACTTGACGAAACATCGTTGTGGTTTTGTATGCGTAGGTAAGAACGGTTCTTGCTAAGCCCGTAGCAGCCACGTAAAACTTGCAACAACAAAGTAGAGGACGTCTAACTTGTTTTTGCAGGGCATGTTGTGATGTGATATGGTCAAGATATGATGAGTTATACGGTTTTGTATGAGATGATCATGTTTTGTAAAGTTATCGGCAACTGGCAGGAGCCATTTGGTTGTCGCTTTATTGTATGAAATGCAATCGCCATGTAATTGCTTTACTTTATCACTAAGCGGTAGCGATAGTCGTAGAAGCAATAGTTGGCGAGACGACAACGATGCTACGATAGAGATCAAGGTGTCGCGCCGGTGACGAAGGTGATCATGACGGTGCTTTGGAGATGGAGATCAAAAGCACAAGATGATGATGGCCATATCATGTCACATATTTTGATTGCATGTGATGTTTATCTTATTATGCTTCTTATTTTGCTTAGATCGACGGTAGCATTATAAGATGATCCCTTACTAAATTTCAAGGTATAAGTATTCTCCCTGAGTATGCACCGTTGCGAAAGTTCGTCGTGCCGAGACACCACGTGATGATCGGGTGTGATAAGCTCTACGTTCAAATACAACGGGTGTAAGCCAGTTTTGCACACGCAGAATACTCGGGTTAAACTTGACGAGCCTAGCATATACAGATATGGCCTCGGAACACTGGAGACCGAAAGGTCGAGCGTGAATCATATAGTAGATATGATCAACATAAGATGTTCACCATTGAAACTACTCCATCTCACGTGATGATCGGACATGGTTTAGTTGATTTGGATCACGTGATCATTTAGATGACCAGAGGGATGTCTATCTAAGTGGGAGTTCTTTAAATTAATATGATTAAATTGAACTTTAATTTATCATGAACTTAGTCCTGATAGTTTTGCATATCTATGTCGTTGTTGATCAATGGCCCGTGCTACCGTTCCTTTGAATTTTAATGCATTCCTAGAGAAAGCTAAGTTGAAAGATGATGGTAGCAATTACACGGACTGGGTCCGTAACCTGAGGATTATCCTCATTGCTGCACAGAAGAATTATGTCCTTGAAGCACCGCTAGGTGACAAGCCCCCTCCCGCTAATGTAGACGCTTTGAACGTCTGGCAGTCGCGGTCTGATGACTACACGATAGTTCAGTGTGCCATGCTTTACGGCTTAGAACCGGGACTTCAACGACGTTTTGAACGTCATGGACCATATGAGATGTTCCAGGAGTTGAAGTTAATATTTCAAGCAAATGCCCGAATTGAGAAATATGAGATTTCCAATAAGTTCTACAGCTGCAAGATGGAGGAGAATAGTTCTATCAGTGAACACAGAATGTCTGGGTACTACAATCATATGACTCAACTTGGTTGCAAAGTTGACGAGGATAGTGTTATTGATAGAGTTCTTCAATCACTGCCACCAAGCTATAAAGGCTTCGTGATGAACTATAACATGTAAGGGATGCAAAAGACAATTCCCGAGCTCTTCGCTATGCTCAAAGCTGCGGAGGTAGAAATCAAAAAGGAGCATCAAGTGTTGATGGTTAACAAGACCACTAGTTTCAAGAAAAAGGGCAAGGGAAAGAAAGGGAACTTCAAAAAGAATAGCAAGTCAGTTGCTACTTCCACGAAGAAACCCAAATCTGGAGCCAAGCCTGAAACTGAGTGCTTCTACTGCAAGGGGACTGGACACTGGAAGCGGAACTGCCCCAAGTATTTGGCGGATAAGAAGGATGGCAAGATGAACAAAGGTATATGTGATATACATGTTATTGATGTGTACCTTACTAATGCTCGTAGTAGTACCTGGGTATTTGATACCGGTTCGGTTGCTAATATTTGTAACTCGAAACAGGGTCTACGGATTAAATGAAGATTAGCTAAGGACGAGGTGACGATGCGCGTGGGAAACGGTTCCAAAGTCGATGTGATCGCCGTCGGCACGCTACCTCTACATCTACCTTCGGGATTAGTTTTAGACCTAAATAATTGTTATTTGGTGCCAGCGTTGAGCATGAACATTATATCTGGATCTTGTTTATTGCGAGACGGTTATTCATTTAAATCAAAGAATAATGGTTGTTCTATTTTAATGAATAATATCTTTTATGGTCATGCACCCTTAAAGAGTGGTCTATTCTTATTGGATCTCGATTGTAGTGATACACATATTCATAATATTGAAACCAAAAGATGCAAGGTTAATAATGATAGTGCAACTTATTTGTGGCACTGCCTTTTAGGTCATATTGGTGTAAAACGCATGAAGAAACTCCATAATGATGGACTTTTGGAATCACTTGATTATGAATCACTTGGTGCTTGCGAACCATGGCTCATGGGCAAGATGACTAAAACTCCGTTCTCCGGAACTATGGAGCGAGCAACAGATTTGTTGGAAATCATACATACTGATGTATGTGGACCAATGAGTGTTGATGCTCGCGGCGGGTATCGTTATTTTCTGACCTTCACTGATGATTTGAGCAGATATGGGTATATCTACTTAATGAAACACAAGTCTGAAACATTTGAAAAGTTCAAAGAATTTCAGAGTGAAGTAGAGAATCATCGTAACAAGAAAATAAAGTTTCTACGATCTGATCGTGGAGGAGAATATTTGAGTTACGAGTTTGGTCTTCATTTGAAACAATGTGGAATAGTTTCACAACTCACGCCACCTGGAACACCACAGCGTAATGGTGTGTCCGAACATCGTAACCGTACTTTATTAGATATGGTACGATCTATGATGTCTCTTACCGATTTACCACTATCGTTTTGGGTCATGCATTAGAGACAGCTGCATTCACGTTAAATAGGGCACCATCTAAATCCGTTGATACGACACCTTATGAACTTTGGTTTAGCAAGAAACCAAAGTTGTCGTTTCTTAAAGTTTGGGGCTGCGATGCTTATGTGAAAACACTTCAACCTGATAAGCTCGAACCCAAGTCGGAAAAATGTGTCTTCATAGGATACCCAAAAGAGACTGTTGGGTACACCTTCTATCACAGATCCGAAGGCAAAATATTCGTTGCTAAGAACGGATCCTTTCTAGAAAAAGAGTTTCTCTCGAAAGAAGTGAGTGGGAGGAAAGTAGAACTTGATGAGGTAATTGTACCTTCTCCCGGATTGGAAAGTAGTACATCACAGAAAATTGTTCCAGTGATTCCTACACCAATCAGTGAGGAAGTTAATGATAATGATCATGAAACTTCGGATCAAGTTTCTGCTGAACGTCGTAGATCAACCAGAGTACGTTCCGCACCAGAGTGGTACGGCAACCCAGTTCTGGAAATCATGTTGCTAGACCATGATGAACCTACGAACTATGAGGAAGCGATGATGAGCCCAGATTCCGCAAAATGGCTTGAAGCCATGAAATCTGAGATGGGATCCATGTATGAGAACAAAGTGTGGACTTTGGTTGACTTGCCCGATGATCGGCAGGCCATCGAAAATAAATGGATCTTCAAGAGGAAGACCGACGCAGACGGTAATGTTACTGTTTACAAAGCTCGACTTGTTGCGAAAGGTTTTCGACAAGTTTAAGGAGTTGACTACGATGAGACTTTCTCACCTGTAGCGATGCTTAAGTCTGTCCGAATCATGTTAGCAATTGCCGCATTTTATGATTATGAAATCTGGCAAATGGATGTCAAAACTGCATTCCTGAATGGATATCTCAAAGAAGAGTTGTATATGATGCAACCAGAAGGTTTTGTCGATCCAAAAGGTGCTAACAAAGTATGCAAACTCCAGCGATCCATCTATGGACTGGTACAAGCATCTCGGAGTTGGAATATACGCTTTGATGAGGTGATCAAAGCATATGGTTTTATACAGACTTTTGGAGAAGCCTGTATTTACAAGAAAGTGAGTGGGAGCTCTGTAGCATTTCTAATATTATATGTAGATGACATATTGTTGATTGGAAATGATATAGAATTTCTGGATAGCATAAAAGGATACTTGAATAAGAGTTTTTCAATGAAAGACCTCGGTGAAGCTGCTTATATATTAGGCATCAAGATCTATAGAGATAGATCAGGACGCTTAATTGGACTTTCACAAAGCACATACCTTGATAAGATTTTGAAGAAGTTCAAAATGGATCAGTCAAAGAAAGGGTTCTTGCCTGTTTTACAAGGTATGAAGTTGAGTAAGACTCAATGCCCGACCACTGCAGAAGATAGAGAGAAAATGAAAGTCATTCCCAATGCCTCAGCCATAGGATCTATCATGTATGCAATGCTGTGTACCAGGCCTGATGTGTGCCTTGCTATAAGTCTAGCAGGGAGGTACCAAAGTAATCCAGGAGTGGATCACTGGACAGCGGTCAAAAACATCCTAAAGTATCTGAAAAGAACAAAGGATATGTTTCTCGTGTATGGAGGTGACAAAGAGCTCGTCGTAAACGGTTACGTCGATTCTAGCTTTGACACTGATCCGGATGACTCAAAGTCACAAACCGGATATGTATTTTTATTGAACGGTGGAGCTGTCAGTTGGTGCAGTTCCAAGCAGAGCGTCGTGGCGGGATCTACATGTGAAGCGGAATACATAGCTGCTTCGGAAGCAGCAAATGAAGGAGTCTGGATGAAGGAGTTCATATCCGATCTAGGTGTAATACCTAGTGCATCGGGTCCAATGAAAATCTTTTGTGACAACACTGGAGCCATAGCCTTAGCGAAGGAATCCAGGTTTCACAAGAGAACAAAGCACATCAAAAGACGCTTCAATTCCATCCGCGATCTAGTCAAGGAGGGAGATATAGAGATTTGCAAAATACATACGGATCTGAATGTTGCAGACCCGTTGACTAAGCCTCTTCCACGGGCAAAACATGATCAGCACCAGGACTCCATGGGTGTGAGGATCATCACTTTGTAATCTAGATTATTGACTCTAGTTCAAGTGGGAGACTGAAGGAAATATGCCCTAGAGGCAATAATAGAGATGTTATTTGTATTTCCTTATATCATGATAAATGTCTTTTATTCATGCTAGAATTGTATTAACCGGAAACTTAGTACATGTGTGAATACATAGACAAAAACAGTATGTCCCTAGTATGCCTCTACTAGACTAGCTCATTGATCAAAGATGGTTATGTTTCCTAGCCATAGACATGAGTTGTCATTTGATCAACGGGATCACATCATTAGGAGAATGATGTGATGGACAAGACCCATCCGTTAGCATAGCACTATGATCGTTTAGTTTTACTGCTATTGCTTTCTTCATGACTTATACATGTTCCTATGACTATGAGATTATGCAACTCCCGAATACCGTAGGAACACCTTGTGTGCTATCAAACGTCACAACGTAACTGGGTGATTATAAAGATGCTCTACAGGTGTCTCCAAAAGTATTCGTGGTGTTGGCATATATCAAGAATAGGATTTGTCACTCCGAGTGTCGAAGAGGTATCTCTGGGCCCTCTCGGTAACACACATCACAATAAGCCTTGCAAGCAAAAGACTAATGAGTTAGTCACAAGATGATGTGTTGCGGAACGAGTAAAGAGACTTGCCGGTAACGAGATTGAACTAGGTATAGAGATACCGACGATCGAATCTCGGGCAAGTAACATACCGTTTGACAAAAGGAACAACGTATGTTGTTATGCGGTTCTGACCGATAAAAGATCTTCGTAGAATATGTAGGAGCCAATATGAACATCCAGGTTCCGCTATTGGTTATTGACCGGAGATGAGTCTCGGTCATGTCTACATAGTTCTCGAACCCGTAGGGTCCGCACGCTTAACGTTTGATGACGATCGGTATTATGAGTTTATGAGTATTGATGTACCGAAGGTAGTTCGGAGTCCCGGATGAGATCACGGACATGACGAGGAGTCTCGGAATGTCCTAGACATAAAGATTGATATATTGGACGGCTATATTCGGACACCGGAAGTATACCGGAAAAGTTTCGGATTTATCGGGAATGCCGGAGGGGGTTACCGGAACCCCCTACGAGAGGGGATGGTCCATAGTGGGCCTAAAGGGAAAGAGAGAGGCAGCCCATAGGGCTGGCCGGCGCCCCCACCTAGGGTTCCTAGTTGGACTAGGATTGGGGGGGGGGGGGGCGCCACCTCTCCTATTCCTTTCCCTCTTCCTTCTTTTGGTGAATCCTACTAGGAATAGGATTGCAATCCTATTCCTAGTAGGAGTCCACTCCCTAGCCGCACCAGGAAGGGCCGGCCGGCCTCCCTCCCTTGCTCCTTTATATACGGGGGCAGGGGGGCACCCAAAGACACATAAGTTGAATTGTTTTAGCCGTGTGCGGTGCCCCCCTCCACAGAATCACACCTCGGTCATACCGTCGCGGAGCTTAGGCGAAGCCCTGCGCCGGTGAACACATCATATCCGTCACCACGCCGTCGTGCTGACGAAACTCTCCCGTGAAGCTCAACTAGATCAAGAGCTCGTGGGACGTCATCAAGCTGAACGTGTGCTGAACGCGGAGGTGCCGTACGTTCGGTGCTTGATCGGTTGGATCGCGAAGAAGTTCGACAACATCAACCGCGTCACTTGACGCTTCCGCTCCCGGTCTACGAGGGTACGTAGACACACTCTTCCCTCTCGTTGCTATGCATCTGGTAGATAGATCTTATGTGATCGTAGGAAAATTTTAAAATACCACGTTCCCCAACACCTTCACCCGTTGCAACATCATTGGGCACATCGTCTGGTTCCTCTTAATCTTCACCAGCTCCCCCCATTGCAGCATCACCGTATTCAGGGGGCACATAGTTGTCATCGTACTCTTCTTCTTCGCCGTCTTCCATCATAACCCCTATTTCTCCGTACCTCGTCCAAACATTATAATGTGGCATGAAACCCTTGTAAAGCAGGTGGGAGTGAAGGATTTTCCGGTTAGAGTAAGACATCGTATTCCCACATTTAGTGCATGGACAACACATAAAACCATTTTGCTTGTTTGCCTCAGCCGCATCGAGAAACTCATGCACGCCTTTAATGTACTCGGAGGTGTGTCTGTCACCGTACATCCATTGCCGGTTCATCTGCGTGCATTATATATAATTAAGTGTGTCAAAAACCATTACAGAACATTATAAATAGATAATTATGTGACCAAATTAATAGAAGTTCATCATCACATTAAAAGCAAAGTACATACATAGTTCTCATCTAACAACATATAGCTCTCCAGAGCATCTAATTAATTTTCACCATACATTGAAACTATGTAAAACATTTCAATGCCAAAACAAATGCGATCATAATCGCAACCATGGTAACAGTTGATCCAACGGCATAATGATACCAAGCCTCGGTATGAATGGCATATTTTCTAATCTTTCTAATCTTCAACCGCATTGCATCCATCTTGATCTTGTGATCATCGATCCGCAACATGCAACTCCAATATCATCTTCTCCTCCTCAATTTTTTTTCCTCCAAGAAATTATTTTCTTCTTCAACTAAATTTAACCTCTCGACAATAGGGTCCATCTTGATCTTGTGATCATCGACGACTTCCGCAACATGCAACTCCAATTCCATCTTCTCCTCCTCCGTTTTTTCCAATTTTTTCTTCAAGGAAATGTTTTCCTCTTCAACTAAATTTAACCTCTCCACAAGAGTGTCGGTTGGAATTTCCGGTTCAACTACCTCCTAGACATATAAAAACATCTATGCATGTCAGGTTGGTCAGCATAATTGTCATGAACACTAAAACAAATAGTTATAAATTAAAGATAATATACCACATCCGAATCGTAGATAGGACGAGGGCCCACGTGGGCGGATATCAAAACCATCGCACTATATAATAATAAGCAATAATAAACGTAAGAAAATTAGACAAATATCTATCTAAAGCAATAATAACAAGCAATAATAAAAGTAAGAAAAGCATGGACATAACAAGAGGCTCACCACGGTGGTGCCGGTGACGAGATCGGCGGGGGCGATCGACAGCGGCGAAGACGGGAATGGGACGTGACGGGCCGCTAAACCTAGACAAATCTCGGAGAAAATGGAGCTTGGAGTTCGAGCTTCGAGAGGAGAAAAGCTTAACTAGTGTGGCTCGGGCATTCCATTGAACACGTTGTGTGCATAGGAGATGAGCTAGAGCACCACCAAGCCCTCTCCCCCTCGGCCAGAAAAAACAGAGCAGTGTGCTCTACTCTTACGTGAGGGGGTATATATAGGCACCTCATTGGTCCCGGTTGGTGACATGAACCAGGACTAACGGGAGTCTTTGGTCCCAGTTCAAGTCACCAACCGGGACCAATGGTGATGGGCCAGGAGCAAGGCCCATTGGTCCCGGTTCGTCCCACCAACCGGGACCAAAAGGTCCAGACGAACCGGGACCAATGGCCCATGTGGCCCGGCCGGCCCCCTGGGCTCACGAACCGGGTCCAATGCCCCCATTGGTCCCGGTTCTGGACTGAACCGGGACTAATTAGCTGACCCGGCCTGGACCATTGCCCCGTTTTCTACTAGTGATGGGTGGTGGCACTGGTGCTGTGAGCTCGTTGGGGTCGCACCATACCCGCTGCTGTAGAGGAGGTTGTCGGTGCTGCGATGGTGGGCGACCCAGTGCCACGAGCTTGTCGGGGTCACAACATATCCACGGCGCTGCGATGGTGGGCGACTCCGAGAGCTGCAAGGCGACCGCAACGTCGTCCGTGTTGCAATGGGGGACCACAATATTGTCCGTGTTGCGATGAGAGACCGCAACGTCTGTGAGCGTTGCAATGGCTGACGGAAATGCCGTCCATGTTGCAATGACAATGATATGATATGATCTAGTGGCTCCAAACACGAGATCGAACAGTTGTCAACCTACACGATCTTTGCAAAATATCAGCCGGCCAACTAGTAGCGCGAGCCTCTTTTTGTTTTTTGTTTTTTTTTTTAGAGTTGCGAGCCTCATGTTAAAGTCATGTTACTGTCGGTGAAAAGACACTTCCTTTTTTTCATTTCATAACGGATGGACAAACGTACAATGTTTGGTACAGCTTAAGAGACATAGATCAACCGAACCCACGAACTTGTCTAGTTAAACTTTTAATTGATTCTGACCCATGGGATTGTCCCATTTTTAACTACAAATGTATCTTAGATAATTTATGACCACAAATTTTGTATGGGTTATATAACAGCATTTCTTTTCCTTGTTATTCAGGCGATGAACTGATGAACTGATCAGAAGGTTCTCCATGTGGACTCGTGCATTTCCAGCTGCGGCGGCTGCTCGCACTCCATGTCCACCTTCGCCATCGCGTTCCCGAACAAGGCATCACCGCCGACGTCTCTCGGCAGCTGGCTGCACCCGGCGAACGGCGCCAGCGCCTTCTGCATGGCGGGGTTGGCAGAGAAAACGGTGCCGAGCAACCCCGGCGCCGCCGCAGCGGCCCAGGGGAGCATGGCGGCCGCGCCCTGGTTTGCCGCCGCCAGCCAGTTCATGTACGCGCCCATGTCAATCCGGTGGCCGAAGTTGTCGCCGGAAGCGTTCGCGCCGGCCGGGGCGAAGCTGCCGAGCATGGAGGAGACGTCGATCTCCCCGAGCTCGCCGAGGGAGGCGTGGCCGTCGTTGCATGGGGAGTCCATGTCATGGCTGTCCTGTGGGTGCCTCATCTTCACTATCGGACTCTTCTTGAACACCCTGCACACCACCCATTCCTCCTTCGAAAACAAAAGACAAAGGGACATTTCACACAACAATGACAGTAACAATCTAGTTCAAACTTAGAATATTTGATGCAACGTTTTTTATAACAAGTTGCATTTACTTGGCCTAATTAAGAGATGTCTCTATGTATACCTTGTTGGGTTTGTATGGGAACTTGTTCTGGATCCTGTACTCGTGCATGACCCAGCTGGTCTTCTCGCCCTTGGGAGCCCTGCCTCCGTAGAAGACTAGGGTTTTCTTCATGCCGACGAGCCTGCCGCCGTGGAAGATCTCCTTGTCTTTGCCGGTGGTCTTCCAGTAGCCGGATTCGGTGGCGCGGTTCGTGCGGATGCCGGTTGGGTATTTCCGGTCGCGCATGCTGAAGAAGTACCACTCTTTCTCACCCATGCTAGCTTTGCCTGCAGACGTACATCCATCAATATATTTTTAGCACACGTACATCCATCTATTTGGCAACCAATGTACGTATAGGTCGTATGGGCCTGTGTATGGCAACTTGACATTGACAACGACGACTAAGTTTTTTCCCCCAGGGAAACGACGACTAAGTTTTAGTACGCTTATTAAGTAACTACCATGTAAATCTAGAGTAGTGTACATAATAGTGACGGCCTGAATATGTGCATGTTATCAACTAGGTCAAGGCATTAGAAGTCTCACCAAATCGAGAAAAAGAGGGAAGCCACAAGTAAACAAGATGGTTGAAAAGCAATTGGCACTAGTTCCGGTTTAATTCGCACACAAGAGTGAATGGCCAAAAAAAGAAAAATCCAGGAACAAGCACAAAAAACATATTGGTGATTAATTAGGGCACTGCACAAATTCAAATCAGGTTTCTTTGCCAGATGGTACGAGTGAATGTGCACTAGGAAGGAACTAGCTCGAACCTCGAAGTAGCAAACACTTACTTGGAAGGTCCCATGGTTCGCACTTGTTGAGATCGACGTCGGCAATGGCGCGGGTGGCGAAGGAGAAGTCGGAGACCTTGCGGCTGAGGTAGTAAGTGATGAGCTCCTCGTCCGTCGGGTGGAACCGGAACCCCGGGGGAAGGCCCTCCTCCATCCCGACCTTCGATTCCGGCGACACCCGCTGGCTCTCCGCCGGCCAACTGCACAGTAGACAGTGCAGCAGCTCAGCTCAGCAGGCAGCACAACGATCCATGGCAGAAGGAGAGACCGTGTGCTTATATACATCATTAGCAAGGGCGCACATGTGTACGTGAAGACAAGAAAATGGAGTAATTAAAGTCACTCTTGTTGCGCATACTTCTAGAGCCCGGTTCGAGGTCTCAACAACCACGGCCGGGAAAGGGACGGGGAGGATTATTGGGGACGGCGACAGGGCCGGATCCGGGGAAAAGGTCGGAGGAGGAGAGATCCACCCGTCGATTGCACGCGTGGGGGCTGCATGCATGGGTGTGTCTCGTGTTTTCCGGCCAACTCCAACCACCCCCCACCCACCGGGGCCAGCCACTTCTCCGGCGAAACGGCGACACGGCCAGCCATGTAGCCAGCTAGGCACGGCGACGTGACAGGAATAACTAGAGTTTCTTAGTAGCAACGAATTACGACAATGTACTTTGGTTGATGAGACGATCGGCACGCAATCATACAGACGACCGTCGTCGGCGCTACGCGTACGTGTGTGTGATCGGCTTGCACTCTCGCACGTGTGAAAGTGACTGGCGGTGAATCAAGATGCGCCATACTATGTCGTACGTACTCGATCGATATCGTACGTCTAGATTGGTGGTTGCGGTGCAAGAGGAGAGGGTGGTCGTGGGGAATATGTTCGTCGATCATGCAGGTTTGATTATGCCCTCCCGACCGGTTGGTTAATTCCCGGAGCCGATCCAATTAACAATGTCAAAAGATGCAACAAAGTAGAACCAAGGTAGGAGAATGGAGGAAATGTGGCACATGCTAAAATTTCCCTTCGAGTAGGGAGGAGTATACTTTTGGAACCAATTGTCATTTTGCCCTCGCGGTCTAGGGAGTGAATTGCAAAAAACATCGACATTGAAGCACTGTCTTGCAGAAACCACAAGTCTCTAGTTTTGTGCTCAAAAACACTAATTCTCAGGCTAATTTTTTGCAAAAAACACTAGTCGCTCGTTTCGGTCGTTTTAAGCTGGATTATGATAGGTGGGACCCACTTTTGCTGACGTGGCAGTACTGTTCAGACGTTTCAACCGGTTGACGCCGTCTAACGGCGTTTGCGGGCCGTCCCCACTCTAATTGCAAAAAACATCGACATTGAAGGCTAGGATTGCAGAAACCACAGTTCTATAGTTTTGTGCCAAAAAACATCGACAGGGAGGATTGCCTGGCGAAGCTCATGGCGGCGGCGGCGCCGTACCGTAACCTGTGCGCGAGGCTGGTGGAACGCTTCCTGTTTGAAGAGGTGCTGCTGGACCTCAAAGGGGACCAGGTGCTTCACCACTGCTTTGCCACCATGAGATACGAGGACACCAAGGTGAGCTCTTACATTACATACATGCATACTGCTCAAGCACACACATACGCGCTGGGCAGGGCTGATTTGTTTCCCCTTTTGCTCGTCGTCGATGTATGTTTATACAGTTGCTGGTGGTCGCCGTCCTCAGAGACAACATTGAAAGTGCAACAAATCCCCGGGTGGTTTTGGTAATTAATAACAACATATATATCATTGAACTAATATTTACTTGAGAATCATTTCAGAAAAGTTCGATGATATGGGTATGGAAATGTCTGAAGAAGTGGACCCCTCAAAATGCTAAGACAAGCATTGGCAAAAGCTCAAGACTCTATTTTTGGTTTAGTGATCAAAGATCACATTGAGTCCATAGGAAAAGCCAATACTATTAAAAGGGGATGAGGTTGTGTTAATGATCTGGTTGCTCAAGTGCTTGGTGATCTAGCTCCCTCAACTATCAGCACTCTTCACTTCTTAACACTCTCATAAGTAATCTCGGACAAACCGATTCTGCAAACTCAGTCCCACCGAGATGAACCACCTCAGTTATTCTTCCAAACCCTAATTTCTCGGTCCATCCGATTTTGAGTTTCGGTCTCACCGAAAATGGACTGCCAACCTTCTGTAACCAATTGACATCACTTCGGAATATCCGAGTTGTTACTTTCGGTCTCACCGAGATGGCAAGCTCCAACCTTTGACTCACTTCGGACACACCGAGATGGTATTTTCGGTCCCACCGAAAATCCCAACGTTCACTATATTTGAACTTTCGGTCTGACCGAGTTTTAACTTCGGTCTCACCGAGATTGGTCAAATGTGTGTGTAACGGTTGGATTTTGTGTGGAGGCTATATATACCCCTCCACCCCCTCTTCATTCGTGGAGAGAGCCATCAGAAAGTCTACCACTCCTACCATACACTTTCTGAGATGTGAACCACCTACCCTTGTGTTGAGATCAAGCCATTCCATTCCTACCATATGAAACTTGATTTCTAGCCTTCCCAAGTTGCTTTCCACTCAAACCTTTCTTCCACCACAGCCATATCAGTGAGGAGAGTTGAGTGTTGGGGAGATTATCATTTGAAGCACAAGAGCAAGGAGTTCATCATCATCAACACCGTCTATTACCTTTTGGAGGGTGGTTCCTCCTAGATTGGTTAGGTGTCGCTTGGGAGCCTCCGTCTTCGAGATGTGGAGTTGAACCAAGAAGTTTGTAAGGGCAAGGAGATCGCCTACTTCGTGAAGATCTACCCCGAGTAAGGCTAGTCCTCCGTGGGCGTAGGCCATGATGGAATAGACAAGGTTGCTTCTTCGTGGACCCTTCGTGGGTGGAGCCCTCCGTGGACTCGCGCAGCCGTTACCCTCCGTGGGTTGAAGTCTCCATCAACGTGGATGTACGATAGCACCACCTATCGGAACCACGACAAAAATCTTCGTGTCACCAAACTGCGTTTGATCTTCTCCACCTCTCTTTTACATGTGCAGTTTACTTTCCGCTGCTATTACTCTAGAATTGCATGTGTAGGGTGATACTTGAATTGATCTTAATTGTGAAACTGCCAAAAACATTGCATGATCTAAAGGCAGATTTTTTATATTATCAAGTAGTCTAATCACCCCCCCTCTAGACCTACTTTCGATCCTACAAGTGGTATCAGAGCTTTGGTCTCCATTGTTTTGGTTTCCATTGCATTGGACTCCATAAGCTTGGTTTCACAACCTAGGAGAGTATGGCGTCTAGTGAGGGTAATTATCGTAGAGGTCCTTACTTTGATGGTACAAATTTTGCTAGTTGGAAGCATAAAATGAAAATGCATATTCTTGGTCATAACCCAGCCGCATGGGGCATTATTTGTGTTGGTATGCAAGGTGAATTCTTCGAGGAAGGAAAAGTTCCGGATCGCGAAGCTACACCGGAAGAGTTGCGGATGTTGCAAAACAATGCTCAAGCCTGTGACATTCTCTTCAATGCTTTGTGTCCCGAGGAGTTCAACAAAATCAGCCGTCTTGAGAATGCTAAAGAGATTTGGGATACTTTGGTCAAAATGCACGAAGGTACTGAATCTGTGAAGGAATCAAAGCTAGATATTCTTCAAGGTCAACTTGACAAGTTCAAGATGAAGGATGGTGAAGGAGTCGCTGAAATGTACTCTAGGCTCGCTCTGATCACAAATGAGATTGCCGGCTTAGGAAGCGAAGAAATGACCGACCGATTCATCATTAAGAAGATTCTCAGAGCTTTGGATGGAAAATATGACACCGTGTGCACTTTGATCCAAATGATGCCAAACTACAAGACCCTCAAGCCAACTGAAGTCATTGGAAGAATTGTTGCTCATGAGATGACACTTAAGGATAAGGAAGAGCTTCACAACAAGTCAAGTGGTGCTTACAAAGCTACAAGTGATGCTCCTACTACCTCAAGTGACAAACTAATTTCCAATGAAGAGATAAGCCTAATGGTCAGGAACTTCAACAAGTTCTACAAGAATAGAGGCAAAGAAAGAAGCTCAAAGTCTAGATCATATGATGAAAAGAGATCTTCTAGTCGTGATCGAAACTGCTACAATTGTGGAAGACCCGGACACTTCTCAAATGAGTGTACGGCTCCCCACAAGAGAAGAGAAGAATCTCCAAGAAGAAGAGCAAGAGATGAGTCACCTCGGAGAGAGAGAAGGAGCAGAGATGATCGTTATGAACGAAGACCCTCTCGGAGAAGCAAGGATTCGGAGAGGAAAGACAAGTCATCAAGGAGCTACACAAGAAGAAGACATCAAGCTCATGTAGGTGAATGGGTCTCCGGCTCCGACTCTGACAATCAATCCGATGGAAGCTATCACTCCGACTCCGACTATAGTCAAGATGAAGGTATTGCCGGACTTGCACTCGTATTCTCCAACTCCAACTCCTACGACTTATTTGATTCACCAAATGAGGGAATTGGAAGATGCTTCATGGCTAAAGGCCCCAAGGTAACACACCCTGAATTCATTGACTTTGATAGTGATGAGGATGACTTGCTTGGTGAAGATGAGCTCTTGCATGATAAATCTAGTGATCTTAGTAATGATGAAAATGCTAGTAGTCTTTATAGTCGAGAAGAGTCGAATGACAATGCTATGAAGGAGATTGAGCGTCTAACTAAAGAACTAAACACTCTTAAGTTAGCTCATGAAACAACTCAAGAAGATCATAGAGAGCTCCTAAGATCTCATGAGAAGCTACGCTTCGAGAAGCTCACTCTAGAGCAAGAACATGAGTTTCTAAAAGCGATCAATGACGATCTTCGAAAGAAGAGTTCTTCATATCTTGCCAAACGACTTCTCTTGTCTAATTTCTTGCCACCTATTAAGACTAAGCATGACAAACATAAGAAAAATTCTTCCTCTAGTAGTAACAATGACAATGTTAAATCAAATGTTGTTACTTCTAGTAGTTCTCTTGATTCCACTAACAATGTTTCAAGCCAAGTTACACTTGAGCAAGAAAATAGCTTATTGAAGGAAATCATAGAGAAAGGTGTCTATAAGAGTCTTGCCGGAAGCAAGAACTTTGAGGAGATTGTTCGCAAACAAGGAAGACACCGGAAGAATCAAGGGATTGGTTTTGAGCGAAAGTTCAACGTCGAAGGTGTTAAGTGGGAAGAAGGTCAATACCCTACTCCACAGTTTGTTTCACAAAAGGAGAAGTATGATCCTACTTCTTCCAATGTGGAACAAGCTCAAGATGACCTTCCATCACAAGACCACAAGCTAAAGGCCAAGGACAAGCTTCAAGAGGAGATTGATGCATTCATTGAAGCACCTCAAGCCATGGTCAAGTGGGTTCCCAAGGACACATCAAGTTCTACTTCGTCAAGCTCAACTACAACACCAAGGATTCCCATCAAGATGATGTGGATCCCAAAGAAGAAGAACTAGTAGGTTCTTGAGGGTGACTCCGCCAACAAACTTCACTCACATTCATTTTGGCAAGAACTTGTGCAATCAACTTCCACATCATGCACTAGTTCATGGAGTCACAAACCCTCTTGTTGGTAAGTCAAGGGACAAGGTAATCATTGCTTTCATGGACATCATCTTTTGTGTACTTCACTCTATGTCTATGGATATTCTTGTTTGTTCCTTGTGGGACTAACCCATGTAGGTATTGAAAGTGCCCTAACCCAAAGGATTGCTCCCAACTCTTGATGATCTGCATCAACATTGAGCATCCACATCTTCAACATCTACATGAAGTCTTCTACGACAACCCAAGGTTAGTTTGACCCTTTGAAAGGGGTTCTCACATCTAGGGGGAGCTTTGCTCTAAAAATTGAGCTAAAGCATCTCCAAATGATATGAACACATAAATGCTTTATGTAAAAGTGGTAACCCCACTTGTGCTTAAACGATGAGTATGACCTATGATCAAATGTTCTCATTTGGCTCCTAAGTCAATATACTCATATATAGATGACCTAGTCATCGACAAATTGTGTGCTAGTAGCTAGAGTGTTGGTTGTGCATGTTTGACACATAGTTGAGTTGCTATCTTATTGTGTGAGCATGTTGGATGCATGATTTTATCCATTCAAGGACATCCATTTGTTGTTTTGATTGTTTTGATTTTTTTTTCTGGCCAAATGGATGGACAAGAATGCCTAAGCACCTTCTCTAGCTATCTATGCTTTCTTGTCTCAAATTCTATTCATGCTCATATCACAACTTTGAACAAGTCTTTTTCGGACAGTCCGAGTGAGGAGCACTCGGAGCCACCGATTCGTCTAAGGCTGACTTCCAAAACCTTCTAAGTCCATTTCGGTCTGACCGGCTTCTCAATCTCGGTCCAACCGAAACGCTTAGACTGATCTAGGTTTCATCTCGGTGAAACCGAGTTCAAACTCTCGGTCTGACCGATATGCGTAACTGCACAGCAGTTATACATCTCGGTGACACCGAGTTTTTCAACTCGGTCCCACCGACAGCATGGGGTTATATATACCTGAGGGCTGCGCGCGATTTAATTCTTCAAACCGTTCGCCCCCAAGACCCCTGCTGCCGTCGCCCTGGTCTACGGATCGTCGCCGTCGTCGCCTGTGTGCCCTCGCCGCAGGTCTCCGCCGCCGTCAACGGTAATCATCTCCACCGTTGCCGCCGTAGAGGGATTCCACCAAGTTAGGGTGTATCCCGATCCCTTTCGTGCTCCCCATCCGATTCTTGCACGATAGGCTTGCCATGATTCAATCCACGTTTGAGATATTCCCTATACATTAGTTCAGATCCTCTAGTTTCGAGCAAAATTCTTAGGTTTAGGTTTCCACGGAATGCATCTCGGTGAAGCCGATTTTGAAACTCGGAATGACCGATTTGGCCTCTGGCCATTGCACTGCATCATTCGGTTTAACCGAGTTGTGCAAATTAGAATGACCGAAACGTAGTTTCAGTGAAACCCTAAGTTATCGGTAGGACCGAAACCCATTTCGGTCTGACCGAAAGTGGTGTGTAGGTTTCTGTTGAACACTTCGGTTTCACCGAAACTTGATATCGGTTTGACCGAAATACATTCTGTGAAAACTCAAAACTAAGTTTTGAACTCATTTTTTTTGCAAAAACCTCTGCAGTTGTGATAACTCTTCTACTCTGCCTATACCTTATCTTTTCACAGGTTTTTCAGCCATGTCAGATGTCAGTGACAGCCAGAATAGGTCTGAATCACCGTTTGCTGAAATTCCAGAGGCAGATACAAGTCCTGCTAGCAGCTCCAGTGATGATGGTGAGAGGAGCACCCCTAGTGGTTTGCCTCCTGCAGCCACCAGAACCAGGAAGAAGAGAACTTCTGATGATGAGGACTCTGACTTTGTTGCTGAGGAAGTTACCTCCAAGCCAAAGAGGAATGTGGTTGCCAAAGAGCACCAAGGGCAGCAGTCAAGGAAAGGCACAAGCAAAGTAAAGCAGTCAGCAGTTGCAAAGAAGCTCAACTTGGAAGAGCCTGCTCCAAGCAAGGTGAAGAAGACTTCCAAAAGGAAGAGGGTAGTATATGCTGAACCTCAAGTTGATGCTGCAGAAGAAGAAGAAGAAGATGCACCCCAGCCTCCTCCTCAGAAAGCTAAGTTCATGGGTGATGCTATTCGGGCTCAAGCCTCCTCTAAACCCAAGAAGCCTGCTCAAGCCAAGGCAGCTCCAGCTAAGCCCAAGAGAACAACCAGAAGCATTCCATCTTCTGAGAAGAACAAAGGTGAGATGCCACCGTCTGAATCAGATGAAGAGCATGTGTTGCTTAAGCTCCGTCCCAAGTTGCCACTCCACAATGATGCTCATCCTCAAGCTGAGGACATGAAGGCAAGGAAGGACAAAGGTCTCAGGCTATGGAGACAGTCTGATCCATATGCTGTAAGGAGAAGGACTGCTGTGGACCCCAGATTCCACACCAGAGAGCAGCAGGATTTCTATGAGACCGTGCTGATGGATAAGAAGCCCATTGTTGCTGACACCAGGTATGTTGACTGGAAGTATATTGACAGTGAAGAGCACCGGGACTTCTTTCCCCATGTGCATGAGAGCTTTACTGCATGTGGAGTTGCTGATTTTGTGGGTCAAGAGCTGACAGCTTGGAATGACGAGATGATCATGCAGTTCTATGCCACAACCCACTTCTATCCTGATGGCAAGATCACCTGGATGACTGAAGGTCAAAGGTTTTCTTCGACTGTTGAAGAATGGGCAGAACTTCTGAACGCTCCAGTGCAGAGAGAGGACGACATTGATGTCTATGGGATTCCTAAGAAGAGTCATGATTTCATGAAGAACATGTACAAGGAGATCCCGGCTGCTGATTTGGAAGGATGGAAGCTTGGCTCAGTGTACTATCTCCAGGCAGGTCTGACCACCACTAACACTATTCTGAGGCATACATTGATGCCTAAGTCTGGAGACCACCGCATGATTCGAGGCTATTCTATCAACATGCTGCACATTCTCGATGAGAAGGCACCTTTCAAGGTGATGGACTTGATGGTAGAGACCATTAAGAGGACTGCAGCTGACCAGAAGAGGTCGTGTGGGTTTGCTCCGCAGATTCAGATGCTCATCAACGCCAAGTTTGGCACGGGCAAATTCATGTTGGATAGGAAGCACTTGCCACTGCAGCCAGAGCATGAGGACAACGTAGTTGTGATGGATGAAGAGGATCCTACCTCAGTTGAAGGACAGGCCAAAATCGAAGCTGCGAAGAAGGCTAAAGCTGACAAAGAGGCAGCAGCAGCAGCAGCAGCTAAGCCAAAGAGCTTTGGAGAACAAATTCTTGAAGCTACCCAGAGGATTGAACAACGCCTGGCCAGCATTGAGCAATCTCAGGAGAGCCTAGAGAGGATTGTTGAGGACAAGATCCACGCTCTGGACGTGAAGCTGACTGAGATTCAGGTGTCTGTCAACAAGCTTGAAGCAGACATGGAGGAGACAAGGCAGGAGAGAGCAGAGCTTATGCAGGATGATCTAGTCCAGGACTCTCATCGCCAGACTGCTCAGGTTCCCAGAGGATCCAGATCTGCAGCTATCCCAGTGACTGACTCCAGGGCTACCACTTCAGCACCAGCTACAGCTCCAGCAGTTGCTCCAGCTTCAGCATCCACTCCTCCAGCGCAGACATCAGCAGAAGTCTTCGCCGATGCAGCTATCTCTACACCGACATCTACCCAGACGAGAGCCGCCAGCAGAGCCCGCAGTGACGCTTAGCTCTATACCTTTTCGAACTTTTTGGTAACTTGTTGCCAAAGGGGGAGAAATTGTTATAGATCATAGGGCTTCGAGAGAGAGAGTGCTCTTTCGTCTTTCGTTCTTTTGCCGGTTTCTTTGAGATACATTGGTTTCTTTTGGTCTTTCGAAACTTTCAGTGTGCTTGCTACTACGTTTAATGCTACCTTAATGAGTGCCTAGTCATACTATACTTTAATGTGTGCTTAATGCTTATCAGATGCTATTCCTTATTGTATGGCTATTTACTCTTGTCTTGGTGATTGAGTGCATGTTATTCATTCTTATCATTTTGTGCGCTCCACCAAGATGTATGTGACATGGAAGAGTGACCCATAATCCTAATCGATTGTGCATTTGCATTCAAACGCAAATTTTAAATAATGCACAAATTTAGGGGGAGCTCTTGTTTATCACATACTTCTCAAAGCGACGATATTACTCATTGATTATATCTTTTGTCGAAGCTTTGATCTATATGTTGTCATCAATTACCAAAAAGGGGGAGATTGAAAGTGCAACTAATCCCCGGGTGGTTTTGGTAATTAATAACAACATATATATCATTGAACTAATATTTACTTGAGAATCATTTCAGAGAAGTTCGATGATATGGGTATGGAAATGTCTGAAGAAGTGGACCCCTCAAAATGCTAAGACAAGCATTGGCAAAAGCTCAAGACTTTATTTTTGGTTTAGTGATCAAAGATCACATTGAGTCCATAGGAAAAGCCAATACTATTAAAAGGGGATGAGGTTGTGTTAATGATCTGGTTGCTCAAGTGCTTGGTGATCTAGCTCCCTCAACTATCAGCACTCTTCACTACTTAACACACTCATAAGTAATCTCGGACAAACCGATTCTGCAAACTCAGTCCCACCGAGATGAACCACCTCAGTTATTCTTCCAAACCCTAATTTCTCGGTCCATCCGATTTTGAGTCTCGGTCTCACCGAAAATGGACTGCCAACCTTCTGTAACCAATTGACATCACTTCGGAATATCCGAGTTGTTATTTTCGGTCCCACCGAGATGGCAAGCTCCAACCTTTGACTCACTTCGGACACACCGAGATGGTATTTTCGGTCCCACCGAAAATCCCAACGTTCACTATATTTGAACTTTCGGTCTGACCGAGTTTTCACTTCGGTCTCACCGAGATTGGTCAAATATGTGTGTAACGGTTGGATTTTGTGTGGAGGCTATATATACCCCTCCACCCCCTCTTCATTCGTGAGGAGAGCCATCAGAAAGTCTACCACTCCTACCATACACTTTCTGAGAAGTGAACCACCTACCCTTGTGTTGAGATCAAGCCATTCCATTCCTACCATATGAAACTTGATTTCTAGCCTTCCCAAGTTGCTTTCCACTCAAATCTTTCTTCCACCACAGCCATATCAGTGAGGAGAGTTGAGTGTTGGGGAGATTATCATCTGAAGCACAAGAGCAAGGAGTTCATCATCATCAACACCATCTATTACCTTTTGGAGGATGGTGCCTCCTAGATTGGTTAGGTGTCGCTTGGGAGCCTCCGTCTTTGAGATGTGGAGTTGAACCAAGAAGTTTGTAAGGGCAAGGAGATCGCCTACTTCGTGAAGATCTACCCCGAGTAAGGCTAGTCCTCCGTGGGCGTAGGCCATGATGGAATAGACAAGGTTGCTTCTTCGTGGACCCTTCGTGGGTGGAGCCCTCCGTGGACTCGCGCAGCCGTTACCCTCCGTGGGTTGAAGTCTCCATCAACGTGGATGTACGATAGCACCACCTATCGGAACCACGACAAAAATCTTCGTGTCACCAAACTGCGTTTGATCTTCTCCACCTCTCTTTTACATGTGCAGTTTACTTTCCGCTGCTATTACTCTAGAATTGCATGTGTAGGGTGATACTTGAATTGATCTTAATTGTGAAACTGCCAAAAACATTGCATGATCTAAAGGCAGATTTTTTATATTGTCAAGTAGTCTAATCACCCCCCCCCCCTCTAGACCTACTTTCGATCCTACAAACATGCTAGACGCGATGGCCTACTCGCAGTCGCCGGCCGGGTCCAAGTGCCTGGTGGAGTGCTACAACAACGCCAGAGGCGACGAGTTCAGCAAACTCCGGGCCGCCCTGCTCGACAAGGCCGTCGGCCTGGCCATGGGCGAGTACAGGTGCGTAGCCTACTGTCCCCGGAAGGATGTACCATCGATCCATGGTTGTTACGGACTGACCAATATCAGTACTGATGATGGTCGATGAATGCATGCGTACGTTGTTGCAGCAACTACTTCGTGCAGCACGCCCTGGAGCACAGCGACGCGCAGACGCGGCAGGAGCTGGTGCAGCGGCTGATGGGGCACGCGGTGGGCCTGTCCCTGCACCGCTCCGGCAGCTACGTCGTGGAGGCGTGCTTCAACAAGGCGGGGTTGCTCAACCTCGTGCTCCCCCAGTTCTTGCAAATGGGCGACGCCCAGCTCGTGGAGCTCGTGCAGGGCCGGTCCTCCAACTACGTCGTCCACAGGATGCTCGAGGCCGCCAAAGACGTAAGTAACACCTAGCTCCCTCTTTCTAGATCATCGCCGTGTGGCCATGCATGGCTCTGACCGTGATCGATGGCGTGCAGAGGTATCCCAGGGAGACGCTGGTGCTGCGCGGCGGATCTACAAGCTGCACGGGAACGGCGTCTGGCAGGTGTACGCCGAGAAGGTGATGAGGGTCGTCGGCAAGATCTTGTCTCGCCACTCCCACCACGGCCCCTCCCCGTATCGCTGATCCCCTTCGCCTTGGCTGCTGCCTTGGTCATGTTGTTGTCGACATGCGCACAGTATGAATTGTTTCTGTGTAGGATTTTGGTGTAGGCGATCGGTCGAGAGCTTTGCGTCTGTGTGTGTCTGCGTCTGTGTCGATGTAGTAGCGGAAGCCATGTGTGTGTTCGGTTTCGGTAGTTTGTTTCTCTAGTGTGTGTTCGGATTGGTACGACGTCAGCGCCGCCGCAGCGGCCAACAACCCAAGCGCATGGTACGACAGCGCCGCGGCAGGCGGCACCTACTTCGGTGCGCAGGGCCAGAGCGGTAGCCAGCGCCACTTCGGCGCGGCGTGCGGCCCCTCGTGGGCGCAGCAGCCGTGCAGTCTGAGCGCCAGCGCCAGCCAATACCAACCAGTAGCCTCGCCGGTGGCGGCGAGCCCCAGCACCAACGCCAACGCCAGCCTGCAGTACCTGTACCAGCAGCAGTATGCCATCTTCAACCAATCCGGCGCCGGCGCCGGCGCCTTGTCCGCGTCCGATGATGAGAAGCACATGGATCTGAGGCTGAGAGCCATCAGAGCCGCCCAGGCGCAGGCGGGTTACGTGCCGTACAGGGCGGCGCCGGCGGCCCAGCCACGGCGTCCCCGAACGCTGGAGGAAACCCGGTCGCGGCTGCTCTGATGGCTCAGAATTAGTGTTTTTTGACACAAAACTATAGAACTGTGGTTTATGCAATCCTAGCCTTCAATGTCGATGTTTTTTGCAATTAGAGTGGGGACGGCCCGCAAACGCCGTTAGACGGCGTCAACCGGTTGAAACGTCCGAACAGTACTGCCACGTCAGCAAAAGTGGGTCCCACCTGTCATAATCCAGCTTAAAACGACCGAAACGAGCGACTAGTGTTTTTTGCAAAAAATTAGCCTGATAATTAGTGTTTTTGGGCACAAAACTAGAGACTTGTGGTTTCTGCGAGACAGTGCTTCAATGTCGATGTTTTTTGCAATTCACTCCGGTCTAGGGGGTTATCCTCCATTTTGAAGAAAGAACCTTTGTACTATAAACGACCGCGAGGCAAAATAGAAATATAAGTGAGTCATTTTCGGAATTTTTAAAATAAGTCATTCTCAAAATTTATAATTAAGTTGCCGGAATTTCCAACGGTTATAAAAGAACACACACTGTTTCTGAATTTTAAAGTATGAACTTTGCTGGGGTACAAAAGAACACACACTGTTTACCAATTTCGATGCAGATTAAATGTGGCGAAACTGCTCCATGCAAGATGATCCATGCACGACCTTTGCACGACATGTAATCGAGCGGCTAGTGCCTTTTTATCTCATACCATTGTCCGACTGGATTTAACCATCATGCATGAATCGTTTGAAATCTGTCGTGTGTATAGCACTTCTTTAAATGTGGAGATTTGAAGGTAACCCCTTTGATAAAAAAAAAAGATAGTATATGTTTTTCTCATCGAAATGAATCTATTCAATATGTTTGATCTGCAGGCTAATATGGCGATATAATTGGTTCTTACAACAACAGCTTGGTAATAAGCAAAGTAAAATATACATAAATTTCTTCACTTTTATTATTTTTAACAGTGTAACCTCTCTTCCTCTGTCTTGCAAAAGGTTTTGTAAAAAATGTTGTAACCCTGCGCATTTGGTTTCGTGCTGAAATTTTTGACGAAATGAAAAATATTTAGGTGGGGCGCCTCCCCCCTTTCCCTTGACTTCCTAAAATAAAATTGTTTTAGCAGTCATTTTCTATATCCTAGAGCTTTGATACAGTTGTTTTGAATTTTATCGAATCAATTAGAATGTGTTTGGTTGTCTGCTCGGCATCTTCAACGCCGACCCGTAAATTTGCTCCGTCATCCGTCCGTGGATAGGGGAGACCAATCCGGGGACAATGATGCCGAAGGCCGCCATCCAACGCTTCTCATATACATTTCAACCATGGTTCAAACTAAATGGAGGAAATTCATGCAAACCGGGCGGATGTTTCATATAAACCGGAAGAGATTCATGCAAACATGACGGATTTCATATAAACCGAACAAAATTCATTACATTTAGCGGAGCTCGTCCGACTCTGGAGGTATAATTTCGGACATACTTCAACTAATCTTCTAGTCTAAACCTAATCTAAATGATCGTCGGTGCCCGTTCCTCATGTTTGGCCATGAGCCTCGAGAACTAAAGCTCCGGCATTTGCCTTCACCTTTTCCAGTTGCGCTTCGGCGTGCTCCAGCTCTGCCTACGCAGCCTCCGCCACCGTAGCTTGAGCGGCTAATAGGTCGACGATTATCAGTCCACCAAGCTTGGCTCCAGGCGAAGGGAAAGAACGCTGGCCTTCGCGTGACCCAAGCGACGGCGACCTACCATGCACCAGTCTTCCTCGCCACCCGCGATGCCCACGGACGTGCCGGCAGGGCGCGGCCTTGGCGAAGCCGGAGATGTCCTTCTTGTCGTCGCTCTTGCCCCACACCTCATCTGCCGCCTCATCCATCACCTTGTAGGGGGCCTCCAGTTCCGCCTCACGCTGGCGGTACCGCCAAAGGTTGAGGCATATCTCGTGGGCGGAGTGGTAAGGCTCAAGTAGTGTTGCCTGCTCCGCCACATCCGCGTCCGGCATGATGGCCGTGCCGGCGGCTAGCTGCTCATCCGCCTACTGGTGCTCCTTGAGGAGCTGGAAGTTGTAGGTCTGGTTGTTCTGTGTCGCCTGGAACTGCTCCTCCCAATCCACTTGCAGTGTCCACATAGTGGGCACGGGCCTTATGGTCATGCCGACATGCACCGGCGAGTAGGGTGGCGCTGACTCGTCCTCAACCGCGTCCTCCATTGGGAAGTTGTCGGCCTCCTGCTGCCTGCCGGCCTGCTAGCAGACAGCAATGTCGGTCATCTCCTTCTTTTACTCCAACAATAGTCCATCCCAGAGAGCTTTGGAGCGCATAGAGGCCATGGTGAGAGTGGTGCGGCAAGGATAAAGGGACCGGAAGAGGATGATTGCGGCTATGGTCGGCGCTGGAGTTTATATAGCGGGCGACAATGGTGGGCAGTAGACGGACGGACGGGTGGCGCCGGAGTGGGTTCCTCGGCAACAGCGTGTCATTAATGTACGACGACGAACCGCCGTGGTGTTGTTTGAACGCGGAGCACGTGCGTGCACTGAGAAGCGGCGCGAGCGACCCTCTCTCGGCCAGCGTGCTGGCAGCAGTGAGAGGTAGCGTTCGTTCTGGCCGAGCATGAATACAACATAACGCTCGGGAGCGGCGCTGACCGTTTCGGATGGGAAACACATATGGGGAGAGAGAAGGTTTGGGTGGACGAGAACAGCTAGAAATGGACGTGGCAGCGATCCAGACTCGCGCAAATCTCCCTCTCATGTCTTGGGTTTATGGAAAAAAAAAAGTGCGCCGGATAGTTTGAGAGTCCGCCATGCAGTCAACCTACTACTCTCACCGTCCGGAAATACTTATCATCAAAATGAATAAAAGAGAATGTATCTAAATGTATTTTAGTTCTAAATACATTCTTTTTTATCCATTTTAATGATAAGTATTTTCGGACGAAGAGAGTATTTGATTGGCCGTGTTGTCCTTGTAGCACGGTTAGTGGCCGAGCGGCATTAAACTCGTGCTGCATGGTGGAGCCCAGTGCCGCGAGGAGGAGCTCTCCACGATGGGGAGTGATTGCTCTAGCGAGCATGACTCGCACAAAGAGGAGCAAGAAATGATGTTAGTGTATTTTTTTTGGTGGAAATATGGTTGGTTTGGTTAGAAAAATTGTGAAAAAACACTTTCGATTCAGACTTCAAATTATTGATATGTGCAAACTCTCTTTTTTAATATATATAAAAAACATAGTATAGATGTCGACACTTACATACACCCACGAACATCCATCCCTACAAACTCGCGCTCTACTTTTATGAGCACATTTAAAAGACCGAGTGGGTACAATTTAAAGATAACAATGTCACAATATCCATCTCATAGTCGACGAAAACGTCGTGTCACCCTGAACAAACATCTTGAAAAGCTCAAAATATATCCATGAGAATGCGAGTGCCCCTGAATTTTGCAATAAATATATGGTAGGTCCTTAAAAAAAACTCATTTTGGGCACTCAAAAAATGGAAAATGATTTTTTGTTTAAAAAAATGAAAACTTTCTTAGGCAACATTGTTTGCCATTCTAAGATGCACACTTCTACACAATATGAGCACATTTAAACAAACTATGCCATGAATGTGGGCATAAGATTGATCATTTGGCTTGAAAGTCATTAATCTTCATACATGATAGCTCGTTTCTGAGAAGTGAGAACACCTTTTAAACATAATTACCGTATTATCAGTTTATTAATTTTTCCTGATAACTTTGTCATATATAATGACATAATGCGAAGGTTTTCCAATTTTTTGAATTTTTTATGCCAATTTCAAAATACGGTCAAAATAGCGGGGATGACCGTTCGTAGCTAGGGATTGAATCTTGGAATTTTTTTGGTGCATCTCTGATAAAATAGATACTTTTGTACCTAAAAATGATTTTTGACAAAAATCATGAGCAAAATATGTGACGACTGCAGTTCAAATTTGATCCGTTTCCTACTAAATCAGCATGAATTTATCTTTTTTATGAGAGGAGGAACAAAGCTTTTGACACCTAAAGATTTGGTCAATTTTTACATTAAATATGGCATAATATTTTATAAAATGATTTGGTCCAATTTTGCAACAAATTTATGGTATGTCCTTCACAAAAAAACTCATTTTGGACACTCGAAAAATGGAAAATAAACTTTTCTTCCAAAGAAAATGAAAATTTCCTTAGGCAACATTGTTTTCCATTCCAAAATGCACACTTGTGCACAATATGAGATCATTTGAACAAACTATGCCATGAATGTGGCCGTATGATCGATCATTTGGCTAGAAAGCCATTGATCTTCATACGTGATAGCTCGTTTCTAAGAACATTTTATTAAAATAATTACCATATTACAAGTTACTATTTTTTCTGATAACTTGGTCACATATAAAAAAATAGTGAATCAAACATGTATAATAAAAAAGAAGATACAGGGATGAGGTCTTAATGCTTACAACCATGTATAGAAGTTGGGATAAAAAATGATATTAGTTTGTGCTCGGGAAATCACCCAACTAGAGGTGCTTGCTTCGTTCGGAACTTTTTTCTGGAATACACAATGAAGAATTTTTATTTGTTTTTTATCAAATAGTTTTAATACATACATGCTCAATATTTATGAAATAAATGATGAAAATTTTAAATACACGTTGAACACTTTCCAAAAGCAAGTTGAAGACTGTTTTAAAACTATGGGAACTCGAAAATAAATTCCAGACCCTTCGGTGTATAATTGTCAATCGAGGATCAACTTGATATGAGAACTTCTTTTCCTAATACTTGAATATTTTTTGTAACATGTTAACATTCTTTGAAAATGCATGAACTTTTTTTGAAGCATGACCTAGTTTTAAACACATTTCAGACAGTTTTCTAATATGTGAAATATCTAGCAAAAAATTATAAAGTAAATCAATAACATGGGAGTTTCTTAGAATACATGATTCTTTAAATAAATGAACATTTGTAACATAGTATTATATACTAGAGCACTGATGGCGCGCGTTGCCGCGCCCGTCCATTTTGGCGATAGAATGACAGTAATTTGCAACTATTCAACTTATAATTCCCTGAGAATTTGGTTGTGCTTCTAGTAAGATAATGTTGCAAGATAACATTTTGTATGTGCATAGAACTGCTCACAATAGGCAAAGTATGTGATAGAGTCAGTGATCTTTCATTCCATAGCTAACACATGGCAGGAAGGAGTGCGGAATAAAATATAAAATGATTAAAAAACCAGCAAATTCAACAAAATATGGCTTTCTAAATTTATCCGAAGAATCTGCAAGGAAGTGAGACCAAGATTTTTATTTTGATAGTGAACGATTTTATTTTTGAGGTCTAAAATCAGTTTTGAACTCATTTAGTCACTTTCAAGTCTAGGGCGAAAATACAAAATGGATTGTAAGAGCATACAAGGGATAAATCAATATAAAGGAAACATGTCCAGATTTATGATCAATTGATTCACGATCCACGACTATTACAGTGTTACATGGTAGCAGCTACCTACTGGTTGTGCATGACATCTCCTATAGTCCATGTTGTACCTTGAACTATGCAGATGGTACAAGTATTTGAGAAAAATATATTTACTTGTCAAATAATTTTGGTAATCAAAACAGTGCACTTATCAAGTTATATAAGCTTCGTAGACAGAATCAAGTAAAGCGCGGGATGTAAACTTAAAATAAGATGCAAACAAATACTTACCATTTCAAGATCAGATTGTTCGAATATCAAGATTTTTTGTACAAAGAGAAGTAAACTTTTGGAATGTTTGAAAGAACACCAGGTTTCCAAAGCCAATGAAAATGTGTGTGTTCCGATTGAATAGTCCATAATTCATTGCAACCAGCACGACATTCAAAGGATCTTAGTAACCTGGAAAAAAAAATCTCAATAAGAAAACCTGTAAAAAGTCAGCATGTAATCAATCTCGTCTAAGCTAGCCATCACAGTGATACACAAGACATAGAAAGCATTTGGTACATCCAGATTTAAATACCAGAAAATTGAAATAGTGATATCAGTTGGCTTTCTGAGTACAATATTCCATCTCAAATTTTCAACAGTATGTGAACTCGCCATCATTCAGTTTAACAGTTCTGATAAGGACATCTATGAACCAAGAGCTAGAAAATCGGAATGAATATAGGGGAGTACTACTCACATCCACCTTCTGTACCCAATCTGGTAGCTGCCGTGGTATAGAGATTATCTGAACTTCGTACCCAATCTGGCAGCGAAGAATATGATTTTGTCTTACATAGCTCTATGGATCAGCCAGAGTAGGCATAGCCGGGGGCAGGGACCCCTCCCTGCTACACCATGGGGAAAGGTAGGAAAAGGAGGATTGCAGCGGCGGCTGGCCAATGGAGGAAGTGCTGGGCGCCCC
>LR738712.1:64252122-64296321 GCA_902687465.1 Secale cereale
GGGGGGGGGGGGGGGGGGGGGGGGGGGGCGGCGGCGCGGTTGGGCGAGGGAGGACGCGTTGGTTGACCTTCAGGAACAGGGAGAGGGCCTGCGAGCCGGATGGAATGGCAGCGGTGGCGGCGTGTGTAGGGTTCCTCCATTGTTTTTTTAGCAAAGCATAGCTTCATTACTTAACTGTGGTGAGCCATATCGCCCACAACACATTCGCCCACGCGGGCGGTACATCAGACTCCCACTCCACAGAGTGGTTTGGTTCACACAGGCGGCCAATATTGGCAAGTTCATGTGCCACAGTATTCGCACTGCGTCTACAAACGGAAATGGAAAAGAAAGAAAACCACAACTTCAGTTGGTATTTAATGTCCTCGATAACTGCCGTGTACTCCGATGAGTCCACCATGCGTATGTCCAGAGCTTCCAGCAAGAGTTGTGAATCCGTCTCGAACTCCACTCAGACCATCCCAAGATCTGCCGCCGTAGTGATGGCCTTAGACATGGCAATAACTTCAGCAGCGAACGCATCCGTCGTATGCTCCTGCCTTCCGGCTCGTGCATGCACTAGTGATCCATCCGCCATCCTCACAGCGACTCCCCATCCCGCGTGCTGCTGGCCCCGCGCAACCGAGCCATCAACGTTAATATTGTAAGCATCAGCAATCGGGGGACGCCACTTGTCCGGGGACGCCTTGTCAACCTTCTTGGCGAAGATTTCCCCATACTCCAGAACGCTGCTCCTCGTAGTACGAGCCACCTCTGATGGTGTGAGCGGCAGCTCGCCAACCCTCACCTTGTTTCTATTTGCCCACCACCTCCACCAAAAAGTAAGGATGAGCAGCCTCTTCTTCTCGTCTAGCCCCCAGATATAATCGAGCATTGCATGCACGCCCTCGATCTTCTCCATATCATATCTCTCCTTCTCTAGTGCCAAGTCCCGCCACACCTCCTTGACAAACTTGCACTTGACAAAAAGATGCGCCCCATCCTCTTCTGCCCTGCTACAGAATAGACACTTGGAGTCATCGATCGGAATACCTCTTCTGGCGACCGTGGTACGCAGCGCCAAGGAGTCGTGTTTAACCCTCCAGGCGAACATTTGGATATTTCAGGGACAAGGTAGCTTCCAGATTCTTCTCCAAGAGTCATCGCTTATGCTATTCAGATTTCCCGGTTCCATAGAGCTCGCTCCGGCTCCTCCATCCCTCCTATTCCTCTCCAGCTGGACATATAATTTGTAGGCACTCTTCACCGAATGGACCCCTTTGTTATCGTACTGCCACGCCATGAAATCTTGGATTCCCTCCCGGAGTGGGATCCGGAGGATATGTGTCACATCATCATGCCAAAAGGTGTCCCTCACAAGCTGCTCATCCCATGTTCCTGTGTATGGATCAATAAGTTCACTTACTTGCTGCAGAAGACACTGGCCTCGAGGAGTAATCACAGTACGTGACCAAGGCCTAGGAATCCAAGGGTCGGACCAAATATTAACACTTGTGCCATCTCCAATTCTCCAGATATATCCCTCCCGGACAAGCTGGACGCCATGAAGTAGACTCCGCCAAGCATAAGAGATGCCCGCAACTGGTTGAGCCTCTAGGAGCTGGCCGTTTGGATAATACCTGGCTTTCAAGATCTGAGCACAGAGGGAATCTGGGTATTGGATCAGCCTCCACGCCTGCCGGGACAGCATGGCGACATTGAACGCGTGCATATCCCGGAACCCGAGTCCTCCTTGCGCCCTTGGCAGTGCCAGTTTGTTCCATCCTACCCAGTGGGTCGTGTGTTCTTTGTCTTGCTGACTCCACCAATAGTTCCCAATCAGAGAGCTGAGTTCCTCACAAGTGAGTGGAGAGATCGAGGTGAATTGAGGGGCTTTCAGTTTGTTTCGGGAGTAGTGGCCTCTCCCTGAGACGGAAGAGTGCCTTTTTGTTTCAGTCATGACACCTTAGCCCATCTACTACCCCTATAAAAGAAAGAGAGGGCAGATCCAACTCAGTATATTAGCCGTCTAATCTACGATCAAAGGCCTAAAATCATTGTTAACGAAAGCTATCGAACGAAATTCCCCCGCTAACGAAACTCTCTGTCAAAAAAAAAACCGCACGCACGCACCCGCAGTCCCGCACGCCCCTTCACCTCGTCGCCGACTCATACACTAACCAAACTGCCCTCCGCCCCGCCCCGTCGCCGCGCTTGCTCCGCCCCGCCCCGCCGCCGCGCCTTCTCCGCCCCGCCGCCTCCGCGCCTGCTCCGCCGTCACGCCTTCTCGGCCCCGCCACCGCCGCGTCTGCTTCGCCCCCTGGAGGTCCACCGCTACGGTTTTGCTCCGAGGAAAGGGGGGAGATGGATGTGGTGAAGGAGGCGCAGCTCTCGGGGTGGACGCTGGAGAAGGTGGTGCTGCACCCGCTGGTGCTGCTCAGCATCGTCGACCACTACAACCGCGTCGCCGGCGACACCTGGAAGCCCGTCGTCGGCGTGCTCCTCCGCACCTCCTCCCGCGGCGTCGTCGACGTCACCAACTCATACGCGGGTAAGCGAGCGAATCCCCCGTCTCTGGCCTGCTAGGAGGAACCCACGCCTCTGGCGTAGCCTAGGGTTGGCGGAACCTGCCCTGGCCGTAGTTGAAATTATATATGCTGGCGTGAAACCCTTGCGTCTTTAGATTTGTAGAGTTGTTTACAGTGGTGGTTTGCTGAATTTGTGATTTGCGCCGACGTTTGATCTTGAAGTGCCATTTGAGGAAGATGGCATGGACCAGATATGCAGGTCTGGTTTCTCGACCATAATTACCATGAGTGTATGTTCTCCATGTTCAAGAGGACAACGGTGTGCTGTTTTAGAATTATCATCGGCTATGCTGGACTTTCCCTGTGCAGTTTATTTCTGTTGTGTACTGATGAGCTGATTCGGATGCAGCCAAGGAGCATGTTGTTGGCTCGTACACACCGGTCCAAAACTAAAGGAGAATGACTTGGGATGTTCATGCATTGTTTACCAAAAGTATGATCCTGCTTTGCAACCCTTTGTCCTGCAGTAATCTAGAAGCTCTTCTCTGTTTACACACAACTATTTGGTACAGGTACTTACAACTTATACATATGGACCAATCTTGGAATGCAAGTGTGAACCAAGAGTATTGAGGATCGTCGGACCAAGGTTATCAACATAATAGTCCCATTGTGTGCTTCACTATTAAGCTTGATGATCCTGTCAAATTTAACAATTTTTGCTATGTGATATCTATTGCCTTGTTGATTAGTGAAGAGGAATCCAGATTCATGTCATGTCAAATTACCTTTAAGGAGATAACATCCAGCGAGTTAAATTATCTTGAACGTCCACGCTGTGGAACTTTTATTTGCATGGTTCCAATTTCAGTTACTTGATTACAACAGGAATCTTAAAAACTTATATTTGCTTGATTCTAGATCTTTCTTGGAAATAAGATATTTTTTCTGCAACCATTTGCTTAACTTGAGCATAGGCCATTTCAAAAGCAATGTAATTTAAGTCACTATAGTTATTCAGGTTGTAGATCTGTAACAGAATTGTATGCTGCAAGGGGAAAATAGTATGTATATTCCAGGGGAACAATACCTAGCCGACGAAGTTGAAAAGAAGGTTATATACTATGCTGTAAATATTAGGCTTGAGTTTTCTGGATAAAACTTTCAGGCTATGTCAGAGAAGCTGGATTGTTTAGTGCTTGATTTGCAGTCAAAATATAAGGTATACATTTAGTCTTGGTGGCGGTGTGGATTTGGAACTCTAACTGATTTGGGAACTAAAATTCTGATTTATCATTTTAATAGCAATTGGAAGAGGTCCAAGGATTGTAAAATTCCCAGCAAGTGTTAAGTGCAGACTTAAGCAAAAAGCATCAGACATTGCAGATACACATGTTTTCTTGTCATTATCTTGAACGTCCACGTTGCAGAACTATTTTTTTTGCAAGGGTCCTCCGAGACGACCCGCCGCTGCGATGTGCCACGACGCCTCTTCGCTGATCCCTCGGCGCCTCTGCTCTAATCTCGAATAACAAGCAGCGGAGGGAGGCCAGAGGCCAGCAAGGGAGATGGTGAGTATGTGAGGGTGAGGTGGGGCGGCGAGGGACCAACGACGAGGGGAGGCAGGGCAGCGCAACATGGGACATGGACGCGTAGGGCTCTACACTGCACCCGTCGCTCAGCCCCGTTGCTGGCTTCTACAGACGCTAGGTGAATGTGTTCTCTCTTTTTATCTATATATATACAAGATTCAGTACAAACTTGTTTAAATATCTGCAGCTTGGAAACGCCAGTCTATCTGATCAAAATAATACTAGCATCTACAATTGTTCTGCACACTGCAATTAAGCACAGTGCCTCTGAATTTTTCTGCACGCTGAAATTAAGCACAATGCCTCTAAATTCTTCTGCATCTTCTATTGTTAGCTTTATACAATTCCTGATTGGAGCATCAGTGCTTTGTGAGTAAATGTTGATGGATAATAAAAATGTTGTAAGCTTCTATTATTGGTGATAAAAAATGCAGCTCCAGAATTTGAACTGAACTAGATATTAATTTCGGTCAGTTGTTTCTGAAAGTTGGAATTACAAGAGTGATCAAGAGAATTTGGCCCAACTATGATTCTTGGCACTGATCTCGAACATTAATCTGATGGTCAGAATAAATGGACCCATGACTCCCATGGTTTTCCTGAATTTTATCCAATTAGTATTATTCTGAATCATGCGAATAGCATCATGTTTGTCACGTGCGTATCTTCAATAGCCTATCTTCTTAGGCTAGATCATGAATTTGCTGAACTTTGTTTGAATTTGGATATATGTGCGGATAAATTTTGCTACCCATCATTTTTTTGAAAAAAGATAATACGTATCAAGGTTGCGGTTCGGGTCATAATTCCGACATTCCATTTTTCTTTTGCCATTGAACACCCTGTACTCTGAACGCATTAAGAAATAAATTTGTATTAGTATAATTTTAGGGTCGATTTGTTATCATGTGCCGTGCTTAATCTCTTCTTTGGCAAAGTTGATTTCTTATTATCTATATTTCAGCCTTTTTGGCCACAGGAGGCAAATTTCAGATCAAAGAATTCGTGGACTGCTCATGAAGTGAAGATAGAGCACATAATGGAGCCCGAGCACCAATAGATCCACAGCTCTGGTCGGTGATGGATGCAACAAGTCGGTACATCTCTTTCTTTCTCTGATCTATTCTTCCTCCCTTACATACACAGTTTTGCACATTCTCATGTCCGACTGATGATTCCTTGTGAAGAGTAAGTGAGGGAGGACCAAGAGGGAATTGATAAGGCAAGAATTTGTTTTCCTTGTTAATTTGGATTTCTGTTGTTGCATGATGTATTAGCTAAGTGATAAAAAAGTGAATGTTCTACGTGACTGATGGAAGGGTAGTTTTGCCTCACAAAGCAAGGAATTTTTGACCCGTCCCTACATCATGATCCAAGGATTATTTTTTCAGCATGATGACTTGAAGCACAGCATCAGTACCGACTAGCCGAAGAAGTAACTGCATGAACTTGTATTGTAGATTAGTGTTGGCCTGCTTGAGACTAAATATAAACGAAGACCCAAAGAGAGGGATTAGTCATAATAAGCATCCGTACATCGCACCTATAGTCCTCCGTCGAGTCACTCGAGAGAAGTATGCTATTTTATACCATGTACACTGACGAATGTAAACTTAGACCGTCATTTTGCAATTGCTACTTTTGGTTCCAAAGGATTAACAAGAAAAACTCGATTGTTTATATGATCTTGCAGTTATAAGTTTACTATGCAAATTTTATCACACAAGCAATGCTGTGTGTAGAGATATTTTGCTTCAGCAAACTTGATCATGTGGACATTGTTGTGTGCAGATATCACAGACTTCAGTGGCTATAAGAAAAACTCAATCTCTATTTCTACTGGCGAGTAAATGCAACCTGAATGAAGAACGGAAGCTCTATTTCCTCATCCTATATGTTAGGTTGCATATATAGAACAAGGTGAGGTCCTTATCCTGGATGGGTTGAAATGGCCTCATGGCCAATAAGCTATTGCGCTACAGATGGACGGGCAGTGAGATTTGCCGCACGTGTGGCTCTTGCGAAGAGAGGCGGATCACATGTTCTTTTCTTGCAGCTTTGTGAGGGAGGTATGGCCAGCAGTGACCTTTTGGTCGTCATACCAGGTGTTGTCTCCCCCCATTTATTAGAACATCACTCCCATCTATGACTGGTGGATGGAGATCAGGTTCCAAAGGAGGAGAAAAGGTATTTTCATGGGGTCACCTCGTACTGCACATGGCGGATTTCGAAAGATTGGAACAGTCAGATTTTTTTGCATGACTACAGGGGAGTCAGTGACACTACACAAGATCCGACAGTTAGCGAGGATGAGGGAACATACCTTTGTTGGAGTTGTTCCGGATGCATGGTGGGGGGTTGAGGTTTTGGGCCTGCTTTTTTCTCTAGATGTATGTGTCTAACATATACAACATCACTCCTGTCAATTTTTTTTTGAAAAAAACTATGCTTGCTTGTGATGGAGTAGGAATGTATTTTCCTTCACACATAATACTAAAATACTTGTTTTGGCGATGTAATATGGATATACTTCCTTTTTTGTGCGTGCATACTTAAGGATTTCATGAATGAAATATTGTGTTTCTGTGACAAAACAAAACATTATACTTTTGTATAATCAATTTGATTGACATGAATATAATTGTATCTGATGCATGAGATGATTACAACTCATTTGTGTAGGGGGTAGATAAAGCATATAGCCACCTGCAAGATTGCCATAATGCAACAAAACCAGTATGCGGTACCTTAACAACTACAATATATTTTTGGATGACCACTTATTTATTAGTACAACAATTAGATACTTGTCTTTGTTTCCTCACAAAAAAAAGATGCTTGTCTGTGCATTCCAATTTGCAAGTCGAGAGGTTCGGAAATCTTGCCTAAATATTTTCTACTTTGTTAGACGTGCATTGCACGTGCCGGCTTATCTACTACCCCTATAAAAGTAAGAGAGGGCAGATCCAACTCAGTATATTAGCCATCTACTACCCCTATAAAAGGAAGAGAAGGCAGATCCAACTCAGCATATTAGCCGTCTAATTTACGATCTAAAGGACTAAAATCACCGTTAACGAAAACTACCGTAAACGAAATCCTCTCGCTAACCAAACCCAGTACCCCGCTACCGCTCGCCCCTCTCTCTCGCACGCCCCTCTCTCGCATGCCCGCACGCCCCTTCTGGTCAACCTCTCCACCAGGCCGCCGCTCGGCCCCTTCTCGCCAACCGCTCGCCCCGCCGCCGCCCCTTCACGCCTCATCGCCGCCCCTTCTCGCCTCGCCGCCGCTCCTTCACGCCGGCGGCCGCTCCTTCTCGCCTCGCCGCCCCACGCCCGGCCTTCCCGCGCACGGCACCCGGCTCTCGCTCGCACGCCCCGCGACTGGCCGCCGCTCCCCATAGGGCCCTCGCTCGACGCGCGCCCCACGCCCGCCTGTCGCCGCTGCTACTCGATCCTCCGCTCTACCCGCCGCTCGCCTTTCTCCCTCGCATGCGCCTCCACGCCTCTCCATGCGACGCCGTCACCGGGTCTCCACGCCCACTGCCAGGAAGAATCCTCCTCACGCGGTGTGCCGTCGAGACGCCCAGTGCCAGGAACAGGACTGGCCAGGAAGACGCCGTGACGCCACATGTGGAAACGCTGACTGCCTAGCCTGAAGTGGACAGATGAGGGCACTGACATCCTTTCCGGTGAGCAACAACCAATCTCCCACTATAGTTCTGCTGGATACAATGCTCATACAGTTCCGTTGCTTAGGCTAATTATAAATGTAAGGACCATACTTTCAGTTGATGTAGCTCTTCCCTGCACCCATGGATAGGCTAATTAGAAAGATGCCAAATATGTGTGGCAGAGGCCAATCAAAACATGAGAGTTTACACTTACTTATTTGAAGCATTTTAGAAATTCCTGCGTAACATAGAGGTATTTAGAGTTTGCAGCAAAATCATGTAGACCTTCAGGTTATATCCAAGTGTATTAAATTTGTCCAGAGTTGTACCGTCTGGAATCCTCTCAAATATGTGACATGATGCTATTTGAGTTTTGGGCGCAGATCAAGGAGGCAATTGACATCATCGGGAGTCTTAATGTCTTATGTTTAAGAGCCAGCATTATGCGCTTGTAGAGTACACAAATTTGCAGGTAATTATATAAAGCAAGTTTTGGATAAGAAAACCACCAATTTGGCAACTAAATCCATGATCTATTGGATCTCACTGGATCAGTATTATGCATTTTTGGGTGTTTGTTTTAACTCAGTCTATTTATATTTGTTGCAGATAATGGATTGTCAATGATGTTGAGTTGCCACAAGAGAAATACATGTTTGGAGTGACAATTAAAGCCAGCACAAACTGAAACTACCACAGGTTGCATGTGAAAACCCACCTTAAGTATATACTCGTTTATTTTTTAACTTACTGTCAAGGGAAAACTTGAATATGAAAAGTCCACCTTCATGTTAATATTCTGCAAAATATTGGATCATAGTTCACTCGTCATTATATTGGTGTTTGCTTCATGTTATTTAAATTACATACTGTAGTAAACTGAAAGATGCTCCTGTCTGGTTCTTGAATAAATTCCACTACGCCTATGCGTTGTTGGACTAGGTTTCTTTTTATTCAGTTAGAATCTTGATGTTTTCCTTCCCCCATAAGTTAGCTAACTTCCCTTTTCTTAGGAATCACTCACTTAGTTTTCTCTTCTTTTTCAGTGACCATTATGCAGAATAGTCATGTTCTTGTCATGGCAAATAAAGTTTATGAAATTGATCTAATTTTCTATGGCTATTCTTATATACCTAATCCGCGTGAGTTTGGAGAGAACTTTTATACTTTTGAGACTTGGGCAAACCTGTTGAATACAAAATACATTTTGTGACTAAATTGTCAGGAGTGACACTTTCTTCATATGTAATTCTACCAGAGATATGTTGGATGTCTATTTTTATATAGACAATGAATTTATAGCGGATGTCTACTTTTATATAGCCAATGAATTTATAGCAAGGTTCTGGCTACCCTGGCTTAGAACTTAGAAGTCTTCATTTTTTGAATTAGTACCCTGATGAGTGAATGAAGATGCCTACAGTAAATAGATTGGTCTCACCAATCTCGTGTTTAGTTTGTTATATATATGAACTGGGGACAATTTATGCAAGTACAAACAACTTTTCTGAATTGTCGTAGTTGTTTCATTATTCTGCAGGGCATGTTAGTCTGCAGGCAGCTGGTATGGAACCGGAACGTGCAAGGGTATTGTTTATTGGATATTTCAATAAGGACACTTCATATCAACAAGAGGCCTTTCATCAGATCATCATTTCAAAATCTCCTAATGTAACTCACATTTTATGCTTTCTCATTATCTAGGTGCATAATAGTTGTTTGGCATAATGCCCTTTCTGATTGTGAAGAGCACTGTCATTGGAGACCTCTTCTTTAACGCTCTTGCAACACCAGAATCAGTGAAATATATTGCCTTTTTTAGCAGTCTTGAGTTAGTATAAGTAATAAGTGGGGATCTTATTTGGAAGGCGGGTGTGAAAGAAATAGAATGTCAATTGCACAATTTTCTTCTGTGTTTTCTGCTACAATTATGTTTTTTGGGATTTGTTTCAGAGGTTGGTACAGACTTGGCTAACCGATTGGTGCTGCTGCGGTTCATCTATATATATTGTTTCTTGATTTACGCTTCTTATTACCATTTGCTAACTTAACGACCTCTACCTCTCATGTTGCTTCTGAAGATCTTTCGTATGTAATGTCGACAAGGGTGTTTAATAAGAAATCCATGCAGGCTGCATGTGAGTTGAATCAAGGTAATCAATATGATGTAGTGAAGGATAAACTCCTCTCCCCATGTTGTTTCTGGATATGTTATTTCTCAGTGAATTACTACTGAAGCATTGATTTAAGACTATTCTTGGTCATGTAAGAAACCTGAGATTTATTTTGTCCACGTGATTTCCGTAAACATATCTTGTGAATGTTTTCAGAGAAAGTTTCCCTCATATCAAACTGCTTTATTGCTTCTACACACGAAGTTGGTAGAATATGCATCCTTCAAAGCATAGAATCCTAATTTTTGGACCATCGCATATATAATATACTGACAAGTTCTTATCAACATTGTACTATGCCCCTTGCAGATGTATCAGCATACATGATTTTATACTCCAAGGCCCCTGCTAGAGTTCCACAACAGAAACCCTTATTTATGGTTCAAGATGAAAAATCATTTTTAAAGAAACTTATAAATTGGTAAAAGTATGTACCCATTTTTTGAAATTATAGTTTGCAAAATAATTCAGTTTTTAGACATCTATGGTACGATTTCAATGGTTGGTTGGACTAATTGAGGATTTGTTGGCTATATATAAATAGCAAATTGGTTTTATGTCAAACCACACATAAATATGATTAAGTCCCTATTGTATTTTTACTGGTAGGGAGAGCAGGAGAAAGGTGTTGTGGATACATATATGAATGCCCGCCTGAGGAAGAGAACAGAGGCATGCCAAAAAGAAGAGCTGCAACGGAAGGTTAAGACTGAAGCGTCACGCAAAAAAAAAAAAAAAAGACTGAAGAGTGAGGCAAACATGCAACAAGTGCAAAGCCTGGTGATCTTTTTTGAATAATTCATTTCTACCTTCTATCTGATTGCCAATATGGTACCTGCTGTTGTCAAAATTTCAAACCAACTAAGCAAGCAGAGAGCAATAATTGCATAGCAATCAGGGTCTATGTAAGTTTTTTGCATGCTGAATTTTTAGCCCTTATGTTCTTGTAGGTTATGCTTTATTCAGGCATATAACTTGTACTTCCATTGCTCTACATTTTTTCTTTTTTGTCACATATTTGACACTTTGTAGAATCTGTGTGTATCTCCAAAGTTGCAGAGGAGTGCTACATTATTTCATTTAGTCCATTTTAGAGCATGCCAAATGGAGCAGCTTATTTAGTGGTAAAATCTTTTCTCCAAAGTCTGCTGTTGGTCACGCGCTTTGGACAGTCGGTACACATTTTCTCTTGGGTAATTTGCTTCACTTAAGCATTAGTACCACTTTCTACCATGTATTGTAATTTACCTTTAATGTTAGTCTTTTGTACATGGCCCCTTGAGCTCATATCTTCTATTGACATATGCAGACTATCATTTTTGGTCAGCTGATATCACTCTATCCATGCTATAATTTTTTCTTGCTCACTAAATGGTAGTCTGACCTTGACCTGTTTGTGTCATCAAAGAAGGGATTTTTCCTTCTTTGTTCCACTTTTCTCTTGTGTTTGTAAAATATATTATTTTTTAGTTGTATATATTGTAGAAGGATAGCGTTTATGTGTGTGTGTCTATATATATTTTGGCGTGTGTGTGTGTGTCTTTCGGAATTCCATCTTTTGGCGTTACCATATTTTTAAAAGAACGGTTGTTTTGTGAGTCATTTGTTTACTTATGTTTTCACTGACCATGAGTGGATTATTATATATAACACGTTGTTGGACAAAAGTATTCTTGCAGTTTGTGTCTAAGTTGGGCGCCAAGTATAAGTTGATAACATTTGCCAACCATTTTCATTTTGAAGGGCCAACAAGAAAGGATTTCTTCCTGCAGCATAACAAAGAACCCAGTGTGTATTCATGAGAAACCCAAAGATATTATATTGATCAAGAGCGGCACACATTTTTCACTAAAAGGTATGCTTACAAGGTTTAGCGTGCCTTCTTTACATGTAAAGAAAACATAAGATATATCTGAATTTTAGTTGAGTAAATGAGTATGAGTACAAATAAATTCAAACACGAAGCAAAGCTTTGTTGTTTCATTGATTAAGCAGGAGATTGTCCAATTAATCACGGAAAACTAGGCGAAACCCAAAACAAAAGGGCCATGCCCACTCTTGACAGCATGCTGAATGCCAGGACAAACTCCAACCACATAGTTTCTCTTCCATCGGAAAGAAGTCATGAGGTGATGATGAAGAGATAAGCATTCCACATGCCTGCAATAGTTGCAACCCACATGACACAAGGTCCATGTCGTCGAAGTTGCAAAACTCTCGGGAAGGGGGGTGGGGTGGCGAAAGCCTGTTTCGAGAGTGTCTTCTGACGTCCACTTCTCCAACACGCCTTGCACACTCAGGCGATACTGCTTTGGGGTCGTTGCCCCAACATACGTGCATTGCACGTGCACGCTTACTAGTTTGGTCCAAAGTCACAAGAAACGTCGGAAATAGTTCCTGGAGCAGCGGCCCACTACCGTTAAGCGCTCGGTCTCCAGCGGTATAGAGCCCACACGGGATTAAAACATCATCCAACGGCCAGAAAAGGCTTAAACAACACATCTAATGATTAATAATGCTAATGGCCTGAGATGGCTTCATTAGTGCTCGGTTAACATGTATCTAAATTTTACTAATACGTGAACTTCTAAATCAAACACCATAAATCTTTACAAAATATATTTGAAATTTATAATGCATACTTTTATCATTGTACAAAATTTCATTTGAATATATAAACATTTTAATAGTATGTTCTTATTTTCATTATATTTACATATTTTGCCTTTAGATTTTTAACATGGTACAAACAATGCCAATCTTGTTTTTGTTTTTATTTTGTTTCATCCTCCTTTTTTCTTTTGTTTTCTTTAATATTTTTGAAAGTACATTAGCATTTTTTTAAACACACAACTGCTTTAAAAAAATCTAAATTCTAATGTATTGTTTTGAAATTTGTAATTACATGGACATTTAAAATGGTTGAAGATTTTTTTAGTTACACAATTTGCTTTAAAAAAGTGTATATTTAAGACCACCCGTTAGATATTATTGAATGTGTGAGCAATCTTTAAATTCATAATAAATAAGTTTGGAAATACATGTGGAACATTATTCAGCCATACACGATCAATAATTTTTATTATTCTTTATTACAAATATTAAATTTTTTAATACATAATGTTTAACATTATGAAATACACGATGATTTTTTTAAATACATCCTGAGCATTTTCCGCAAGCAAGTTGAAGATTGTTTTTCCACTACGTGCAATTAAATTCCAGGCCCTCCTATGTATAATTGTCAATCTAGGATCAACTTGATATGATAGCATTTTTTTTCTTATTCTTTTTTCCCAAATACCATAAACTCTTTTTTTGGAACATGTGAATATTCTTTGAAAAGACATGAACTTTTCTGAACACAGGAACACGTTCTAACATGTGAAATGTTTAGTAAAAAAAAATGTAATACCACTAGCAGTCATAGAACTTGCATGTGATGTTCAGTTTAGTGCTAAAAGTTGTAAAATACGTCATTGCAGTCACGTAACTTGTCTATGCATGCACATACGGTCACTTCTTTCGTATCCAGCCGTAACTCGTGCTCATGGTGTGTTTGCATGAATGCAGCCCACATGACAGTGGACCGGAGTGGTGAGGCGTTGGGTGAGCCATGCAGTACTTTTTCCGCATAAAACACCTTATTTAATTACGCACATGTTAGCACATAGTGATTTGCAAGAAACAGGAACAAAAATAGCACCAATGGGAATAAATTCGACGTCCTCCACTCCATAAGCTAACTACACTATCCACTAAACCATGAATAAATTGATGCAAACTAACAAACGAAATGTTCTTTAACACAAAGCTCGCTCAAACCAACAAAGGAATAAACAAAAACTAAAAACCTATCATATATTCTGTTGCTTATGACATTTAAAAAATGTTCCATGGGTAAAAAAAGTATGTAGCATTTAAAAGAATGCTCGAACATGTAAAAAAATATTTTTATAGTTAAAAATGTATGTTTCATTCTAAAAATGTTCAGCATTTCAGAAATAAACGTTAAAGCGGGGAATACAAACAATTTAAGAAAAATATGCGGGAATAGAAATTCACCATGGCATATGCATATTATCGCACGGAGAGTAGGATCATTCTGATCATTTATTTTGGAACAAATCAGTTGAACTGTATTTTCTTTTATCCAGATTTTCAAATTTTAAATTATTAAAATTCGAAGAAAAATTCCACATATATTTCCGAAATAAATTAGTACATTCATTCTGCACTATATCTTATTTATATAGACATTATTCAAATTCATAAAAAAAAAGTTGATTTGTCCGAAAAAATTACGTACATGGATTCTGACCTATATTTTCCTTTATTGAGATTTCAAAATATAAAATTATTCGAATTAAGAAAATCTGTTGATTTTTCTAAAAAACTACATACATTCTTTCTGACCTTTATTTTATTTTATCTAGATTTGCAAATTTGAAATTATTTGAATTCAAACAAAAAATCATTGATTTGTCCAAAATAATATTATGTTCATTAGTTCTACACTAGATTTGTAACTTAATATTATTATAATTCAAACAAAAAATTAGTCGATTTGTATGAATAATTTACGTACATTCATTATGTACTATATTTCTTTTTATCTTGATTTTCAAATTTAAAATTATCCGAATCAAACAAAAATTTAGTTGACTTATCCGAAATTTTATCTAGAATATAAGTTGTATTCTTACATAGAAAAATAATAATCAAGAGTACAGAAGATAAATTGTGTATATCTTTTTAGTTGCACAAGGGGTGAGGTCATAGGTTCGAATATGGGCCTTCCCTTTTTTGCACACCCTTTTTGCAAATTTTTACTTTAATTCGTACTGTCAATGTCACATAAAGTTACCTGTGTTACCTATTTTTTGAAAGTCAGTTGGTCGAGTGGTTATTTACGTGCCACTGATTGCAGCAGGTTTTCGGTTCAAATCGCAGCCACTGCTTTGGTGTTTTTAATTTTATTTAAGCATTTTGTACGTGAATAAATAAAATTCAAGGGTGGTTTCCAGAAAAAAACAGTTGGCCGCGTTCATGCTTACATGCCACGTGAGCATTAGATACGGTTCGATATGGAAGAAGTGACTGTATCTGCACATATAGACAAGTTATGTGACTGCAATGACGTATTTTACAACTTTTAGCACTAACTGAACATCACATGCAAGTTCTATGACTGCCACTGATATTATCTCAGCCAAAAACTATAAGCTTTTCAATAATACAAGCTTATTTATAAACATGATTTTTGAACAAATGAACGTTTTGAACAATAATCTTAGCAAATTTTACTAATACTTGAACTTTTAAATCAAACACCATAAACATTTTCAAAATATGCTTTAATGCATGTTTTAAACATAGTATGAACATTCATTCTGAATACGCGGACATTTAATTTTTTATAGTATGTTTGTTTTCTAATTTATATATATTTATTTTGGCTTTTTGATTTTCAACATGGTCGAACCATTGCAATCTTACTTTTGTTTCTTATTTTGTTTCATTTCCTGTTTTATTATTAATTTTCTTTGATTTTTTTACTATTTTTGTAAGTACATTAATAGTTATGGAGAACAAATAGTTGCTTTCCAAAAAACTTGTTAATTCAAATTATTATATGGGCTTTTAAAATTTGTGTTTTTTATTTACTTGAATTTTTTTAAAAATTATTGAACACTTTTTTAGTCACACAATTTTAAGAAAAACTTGTACATTTAAGAATACCCTATAGATATTATTGAAATGTGTGTTGAACAATTTTTAACTACATGATAAATATTTTCCCAAATATGCGATGAACATTTTTCTGGAATGCGCAGTGAGTAATTTTATCTTTATTTTATTATTTTTAATAAATATATGCCGAACAAGTTTAAATACACGTTGAGTATTTTCCATAAGCGAGTTGAAGATTTTTTTTGAACTATGGGAACCTGAAAATAAATTCCAGACCCACACGTATGTAATCGTCACTTCAAAATCAACTTGACAACACATCGGAATGATACGATCGCATAACAATCAGAATATTACAAGATTGTATATATGTTGCTAGAAGGCATACATAATGAGATGTCTCATGAATTTTATTACATTAAAAAAGCAATGGAAAATAAAATGCATAGTGACTCCATCTTTACCATAGGCAATCACCACGTGACCTTGCTCCTCTGAATCGTCATAGTAGTCATAGTTTGCACCCTCGTCTTCATAGTACTCTCAAATATAAACAAAGTATTTCCACGAGTATGTTAGGTGCTTAACATGCCTCCTTTAGAAGAGGACCTATTAGCTACACGTGACTTAAAGAAAGGTTATATTGGCTCCTTTGCATAAAACCTAGTTTTGTTTGAAATAGGACAATAGTTGGATAAAAGCGGTTTTAGACAAAATATATATTTTATATGTAGCATAACTTTCTTCGAAGTGAGGATCATTGACTAACTTGCACTCTTAGGTTCCAAAAATAGGGGCACATGGAAAAGGCAAGTCAAGTCATGTAGGAGTAAGACAAGTCAATGACCATGGACACCGTACAACAGCAATATTGTCGACGCCAGCCATGCCTGCAACTATAGGACGCGGCTCTCTCGCCCACGACCCTTGCAACATCGTTTGACGGGGTTTTATAGTAGCGCGCGGCGCACGGATGGGCGCATAGCCGGGGCGCAAATCATGCTAGTAGCTAAGAGTTGTTAACTTCATTTCAGCAAAGAATGGAAAAAGATACCTAATGGAAGTCACAAACAAAGTCCATTATTAATCCTAGTGAGCATCGATGTTATCTACAAATGCAGGTCCTAAGTATTCTTTTGTTGCATCTCAAGAAATTGCCATTGTAGTGTGTTGCTTATTATAGCTAACAAAAATACGAATGATCTCATCACATTAAAAAATGGTTCATAAGCTCCATCTGTAAGGTAGATCAATGGTTCCTAAAACTACAAAGGTAAAAAGTTGAGTAATGGTCTAAATATCGACATGTGAATTGGGAGCATTTGCCTCTTTACAGCTATGCTCTCCACATTCATTTGATACTAACCAACGAATTTCGTCAAGAAAGTTAGGGGATGCACCGTGAACATGATATTGCGATGGGTGGGGGGTAGCGCATTGGCCCCCTTACCCCCAATGAACCTCCATATGCTTTTTCAAAATGCACCAAATCAGAATCGTCGTGGCTAATGGAGCACTGTAAATGGGGGTCTAGCAATAGTTATCCAGATAGGAAACCACAACGTAATTAAACACTCGAAGGCTTTGTTACTTCCATAACGCAGATAATTGTGTGGATGCAACATCATTTTGGCACCCCGGCAGAATGTAGCTCCATGAATGGAAATGAGGAGTCAGTGCTATCTATTAGAACAAGCAACGAAGTTCTGTTAGTAATTTTGTGTACGGTAGTTAAGAGTTGTTAACTTACTTTCCACAGATAAGGGAAAATATATAGTAGAAGGAACGAAACAAAGTTCACAATTAATCTTAGTGAACAAAGATGCAGATAAAGGGATCACAATCCTTATGTGCGACTACAAATCACATGACGAATATGAAGCAAATTAGGTAGTGCACATGGATCTTATTATAGCTAATAAAGATATGAATGATCTCACTTGAATTAAAATGGTTCAGAGGCTCCATCTGCAAGGTATGCAAGCGTTGTTCCTGAATCCGCAAAGGTAACCCATTCGAGTGATGGTCCAAACACCGATCTGCAAATAGTGAGCCTTTGCCCATTTACAGCTATGCTCTCTAGATTCATCTGGGAATAATTAATAACCCCTCCATTTCATCAAGAAAGTTATGTGATGTATCACAAACTCGATACAATAGTGGTTATGTGTGTGTCGGGGGGGGGGCATTGGCCCCCTTAAAAGGTAGTAGCTGATGGAGCTTTAGAAAAAGTTTACTAGATAGGAAACCACAAAGTAATTAGCTCCATAAATATTTTCCTTGTCAATATAATGATCATCTTCATCACTTGAATCATAAAGTTTATCATGTCTATTCCAATCACAACTAGCTTTCAATGAGCATACCAATGATTTTTTCTTCTTTGTCCTTTTCATTATTAGCTATTGGTTCTCGGTATCAAGATTTTTGAAATATCATAAGCTATCATTTACTTGTGCTTTGGGTCAATACAGTGTTATGACAAGGTAAAGAAAACTAGAATGCCGAAATTCAATATTTTTTTGGTTTTGAGTTTTTCGACAAGCAAAAAAGCAAATTGAGGACAAATCAAAAGTAACGAAGCAAGATAAAAAAATAAGTAAAATAATTGAGTGTAGAATTGTGACTGCAACAACAGCTCCCTCGCAATGATGCTATAAATCCTTCTGCTACTAATATTCTTAGCTAATATATATGGATGGTGACCTTAGTTGTTGGGATCTGAAGAGCAAGGGTCTGCAGTGAGTAGCAAATATTTCCCTCGGTGAAGAACCATGGTTATCAATGCTATGGAGCACTTGACTACTGTCAATGATCATCACCTTCATACAAATTAGATAACTTCTTCTTGGTCCACAACTTAGATAGTGATATTGCTAGTCTCACTAGGCTTTGCTAGATATAAGAATTAACAAATGGTGTGGTTTGAATTGATAATTGTAAGCAAGTAAACAAAATATTTCAAATGGCAAAGATCAAGGGGAAAGATTGACCGAGGTTGCAATTATGCGGAGTAAAGGACTGCAATCTATAACTTCACTAGTGGCATATCTAGAAAATATAGCATGGGCGTGGTGAACAAATTACAATTGTGTATTGATTCAGTTATAGTTATATATGTCATGATTGTTTTTAAACTATGGGAACCCCAAAATAAATTCCAGAACCACCTGTATATAATCATCAATCCCGGATCAACTTGGCAACACATCGGAATGGTACCATCGCATAACAATTCAAAAATATTTCAAGATTATATATATCTTGCTAGAAGGCATACATAATGAGATGTCTCGTGACTTTTATTACATTCCAAAAGAAATGGAAAATAGAATGCATAGCGACTCCATCTTTACCATAGGCAATCACCACGCGACCTCACTCCTCTGAATCGTCATAGTATTCGTACTTTGCACCCTCGTCTTCATAGTACTCTGAAGTATAAACAAAGTATTTCCATGAGTACATCAGGTGCTCAACATGCCTGCTTTAGAAGAGGACCTAGTAGCTACATGGGACTTCAAAGAAAGATTGTATTGGCTCCTTTGCATAAAACCTAGTTTTGTTTGAAATAGGATAATAGTTGAATAAAAGCGGTTTTAGACAAAAAAACATATTTTATATGTAGCATAACTTTCTTTGAAGTGAGGATCCTCGACTAACTTGCACTCTTAAGTTCCAAGAATAGGGGAACATGGAAAAGGAAAGACAAGTCAAGTAGGAGTAAGACAAGTCCATGACCATGGACACCGTACAACAGCAACATTGTCGGCGCCAGCTGAAGGAAATATGCCCTAGAGGCAATAATAAAGTTGTTATTTATATTTCCTTATATCATGATAAAAGTCTTTTATTCATGCTAGAATTGTATTAACTAGAAACTTGATACATGTGTGAATACATAGACAAAACACAGTGTCCCTAGTAAGCCTCTACTAGACTAGCTCGTTAATCAAAGATGGTTGAGTTTCCTAACCATAGACATGTGTTGTCATTTGATTAACGGGGTCACATCCTTAGGAGAATGACGTGATGGACATGACCCATCCATTAGCTTAGCGTATTGATCGTTCAGTTTTATCGCTACTGCTTTCTCCATGTCAAATACATACTCCTCCGACTATGAGATTATGCAACTACCGAATACCGGAGGAATGCCTTGTGTGCTATCAAACTTCACAACGTAACTGGGTGATTATAAAATGCTCTACAGGTATCTCCGAAGGTGTTTGTTGAGTTGGAATAGATCGAGAATAGGATTTGTCACTCCGGGTATCGGAGAGGTATCTCTGGGCCCTCTCGGTAATACACATCATAATAAGCCTTGCAAGAAAATGACTAATGAATTAGTCACGGGATGATGTATTATGGAATGAGTAAAGAGACTTGCCAGTAACGAGATTGAACTAGGTATGAAGATACCGACAATCGAATCTCGAGCAAGTAACATACCGATGACAAAGGGAATAACGTATGTTGTCATTATGGTTTGACCGATAAAGATCTTCGTAGAATATGTAGGAGCCAATATGAGCATCCAGGTTCCGCTATCGGTTATTGAACGGAGAAGTGTCACGGTCATGTCTACATAGTTCTCGAACCCGTAGGGTCCGCACGCTTAACGTTCAATGATGATTTGTATTAAGAGTTATGAGTTATTGGTGACCGAAGATTGTTCGGAGTGCCGAATGAGATCACGGACATGACAAGGAGTCTCGAAATGGTTGAGAGGTAAAGATCGGTATATTGGATGATAGTATTCAGACACCGGAAAGGTTTTGGGACATTTCAAATATTTATCGGAGTACCAAGGGGATACCGGAACCCCCCGAGGAAGTATTGGTCCTACATGGGCCATAGGGGAGAGAGAGAGGGGAGCCCACAAGGGGTGGAGCCCCCCATGGGCTGTCCGAATTGGACAAGGGGAAGGGGGTTTCCTTCTCCCTCTCCCTCTCCCTTTCTTCCTTCCTTCTCCACAAAAGGGAAAAACGGGGACTCCTAGTCCTACTAGGATTGGAGTCCTAGCTAGTAGGACTCCTCCCCACTTGGCACGCCCCTAGGGCCGGCCGGCCTCCCCTCTTCTCCTTTATATACAGGGACTGGGGGCACCCTAGAACACACAAGTTATTTTCTTAGCCGTGTGCGGTGCCCCCCTCCACAGTTTACACCTCAGGTCATATTGTAGTAGTGCTTAGGCGAAGCCCCGCGCGATCTACTTCACCATCACCGTCAACACGCCGTCGTGTTGCCGGAACTCTTCCTCGACCCTCTACTGGATCAAGAGCTCGAGGGACATCATCAAGCTGAACGTGTGCTGAACTCGAAGGTGCCGTACGTTCGGTGCTTGATCGGTTGAACCGCAAAGATGTTCGACTATATCAACCGCGTTAATCTAACGCTTCCGCTTTCGGTCTACGAGGGTACGTAGATCGTCTGGCTGCTATGCATCTCGTAGATAGATCTTGCGTGATCGTAGATTTTTTTTTTGAAATTGCATGCTACGTTCCCAACACCAGCTATGACTAAAACAATAGGACGTGGATCTCTCGCCAACGGTCCTTGCAACATCGTTTGACGGGGTTTTACAGTAGCGCACGACACAAAGCATGCTAGTAGCTAAGAGTTGTTAACTTTATTTCCACAAATAATGGAAAAAAGATACCTAGTAGAGGTCAGAAACATAGTCCATTATTAATCCTAATGAACATCCATGTTATCTACAAATGCAAGTCATAAGATTTTTTTGTTGTTGCATCTCAAGAATCTAACATTGGTAGTATGTTGCTTATTATAGCTAACAAAAATACGAATGATCTCATCACATTAACAAATGGTTCATAAGCTCCATCTGCAAGGTAGATTAATGGTTCCTGAAACTATAAAGTAAAAAAATTGAGTAATGGTCTAAATATCGACCTATCAATTGGGAGCATTTGCTATTTATAGGTATGCTCTCCACATTCAATTGATAATAACCAATGCATCTCATCAAGAAAGTTAGGGGATGCACCGCGAACATGATATTGCGATGGGTGGGGGTAGCATATTGGCCCCCTTACCCCCAATGAACCTTCATAAGTTTTTTTGAAGTGCACCAAATCAGAATGGTCATGGCCGATGGAGCATTGTAAATGGGGGTTTATAAATAGTTAGACAGATAGGAAACCACAAAGTAATTAAACACTCAAAGGTTGTGTTACCTCCAAAACACAAATAATTGTGTGGATGCAACATCATTTTGGCACCCCCGCAGAATGTAGCTCCATGAATGGAAATAAGAAGTCAATGCTACCTATTAGAACAAGCAACAAAGTTGTGTTAGTAATTTTGCATACAGTACTTAAGAGTTGTTAACTTACTTTCCATGGAGAAGGGAAAATACCTAGTAGAAGGAACGAAACAAAGTTCACAATTAATCCCGGTGAACAAAGAAGCAGATAAAGGGATCACAATCCTTATGCGTGACTACAAATCACATGACTTGGTCTTGCATATGAAGCAAATTAGGTAGTGCACATGAATCTTATTATAGCTAATAAAGATGTGAATGATCTCACTCCAATTAAAATGGTTCGGAGGCTCCATCAGCAAGGTACGCGATGATACGTCTCCAACATATCTATATTTTTTTATTGTTCCATGCTATTATATTATCTTTCTAGGATGTTTTATGGGCTTTTATATACACTTTTATATGATTTTTGGGACTAACCTATTAACCTAGAGCCCAGTGCCAGTTTCTGTTTTTTCCTTGTTTTTGAGCTTTACAGAAAAAGGAATATCAAACGGAGTCCAATTGACGTGCCAATTTTTGATGATTTTTTTCTGGACCAAAAGAAGCCCCCTAAGTAAAAGAGTTAGTCGAGGAGAGTCACGGGCTGCCCACGAGGGTGGGGGGCGCGCCCACCCCAAGTGGTGGCGCCCCCGTGTCTCGTGGACAGCCCAGAGACCCTCCTGACGTGAGACCTACGCCAAAAAATCCTATAAATACTGAAACCTACGAAAAATAACCTAGATCGGGAGTTCCGCTGCCGAAAGCCTCTGTTGCCACCGAAAACCAACCTAGACCCGTTCTAGCACCCTGCCGGAGGGGGGGGGATCCCTCTCCGGTGGCCATCTTCATCATCCCGGCGCTCTCCATGACGAGGAGGGAGTAGTCCACCCTCGGGGCTGAGGGTATGTACCAGTAGCTATGTGTTTGATCTCTCTCTCTCTTTCTCTCTCTCGTGTTCTTGAGAAGGCACGATCTTGATGTATTGTGATCTTTTCTATTATAGTTGGATCTAGGGCTGGGCGTTCGGTATAAACCGAAAATTCGGTTTCTACCGTTCGGTATTTTTTTGAATTCGGTTAGGAAAAGCAAAAACCGAAAATGGCACCAAATAATAGATAACCGAATATTCGGTTACCGATTATTCGGTTCGGTTATCGGTTTTATACCGAAGTCCCACGCTTTAAATATTTGTGCTTGCGTGGTAGCAGCCGTACTCCCTTATATAGGCAAAAATTTTGGCAAATCTCCTTGCTCGGGCGATGTGGGACTAAATGAACAAGGTACTACTAGTAAGCTGGACGCTCGCACGGCCGAACACACTTCACAAAAAGCCCACGTGAGCTGGGCCTTCCATGCTTGCATGCAATTTCGTCAGGTAGGCCCACGTTACGCGAGGCACGCGCGGTTCGTTGGTCCCTGAAGCGATCGTGGCCTCGTGGGTGAGCTCTAAAAAAAGGGATCGTGGGCGTGACTCTCGGGAGAAGTTGGATACACTTGTTTTTGCGTTGTCCTTTACGTGTTTAACGCTGACTCATGTTGTTCGGTTTTTGTTCGGTTAACCGGAATAAAAGCAAAACCGACCGAATTTTGTTCGGTTATTAGACTTGGAAACCGAATTTTACTGTCATAGTATAAAAAACCGAAAATTCGGTTTATTCGGTTTCGGCATCGGTTCGGTTTTCGGTTCGTCGGTTTTTATGCCCACCCCTAGTTGGATCTTATGATGTTTCTCCCCCTCTACTCTCTTGTAATGGATTGAGTTTTCCCTTTGAAGTTATCTTATAGGATTGAGTCTTTAAGGATTTGAGAACACTTGATGTATGTCTTGCATGGGATACCCGTGATGACAATGGGGTATTCTATTGATTCACTTGATGTATGTTTTGGTGATCAACTTGCGGGTTCCGTGACCTTGGGAATCTATGCATAGGGGTTGGCACACGTTTTCGTCTTTACTCTCCGGTAGAAACTTTGGGGCACTCTTTGAAGTTCTTTGTGTTGGTTGAATAGATGAATCTGAGATTGTGTGATGCATATCGTATAATCATGCCCACGGATACTTGAGGTGACAATGGAGTATCTAGATGAAATTAGGGTTTTGGTTGATTTGTATCTTAAGGTGTTATTCTAGTACGAACTCTATGATAGATGGAACGGAAAGAATAGCTTCGTGTTATTTTACTACAGACTCTTGAATAGATCGATCAGAAAGGAAAACTTTGAGGTGGATTCGTACCCTACCGTAATCTCTTCGTTTGTTCTCCTCTATTAGTTACTTTGGAATGAATCTTTGTTTCATGTTGAGGGATAGTTATATGATCCAGTTATGTTATTATTGTTGAGAGAACTAGCACTAGTGAAAGTATGAACCCTAGTCCTTGTTCCCTATCATTGCAACACCATTTATGCTCACTTTTATCTTTAGTTACCTTGCTGTTTTATATTTTCAGATTACAAAAAACTATATCTACTATTCATATTGCACTTGTATCACCATCTCTTCGCCGAACTAGTGCACCTATACAATTTACCATTGTATTTGGTGTGTTGGGGACACAAGAGACTCTTTGTTATTTGGTTGCATGGGTTGTTTGAGAGAGTCCATCTTCATCCTACGCCTCCCACGGATTGATAAACCTTAGGTCATCCACTTGAGGGAAATTCGCTACTGTCCTACAAACCTCTGCACTTGGAGACCCAACAACGTCTACAAGAAGAAGGTTGTGTAGTAGACATCAAGCTCTTTTCTAGCACCGTTGCCGGGGAGGTGAGTGCTTGAAGGTATATCTTTATATCTTGCAATCGAATCTTTTAGTTTCTTGTTTTATCACTAGTTTAGTATATAAAAGAAAAATACAAAAAATGGAATTAAGGTTACCTCATATGCTTCATCTTTTTAATATCTTTCGTGAAAATGATGGGAAGGAAAATTGTGCTCAAGTACTAGAAGAAGAATTACATAGAATGCTTGGCATAAAATATGTGAATGATGAGCATGATTGCAATGTTGTTAGTGTGAATCCTTTGAATATCCATGATGCTAATGATATGCAAAGCCACAAGCTTGGGGAAGCTATGTTTGATGGTATTTTTAGTCCCCCAAGTTTGGATGAGCAAATTTATTATGATGAAAGCATGCCTCCTATTTATGATGATTATATTGGTGAAAGTGGATTTGGAGAGCTCATGACTTTATTTAGTGATGAATCCACTATTTCGGAAGAGGTTCCAATTGATTGTGAGAAAAAAGTTGCTATCTATGATGATTATTGTGATGACTTGTATGCTATTACGAATAATGATAACCATGAAACTTTTCATCATGATTTTAGTTTTCAATTGGATTATGCCTCACATGATAATTATTATGTTGAGTTTGCTCCCACTACTATTCATGAGAAGAAATTTGCTTATGTGGAGAGTAGTAAAATTCCTATGCAAGTAGATCATGAAAAGAATGCTTTATGTGCTGGTTATATTGTTGAATTCATTCATGACGCTACTGAAAATTATTATGAGGGAGGAACATATGCTTGTAGGAATTGCAATAATATCCAGTTTCCTCTCTATATGTTGAAAATCTTGAAGCTATGCTTGTTTTGCTTTCCTATGCTAGTTGATTATCGTTCCCATAAGTTGTTTGCTGAAAAAATGTGCTAATCATATTCTTCATGATGCTCTCTTTATGTTTCAATTCTTATCTTTTATGTGAGCATCATTGAAATCATTGTGCCTAGCTAGGGGCGTTAAACAATAGCGCTTGTTGGGAGGCAACCCAATTTTATTTTCTTTGTTTTTGCTTATGTTTAGGAATAAATATTACATCTAACTTCTGTTTAGATGTGGTTTTGTGTTTTAATTAGTGTTTGTGCCAAGTAGAACCTTTGGGAAGACTTGTGTGAAGTTTATCTGATCATGCTGTAAAAAACAGAAACTTTAGCGCTCACGAGATTGGCTACCATTTTTTATAGAAGAGTGATTTTTAGTTGATTATTTTTGCAGATGATTAGTAGAAAAATTCCTCACGTCCACCAATTTATTTCAGAATTTTTAGAGTTACAGAAGTATTCGAAAGTTACAGATTGCTGCAGACTGTTCTGTTTTTGACAGATTCTATTTTCTATGTGTTGTTTGCTTATTTTGATAAATCTATGAGTAGTATCGGAGGGTATGAACCATAGAGAAGTTGGAATACAGTAGATATTACACCAATATGAATTTAGAATGAGTTCACAACAGTACCTTAGTGGTGGTTTTATTTTCTTATTCTAACGGAGCTTACGAGTTTTCTGTTAAGTTTTGTGTTGTGAAGTTTTCAAGTTTTGGGTAAAGATTCGATGGAATATGGAATAAGGAGTGGAAAGAGCCTAAGCTTGGGGATGCCCAAGGAACCCCAAGGTAAAATTAAAGGACAACCAAAAGCCTAAGCTTGGGGATGCCCCGGGAAAGCATCCCCTCTTCCGTCTTCGTCTATCGGTAACTTTACTCGATGCTATATTTTTATTCACAACATGATATGTGTTTTGCTTGGAGCGTCAAGTTATTTTATTTTGTTTTGCTTGCTGTTTGAATAATATCCCAAGATCTGGAATTCTTAAATGTTAGAGAGTCTTCACATAGTTACATAATTATTCAACTACTCATTGATCTTCACTTATATCTAATGGAGTAGTTTGTTGTTTGCTCTAGTGCTTCACTTATATCTTTTTAGAGCACGGCGTGGCTTTATTTTGAAGAAATAAATGAACTCTCATGCTTAACTTATATCTTTTTGGGAGTCTTTTAGAATAGCATGGTAATGTGCTTTGGTTATAAAACTAGTCCTAATATGATAGGCATCCAAGATGAGTATAGTAAAAACTTTCACATAAAGTGCATTGAATATGATGAGAAGTTTGAGGCTTGACGTTTGTTTTGAGATATGAGGATGGTGATATTAGAGTCATGCTAGTGGAGTAATTGTGAATTTCAGAAATACTTGTGTTAAAGTTTGTGATTCCCGTAGCATGCACGTATGGTGAACTGCTATGTGACGAAGTTAGAGCATGAGGTATTTATTGAGTGTCATCCTTTGTGTGGAGGTCAGGGGCGCGTGATGGTTAACTCCTACCAACCTCCCCCCTAGGAGCATGCGTTGATTACTTTGTTTTGATGACTCGTAAATTTTTGCAATAAGTATATGAGTTCTTTATGACTAATGTTGAGTCCATGGATTATACGCACTCTCACCCTTCCATCATTGCTAGCCTCTCTTGTACCGCGCAACTTTCACCGGTACCATACACCCACCATATACCTTCCTCAAAACAGCCACCATACCTACCTATCATGGCATTTCCATAGCCATTCGGAGATATATTGCCATGCAACTTTCCACCGTTCCGTTCATATGACACGCTTCATATTGTCATATTGCCATGCATGATCATGTAGTTGCCATCGTATTCGTGGCAAAGCCACCATGCATAATTCATTCATACATATCACTCTTGATTCATTGCACATCCAGGCACACCGCCGGAGGCATTCACATAGAGTCATATCTTGTTCTAGCTTCGAGTTGTAATATTTGAGTTCTAAGTAAATAAAAGTGTGATGATCTTCATAATTAGAGCATTGTCCGGTGTGAGGAAACCAAAACAAAAGATAAAGGCCAAAAAAAGAGATGGCCCAAAAAAATAGAGAGGGGCTAAAAAAAAGAGGAAAGCCCCTCCAAAAAAATGAGAGAAACGAGAGAAGGGACAATGCTACTATCCTTTTCCACACTTGTGCTTCAAAGTAGCACCATAATCTTCATGATAGAGATTCTCTTGTTTTGTCACTTTCATATACTAGTGGGAATTTTCATTATAGAACTTGGCTTGTATAATGAGAAAGCAAGTTCGGTGCACACCCACTTAGTTTCTTTTGATGAGCTTTCATACACTTATAGCTCTAGTGCATCCGTTGCATGGCAATCCCTACTCACTCACATTGATATCTATTGATGGGAATCTCCATGGCCTATTGATACGCCTAGTCGATGTGAGACTATCTTCCTCCTTTTTGTCTTCTCCACAACCACCACTCTATTCCAACTATAGTGCTATATCCATGGCTCACGCTCATGTATTGCGTGAAAGTTGAAAGGTTTGAAAATTTTGAGTATGAAAACAATTGCTTGGCTGAAACCAGGGTTGCGCATGATATTAATATTTTGTGTGATGAAGAGGGAGCATAGCCAGACTATATGATTTTGTAGGGATAACTTTCTTTGGCCATGTTATTTTGAGAAGAGATGATTGCTTTGTTAGTATGCTTGAAGTATTATTATTCTTATATCATATTAAACTTTTATCTTGAATCTTTCGGATCTGAACATTCATGCCACAATAAAGAAAATTACATTGAGAATTATGTTAGTTAGCATTCCACATCAAAAATTCTGTTTTTATCATTTACCTACTCGAGGACGAGCAGGAATTAAGCTTGGGGATGCTTGATACGTCTCCAACGTATCTATATTTTTTGATTGTTCCATGCAATTATATTATCCTTCTAGGATGTTTTATGGGCTTTTATATACACTTTTATATGATTTTTGGGACTAACCTATTAACCTAGAGCCCAGTGTCAGTTTCTGTTTTTTCATTGTTTTTGGGTTTTACAGAAAAGGAATATCAAACGGAGTCCAATTGACGTGCCAATTTTTGATGATTTTTTCTGGACCAAAAGAAGCCCCCGAAGTAAAAGAGTTGGGCCAGGAGAGTCACTGGCTGCCCACGAGGGTGGGGGGCGCGCCCACCCCAAGTGGTGGCGCCCCCTGTCTCGTGGACAGCCCGGAGACCCCCCCTGACGTGAGACCTACGCCAAAAAATCCTATAAATACTGAAACCTCCGGAAAATAACCTAGATCAGGAGTTCCGCCGTCGAAAGTCTCTGTTGCCACCAAAAACCAATCTAAACCCGTTCTGGCACCCTGTCGGAGGGGGGGGGGTCCCTCTCCGGTGGCCATCCTCATCATCCCGACGCTCTCCATGGCGAGGAGGGAGTAGTCCACCCTCGGGGTTGAGGGTATGTACCAGTAGCTATGTGTTTGATCTCTCTCTCTCTTGTGTTCTTGAGAAGGCACGATCTTGATGTATCGCGAGCTTTTCTATTATAGTTGGATCTTATGATGTTTCTCCCCCTCTACTCTCTTGTAATGGATTGAGTTTTCCTTTTGAAGTTATCTTATCAGATTGAGTCTTAAAGGATTTGAGAACACTTGATGTATGTCTTGCATGGGATACCCGTGGTGACAATGGGGTATTCTATTGATTCACTTGATGTATGTTGTAATGCCCCGGATGTTATACTTTCCCTTTTGGGTATATAATATATCTCCGGCTTCATCTATTTCCATTCCGGGTTCTTTGTCTTTCGGGTTTTCGTCGTTGTGTTGTGTGAGTGTGTGGCATCCATTCATATCATGTAGACATGTGCATCGCATTGCATTTGTGTTGTCGGTTGCATCCGGTTCCACGCGTTCCTTCCCGTTGTCCGTTTCGCGTTCCGGAGCTCCCTCACGTGTCCGCGACGTCCCGTAGGCCTACTTTGGTGTTTGGGCGTGTAACGTTACCGGTGTGCCGCGAGGTTGTTGTGTGTGTTGTTGTTTTGTTGTGTGCAACCCGCCTCTCAAATCTCGTCGCGTTTGGACTCCGTTTGCTATCCCTTCAGTTATTCGTGTGGGTCCAAAGTGCCTTCACTTTGTGTCCCAGAAACACCCCTACTGCAGTCCACTACCCTCTCCTAGGCCCATCTAAACTACCCCCGCGATCGGATCCGTCGGATCGCGATCGGAGGGCTCCTAACACCCCCACATCCCCTAACCCTAAAAATCTGCTATATAATATACCCCCCTAGTCTATTTTGGCATGTCCCCTAGCTTCTTCTCCACTTCCCCTTAAAAATTCTGGATCTGGTCAGCCCCCCTTCTCCACTTGGCAGCTCCCCTCCCGCAGAGATCGCCAGGGATCGATCGATCCGTTCAGTCCCTCGTCGCCAGCGCCTCCAGGTCAACGCCGCTCGCCTCGAGGCCCACCTCTCGCCCGATCGATCTGGGAGCCTTCGAGCCAGCTGGGCTCCTGCCCCGCGCAAGGACCACATCGCCAGGCTTCGGCCGCGTCGACCTCCCTCCTGGACCACATCGCCTTCGCATCGACCGAGCCAGCCGCTCGCCTCCTTCCGCTGGGCCCTCCAGCGCCGCCACGCGGCCCGGTCGCCAGCACCCGCAGCTGGGCTGGCTTCCAGCGTGCGGCCCGCCTCCCGCCAGCCGTCGCTGCCTTCGCTCGCCTCCTCCAGGCCGCTGGGCCCGAGCCAGCCAGCCGCCTCCAGCCGGCCCGTCCCGCTCGCCAGGTCGCTGGGCCAGCCGGCCTCCCTCCGCCTCCAGCCGGCCCGAGCGCCGCTGGGCCGCACCCGCGCGAGCCGCGCCGACCCGTCTTCTTCGCCTGGGCCGCAACCGCCAGTCGGGCCGGATCCAACCCGTGAATCCTTTTTTTCTCCAGATCTGTGAGAGAGGTAGTCTCTTTTTCTGCTAAGTCCCAGATCTTTTAGTTGCTGATGCTATGTTCCAACTGCTATAATTTTGCGTGTGTTTGTCCGATTCGCGTAAATAGCATGTCCAGACGTTCGTGGTGAATAGCACTACGTTTTATCTTTTGGTGTCATGCATGTTAGAGATCATCTAGGTGCTTGTTTTCCCGTTGCAAGAGTGCATCCCGGTATAAACTGCTGTTATGTGATGTTTTTATGTCATCTTTGCTATGTGATATCTTTTAGCTCGTTTGTCCGAATGATGCAAATGACATGTCCACGTGTTCGTCTTGCCATGCTCTACATGTTGTATGTGTTAGGTTGAATGATAGATTTATTCTTGCCATGTTTATCATCGTTGCAAAGTGCTATGTGGCTGTGATGTTGTTTCACTTGTTACGAAATGCCATCTTGTTGAGCTCGTTGCTATCGTTGTGTTTATCTCCATGAAGCATGCTTGTGTGTTTCGGAATCACCATCATGTGTAATTTGATGAGGTGCTTACCACTTGCCATGTTTAGTTTCGAGGTGACTTAAACTTGCTCTTTTAGATGCCATGATGATATTGCTGTTTTAGGACTTAGTGGTTTTTCACTAAGTCTGAAATCTGTAATGTTCCGGTGCCATGTTCGTGTGTTGTTCTAGGACAAACCATGATAGTTTTGGAGTGGATCTTGATTGTTCCTTGTAGTATATATTGTTGGCTTTCCATTCATGTTCTCACATGCCTATTTAAGTGGCTGTAGCATATTTATCTTTTGCTCCAAAGTTTCAATAAAATTCTGCTGCCAGAATTTTATTGTCAAGTTCAATATGTCCAAGCTCATTGCTATTGATCCGTGACTCCTTTGGGGGTGCACCTTTGGACTTAATTGCTGTAGGATATGTCTAGTTTGTGTTATAGGTCTTTGCCATGATGTTTGAGTGCTGTAGCTTAATTATTTTGTGCTCCGAAGTTGCTATGTTGCAGTAATTTTCAGCTTTCGCTCATCTCTTGTTTCGGGCATAACTTTTAGCCCGTAGCTCCGATTTCAGCGAGTCTTATATGAAACTTGATTGATTTTCTGTGTAGATTCATAATATCATATTGTTATCATGTTTTGAGGTGTTTTGCTTGAGTGCTATTTTCCGTGCTCCGTGTGCATCCTTAGTGCATCCATCATTTTCGAGTGCGCATTGCATCTTGTTGATTTGTGCTTGGTGTGATTGTTTTGTTTAGAGCAGGAAGCTGAGACCGAGTACGAGTACGAGCACGAGGTTACCAACGAGGTTGAGCACGAGGACCCTTCTTACGATCTGAACGACTTCTCTTCAGGCAAGATGACCGAACCCCGATAACATTACTATCTTTGCCTATTGCTAGTAGTTCCGCTCTATAGTTTTACCTCGATGCCCATGTTCTTCTTGTCAGCCTCCTACTTGTAACCATTGCCATGTTTAACCACCCTACCTATGCAAACCGTTGCTTGGCTAAGTACGCTTCGCTCAGCCCTTCTTATAGCATTGCTAGTTGCAGGTGAAGATCGAAGATGTTTGCTTCATGTTGAAGTTTTGTTGGGTTATATCACACTATATAAAATTCTTAAAATGAAATCATCTATATATTGGCAAGGGTGGAAAGCTAAGCCTTTTGCTTGGTGATTTGTTCCACTCATGCCGTTAGGAACCGTATAAACCGGTGTTATGTTCCTTGATTATGCGTTCCTAACACGGTTGGGGTGTATGGGACCCCCTCGATAAACCGCTAAGTGCCAAGTCTTTTCCAGCAAGTCCCAACTTTGGTACTATTTGCCTAATAACTAAATAACTTGCATAGGGAGTAATTAACCCGAGTTCTTAATCAACAACCCCGGGCCAGTGCTCCTCATCAGTGTTGGTCCGAAACGGGGGTCCTGCGGGGTCACCACGAGGAAACTCGAGGATTGATATAAACCCGTAGCATCACCCATCCGGTCGTGTCCTGAGACTTAGATACGCGCGGCTACTATCAGGGTGTCGACACGCCGGGAGGATTTGCTGGATTAGCCTTACCTTAGATCGGTATATCTTGAGCACGGGATACGGAGAATACTCGGGTCTTCCCACTTTGGAGTTGCGACTCCGCGGATCGTGGGCTTGTAATGGGTCAAGTTGGGACACCCCTGCAGGGTTATGAACTTTCGAAAGCCATGCCCGCGGTTATGTGGCAGATGGGAGCTTGTTAATATCCGGTTGTAGATAACTTGACACAATGTTTCAATACACTACCAGCGTGTGTTCCGTGACTGTCAATTTCCGAATTGGGATTCGGGAGTTGAACACGGAGGGGTTATGTTTGTTGAGCTTGTAGCTAGGATCACTTCGTGATCACTTCTCGCCCGAGGCTTTCTCTTCTCGCTCTCACTCACGTAAGCTAGTTGCTAGTTGCTGCTGCAGACACTTATTCTTTTCTTCAGCCTTATCCTCTCCCAAGGCTTAAATAGTCTTGTTACCCGGGAACGGGATTGCTGAGTCCTCTGTGGCTCACAGTTACTTCACCACACCAGATGCAGGTCCAGCTGTGAGCTATCCAGGTGATGGCACCGAGATGGATTGGGAGTTCGACGAGGAGCGTAGTCGGTACTATGTTCGTTATCCGGATGATCAGTAGTGGAGACTTCTACTAGGATTCGATCCGACCTGTGGATGTTATTTAAGTTTGGTATCTTGACATTTGGTTTTTGCCCTTCGAGGGTTGTGATGTTCTTAATGTATGATGTTTGAGACATGTATTGTATTTGTGTGACGTGGCGAGTGTAAGCCAACTATTTATGTTTACAATCCCCTCTTTTACATGAGATGTGCAAATATTTTGAGTCCTATATATTATATCGGAGAGTAGGATTTCTTTGCTTCTCATCCCCTTTCTCTCTGGTGAGGACTCCTGACGACTACTCTTGTCTCTCCTATCTTCAAAAATTGCACAATTTTTTTTTAGGAATCCCGCGAGTATTCTGGGATTGTTTCGATGTTCTTGTGACGAGAATATTGTTCTCGATGCCTCCTGACATTAGGGGTTGTGGCAGTGTCCCGGGGAGTTGAGCTTCGGGGTATTGTCGTCACAAGCATATCGCGGCAGTACTAAATACTTAAGACGGCCGACATCGAAAATCTCTCCTATATGGCCAGTGGCAAGATAACCCCGACATCACCCAGTACTGGGGAGGTAGTTCGGGAGTATTGCCATAGCTTGTTATAGTGGATGCTTTTCGAAGGTCCGAGGTACACAGTTTCCGAGAAAGACTGGTTATGTGTTGAAGGATGGATACACCTGGATGTAGGTTTAGAGTTGATTGCGCGGTGCTTCCCGTGTATCCCCAACACCTGATTGCATAATTGGAATCTTTCGGAAATTTATAGGTGGGTTTATCCAGTGGATCGTAGGCATTCTTCCAACGAATGCAGGTTAGTGAGTTCGGGGTTCTACATTGCGTGAAGTGGTTGATGACCGATGTTACTATCAGGAGTTGCATCTTAAAGGGTCCTTGGCTATGCTGATCCGGGGATTGCAAAACCTTTTCGTAACGCGTTCATATGCTTTCAGCACAAAGATGTTAGAACGAAACTCCTCTCTTGTGTTTGTTCCCGTCTGTACCTTGTTGTTTTTCTTATTTTAACTTTTGTCCCCTATGTGGCTTCTCGTGAAGATTGATGTTATCATTTAACTGAGAATTTCATTCGTTCCTCTTGTTCGGATGATTTCATTCGTTCCTATTGTTCGAATGATTATTGTGAAGACTTGTTGCAATTCATTCCTTTGATTCAGCTTATGCCTTCTGTCAAATCAATTGCTGATTCGTGGTCATCTCTTTCAGGATGGCTCCGAAAAGGGTTCCCAACGCTAACCCAGAGGCGGAAGAGGTCCCAGATCGTCCTCCTGCCCCTCCTCCTCCGTCTGAGGCTTGGAGAGCGATTATGCAGACTACTGCTCAGAACACTCAGATGTTGATGCAGATGATGCAACAGATGCAAGCTAATCAAGCTAATCAGGGTGTTCCAGGGAATCAAGGCAATTTCTTCAACCAGCAGCACCATGCTACTCTCAACCAGTTCTTGGCCAACAATCCTAAAGCTTTCAGTTACTGTGTCGACCCTCTTGATGCTGAAGATTGGTTAACCGACATAAAGAAGCATTTTGAGTGCAGTAACGTGAAGGAAGATGATTATGTGAAGTTTGCAGCCTTCCAACTGAAAGATCAAGCAGCTGACTAGTGGCAGCAGTACAAAGACTCCAGGCCAGGTCAAGTGATCTCTTGGGAGAATTTCTGCAAAGATTTTCGCTCTCACCACATTCCAAAAAGTGTCATCGAGGGTATGCGTGAGCAATTCCGCAACCTGAAGCAGGGCTCCATGACAGTCTATCAGTATAATGTCAAGTTCCAAAACCTCGCCCGCTATGCTAAGGAAGACATTCCTGATGCCAAGAGCAAAATCTACCAGTTCCGTGGAGGTCTCAAAGATGAACTTCAACTTGCTCTCACCTTGTTCGAGCCCGATGAATTCGACAAGTTCTATAACATGGCTTTGAAACAAGAGGCAGCTCAGCTTAAGATGGAGGCTTCTAAAAAGAGAATTCGAGATGCCGTTCACTCTTCCTCGTCATCTCAGATGGTCTCGAAGCATCAGAAATTCTGGCTTCCTCCTCCTTCAGTGATTCGAGCTCCTTACAACAACTCCAACAACTCCAACTACAAGAACTCTAGTGGACGTGGTTTCTCCCACCCACCCAACCCGAGCAACCAGTCGAAGAAGCAGTTTCAGTCTCAAGGCTCCAAGTCCAGTGGTTCTCATTTCCATCCTCTTTCAGAAGTGACTTGCAACAAATGCACTCAGAAGGGTCACTATGCCAACAGATGTCCGAACCCGAAGCGTCTTCCACCTCCTCCACCTATGAGTTCAGCTATTGTCAGGCATGATCCAAAGGCATCAAGGGTCAATCTGATGAATGCAGCACAAGCGGAGAATTCTTCTGATGTCATTTTGGGTAACCTTCCAGTTAACTCCATCCCTGCTAAAGTTTTGTTTGATTCGGGTGCTTCATGCTCTTTCATGTCCCAACCATTTGCATCCAAGTATAATGTTGACATCAAAAGTTTGCCAAGTAAGTTATCAGTTGTTTCTCCGGGGAGACGAATGCATTCCAGTATATATGCTCCGAATGTTTCTATTCGCATGGGAGATTATCGCTTTCTGGCTAATCCGGTGGTTCTTGGTAATTCTGATATTGACCTCATCCTCGGAATGGATTGGCTTTCTCAGCATGATGCTCACATTGATTGTGCTCAGAAAGAAGTCAAGATGACTCATCCTAATGAAGATGTGATTATCTTCGCCTCCAGGGATAACACTATCAGGCTTTTCTCTCTCAATGATAAGGGCGAGATTAATGCCATATCTCAAATTCCGGTGGTGAACGAATATCAAGACATCATTCCTGAAGAACTTCCAGGCATGCCTCCACACCGTCAGGTGGAATTTGTCATTGAACTCGAGCCGGGTACCGAGCCAGCATGCCGGCGTCTGTACAAGCTCTCTCCGGATGAATTGAAGGAATTGAAGAAGCAGCTTGATAAACAGGAGAGTATGGGTCTCATCAGGCCTAGTACGTCTCCGTGGGGCTGTGCTGTCTTATTTGTCAAGAAGAAAGATGGCACGGAGCGTCTCTGCGTTGATTACCGGCCATTGAACAAGAAGACAATAAAGAACAAGTATCCGCTCCCCAACATCAACGAACTCTTCGAGCAGCTCAAAGGAGCTAAAGTGTTCTCTAAGCTTGACCTCCGAATGGGCTATCATCAAATTCGCATTCGCGAGGAAGACATTCCCAAGACGGCCTTCAGAACGAGCTACGGTTCATACGAGTATACCGTCATGTATTTTGGTCTCGCCAATGCTCCTCCTACCTTTTCGAGGATGATGCACTACATCTTCAACCCCTATACTGGCGAGTTTGTGCTTGTGTATCTGGATGATATTCTGGTGTTTTCCAAGAATGAAGAAGATCACGAAAAGCACTTACGTCTGGTTCTTGATCGACTCCGAGAGCATAAGTTCTATGCCAAGTTCTCCAAGTGCGAGTTTTGGCTCGATAAGGTTTTGTACCTGGGCCACATCATCTCAGCTGACGGTATTGCGGTTAATCCCGAGAAAGTTGAAGCAATTGTCAACTGGGAAGCTCCTCAGAACGTCAAGCAACTCCGCAGTTTTCTGGGTCTTGCCAGCTATTGCAGAAGGTTCGTTGAGAACTTCTCCAAGATTGCCAAGCCTCTTTCCAACTTGCTTCAGAAGAATGTCAAATACTTTTGGTCTCCAGAGTGTGAAGTGGCATTCAAAACTCTCAAAGAAAAACTCGTCTCTGCTCCAGTTCTGACTCCTCCAGATGAATCCAAGCCCTATGAAGTATTCTGTGATGCTTCTCTTCAAGGTCTTGGTGGTGTGCTTATGCAAGATAAGAGAATTGTGGCATACACTTCTCGTCAGCTCAAGCCAAGTGAGAAGAACTATCCCACACATGATCTCGAGCTAGCAGCTGTGGTACATGCTTTGATTACGTGGAGACATCTGTTGTTGGGCAGAAAGGTCGACATCTTCACTGATCACAAGAGCTTGAAGTACATCTTCACACAGCCGCATCTGAACCTCCGCCAGACTCGTTGGGTTGAAATGATCCAAGAGTATAATCCCAGCATTGAATACACTCCTGGCAAGGCGAATGTGATTGCAGATGCTTTGAGCAGAAAGGCATATTGCAACAACCTTCTTATCAAGCCGTACCAGCCTGAGCTTTGTGAAGCATTCAGGAAGCTCAACCTTCAAGTTGTTCCGCAGGGTTTTCTTGCAAATCTTCAAATTGCTCCTACCTTGGAAGATCAAGTCCGTGAGGCCCAGCTCAGTGATACCATGGTGAAGAAGGTGAAACATGCTATTGCTAAGGGCATTCCGAAATACAAGTGCTTTCGTGTTGATGAGAGAGATACCTTGTTCTTCGAGGACAGACTCGTTGTTCCCAAAGGTAATCTCAGGAAGCTCATAATGGAAGAAGCTCATGATTCTCTCCTTTCCATTCATCCTGGCAGTTCCAAGATGTATCAAGATCTCAAGCAGTCGTACTGGTGGACACGCATGAAAAGGGAAATTGCCCAATTCGTGAATGAATGCGATGTTTGCAGAAGAGTGAAAGCAGAACATCAACGTCCAGCCGGTCTTCTCCAACCTCTTCCTATTCCCGAGTGGAAGTTCGACCACATTGAAATGGACTTCGTCACTGGTTTTCCTAAATCCAAGCGAGGAAATGATTCTATCTTCGTGGTGATTGACAAGCTTACCAAAGTCGCTCACTTCCTGCCAGTCAAAGAATCAATCAATGCAGCTCAATTGGCAGAGCTGTACACTTCCAGAATTGTGTCTTTACATGGCATTCCTCAAGTTATATCCTCAGACCGTGGAAGCTTGTTCACATCAAGGTTCTGGGACTCCTTTCAGTCCGCCATGGTCACTAAGATCAGGTTCAGCACTGCTTTTCACCCTCAGACTAGTGGTCAAGTCGAGCGTGTGAATCAGATTCTAGAAGACATGCCCAGAGCCTGTGTCATATCTTTCGGCATGAAATGGGAAGACTGCCTTCCATTTGCCGAGTTCTCTTACAACAATAGCTTTCAAGCAAGTGCCGGAAAAGCTCCGTTTGAAATCCTCTATGGCAGAAAGTGCCGTACCCCTCTCAACTGGTCTGAAACAGGCGAACGTCAACTTCTTGGCAATGACTTGATCTCAGAAGCCGAAGAAATGTGCAAAGTCATACGTGAGAATCTCAAGGCCGCTCAGTCGCGTCAGAAGAGCTACTATGACGGCAAGCATCGTGATTTGGCATTCAACATTGGTGATCATGTCTATCTCCGTGTGTCTCCGATGAAAGGCACCAAAAGATTCGGTATCAAAGGAAAGCTTGCTCCTAGATACGTCGGGCCTTTCAAGATTCTTGGCAAAAGAGGCGATCTAGCCTACCAACTTGAGCTCCCTTCCAACTTCGCCAATGTTCATGATGTGTTCCATGTGTCTCAACTCCGCAAATGCTTCAAGGCACCTGAGCGCATGATTCCGTTTGAAGAGATTGATCTTCAACAAGACCTGTCCTACCGAGAGCATCCAGTTGCTATTCTCGAAGAAACCGAACGCAAGACCCGCAACAAGTCCATCAAATTCTTGAAAGTCAAGTGGTCACATCACACCGACCGAGAAGCTACATAGGAACGAGAAGATCATCTTTGTTCCGAGTACCCTTCCTTTTTCCAGTCCTAGATCTCGGGACGAGATCTTTTTGTAGTAGAGGAGAATTTGTAATGCCCCGGATGTAATACTTTCCCTTTTGGGTATATAATATATCTCCGGCTTCATCTATTTCCATTCCGGGTTCTTTGTCTTTCGGGTTTTCGTCGTTGTGTTGTGTGAGTGTGTGGCATTCATTCATATCATGTAGACATGTGCATCGCATTGCATTTGTGTTGTCGGTTGCATCCGGTTCCACGCGTTCCTTCCCGTTGTCCGTTTCGCGTTCCGGAGCTCCCTCGCGTGTCCGCGACGTCCCGTAGGCCTACTTTGGTGTTTGGGCGTGTAACGTTACCGGTGTCCCGCGAGGTTGTTGTGTGTGTTGTTGTTTTGTTGTGTGCAACCCGCCTCTCAAATCTCGTCGCTTTTGGACTCCGTTTGCTATCCCTTCAGTTATTCGTGTGGGTCCAAAGTGCCTTCACTTTGTGTCCCAGAAACACCCCTACTGCAGTCCACTACCCTCTCCTAGGCCCATCTAAACTACCCTCGCGATCGGATCCGTCGGATCGCGATCGGAGGGCTCCTAACACCCCCACATCCCCTAACCCTAAAAATCTGCTATATAATAGACCCCCTAGTCTATTTTGGCATGTCCCCTAGCTTCTTCTCCACTTCCCCTTAAAAATTCTGGATTTGGCCAGCCCCCCTTCTCCACTTGGCAGCTCCCCTCCCGCAGAGATCGCCAGGGATCGATCGATCCGTTCAGTCCCTCGTCGCCAGCGCCTCCAGGTCAACGCCGCTCGCCTCGAGGCCCACCTCTCGCCCGATCGATCTGGGAGCCTTCGAGCCAGCTGGGCTCCTGCCCCGCGCAAGGACCACATCGCCAGGCTTCGGCCGCGTCGACCTCCCTCCTGGACCACATCGCCTTCGCATCGACCGAGCCAGCCGCTCGCCTCCTTCCGCTGGGCCCTCCAGCACCGCCACGCGGCCCGGTCGCTAGCGCCCGCAGCTGGGCTGGCTTCCAGCGTGCGGCCCGCCTCCCGCCAGCCGTCGCTCCCTCCGCTCGCCTCCTCCAGGACGCTGGGCCCGAGCCAGCCAGCCGCCTCCAGCCGGCCTCCCGCACCGGCCCGTCCCGCTCGCCAGGTCGCTGGGCCAGCCGGCCTCCCTCCGCCTCCAGCCGGCCCGAGCGCCGCTGGGCCGCACCCGCGCCAGCCGCGCCGGCCCGTCTTCTTCGCCTGGGCCGCAACCGCCAGCCGGGCCGGATCCACCCGTGAATCCTTTTTTTCTCCAGATATGTGAGAGAGGTAGTCTATTTTTCTGCTAAGTCCCAGATCTTTTAGTTGCTGATGCTATGTTCCAACTGCTATAATTTTGCGTGTGTTTGTCCGATTCGCGTAAATAGCATGTCAGACGTTCGTGGTGAATAGCACTACGTTTTATCTTTTGGTGTCATGCATGTTAGAGATCATCTAGGTGCTTGTTTTCCCGTTGCAAGAGTGCATCCCGGTATAAACTGCTGTTATGTGATGTTTTTATGTCATCTTTGCTATGTGATATCTTTTAGCTCGTTTGTCCGAATGATGCAAATGACATGTCCACGTGTTCGTCTTGCCATGCTCTACATGTTGTATGTGTTAGGTTGCATGATAGATTTATTCTTGCCATGTTTATCATCGTTGCAAAGTGCTATGTGGCTGTGATGTTGTTTCACTTGTTACGAAATGCCATCTTGTTGAGCTCGTTGCTATCGTTGTGTTTATCTCCATGAAGCATGCTTGTGTGTTTCGGAATCACCATCATGTGTACTTTGATGAGGTGCTTACCACTTGCCATGTTTAGTTTCGAGGTGACTTAAACTTGCTCTTTTAGATGCCATGATGATATTGCTGTTTTAGGACTTAGTGGTTTTTCACTAAGTCTGAAATCTGTAATGTTCCGATGCCATGCTCGTGTGTTGTTCTAGGACAAACCATGATAGTTTTGGAGTGGATCTTGATTGTTCCTTGTAGTATATATTGTTGGCTTTCCATTCATGTTCTCACATGCCTATTTAAGTGGCTGTAGCATGTTTATCTTTTGCTCCAAAGTTTCAATAAAATTCTGCTGCCAGAATTTTATTGTCAAGTTCAATATGTCCAAGCTCATTGCTATTGATCCGTGACTCCTTTGGGGGTGCACCTTTGGACTTAATTGCTGTAGGATATGTCTAGTTTATGTTCTAGGTCTTTGCCATGATGTTTGAGTGCTGTAGCTTAATTATTTTGTGCTACGAAGTTGCTATGTTGCTGTAATTTTCAGCTTTTGCTCATTTCTTGTTTCGGGCATAACTTTTAGCCCGTAGCTCCGATTTCAGCGAGTCTTATATGAAACTTGATTGATTTTCATAATATCATATTGTTATCATGTTTTGAGGTGTTTTGCTTGAGTGCTATTTTCTGTGCTCCGTGTGCATCCTTAGTGCATCCATCATGCATCCATCATTTTCGAGTGCGCATTGCATCTTGTTGATTTGTGCTTGGTGTGATTGTTTTGTTTAGAGCCGGAAGCTGAGACCGAGTACGAGTACGAGCACGAGGTTACCAACGAGGTTGAGCACGAGGACCCTTCTTACGATCCGAACGACTTCTCTTCAGGCAAGATGACCGAACCCCGATAACATTACTATCTTTGCCTATTGCTAGTAGTTCCGCTCTATAGTTTTGCCTCGATGCCCATGTTCTTCTTGTCAGCCTCCTACTTGTAACCATTGCCATGTTTAACCACCCTACCTATGCAAACCGTTGCTTGGCTAAGTACGCTTCGCTCAGCCCTTCTTATAGCATTGCTAGTTGCAGGTGAAGATCGAAGATGTTTGCTTCATGTTGAAGTTTTGTTGGGTTATATCACACTATATAAAATGCTTAAAATGAAATCATCTATATATTGGCAAGGGTGGAAGGCTAAGCCTTTTGCTTGGTGATTTGTTCCACTCATGCCGTTAGGAACCGTATAAACCGGTGTTATGTTCCTTGATTATGCGTTCCTAACACGGTTGGGGTGTATGGGACCCCCTCGATAAACCGCTAAGTGCCAAGTCTTTTCCAGCAAGTCCCAACTTTGGTACTATTTGCCTAATAACTAAATAACTTGCATAGGGAGTAATTAACCCGAGTTCTTAATCAACAACCCCGGGCCAGTGCTCCTCATCAGTGTTGGTCCGAAACGGGGGTCCTGCGGGGTCACCACGAGGAAACTCGAGGATTGATATAAACCCGTAGCATCACCCATCCGGTCATGTCCTGAGACTTAGATACGCGCGGCTACTATCAGGGTGTCGACACGCCGGGAGGATTTGCTGGATTAGCCTTACCTTAGATCGGTATATCTTGAGCACGGGATTCCGAGAATACTCGGGTCTTCCCACTTTGGAGTTGCGACTCCGCGGATCGTGGGCTTGTAATGGGTCAAGTTGGGACACCCCTGCAGGGTTATGAACTTTCGAAAGCCGTGCCCGCGGTTATGTGGCAGATGGGAGCTTGTTAATATCCGGTTGTAGATAACTTGACACAATGTTTCAATACACTACCAGCGTGTGTTCCGTGACTGTCAATTTCCGAATAGGGATTCGGGAGTTGAACACGGAGGGGTTATGTTTGTTGAGCTTGTAGCTAGGATCACTTCGTGATCACTTCTCGCCCGAGGCTTTCTCTTCTCGCTCTCACTCACGTAAGCTAGTTGCTAGTTGCTGCTGCAGACACTTATTCTTTTCTTCAGCCTTATCCTCTCCCAAGGCTTAAATAGTCTTGTTACCCGGGAACGGGATTGCTGGGTCCTCTGTGGCTCACAGTTACTTCACCACACCAGATGCATGTCCAGCTGTGAGCTATCCAGGTGATGGCACCGAGCTGGATTGGGAGTTCGACGAGGAGCGTAGTCGGTACTATGTTCATTATCCGGATGATCAGTAGTGGAGACTTCTACTAGGATTCGATCCGACCTGTGGATGTTATTTAAGTTTGGTATCTTGACATTTGGTTTTGCCCTTCGAGGGTTGTGATGTTCTTAATGTATGATGTTTGAGACATGTATTGTATTTGTGTGACGTGGCGAGTGTAAGTCAACTATTTATGTTTACAATCCCCTCTTTTACATGAGATGTGCAAAGATTACCAAACTTGAGATCATTCTAGGATGGACTTATGCCTTTAAGTCGTGCCTCGACACGTAGGAGGTATAACTCCATCCTGGGCATTACATATGTTTTGGTGATCAACTTGCGAGTTCCGTGACCTTGTGAATCTATGCATAGGGGTTGGCACACGTTTTCGTCTTGACTCTCCGGTAGAAACTTTGGGGCACTCTTTGAAGTTCTTTGTGTTGGTTGAATAGATGAATCTGAGATTGTGTGATGCATATCGTATAATCATGCCCACGTATACTTGAGGTGACAATGGAGTATCTAGGTGACATTAGGGTTTTGGTTGATTTGTATCTTAAGGTGTTATTCTAGTACGTACTCTATGATAGATCGAATGGAAAGAATAGCTTCGTGTTATTTTACTACGGACTCTTGAATAGATCGATCAGAAAGGATAACTTTGAGGTGGTTTCGTACCCTACCATAATCTCTTCGTTTGTTCTCCGCTATTAGTTACTTTGGAGTGACTCTTTGTTGCATGTTGAGGGATAGTTACACTAGTAGAGAACATGCCTTTTGCCCCGGTTGGTAAGGGCCTTTTGCCCCGGTTCTTGAACCGGGACTAAAGGGTCGATACTAATGCCCTAGCCCTTTAGTCCCGGTTCAATCTAGAACTGGGACAGATGGGTCTCCATGTGGCCTGTGCGCGGAGCCCAGGCAGGAGGGCCTTCGGTCCCGGTTGGTGGCACCAACCGGGACCAATAGGCATCCACGCGTCAGCTTTTCTGTGGCTGGGGTTTTTGTTTTTTTTTGAAAGGGGGGGGGGGGTTGGGGGTTTTGGGGAGTTAATTTAGGTGTTTCATATATTGTGTTAGCTAGCTAATTAATAGAGAGAAGTGTCCTCTCTTATGTCCATGCTTGGTCGACGCTACGTACTATACATACGTATAGAGAGGACTAGACACGCTAGCTAGCTAGTAAGCAAACGAAGGAAACAGAAGATCGTCATCAACATATATATGCATACAGAGAGAAGTGATATCGACCACCTCTCCTTCTCCGAGAGATTGGTCGAACAACAAGTTCTCGTATATCTATCCGACACTACCGGGTACATATATACAATAATTATCTCTTACAAATATAATCTCCTATCATATGGACGCATGGTCCACATAGTATTCTCCGTCTTCAACGATCACGTGGTCTAGGAAGAATGCCGCCAATTCCTCTTGAATTGCTCGCAGACGATCTGGTGCTAGTTGTTCATTCGGCATCCGAAAGATCTAATTTGAAGAAGGGGGTCAACACACACACACACACACACACACACAC